>CAMTZC010000015.1:5030000-6280000 GCA_947086505.1 Morpho deidamia
AGACAAAAGAATAGAAATAGAATCGAGTAAAAGATGGAGAAACACAACGTTCCGACAATCAAAGTTGTTTCTCAAATCTTTCGACATTAAGAAGACAAAACAGCTAATGTCTCACAGCAGGGAAAATGTGGCAATCATAACAGGCATTACTACGGGGCACTGCCTGTTAAACAGACACCTGTCAATAATGAGAATAAAAGAAGATGCAGCGTGCCCAGAGTGTGGAGAAGAAGAAACGAGTCTCCACCTTATGGCTGAGTGCCCTATGTACTCGCTGGTAAGATGGGAGACACTAGGTAAGGATGAAATTGAAGAAGAAGACTTAACAAATATCCCCTTCAGGGATATCATAAGGTTTGTAAGAGCAACTGGTAGGTTTGAGCAGGTGACACTGTCGGGACAACAGTGAGACCCTTGTCCCAACATGAGGGGAAATGGGTGGAATAGTCCAGAATTGGAGCTGACCACCCGCCCTGTACCGACAGGCGTCCCCTACCCTAGATTAGATTAGATTAGAAGGTATAAATGTTCATAAAAAAGAAACTAAAAGTTGAGTTCTCTTTTAAAAAAACATTTGCAAATACAAAGTCATCTTTTGATCAAAATTTTATACGTAACAATTAGTATGAAGTATTCCCAATTCTCATGTAACAAGAATAACAATATTATCCACAATAACAAAAAATAAAAGATAACTCCCTTTGAGTTATCTTTTATTTCATGCTTATGGCTGATTTTTGAAATCCTGTCTTAATTTAGTTTGTATTTTTTTTAATTCTCAGTAATGAAATACGATTTCATAACGTGCTAAAATTTATGAGATAGATTCTTCCCGCAATGCGAATAGTAAAGCGCTACAACGCGCGGGACGATATATCGGCCCTGGCACTTCTCGCAAGTGCAACAAGACCCGATATATCGGCCCTGGCACTTCTCGCAAGTGCAGCAAGACCCGATATATCGGCCCTGGCACTTCTCGCAAGTGCAGCAAGACCCGATATATCGGCCCTGGCACTTCTCGCAAGTGCAGCAAGACCCGATATATCGGCTCTGGCACTTCTCGCAAGTGCACTATAAGGGTTAAACTGATATACACATAGTAGCGAACCTAAAGGGAGAAGTGGTCTTAGTCTTTAGGAGAAAAATATTAAATACAGAACAAGTGTTTTTAACACTGATGTTCTGCATTTCTATATTCGCTGAATACGATAGTTATTAGTTGTAAACAAATGGATCAATATCTAGTTTTGTTGGCGTCGGTGTCGTGTCATCTACATACACTCAGACCCGTCTTAAACACAACACTATTTAGTGCTTTCAATAATACTCAAAATATTTGCAATATTAATTATATCAAAATTTATTCTAAAGTCTTGTCATATATTAGATTATTTTCCTTTCTCTAAAGGGGTATCTATAATTCACGATTTCTATTTATGACCAACCTTGAATTATGTTTAAGACGTACAATATTAGCTAGCACGCAATCAACTTATATTGAAAAGGGGGGAAGAATCTATGTCCATTTAGAAATTATCGAAAACTAACCATTGGAGAAAATCGATGAAATATATAAATATTTATTTATGCAAATTTTGTATGGTCTTGAGTACTGTAGCCTTTAGTTATATGTGCAATGACCTGACTTTCTCAACGCACATTATTTTGATTTTGCTGATTAATATCTTGGAACGATAAGCGAGGCAACTAAGTAATATTTAAGTTTCTCAAGCCTTGTATTTAAGTAACTATTTGGAAATAGTTCTCGATGTTGAATCAACCGAATCTACGCGTTTTAAAAATTGTTAAAACTTTTATAAAAGCTAACGGCTTCCAAGATAATTGGTGAGCAATAATTTCTGGAAATTCTCTTCAGTACTACTTTGTATTATGTCGGATTAAAAAAAAACTGAATATCTCCATTCAAAGATATGAAATTCTGTAATAGTGCTAACCTTTTCTATGTACCTTAAACATATTTAAAACATTTTATATATGCACCTAATGAAATAAACCACCTTTATTGAAAGGTGGTGTTCTCTAATCATGACTCTTGTATCTTGTCAACTGCAGTTTTAACTTTTTTGAGCAAACTGCTAATTTGTTTGAACTTACCTGTGGAATTCGGAAGATTTTCAAAATAAATAACGTCACAAATGTCTTTAGAAAATTTGACGTCACTAGGCAATTTAACGTAAGGAGATGCCACGTTCAGAACGGGTGTACCATATGATGTAACTTTAACATGACCTGTTTTTGAGTTAGGTGTTTTAACATTATCTTTTGAAGTTGAACATTCATTATCAATCTGAATATTGCTTTTTTTCGGTAGTTTCGAGTCTTCAACATCTTTAGATTCAGATGATTCAGAGTTTTTAATTTTACCAGCTGTTAAACTGGTGTCATCATCATCTATACACATCGAATCATCGTCAACTTGAATGACTGAAGATTTTTCATGGTCTATTTTATTAATGTCTAAATTCTCTTCAGTTGAGTCAATGGTTTCAGCATCATCTTCCTTTTGACTTCTAGGTCCTGAGATATCAGTAAGACTTTCGTCTAGATCTTCAGCTCCTGTAGTAACATCTCCTTTTAATGCAGCAAGGAGACAGTTTTTCCTTTCTTCTAAAACATCAAGACTTGGACTATTGGGACCACTACTAATTTGTGATTTGTCCTAAAATTAATACCTTAAATTAATATTTGTCTTATTTGCACCAGATAAAATAGTAACATGCTCTCGAATTGCAATAATCATATCAATAATGTTTTCTACATGAAAAGAAAAAGGTTTTGATTGCTCTAGTAAAAAACTAAGTGTTTAACTTATTGAAGCTCTTAAACCATTCAAGCAAAAAAAAATTATTGTGATTTGAAAAACTATTCAAAAGTCTGCTTCGTTTGGCTGAATGGACATTAAATATGTAACAATTACAAAAAAAAACTTTCATTATTGTCATAAATACTAACATCACAATCATCATCTATAATAATAAGATCATCTTCAGGCACTGGAATATCAGTTACTTGAACCACTTCAATAACTTCCAACTCATCATCAGTTGTGGTTGCCAAATTCACTTCGTCAACAATTAAGTCTTTATTATCATTCTTATTGTCAGAATGTATATTTTTCTCCTCAGAATCTGTATGGGCAGTATTTTTTACCAAGGTCTTGTGATCAAGTGATACTTTTGTATTAAGTGAATCAGATTTATTAGTCTTTTCTAATTTGTCAACTGGCGGTGGTGAAGGCGGCGGCGGTGGCGGAGGCGCCGGATCGTGGTCAGGTAATGGAGGTATAGATGGAAATTCTGCTATTTCTAGAGTAAAAGATGACATGATCAAAGGTAAAATGGTTTAATACTATGTTCACATAGGGTCTACATTTAAACTTAAAATCTTCATGTAACTTTAATAAACATAAGTTCCTTATGGATAATACTTTGGAATAATACTGCTTCCTACTTTGAAAACTAAATATTTACCTGTAATGTAGGCAAACCAGAATAAATGTTACACAAGTATTAAATTATTTAATTTGGAAACAAGCATCAGACTAAGTGTGTAGTTGCCCCAATTATATTTATTTATTATTACTAAATATATTAATAAACACTACCAATATTCTTTATAAAAGTTATAAGAATTAATTTTAAAGTCTACAAACCATCTCCACTATCTATCTCCATTTCAGCTTGACCCTCTTGTGTTGAGGTTTGACCGGCTGATGGAAAGAATGTAAGTTTCTTGCGCTTGTATGCTTTCATAGCATTCGGAGCTAATGTTTGAAGCATCCCAATTTTGCTATCCTCATCTGACATAGATGGGAGGCCAAATAAATGTGCTTCCTGTAAAAAACGAAATTATTCACATAATTAAATTCACATATTTAATTATTTAGTATCATCTAAATTTATCAAAAATCATATTAAACTTTCTAGTTAGATTATTTAAAAAATATATTAAAACACTAGCTTATACAGCTTAAACAGAAACTTTATAATACCTCAATATACCGAGAACTAGCAGGCACATTAAAGCCAGGAAAGTCTAAAATCTTTTTGATATCAAATTTATCTTTAGATCCTGGTTCACATAACTCCCCATCTTCTTCTTCAGGATCCTGAATTGCATTTCCCTGTAAAAAAAAATTGGCTGCAACAAAGTATCCTACCAAAAGTGATAATAATATGGGAAAGTTTGATTCTTTAACTATACATACAACAACTTCACACAAGAAATAGAGCACATTATAGGTGGAATGGTTTTTTTTCGCTCACATTAATCTTCATTGCAATGGCACCTAAGATATTTATGTAAGGGATCATAAATTAAATGCTCATGGTAACTATTAGAGTCGATAAAAAAAAATTAATTCCATCTCAATAGGATTACATTTACTGGATTTTATGTACCCATTTTATTACAAGTTGGAATACGAACTATCATCCGATCATATTTCAACCAATCAACACAAAACCTTTACAAATTATATACCAATACTGTCATGTCTATTTTACCCGCTCGATCTAATACTATTATAAAAAATGATGTTGAAAAGAATCTTACACCAGAATCAAACAAAGTTATTCCTGAATGTGATATCCTGGCCTCATCAAGCCATCCAGGTGGATATCCCAATAACCGCATACGGTAAATATGTAATGGCAGTTCATCTCTCTTGAGACCTAAAGCATGACGTAAATTCCCAGATATCCTACCAGGTATTAGATGGCCATATTTCTGTTCATCTTCAACATGATATCGTCTGAAAATTTTGAATTTCAATTACAACAAATATAATTTCAGAGGCATAATAATTTTTATATAGTTTGGCAGGCATACAATAATTAAATGTATGTTAACATTTTATTTAAAAAAAAAATTCTTCACTTATATTATTACTTAATACTCACTTGAGTAAATTCACTAAATAATTATATAATTTATAACAACTTAACCCTGTCAACTTTCTTTGTGTTCTATTAAAGCATTAATTGTTTTAGGATCTATATTAAAAATACTTTTTTTTTAAATAACAGAATATTAAATTTTGTACTAACCCCACCCTTGGAGGCAAGGCTTTCCTCCTGGCAGCTATTCTACTGTTGTCCCTTGGCAGTTGACAGTCTTTAAGTTGATGCAGCCCATCACAGTTAAAACATGTTGGACCTTTACGTGATGTAGCTACAGGACTCACATCTTCCTCAATTATATTTGAAATTATACTGGAAGTCTTAAATAGTATAAGACATTATTAACTTTCAAGTGGGAAACATATTTTTCTTTTGCAAAGTAGATTTAAAAAAATTACATTTATTGTTACAAAATATTTGTAACAAAAATAAGATAATGGGTGATACGGTGGATATAACTTACTTTACTATATTTTGGAACATCAGTCTGAGCTTCATCACAAGGTGCTGTATCAACAAAGAACAAATTATCTTCAACATTATTAACTTTATCAAATTCTTCTTCAATTAAGTCTTCCGGCCAAATATCAACTTCAACATCTGAAGCTTCAGATAAACTAACTTCATTAACTGTATGTGACCTCAATAAATTAATCAGGAAATTTCTTATTCTTTCTTTGTATAAATAAGCTAATTTACTGTCTTTAAACCTCACAGTCATTAATGGTGTTCTATTTTCACACCCAACAACACCTAAATCACTATTTGATGCTGGAGAATCCACAATGATATCTTCATTATATATAGTTGTGTTTTTTATACAAGCTTTATTATTCATAGCACTCTCGTCAACATTGACTACGTCTTCACTAAAATTTTCTGTACTTTGGTTAGTTTGTAATTTATCAGAACGAGTTTTCGCTCCATTCTGCTCATGGTTATGCGACAAAGTATCACAGATATTCTCGCTCGAGCTGTCCAAATTTATAACTTCGCCAGACTTCCCTTTATTGTGAAGTATATTCTGACGGTGTTTCTTAATAGTGACAGTATCACAACGTCTTACTTTTGCCTCCATAACTTCATCATCGCTACTTAATTCGATGTCATCGTTATCCAACTCGTAAATGATATCGTTAACACCAGCTTTTCTTTTTGCCATGATTTTGAAAACTATGATATAAGCAAAAAAATTAAATGTAATTTTAATATATTAAACATAATCAAAATACGCTTTAAGTTATTAAAAAACAAACTCGCTAACTTTCCTTTTTGGTTTACACACATCATAGACACACATATTGCCAATTGCTATTTGCTAATATTTTATTTGGTAGTGGTCTGTGGTTATTAGTCTGTGACGCCAATATAAGTATCTTTCTTTTAAGGCTTTAAAGGACTCGATTCCAGGCCGTTAAAGAAACTATATATCTTTCCTTTCCGGCCTTGAAGTAGAATTTGTCATAGATTAGAATTTGTCTTATAAGACATTTATATTATTTTATCTTTGCTTCAGAGACTACTTTCTAGAACTTACAATTTTACAGTAGTACATGCTTCGTATGTTTATTTAGACAAGGCTAAAAAAGTTTTTTTTTAAGGTTATTAATTGTCTATAGCGACTATAGCATAAATTAAACTAAATACTAGTCTATGCCAAATAACTATAGCTGTAAGCTAATGAATATTAGGCAAAAATTCGGTTTTATATTTTTTGAATATGTCAATAATAAAATTAGTGCAAAACAATACTAAATCCATTTTAATAAGGTGCAGCGAACAACATGCATTAATTGTCAGTTCCAGAAAATTGAGCATAGTTCCTTCAATTTATGGTATTATAATAATTTTTGGAATATTTTGATTCTTATTGAAGACATAAAACATTTAATTTTGTCTTTTAGATGGAGAAGATCCTGCACCAAAATTCTTTTCCTCGGGTATCCAAGTATTATTAAAACGTTTAACACGACCAGATTTCGCCAAAGTATTCCGCAAAAGAACCAACAACAATGTTTCGGTACTTCGAACACCAAAATACAAATTTCTTACTGATGAAGAACTTCAGATTGAAAAGATAAAGGCAAATAAAAACGCAGACAGATTATTACAGATGCCACCGGTTGTTAAGGTATTTTCTAAGTGCATATGATAATAATATAATTTATTACGCAAACTCAAAACTTAATTCAGTGTTTGACATAATTAACTAAAGGTTGTTTGCATCGCTTTTATTCACATCACAGTTACCTCAATCAGTAATGTTTATTTACTGGTTTATAATGAGACTTATAATGCTAATAGTTAATTTCCAAAGCCTTTTCATTTCCTCTGCAGGTTGTAGGTAAATGAAATTGATTAAAAATGAAACGATGGTATCATTCATACCACAAAATTATATATTGTTCCCAATTTTTTTAAAGCTAACATTTTACAATAAGATTTTTGTTTATGATATTTATTTAATATTTGTTATATCATGTATTGATAATAGCTTTGTAGATGATTTAAGTGTTGTGTGCTTAGTACCTGCTTCTAAGCTCTTTCATTTTGCCATTGGCAATGCTAATTTTTTATATGGCATATGCTAATTTTTTTCCCTTTATTGGTTTATAAGATACTGTGTTAGGTGTAAGCTGATAAACTTAAAAAGGGATAAACTCTTTCATCGCATAACAGACTTAATGTGTCTGTTATGTGATGCGATGCGATGAAATCATTTTGGCATACAGCTTTGCTGATAAAGTGGCAACTAGGCACTGTTAATTTTGCCACCCACCTCAACATAAAATTTAAATTGAATGTTATACTGAATGTCAAACATCGAACCTCTCATATAAGAAATCAACCACCATGAAGTTTGACAAATTGTTATATTGAATAAAACTGTATTTTTATTATAATATATGTTTTGTTGCAATTTTTATTTAAGCCGAGTTTGAATATGTACATAAAAGTTTTGGTTTTTTACAACTGCAGAATTTCCTGGAATTAAATGTAGCCTAAGTCCTATACCAGGTTTAAAACTACCTGTAGTACTGTTTCCCATTAAGCCATTGGAGTGCTAAAGCAATACAAAAACGAACCCACACATACACACTCACAAACTTTTATCTCATAATATTAGTAGGATTTGTTCACAGGTACATGTACCGATAGATGATGTTCTGTCAAGAGATCCAGCATTGACTGGATATGATACTGCCACATATTTGTTCACAGACATCAGTTTTGGAGTTGCTAATGAACACAGAATGATTGTTGAAAGGTTTGTGATGGAGTTTAAAAATTATACACATACAGTAACTACTACCTACTGCTACTCTAGTAATAAAATAGAGAAGAAAATGTGTATCCAGATAAGATAACCATAGTTTAGCCATAATAGCAAAACTGTGAGACTATAACTGTTAAAACGAGTCAAACAGGTTCAAACCATGGGCAGGCACCAAGTTTGTTATAAAAATATACAGTCAAAATTGATATCTATTATTTATCATTAATACAAACTTTTTGGTTGAAGAAATGACTGTGAGGAATGTTCCAAATCTCTTGATAATTCTTAGGATTTGTGCAATCTGCTAGTCCCCTATTTGTTTTTGCCATTTTTATAGTAAATACTTTCGTTGCTTCTCGTTTGTGGCACTCGCTATATATAGTATAACAAAATATACAACTTCTATATACTGGCTTAAATTGAAGCTGAAAAAACACTATTTTTCCTTTATGTAATATTATTATGTTGTATATATATTTATTTTATGTAATATATTTGTATGCAAAATTTTATTATTAATATTATGTCCCTTTACATTATTAGTACCTAGACCACATTTCAATGTTTCCCGACAATAGGGCTGCCGGAATAGATTGCTTATAGCAATAAGTAATGATTCCTTTGCACACATTGTTTTTATTTTAAATAACTTGATGATTAACTTTGGTATAAATTAATAAAATATTATAGTCTACATTGGACTAGAGTTGTCGTAATCCAACCTACAGAGTGTGACTTTTTACATCTATCTTATGATTGTAGGGACCCTGATGGAGCATTAAGGAGTTCTGATCATGATGTGAGGAAAAGATTGAATCAGGTAATTATGTTTACTGTTATAAGTTATTAGTGTATGATTAATTTTATCTGGTGCATAAGCTTTTATTATGGCAACTTTTATTAATATTGTAACAGCTGTCTGTTACACTTTCGTAGCTCTGTCTGTACAGACCTTCACATTTATAATTCTAGTATGAATTAAACACAAGTATTTACATATTTCCTTTTTTTCTTATTTTTAATCGAGAAGATTATTAAGATTGGACTCCATTCTCTTCCATTATTCGTCATCTCTAGTGCTAAACCTTTTATATTTATATCTACTTATCATACTTCATTCATGCATGTTTTTTCCGGCCTTATATCCTTCCAGATTCATATTGGGCATTTGTCAGATTTGGCAGAAGTCATAATGGGCATTAAATTTTTATTTATATATTTTATTGGTACATGCCGTGTGGTATCTGGCTGAGTAGAATAGACCACCCTCATTTCTTACCGAGGTGTCGTAAAAGGCGACTAAGGTAAGTCGACCCGCCGTGTGGTATCCGGCTGAATAGAATAGAACACCTTCATTTCTTACCGAGGTGTTGTAAAAGGCGACTAAGGTAAGCTGACCCACCGTGTGGTATCCGGTTAAGTAGAATAGACCACCCTCATCTTACCGTGATGTCGTAAAATACGACAAAGGCAAGTTGACGTCGAACAGGCGGACGGTCGTAAAATACGTAGCCGAATGATGTGACAACATGTTTATAACATGTAGTGCCGACTTTTAGAGTGGGATAAGGGCAGCAGGATGACGATGACCAACTTAATCTCGAATAAGAATAAAGAATAAATGGGTAATTTGAATGAATTACAGATATATTTCCCGATGCAGGGTCGCAAGATACGAGACCCATTAATTTTTGATGACCAAGAAAAGTTCAAAAGCTTACTAGATAGACAGAAATACGAGTATGTTCTGGACAGGGCTTGTATTCAGTATGAGCCAGATGAGCCCACTTATCAGAAGCTAACCAGCATAGCCTACCAACACGTCGATACGAACAGCCAATATGAATTGCTTAGGTATGTTTTATCTGTTTTTATATTATTGAGGTGTATTAAAATGTACATAACATTACACATTTCAATAAATTTAAAACTACTATAATATATATTATGAATTTTTTATTAATAAAATAAAAAAATAATAAATATATGGGACACTTACACACACGGTCGTCCATGCCCAAAGTAAATAACTCAATAATTGTGTTATGGGTGACGGACAATGGATATACTATATATATAATTTTAAATACATACTTAAATACAAATTCACACCCCGGCTCGAAGAATCAACAAATTGTTTATAGAAAATGATGGCCCTCGGCGGGAATCAAACCCGCGACCCACCGAGCTGAAGGCAGGGTCACTACCCACTGCGCTAACGGGCCAGTCAATTAATATGTATATAGAGCATGAGAACCTACGACCCAAAATCTAGGTTTATAATACTTATTTCTTTCTTTAAAATACATATATCTCTTCTTCGATTAGTATTAAATATTACAAGATACATAGCTTAAAGGATTTTAACATATTTATCTTGTCTTAACTATTTGGATTAACTTTTCTTCATTATCAGATAAAAAGAACTACTTCCCTAAAACAATAGTGATAATAAAATTATTTTGTTATAATCTACGATATACTAAATAGAAAATACTATAATGCTAAATGCAGAGTGGACTATCCGTTTTCATACCCGATACATGCAGGGTACGTAAAAAAACACATACACAAACCTCCACCACCGCCACCACAACACAAGCACTACACACGTTCACTATCACAAACTCAACAATCGTTTCGCCCCGAAACCGAAACATCAGCGTAACCGAAGCATTGCGGTTTTGTCGTGGAGTCGTAACTCCTGATTTGGTTTGTGCATGTATTTTCAAGAGTCCTGCTTGTATGTCCTGCATTATATATATTTTCTATTTACTATATCGTGGATTATAAGCAAAACAAATTAATTACTACTGTTGAATTATGGATTTCCGCGAAGTAGCTCCTAATTCTATAAATTACATCCCTAAAATGAAAAATTAATTTAATTTTTAAGTTGGCTGACACACTTTTATTTTTAAAAAAATTACCTTTAAAATATCTAATTATATATCATATTTTCATACTAAAAATGTACCTCCTAGTAGTACTTCAGTTATATGCTATAGTTATATCCTTCCTTATATACTTTAACTTTACCATTACAGCAGTTTAAAAACTGCTAAAAAGGCTAATACAGAAAGCCTACTATACTATTGAGGATTACTTAAACGATAAGAATGCCTGGATATAGGTACTCTTACAAGACATTAATAACTATATGTAACTAGTGATAAGAATTATTGTTTGAAAAGAGCAACCACCGACTTTCTTGCTGGTTCTTCTCGGTAGGAACAGCTTTCCGAACCAGCAGTAAATGTTGACGATTCAAAAGCACTAGTTTACAAGTTTACTTGAATAAAGAATATTTTGAATTGGAATTAGTTTGCACAAAAACTAAAGTTTGCTAATATTATTTATTTATTTCAGTGTAAGTCTATAATATATTAATATAATTTTAATTATATTAAAAGTATATAGTAAGTCCATTACTCATTATGTAAATTTATTTATTCTGTCGTCTTTTTACTCACACTCAACCACCAACTATGTACACTTCTTAATAATGATGTCCTTACACATATGGGTTGCCTGTTAAAGATCACTTACAGTGATAAAGCCGCCTGTTTTGTATAAATTGTCGCGCGCCCGACCGGATCAACGACCTTTGTACATTCTATGGCAGTCAGTCACGTACGCCAGTTACTTACGTTTCGAATACTATAATGACAAGACGCGTACGCTTGTATAGGATTTTTATGGTAGAACGCACACGCGTAATTATGCGTTTTGGGGTGTGGTTTGTTGTTTATTGACTTTGATATTGATATAAGTATTTAGTGACACGTTTTAACCAGTGAAGGGTGTGGTTAAAGATAGTACCACGACTGTATTGACTTTTGATATTGATATAAGTATTTAGTGACGCGGTCAATTAGTGAAGCGTTTCGATTACTATAAAGATAAAACGCGACCGCGACGCGGTTTTGAGTACGCGTTGGGATTAATGTTCGTCGATATCGTGTGACCTTACGAAGGTTGTGTACACACCGGGTGTTATTTGTGTTATTTAACCGCGTTAGTGAAGTGTATACGCCGGGAGAAATAGACAGTACGTGTTCGTGGAAGATTGCTGAGGCGAGCCAACGAGTTCGGGAATCGGCCAAGTACATACAAGCGCGCACACACACGTACACATATACACGCAGTGATTCATGAGGCCGGACCGCATACAGCTGACGGCCGCATAAGGTAGGTGAGGCGCCGGAACGGCGGGCCCAGGTTTCGGAGGTTGCCTCATCCGCCCGCACGTTTGTGCGGAACAATTCACCGCCCATACACATTTTATTTTAAATTTTTTGTTTCTTTGTGTGTAATGTTGTGTGTAATAGAGAGTTTCTTATCTTATCTTTTTATGTATACAAAGATTATATTTTTCGTGTTTATTAAGGAATTTTTATTTAATATATATTTTTTTGTATTTCAATTTATTCATATTAATGCTTTTAAAATTTTGACAGCCCCGTTGGCGAAGTGCGTAATGACCCTGCCTTCAGCTCCGCGGGTTGCGGGTTCTATAACCACCGGGGGCCATTTTCTATAAACAATTTGTTGGTTCTTCGACCCTGGGTGTATATTTGTATTAAAGTATGTATTTAATTTACTTTGGGGATGGGCGACCGTGTGTGTAAGTGTCCCATATATTTATTTAAAATATATAACTTGTAGTTTAATCAGAAATTTGATTTCTAGATCAACCCGCCATTTTGGCCCACTTGCCTTCTATCTCGCATGGCACAACTCAGTGGATAATCTGATGCTGGAGTTGGTGCAAACCGGGGCGATCCGGGAGGCTGTGCTGTTGGTGGCACTGAGACAGAGGATGCGAGGCGATCTTGTCAATGGTGAAGATTGTGAGGCACTCGTGCCACAGGTAACCATCATCACTCTATGTGGGTTCGGCACAACATGTTAAAAACATGTTGTCACATGATTCGGCTACGTTTTTTACGACCGGCCGCCAGCCTTATGTCAACTTACCTTAGTCGCCTTTTACGACACCTCGGTATGAAAGGGTGGCCTATTCTCCTCAGCCTGATACCACACATACCAAAAAAGGATAATATTTCTTATAAAATATTAGATTTATTGTACTAATTGTAAAATGCGTTTCTGTGTTGTTTTGTGAGTGAAAGAATGTGTGAATATGCAAGATGCCATTTTGCTTGCAAAAATCTCCATATATTTCATTACTATAGTGAAATTTATATTTGCGATTTTGTCGTGGAGTCTATCTCCTGATGATGATTGTTGAGTTTGTGATAGTGAACGTGTGTAGTGCTTGTGTATTGTGGTGGCAGTGGTGAAGGTTACTAAGGTCTTACGAATCCTGCATGTGACGGATATGAAAAAACGGATAGTCCACTATACATCTAGCACTATATATATTTTCTATTTAATGTATCGCGGATTATAACAAAATAATTTTATTTTTTTGTATTGTGGATCTCCGCAAAGTAACGCCTAATTCTATATATTGGAATTTATATAATGTAAATAATGATAAAAACTATTTTGTTCCTCCATTATATTTTCACGAGTATTTTTGTATTAAAATGACTTACTGATACAGCTACTGAAAAATTAAATTTTCTGTCATATTTCTAGATACAGGGGCGAATTTGTTAAACAAAAATTTTTATATATACTATATTATACTTTTACCTTATTACTACTTTAAAGTAAAGATAAAATGTTCTACTTTGCAGATATTACCAACTCCGGTTCAATTCGTAAAGGCTGAACGATTGGGTGAAGAAGATATTACGCTGGATAACAAATGCGTAGAATGTGTAGAGAAATACATTAATACTAAATCAGCTATGAAAAGTCAGCAAGGACTCGCTCTGCAAGGTTTCAGAGAATACTACCAACAGCTTGTTGATCTTAGTAGGGGATTGAAGATAGCTCACGGGACAGCTTGAATATTGTAGTATAATAAATATTTAGTTCATCAATCAGTGTTTTATTAGCCAATTAATGTCAAAGTTTTATTTTATTTTTTTCACCAAAAGACTTCCATCGCATTGATATGGTTAGAGTGTTAGAGGGTTAGAGTTGTGTCGAGTCCGTTTTCGAATTGCAACCCTCTCTCTGTAAACAATCAAAATTCCCCCCTGTGGCCCATTGGAAATACTGCACTAAAGGCTTTTGTCAAGTTACCTGATAGCAAGTTTACCCAGAAGCAACTACTTGCACGATGTGATCTTTCTGGGTATTGTCACAGAAACTAGGCTGAATGCTGATATCTGGTAAAATTCTCCTTTCTTGCTTTTAGTTGTTAGTTTTAAGAGTAATTTTTAATGTATTAATGCAATTCGAGCATTTGTGAGCCACAAAATTTTTTTTCATTAAAATTTATTTTTGTTAAGACCAATTTAAAAATATTAAATGTTGGTTGATGGTTCCATAAATTTTGTTACAACGCGGCGAAAAAAAAGTTTATGAAAAAAGAACATTCTTAAAATTTTCTTGTAGTTAAATTTATAATAAATTTACTAATGAATCGAATAATAGGAGGTGGTTGGTTACCTTTATGTATACTGTAATCTTTGGGTACAAAAAAGAGGAATAAAATCTTTTATGTCGTTTATTTGTTATAAGAAACTTTTTATGAAATGCTAATATCAATGACAATTTAGTGTTATTTATTTATTTACACTATTTTGGAACATGCCTTTTTATCACAAACCAAAAACGTTCACACCATTACTGATAGCTGCTGAGAAGAAAGCTATCAAAAACGGAGTTCACCACGCAGTCTTCACCTCTAGATTTGATAAATATATAGGAGACTGGAAGAACGATTTAAAAGATGGTAACAGTGAGACAGCAATTCCAGATAAGATATTTGTTAATGCAGAATTGTTATAAAATCATAGATGAGATGAAATGAGCCTCATTTCAGATAAGATACTATGGAAAAATCATGTTGTATTCAGTTATTCATCAAATGCATGGTTATATTATGATTTTTTTTTGTCTATAACGCTTTCATAGCAAATCTCCTGGAGCTATATCGATAAAATTTAATACAATCAAAATATATGTATATAGGATGCATAAATTCACAACTTTTCTTCGGGAACGGGGAATATCAGTACGCGATCTTGAATTGTTTATAGAACAGTATTTTTGTATAATTATAATGACTCGGAGACAGACATCGGGTTGCGAAACTGAATTATTCATAGGCGGGATTAAAGTTCAGAGAATCGATGGACTTCAGGTCTGAAGATGTTGGAATAACGAACCAGCAGTTACAATAGATGGATTAAGCGGGTAGCATACAGATACTGAATCCAGGCGGCAATTGATTATGCGGCGTTAAAATCTTTCCTTGTCCAAGAGTTTATTGGTTAAAATGAAAAAAATCGAATCGATGAGATGAGAAAATCTGAATATTCTTATTCTATTTGAACATAGCTATTGTTTATAATTTATATATGTTGTTGATATTATATATTGAAAGATTTTTGGTTCACAGGTAAAGGTTTATTTCTAACAATATCTGGAAAATTATACGAAGGTGATTGGCTTCTCGGTTTTAGGTATGTTAAACCTTTAGCTTTATAGTTTTAAGGCTGTTGGTATAAAATAAAAATTTATATTGAACATATTGTATCATTGATACCTGCGTATCAATGAAATTTATTTTTATACAAAACTCATAGGTTCAGAGACGATGTAGAATTTTAATTTCATACTGGAAACAATGGGAAAAGTTGAAAAATACGAAAGTCTCGAAGAAGTTGTATAATTAATTATGTATTCTACTGTACTAAAGTCCGTGAAGAACGAAGCCGCAAGAATTGAGACTAGACAAATATGTTCTACATCATCTACATTTCTTAATCGACTGTTTGCAGACATGGGTTTGGTACGCTCAGTAACAAACTTCCAAATGGTACATTTGAATTAGAATACCGAGGGGAATGGGTGAAAGGTAAACCAGAAGGCACGGGATGGCGGTACTACGAGAATGGGGATATTTATTTCGGTTTCTGGAAACGTGGGCAGCGCCACGGTTATGGAAAAATGTGGTACACAAACGGTACATTTTATGTGGGTTATTGGAATTCGAGTAAAAAAGAGGGCCTTGGAATGTTTGTTCAGGGTAAGTTATGTATTATTTATTAGGAAAGGTCATGTATTACGCTGTTAAAGAAACTACGAAATTCTTATGAAAGAGTTTCACTGTAATTCTCTACAATGATGAAATCAATTTTCTGGCCATTTCAGAGTGCATTAAGGACTTTCGGAAATCCGAATTTAATGCAAGCATCCTCCTGTGTTTATCCCACTCTAAGCGGGGTCGGCACAACATGTTACAAACATGTTTTCACATGATTGGGTTACGTATTTTACGACCGCTAGCCTGCCTGACGTCAACTTACCTGAGCTGCCTTTTACGACACCTTGGTATAAAAATGAGGGTGGTCTATTCTACTCAGCCCGATTCCACACGGCATAATTTTATGCAAACAGTGTAAGTAAATTTTACGAACTACAAAATCAGGGAAATATTACACAATCGCCCTAATAGCTAGTGTATTTAGAATACACTATGTTAGGTTATCGAAAAATAGTCAAATAAGTAAATCGTTCGCTTTGTTTCGTCAGCTCTATTCAGCACTAAGGTAACCTAGTCTAAAGTCTTGCTCGGACTTATTTTTTTCTCTCTATATTATTATCTATATCTATTGTGTTAGACGACCATTGAATTAAACATAAAATTAATTGAATTCTTTCATCTGCAATTTCATTCTTATTCTTATTACAAAAGCTTATTCTGGTGTCACACTGAGCTCACAGTTATCACCTACACTATTTGTAATGCATGTCGTTACCAAGTTTACATAATAAATAATAAGTAATTTTATTTCATGGCGATGGTAGCACAAATGAGATCTATGAATAGAGCAATAAATCAATTCTTCATATGCCTCTTTAGCTAGATAAGGTTGTAAATAATTTTCTATGCACTTCAGAAAATGGAAACCGTTACGAGGGTCACTGGGAGAATGATTTAAAAAACGGCTTGGGTCGTTTTTACCATTTACACACTGGTCAATTGCAAGAAGGGGTTTGGAAACAGGGTATATGCATTAAATCGAAGGTTTCGGATATCATTATACGTCAGTTTTGCGACCAACCTACTGAATACCCTATACCTCTGGTAATTTAATGAATAGTCAATTTATAGCATTATTTAAAAGCAAAATTTGTGTTAATAAGAAGTGATATTTTTATCTTGGATTGCATTATCAATACCATCCCCAAATAGAATAGATAAATTTAAGTCTGACAGTCTCCGAATTTCTCTGCTATAAGAATCCTAAATTCTAACGGTCGAATAATGTCAAATAAACCGACCCAAATACAGATTAATCTCGCTGCAAAGTATAGTGATATGTATATATAGTATGTATAGTGAGTCGTAGTATAGAAGTAGAAGGCAATCCCTTAGAACGATGAAATCTTGAACGATTTTCTTATTCATTTGATATTTTTATATCAGAACAATAGATTTTTAAGACTGTGGTGGACATAAGGCGTGACTAAGTTGACAAGTCCAAAACGTACACTATTCAGGCCAGCAACAAATAGGTTAACGTTTGGCATACGTTTAAGAGAATTATGTTAATATTTACAAGTTTGTTTGCCCGATAAAAAAGACTTATGGACTTCACTGAAATATTCACCTATATAAATAGGTGACTATTTCTAACATATATAAATTAGTCAATCCTGATGACAATATGAATTTCACATATAACGGGACGTAGGTCGACTTATCAACATATTCACGCCTGGTACGGATATAATCTTATTAAAACCCCTCCAGGAAACACTCCGCAGTTCGCGTAAAATATTGGAGCAAAGTCAAATATGGTTGAAACAGACAATTGGAGATATTGATGAAAAATTAAAATACTGCATCGATCAAATGTAAGGTTTATTGAAAGTAAAATCAGATCCTGATACTTTTTTACAAATAAACTTGTTTTAATTATACATATTAATTTTATTCTCAGTAGAAATTTTATACAAGATGAATTAACAATTTTATTACTATGTCATTATCATATCACAGTAATTAATTATATTATTACTTATGTAACGCTTACAGTTAATAATATGATTACCCTTTTAATGCTTAGACTAATACTAAATTTTTAAACAAATCGCCATTGTATAACAATATGCAATTTCACTTCTTGACAGCGGTAAGTAAACTACTAATACTACTTATAAGTAGGTAGTTTTTAGTGATAAATATAAACCTCTAGAGACAGATATTGCGTTTTAGTAACAATAAAATTGAGCATCTTATTCATAATTAATAACAAAATTGTTTAACGTGAATAAGTTATATTAAGTGAATTTGTTTCGAGTCGTATGATTCGGTCTGTCTATTCCTTCTTCTCTCTGCCCTATAATAACTGTGTAACTATATCATAGAATTATGCGGACAGCCACTGGTTGTTCCGTGGTTCATGCGGAACGTTGACCTCCATAGAGACCTTGATCTCCCTACCATTACTCACCTCTTTAAAGGTTTTTCGAAATTTTACTTCGAGAAATCTCTGGTACACTCGAACCCCCTTATTTCTTTAGATTTTTGTTAATAAATAAATTTAAGTAGCCTGGCATAAACAATTTATTATTGTTAGCTACTTAAACTATTACTTCTTAAATTATTTCGTAATTAAAATGGCCTTATAATGTGAGGTTCTAGTATAGAGTTATTATACTAGAGTAGGGGAGCCATAGGTGTCACAATAAATAATGAGAGGGAAGATAAATCTAGTATACTCATATTTGTCTAATCACACATAAATAAGAGAGATAGATAGATCAGTCTCATTAACTTTCTCTTTATTGTAATAGGCTTGCTACTTCTCCGTAGTCCCTACTCTAATAAAATAACTGTTTGGGTTCTAGTATTTAATCTGACAGTAAGTGCAAACAAATTAAGATATCTATTATTATAAAACAAAGTCCCAAAAAGCTACCTGTCTGTATGTAATCGATTTTCTCAAAATCTACTGAACGGATTTTTGTACGGTTTGCATCAAAAGGTAGTGAAATACTTCCGGATGGTTTAGGTAAATAGTACATATCGGTATTATGTAAATTGTGTCGAAGAGATCGTGCAGTTGTTAAAAAACTTGCTTGCTGGGAGCTTTAGCCGCGTGCGCTGCGTAAACCAACGTAGATACGCTAAAGTAATGTACTAGAGAATTGTAAATCTATAAAACTACTACAAAAACGTCCGGGACAGCATGTCTCTTTCTCTTATGGTTAACCCACAATAACTACTTTAATGTTTAAAATTTGAATTCTAGAAAAAAATTGTGACACGCTGATTTCCAAGCGGGAGAAGCCGCTGGAACAGCTAGTTACACTATTTTTTTTTAACTGAAATTAGATTTATGCACCGCATCATTGACATGCCAATCTGCAAAGTCAGCATATAAACAATGAAATTAAATTTCAGAATCATTAGTATTTTTAAGCAATCAAGATTATAAGACCTTTTTATACTGATTGTACGTGATATCCCAGTTTCAATGACGCAGTAGTAAATAATTCTAGCACAAGTTATTAATTCCTGGAAGCACTATTTGGCGCCATAAGAAATTACAAAATAAATAAGTCTGCGTTTGTCGACGACACGATCCATTTGAATAAATTCATATTCATTCAAGTTGGTAGTCATACATGTGTTGAAATATGCTTCCTTGCATGGGGTTACCACAATGCACCTATTTTTCAAACCATCTTATACACGAATTGAGACTATACACAATATAATTTCAATTTCTATACAATTCACACTAATATTAGAAATGCAACGGAGCAAAAATTAAAATCAAAAATGTTAAAACTTGAATAAAATGAATGGAGAAGGAACGGAAAGAACAAATGCTTTTATTTTTTCGTCTGAAACAGGAATTTAATTATTTTGTCATTAGTCAAATGTTTTAAGTGCAGCGTTTATTAATTGTGCGTCGTCTATTTACCATTGCTCTTACATATTGTATATTGCGTTCCTTTAGTAAATATTACCATTTTACATTAACACTTCCTATTTTCTGCGCAGAAGTCAATAGTCCTAGTAAGTATATTGAATGAAAGCATGGGTACCCTACTCACGAAATATATGTGTTCTGGACTTCAGTAAAATATTTTTAATAAGATCGCAACCCAAATATTCAAAACTAATATAATTTTTCCTTTATCATTTCTCTCTTATTTTTATTCTCTCATCTATGGTGAATTTATCTGGTTTACTTTTTTGTTTTAAATATACAGCACATATTATTTACAATATGTGCTGAATTAAGCATGCCAAGGTCAATTAAGGAAATGATAAGAGTGACCACGAACTGAATGACGTTTTACATTTTTACGATCAACGATTCACGAGGATATATTAAATTTGCGTCAAAGTATACCACGTCGTGAAACAGTTAAAACAAAAAAAAATATAAATTCTTAAATAATTAAACAAATAGTACAAGATGTGTCGTCCAAGCTAAATTAAGCGTTTAGGTACCCTAAATAATAATAAAAAAGCGATCTTTCTGATAGGGATTTTTAACCGGCAAATTTTTCTTTAATTGTGCCAAATTTCATCGATATTGTTCAAGCAGAATGCCCGTGAAAGAATCGGACAGATTGCCAGAAACTTTTGTGTTTGTGATTTTTTTATTTATTTAATCAATGCATTGAGCTCTGGGAAAAAAAGATGGCTATTCCGATCTAGTATAATTGAATATATCGAAAAAATTACTTATTTGTATGCAACAAATTCTGCATAAGTCAGATATTCGTTAAAGACGAAAAAATCTTACATTATTATCTAACGTTAGTAGTAAAATAATAACTTAGCTAACAGCCTAACATTAAATGTGACTTAAAGATGATAAAGTGTAAACTCAAAACGTGTATCACGCAAGCAATTAACGACTTTACTAACTCTTGAAACAATATAATCGTTTAATATTCATTGTAGCACATGCGCCATTAAATTTCAATTCCTTCTTTTCCATAGAAGTATTATTATAGTATTCAGTAGTTCCTTATTATAGTTGTAGAACTATTATTTTAATTTGTTGAGATTCACGTTTTCTAGATATATAATAATAATAATAATAATAAATATATGGGACACTTACACACACGGTCGTCCATCCCCAAAGTAAGTTACTTAATACTTGTGTTATGGGTGACGGACAACTGGTAAACTACATATATAGTTTTAAATACATACTTAAATACAAATACACACCAAGGCTCGAAGAACCAACAAATTGTTTATAGAAAATGTTGGCCCTCGGTGGGAATCGAACCCGCGATCCACGGAACTGAAGGAGGGTCACTAACCCCTGCGACAACGGGCCAATCAAACAGTCGTTATATACATATAAAAAGGAAATAAAGCTAAGGGTATAACAAAAATAATTACACTTTTAACTTATTATCTACAGCAAATTTACACAACTTTTTAACAAATGGTTTAGTAACTAACATCAACTGCACTTTACGTTGCTAGGGCGATGAATTTCGAATAGAAGAATTTCGTCAATTTTCGATCAATAATATTTGAGCTTAAGACAGTTAAAAACAATATGATCAGTCGCACCTTCATCCAAAGCACATTCACACAGAGAATTATCTATAAGCTTTAATTTTGTCAGATGCAGGGGAGTATAATAAATAATGTAAGGGAAGATGAAATCGTATATATCATTTTTTCTTATCACACATAAAAGAGGGAGACAGATATATCACCCTTATTTGCTTGTTTTTTATTTATATATCACGTTTTAGATTGGCTTTCCTAGTCTAGTATAATAACTCTATGCTAGAATCACCTATAGGCCTTGCTTCCTTTTGGAGCATAATGTTGGTGCATTCACGTGTTTTATTTTCTTATTGTTTCTCGAATCCAAGAAAGACAATTAATTATTCAACTAGTTGAAATTATTAGAACTTACGTTTATTATTGAGATTGATGAATCCATCGCATTTAAAAATAGTCGCTCAAACGACTACTTGTAACTTACGAAGTTATAAGTAACGCTACTATGCGCAATTGACCTATAAAACGAGGTGTCTTCTTTTTTACAAAGTACATGTAACTTTAAAGTATAATATACGTATGTATAAAACAATCCAAAATTTTAACAATTTTTATAAAAATCATACTACCCTACTCTGATCTAGAAGTGTGAGATTATTCATCCGCGCATCATGGTCACCCATTTCTATTTGTTCTTTTAGCAGCTCCAATTCTTTTATACCGGTAACTGTAACTTCGTACTTATGTGTCGCTAATGACATATAAAAGTGTATTGCAAATGCTAAAAATACTATCATAACCGGTATCAATACAACGCATGCCGACCAGGCCGCTGTTTCGCTTAAATCGTAGAATTTTACCCAACAGAGTATTGCAATTTCCACTAGGAACAGAATAAGACCTAATAATGTGGAAAAGGCCCACGCGATTTCTATATACCAGTGTAGCCTTTCGTGCGGAGATTCATGAACAAGTGATATGCTGTGAAGGTTGCCAACCGCTTCTATATTTGGTAGGATACATGTGCTTATCATGAGTGCCAACATATGGACGGCTACTAACAACGTGGTACATACTGTAAATGCTACCAACATTGCTGGAGGCACTTTAGTATCGTTCGGTGGATTTAATTGCACTTCAACCATTGCTACCTGTAAACAAAAATTGAATACTTACCAAATGACTGACGTATATGTAAAGTACTCGTGTTAGAGGTTCAGATTTAAATTACGTATAGATGTATTTACGAAAATGTATTTTATTTTCCGCAAAAAGACGCATATGATTAAATTGTTTAATTTAAAATCTTCTCTTGGAAATCATAAGTAAAATCATATCTAAATGAACCATGGAAATGATAAAAATAATGTTCGTGGTGCAATTTAAAAAAAAACAATCGAAAACTTTAGAAAATTCAAAGCAGTCTATTATACTGTTTTAAACTCACATATGTAAAAGACGCCTAAAAATATGTATGACAAATTTGTGCTCAAGTAATACTCTAGTTTACGATTGTTATAAACTAAAACTAAGATAAAACACTGTATTAAAGTTATTGTACGCAATTGTCTTATCTTTAATGCATTAATGCAAAATGTATACATGTTTCAACAAATCTACTTTGCGATCGGAGAAATTTAAATTTAAGAGTCCAGCAGGCCTACCATGAACTATTATTGCGACTCAATTGAAGACGTAAACTAAATTGTTTTGCTTTTTCATACCATGACTTCTTAAAGACGCACACTTTAAGTCATTGCCGAATGATTGTTCGGAATGCGTCATAAAAACATTTGAGTAAAAGAGACAGTTATCTATATATAGTTCATATAACGTTTTCCTTTCCAAACATTTCAATCTCAATGCAATCCACACTTCATGGTACGAAAAGATAGCGGTTAGGTTTAGGTACTGACTTTGAATTGAATCGTTTTCTAAAAGTTTATGGTAGACCTACTGGTAGCAGTGGCGTAACTATTTAACCAATAGCCCTAGGCCCAAAACTAAACGCTGGCTCCAACTAAATTATTTAAAATCTGGAATCTGGTTTATTTATATGCCGAGTATAGGAGAAATTGTCAATTGTTCAATTTATAGTTTATAATTAAGTTAAGTTAATCAATTTATAGTTAAGTCTGAGAGACCCCTGAGCTTGGGGTTCCGATGCTACCCTGTCTAGCCCTCTGGTAGTTATGTCACTGCCTGGTAAAGCCAACAAAATAATCATAGACATAATTACCATAGCAAAGCCCGAAAGTAAGGCAGATGTTTTGCTCGAAGCCTTGAGTTTAGCACGGCTGAGTTGCAATTTTCGCCACGAGAGGTATGCTGGTGTGTGTAATGCATCTCCCGACTGGATGGGTGTTTCACCCGACATCACGCACTTATGCTGCATAAGTAATTTATAATACATAAGTATTTTAAGAGCTTAAGATATTTTACAATAGAGCCCAAAGCAATGATAGAGAATAAATACCAGGAAGGTATGAGACTTTTAAATATATGTATGAAATCATTTAATTCACATAATTTTATATAAAAAACGTTATCAATTAAAATATATTATAATTATGTATAAAATATAAAAAAGATACAATCTTGAAAACACAACAACAGCTATTTGTAACTGCAAGACATTGTCTCAAATACTGTTAAAAAATATATATATCTTAATTAATGATCCATTTATTTTTGTTATTGTTTACTATAGAGAAATGATTCATAAGAGCCTACATTGTTTTTATTCATATGAGAGAAGAGAAAATATAAAAATTAACAAATAGTTTATTGGATCTTCTATAACAAGGAAAAATTTAACCTCGGCTCCTAAGTTTCTGTGGTATAGATATCACCCCATCCGAATAATACAGTTATTCTTTGGATTGGGCAATATATCATTAGTGAAATGCTTTATGTTTATAATATAGAAGACTTTATGGAAAATACATCTACAACTGGGTTAGCAAAAAATAATATAATGCAAAGAGCAAATGCGCTAAAATGAACATAAATTTAATTAAAATGTTACATAACTCTTTATGAGAGATGATTATAATTAAGTATTTTCATTCTTTAACATTTAAGTTAAATATAAAAACAATAATAAATATATAGCACAATTATATACATGGTCATCTGTCCCCAAACTTAATTACTTACTTTATGGGTAACAGACAACTTGTAAATAAATACCTATATAATGTTAAATACATACATAAATACCAGAAACAAAGAACCAACAAATTGTATTTAAAAACATTGGCCTGAAATTAAAGACTTGATTATGATCATATTTAGTAATGTAACAAAAAGTTAAAAAGCTGTGAAGACAAAAGGAATATCACATTCATTTATTTCGAAATCAAAAAGACCCAATCCTTATGAGAAAATTTTAAACTCTTCTAGCCTTTGGTAGTTTTGAGTTAAACAAATTGATGTTTTAAATTTATTTTTATTGGAAAACATAAACTTGATTTGCTTGTTAGAACTTCTTTATAACTGTATAGATTATTTCAAATGAGACAGTTTTCAATACATTATTGATGGTTTACTTATGATTGAACAAATGAGATTCAATATGGTAAAATGGTACTTTTACAATGTAAAATTAAGGAAAAATTCAATTGCTATATTTGTAACAGGCAAACTTCACTGCCATTAATGACTTAACACTATTTGCTGTTACTATTAATTTCATAATGAAAACTAATGGAACTGCATGACGAAAGCCCTTTTGCCCGAAATTAGATAAACTATAAACTCACATTGATTCAGAGATTCTGGGATACTGTCTCCGGATTGTGCAGGATATACTGAATTTAAGGCTTCACTAAAGACCTGTCATCAATTCCACTAACAAAATATAAAATTAGCTTTAAAAGACACTTGCAAAGCATAGATAACATCTTTAATTTAAATGACATTAGCTCCTAGACTTGACTTTATTGTGTAGCATGCAATTAATAAAATATATTTTAACAGAATGCAACTTTTAAATTTTTGATTTGTGTATAAAAAAACATATCTGCAGATTCATTGCTTAATATTGTTAAATGATTGTAATGCAAAATATATTTTAGTAACATGAATAACACTGTTTTAAAAATTTGTATCCAATCTAATAGTTGTTTTGAGTTCAGCTATGAATTTGTGGTGTTAAACAAGTTTTGTTCTATTTTGAAATATTTAACAAAATTTAACTTTGTATTTTTTATCATACACATTCATAAGCCTAAATTAAATGAAAGCCTAGATTTTTAAAACTTGTATCGTCTAAAATAATCACATGCTATGGAAATTTCAAAATACTATAAAGACTTAGCTTATATTTTGAACTATTAACAATACAAAATACAATGATAATTTAACATAAACATGTGTATTGAGTATAGTTAATAAAAAAAAGAAACAATAATAAAGCCTAATACACCATAATAAAGCCAACAATATAAAAGATAGTAAAGGAGCGATTTGATGTCAGCTTACAGGTAAACTGAGATATTGTAAGCTACATCCAATTAAAATAGCTAAATATGGTCGGTTGTGTGGTAAATAAATTTTAAATGTATATCATACCTTTGTCAGATTTGGACACCAGCTATTAGAATGGCTGTAACGACTGTTCTGATGCCCGCACTGATGATTATTGCCGACAGTACTAGCGGACCAAACCGACATACCTAAACAAATTTTACGAGTTCTTGGGAGTAGGTTGACAAGGTCAATCACTTACAAGCAACTAAACTTATTCTATTAGTACAAGATAAATTTATGTAGTTAAATATAATTAAAACGGATTGTATTATAAATTTACCACATAAAAAGCTACTTAAGCATTTTTGAAATATCAAAATTGACAACACAAAACAAGTTACCTGATCAAAAATATTATACATAAAAATTAAAATTTACATATGACAGTGACGTACGCATCAACAGATATAGCAATAACATAACAACAGAACTATTATAACTACAACACAGTTATGTCAAACAAGTAAAACGTAAATATCTTCGTAAAAAAATAATTAACTAGTAATGCGAACCACATAAAATTAAATTAAATTAACTATCCTTTTCTTAAAAATGATTCTGCATAAATATATTTTTTTATCTGGCACTATTACTAAGTAATTTAAGTTTTTAAATAATGTGTTTAATATTTTTATAATTAAAAACAACTGCCACTTATATTTCGTATATAATTATAGTATAACATAATCAAAAAATATTTTTGGGCGTATATCCGGACGTTCAATGCAGTCCCAGAGTAACAAAGATAGCTACATTCATCTTGTCCACTTTTGTAACGGTATTGCGTCCGTACGGGAGTGTCAAAGAAAGTCGGGCGCTCGGGTCAACGAGAATGATAAGCAATTCGTTTTGCTAGTAGATAATGTAGGTCGGATATAGAAGTTTGTTTTGGTTTATTGTTGAATATATTTTGTGAATTTAAACTTACTAACTGGATTCCACTCAGTGATTAGTGAGTTATCGGATTTTGGTATTCGAGGTACTTAAAGTGACAGGAACGTACTGTAAACATTTGATCTGTGGTTTAAGTGCTATCCTATTTGTTTTGTCGCGATGGCCGAGGCTGCAGCAGCTGCAAGCACTAACCCTAATGCTGAGATCGTAAGGGGTCAGGTGTTTGAGGTTGGCCCTAGATACAAGAACCTACAATACATCGGCGAGGGAGCTTATGGCATGGTTGTGTAAGTGCTTTTTGTTTCTAAATTTAAGTTATTACTATTTGCGTCCTCTAATTTGGACGGTAACATGTTTACACCATATACAGTCATACACGGATTTATTTTTATAATAATTATAGATTTCGAAATTTATGTTTCTGTTTAAGTTTTTTTTTAAATAATTATAACCATTTCTTTACTGTTTAATTAGTACTACTATTTAAAAGTATTTTTCAAGAATGCATCATTAAAATAAATAGGTTATAATTAAGTTTATTTAAAACTTTTCAAACAGTGTTAAATGAAGTTAGGCATGTACACTTATATTATTATAAAATCATTTGTTAGTAGGAATCGATCGATTATAATTCAATATTATTATTTCCCAACTTTAAAAGGTTATGTTTAGTTCTTAGCCTGTTCGTAAACTTATTTTCAAAAGATGTTAAAATTATTCTTCTATAATATTAAATAATAGACCATGTCATGAATGATATGGATCAAATTTCACAAATCCATTACTTATACTTTCTACCTTAGTAACTGTGCTGGTTGGTCAATTCATATTAGTTTAAACAATGTTTAGTATTTAATCGGAACTAGATTTTTCATCTATTAACCGTTCATAGTATAACTATTTTAGCCTGGGCAGGATAGGACTTATTGTATGAAGACAGTACCTATTAAAGTTTGGGCAACATGATAATATTTAAAAACTAATATAACCATACCAAGAATCAGATATGGATTATTGTGGTGTTATAAGTATTTTATCTATAGTTGTGTACTTACAGTCTTTGTAATAATTATTAGAAACAATGGTGGATATTTATTTTGAAAAACAATGTTAGAATTTTTCATTAATTTATTTCCTTTTTTTATGTTATAGTTAATAATTTAGTGCTATTTTATCAGAATGAGATTGAAAGGTTTTTAATTGTTCTAGCATTTTTTAATGTTCATTAACTTATAATTATTTTACAATATCTGAAATTTATATTAATTGTACACAATTGTTTGAAAAAGTAAAAAAAATGAGAAAGTAGCACCAACTTGGTTTTGGTTTTTTCAACATTTTTGGTCTTGGTAACTTATTACCAAGACCAAAAATGACTTTCTGTTGCTGCATTAGCATGTAAAAAATGATACCAAAATAATGGTCTTATGAGTAAGGATGAAATATATATGAATTTTCAATTAGTCTGCATATGTGGACCAATGGAACTAATTCATTATTGTGGCTCAGTTGTTAGAACACACACACTATGTCATGTTTAAATTAATTAAAATTTATAATGGTTATGATTAAATATCATATAAATAAAAAATGTTGATAAATAAGTAGCAATAAAAAGTGATATTTAACAATCTTCGTAAATGTTGATAGTAGTTAATTTTATTAAATTCAATATTTTGCTCTTAGTTTATTCTTCATTGCTTAAATCTTGATATTGTAAAAGTGTATGTTTTTGTACCTTTTTATTCATTCTCTATCTATTATGTTTTTCTTTCATTTCATCTAAATAGAAGCAACTAATTGATGTGAATTTTTATTGTGTTTACAAACTTAAAAGGCTGGAGTATAAAATGCCTTTTTTTCTTCTAACTGACTATATGTTGTTAGTTCTATCGGCTTTGACAGTTTCACTGGGTGGATTAGTGTATGTTATACTAGTGCTAAGTGAATGTCAAATTGGGAAAAACTTTATGTATTAGAAAGAACAATGTAAATTTAAAATATTTTTATTATTTAG
Source organism: Morpho deidamia (assembly GCA_947086505.1). Classification (NCBI taxonomy): domain Eukaryota; kingdom Metazoa; phylum Arthropoda; class Insecta; order Lepidoptera; family Nymphalidae; genus Morpho; species Morpho deidamia. The sequence goes on from CAMTZC010000015.1 coordinate 5,059,238, forward strand.
ATTGCATAGTTTGATTAGTCTATCTTGTATGACTTAAATTTTGCCTCATGATGTAGTGGACATGTATGCATATAGTAGTAGTAAGATAGCAACGAGGTCAACGCATCTGGTGCTCCCAATGCTTGTGTTAAAGTTTAAAATAGGTTTTAGTGCTAATTAAATATTGAATACTTCAGGATTGATATGACTATATCATATTTGGACAATATCACGAAAGATTAGTGATTCACTAGGCTAGTAAAATTTACGCCATTTTGTAGAAACGTCGAATTAAATGACAGTTATATTAACGGAAAAAAAGACAAAAATAATATATACATTTAAATTAAAACGATAAATTGCAGATATATACCAAGATATTGATTATGACATTAAGGATATGACAACGGACGTCGACTAGGATAGTATTCCAATCCAGCCTCGAACATTTGTCATGTAAATTCTGGTCACGTACGAGTGCTCTCTCTGTACAGTAATCATCTTCAAACAACTAAGTCTATTTCGTAATGGCGTAAAGGCTAACAGAATATATTGACAGATCTCAAGTGAGTCGCTTTATTCGTTAACGGCGGTAATATTTGTGAACTCGGTTAAAATTAATAATGATAAATTTTATAGACTAAGTTATCCTTAAACTTTACAGTATGTAATACTATTATTATTTCTTTAAAATAAGACATCATTTGTGTATATACATATATAATAGAAGTCGCATGTTAATAACTAATCATACCGGTTTTTTATTTTGATTTTAAAAAAATTGTATCACAAAGGACCGCTACACGCGCGGTTGTTAATTCAACATGCGTGATTTCCTTGGAGAGTTTAAAATAATAGGTGTTTATATAATGAAATTTGTTTGCAAACAATATTGAATGTTATACAACAAAAAGCGAAATTAAGTAAACTTGAAGTTTTGTTAACTGTAGGTATAAATTTGTGGATCTGTAATCTCTATAGGTTCTCACGTAATAAACGTGTTAAGCCAAGTTTTTGGTAAATGTATAAAAGTAAATATTTTATATACAGTACAAAATATACACAAGAATTAAAATTGTAATTTTGCAAGTATTTCAAATTTTTGATAATACTACATAATATATCCACGTTAATCGGATATATAAATATAATAGCAAACATTTTCATTACTTTTGCATTTTAGGTCTCAAAGTAAAGGCCTAATTCTATAAATTATCCGTAACATACCATACCAACATAGATATTGGAAAACGGACATGCAAGCAATAATTTATACCCAATAAACACCTGTGACATCGATATATAATAAATCATCCAAGGTACCATCGTTTTGCTTATTAAAGCATGAAATGTTGAAACTACTAGTGTAAACGGCGCAGCGTAATATAGACAGATATTTCTCTTAAGGAGATTCAGATAACTGTGGTGTGACAAGATTAGAAAAGTCGACAATTTCAAGAATAAGATGGTATGGATAATTTATAGAATTAGGCGTTACTTTGCGGAGATCCATAATAAAAAAGTAATAATAAAATTATTTTGCTATAATCCGCGATACATCGCTGATTATACATGCTGATCGATGTATCGCGGATTATAGCAAAATAATTTTATTATTACTTTTGTAAGATGGTATGGACATATGATGAGGAGTGATGAAAATCATCTTACCACACGAGTGTTAAATATATACGTAGATGAATATTTGACTATTTGATTGTGTGAAGTATGACATGTATATTCAAATTCAAATTATTCTTTATTCAAGTAAACTTGTAAACAAGTGCTTTTGAATCGTCAACATCTATTGCTGGTTCGGAAAGCTGTTCCTACTGAGAAGAGCCAGCAAAAAACTCGGCGGTTGCTCTTTTCAAACAATAATTCTTATCACTATATGTAACTACATATAGTTATAAATGTCTTGTACAGGGTTGAAGAGAAGCTATATCCACGCGTTCTTATCTTCTAGGTAATCTTCAATAGTATAATAAGCTTTCTGAATTAAGGATATATAAAAGGAGTCAGAGTTGACGTATGATAGGAGAGAATAGAAGAAAAAAACATGTTGTGCCGACCCCACTTAGAGTGCGATAAGGAGAATGATGATTTCTCTTAAGGAGTAATTGTTACTAGGACACCAAAAAAAATCATCTTCAAAATATAAATGTTGTAAATGAAATTAGTATAAATAGTTTTTTTGTGGACTATCAGAACTTGAAGCATACTTTGGTGGTCAGTAAATGTTATTTCCAGTAAAAGGAAAATACCGCGACATTAAATATATAATGCACGCTTAATAAAGTGATCTAATCCAAAATTTGGTTTATTCGAGTGAGATAAATTAGGTATATTCCTTATTTCAATGCCATCTATGACATTAAGCCGCGAACTTTTAAAAAGGCTAGTGTTTTCTTAAGTTATGGGTCATATTCACATATCAATAAGTAAAAAATGTAAAGTAACGCGTCTACTTGGTTTCCTTGGGTGCAGCATGTGAATCACAAGCTTATCTCTATATTTATTTATGATACTATGAATACGATTTCATAGTATTTTTTTCCTTTGAATATCCATCCATCCATACATCCATCAGCCTATCGCAGTCCACTGCAAGACATAGGCCTCCACATGTCTGCGCCAGACATCTTGCTTCTCTGCAATGCGCATCCAGCTGCCCCCAACAACCTTTTTGATGTCGTCGATCCAGCGAGGCGGAGGACGCCCTGCGCTGCGTTTGCCAAGACACAATTCCTTCGAATAGTTTATTGTTAATATTAACAAGTCAAGTTAAGAATGCTTATAAAAAGCTTTTAAAAAAATTCACGTCTCTACTTTTAAACGTTGAAGAGTTCCCTCGTCTGGAGCCAATCCTGGCAGCAGCATCAGGTCATGTTTATTATTAACACGCATTGTCATCGAGATTGAAGCAGTATGTAAAATTCCAGCTCAATCGGACACCGGAAAGTGGGTCAAATTTAACTTGCAAAATTCCACCTTCACATATGTACATACATTGCGAGTTAAATAAAAGTTTTTAAAAAGGAAGACAAACGTCATTTCTTCGTCATGTGATAGAAGATATCGACCGCATAAAGGTTAAACTACTTTGTTCTTAAAATAGCATTTTTACATATTGTGATTTAATATATCCAATTGATTTCCTAATGCTGAAAATTTAAGAAATATATATTGAAATTTTTATTCCTATAACGTAAGTTCTGTTGTAATAAAAATAGCGATTTCAACTAGGAAACAATTAAAGGCAAATTGTCCAAGATTCTTAACAAAATTTATATTTTTCCGAACGAATTCAAATCAGGCCCGTAAGTGACTATGACACAAAAATAATGAGAGGGAAGATAAAACTTCGTCTTTGTCTAATCAAACATAAAAAAGAGAGACAGATAGCAAAATCTATGTCTCTCTTTTTTGACACCCCCCTTTTTCTTTATTGTAATATGTCACATTTTAGGCTGGCTTTCCTACGCTAAGTATAATAAGTAACTGATTCAAATACAGAATAATCTTTATTAGAATTAATATATTTTGCCTATACCTTTTATATGTACTTTCACGCAAAGGCACTGGTTCGAAAACGAGTAAGAAACTCATCTGTCACTTTTAAATACCATGGATTAAATTCATGCAACCGCTGCTTGGCTATACTTTTTTTTGTACTGTAGATGGTCCGGATGTGAACCCCTATTGTTGCTTTTGTTTTAGTTCGGGGAGTTGAGAACAGGGGTCGATGGAAGTAATTGTCACCAACAGACGGTCTTTGTTCCCAAATACATTATTGTCAGTATAAAGTAGTATATAAATGACTTGACACCGCTGCGTAACATAAGTTATCGAACGTTAATAATATTTCGGGGCATTTGAATAACTTATTAAATTGTGAACAAAGTTGTCAAGTGATATATTTATTTATTTTTGTAAGTCCATCTAAGACAAATACATCTTTACATTACATAAAACATACTTAAAACTTACTTTTGGGCATTATATATGAATTTTTTTATATTTTGTATCTACCTTCATCAGATTACTTGTTGTAAATAAGACAACAACAAATTATATACAGAAGTATGCCGGATAAAGACCGTTAAATGTTTACATCTCCTATAGTATAATTTTATTTGGAACTTAACTATTTTTTATTATAAAAATTAAAAAAAACTGTGATTGTTGATACATGAAACTGATACATAGACAGACTTTGTCATTTATAATATTAATATGGATTAGGTAATTTTGGTAAATTTTGAAACGCCTATCAACCTTTTGAAGTCCTAAAGCAATGATGCGACATGCACTTATCAATTGAACACATTTAAAATCTTCGAACAAACTAATGAACGTCAATTGGTTCTGCGAACACTTTTTCAAATTAATACTGTGGTGGATTTTGATTACGATCGATTAACTAACAATTCAATCATACTTATATTATAGGTTAATTTATAAAAATCGACTACACTCACGTCTTATTATATTGGGTAGGCCCGACTAGTCAAACCCATCCGGGGCCCTAAAGCCGAACGTCACCGCTAGATAAAATAAGTTAGTGTAGCTATCAGTTGCGCCAAGCTTAATAAAATATCCTAACTAGGTCAAACTAACTTAGTTGTGTAGCCCGCTACACGAACTAAGCGAAGCGCCCCTCACCACCCTTTTTTTATACAGGAAAAAACCCCTTATGGGTACCACCGCCTGACGGGGACGGGCGGTGGTTATGTCGGACTCGCACCGACTAAAACAACCTGTATGCTCCACCACGCAGTTGGTGGCGGGTGCAGGGTGCGTTATTTGACCCCACTCCCGCCAGCAGCAACACTGAACCACAGAGTGCGCCACCTCTGGGTCGGGGCCTTTCTAAAAGTGGCCCCTCCCTCAGCTGGACGATGCATCGGGAGCACCAGATGCATCGGATAAGGAGGGCGTCCGATTAACCTCGTTCGGAACGCCCAGAAGGTCCCCGTTAGGGCGGCATGCGACGATCTTGAGCGAGTCGCCTGCGCCCGGCTCGCCTGCGGCGGGTCGGATCCCGGGACTCGACTTCCCGGACCCGCTCCGCCGCCTCCTTTTGCGAAATGACGTGCTCGCAGAAGGAGGCCATCGCTGCCCACGACCTCTCCCTGTCCACCATAGCACGAACCACAGTGGGCAAGGAGAGGTCGTGCCAAACCTGTGCCACGAGCTCCACCCGCTAAACCGCCCAAGCTGGACAGTCCGCGAGCGTGTGCAACGCCGTGTCAGAATCGGCGCCGCACTCGTGGCACTCACCGGACGCTTCGCGCCGGGCCACCCGCTACAGATACCTCCCGAAGCAACCATGTCCGGAAAGCATCTGCGTCAGGCGGAAGATGAGGACCCCATGCCTCCTGGCGACCCAGCCCTGGAGAATGGGCTGGATGGCCGAAATCGTCCAGCCTCCTGCACTGGGCGATTCCAGCTGCCGCCTCCATTGGGCCCCTCACTACCCTTGCCTTAACCCTAACTAACATAGGTATAGCTTATTTTTCGGTAGACGACCAACTATTTCCTCGTTTAGCTTAGCTTTATAACTAAGCTCTTACTTAAGAGCTTAGTTAGCTCTTTACGCGATAACGCCGCGTAAAGAGCTCATGAATAAAACCTCCGTATGGGCTTGAAACTAGTCGGGCTTATCCGATAAAATAAGACGTGAGTATAGCCGGTCTTTCAAAATTAATTATGAATACCACTCACGATAGTTTAAATTCAAAAAATAGCTTAGCTTAGTTTGCTAAACTTCATTCCTAATTTTTTAAGCTAGCTAAATGGACGTTCAGCTTTATTTAGAAGCGGCATGATACGGCGTTACTGCGGCGGGAATTGAACGTGAGTATGACCGCTTTCCATATTTTAACATTTACATGAATACCACTCTCGATAGTTTAAATGTATGGTTCCCATAACATAAAATGCGAGGTGAGTGAAGTCCTGTAAGTGCGTGAATGTGGTTTATCGCTTGTCGCTGGTGCGGTTCTCGACTCGGTTTATTCCGGTAGATCGCACTCCGGCCCTGCGCTGCCAAGGCTAAGCCAACCGTGAACTACTAATTTGTCACTTCGTTGACTTCACTACGATATTATTAAATGTATATCCCTAAACGAAATTAATCGGACTTGCAAATATATTTAAAATCAATTGTAACTGCGACTTCATTTATCTAAGTCTGTTAATGATCTTTTCGCTTTCTATTTTTTATTTGTGCAATAAAGTTATTCTTCTTCTTCTATGATCTTTCTATTTTTCCAATACCTAAAGGAAAAAGAGAATTATTATATCCTATATATTAGCCCGGCATATAATTAATTGTATAGGCATGACTTCTACTGCAACGAATATATCAAAAGAATCCCTGTATATCTCTAGAGAATTCTGGAAATATGTGTAACCTACCAATTCGCATTGAAGCGGCGTGGTTGGTTTTAGCTCGAATCCTAACATGTTCTATATCCAGCAGTGGAATACTAATAGACTAATAATAATTCTTAGTTCCATACTAATATTATGAATAGGAAAGACTGTTTGCCGTCTGTCCGTCAAAAAAGCTTCAAATGAAATTTATTGGCAATATGATCTATTAGCACGTTTATTATTATAACACTATCGAACAAACGTAATATGCTTTTATGATATGGATTTTAGCTCCATATTCCGATCGTGTTGAGTAGGCACATATTTGTATCTGTCGGTCAGTAGGTCAAGCGATGCTCACCATGAAATGGCGCAGTTGAACTATTTTTCATTCTTTATATTATGAATTCTATAAAAACAAATTCAGTGTACCATTCACTGAAGATTGAAGGTGAAGTACTTAAGGGCTCTTATAGCAGTATTTAAGGGCTCTTATAGCAGGTGTCCAGATGTCGGCATCTTACGTGTCAAATGCATCGCATGAAAGGGATCGTAGTATTCTTTATATAGGAAGCCATACAAGTGCATCCTCTGAACCGATCTGGACTGATCGCACAAATCTCCTCGTTGCGTCGATCTTTTTAGTGCTGAGGGCCGTGAACTCTTCCACGAATCATTTTGTCTCAGATAACCGATCTCCAGATTTTGCGATCTCTTGCGACTTGTGAGGCACCTCGAACTTGGATGGAATAGAAAGCGACCAGTAAGGCCTACCATGAACCATGAAAAAACGATTCAATTTAAAGTCGGTACCTAAACCCAACCGCTTTCTTTTCGTACCATGAAGTGTATTTGAAAAGGACAACTATAGATAACTCTGTCTCTTTTACTTGTGCGTTGCGTTGTGGAATGCGTTCTAATGTTTTTAGAACGCATTCCGAACGTTCATTCGGCAACAACTTAAAGTGTGCGTCTTTAAGACATCATGGTATGAAAAAGCAATACAATTTAGTTTGCGTCTTCAATTGAGTCGCAATAAGAGTTCATGGTAGGCCTGCTGGTGATCTGGACTGACCATCGATTTGGACTGCCGTCTCTTGCTGCTTTTCAATGTGCTTTTCAGGTGTCAAAAAATCTGCCGCACGAATCTAGCCGTCGACAATGCTGACGTTGTTGCTCCTAGAGGCAACTTTTGCGATGCGTGCCGATAACGTCATACGGAATGACGATCAGGGGACTTTCTAGTTGCTGGCAGTTGCGTCGGCAAATCCCATCGCTGCTGATATGGACGCATAAAATAATACGATTGGACGAAACATGATCCGTTTGACGCTATGCGTCCGATACGTACGATGCGGTCTGTCCCGCCTGGTGACGCTGTAAAAGCAATTAGGGCTAACAGCATACAGTCAGTTCGAAAAAAAAAATATAAAAAAAAACGATGCGGACATTTGGACGTCTGCCTTTAAAAGCCAATTGTTGGACGAAGACCTCTTTTATTCTTCGAGTCGACGATCGAAGCTTAGACCTACGCTGCAGAACAAACGATATTTCACTTATAATTGTATTTAATTTGTTGGATAATATGCATCTAGTCTTGATAGACTTTATATCCTATACGCCAAGCCTTGATGTTTTGGAATGGCGACCCCGCATCGGAAAACGCAGCGTTGTTAGATCACCTACGAGGTGGACTGACGACCTCTAAAAGGTGACGGCTAGCCGCTTGACCCAAGCGGTACAAGAACGTGTATTGTTGAGATCACATTAAGAGATCTATGTCCAGTAGTGGAAGTACGTCAGTTGAAGAAAAAGAAGATGCTAGCCCGGTATATAAGCTTCAATTGTGCCATATTTCATCAATATAACTGACATACAGACAAAAATTCTCAATTTTTTGAGTTGGTATGGTTTTTTTTTATTGTTTTGTAGTGTATTTTGGTAGTGTGTATATTTTTCCGTATCCATTTGTGACACACATGTCGGTCGATAGATCAACCGACGCATAGCGTGTAATGACGCGCTTAATCGAGCTGTAACGTGATGACGATATTACGCTCGCCATGCCGTCCATCGTTTGCTTTGTTTGCCTTATCGTTATTGTTTAAATTAAATAATAAATATATGGGACAATTATATACACGGTTGTCAGTCCCCAAAGTGACTTAATAACTCGTGTTATACAGTTAACTCGTAAATATTACACTACTTGTGGAACATATAAAATTAGTGTTTCCCAACGTGGGGCCCACGCCACATAAGGGGGCAATTTGATGGTTAAGGGGGGAGGGGGTAATTCGAAAATTTTCAACAGAATTTTAGTCTTTTTGCTGCGGGCCATTTATTAACTGCTACACGTAAACGATTTCTATAATATACCTTTTTGGATAAAATATGTCTACCAGAATCATAAATAAATTGGCTGAACAAAAGTAAAGACTAAAATCTCCTATTGAAATTAGACCAGGTCTCATTTCTAAAATAGATCCCGTCATTTTGAAATTGTCATATGTGATCAACTTGAAATGAACACAATTCTCTCACGGTCGACATGTCAAAAGGTGTTCTGTATGATACGGCTTAATGAGCTGTGAGCTGAAACACTATAGCAATGTCGAGTTAGCTATGGGGTTTGTTAGATTTACGCGTAAGAGACTCTCCGATGAGTGTTTTGTACTATCTTTTGTACTTTGTACACCCGTAAGTTTATATAAATGATCGTCTTTATTTAAACATTTTTTTAATGACATTATGATAAAGCCACTAGTCATTACTTGTTCATTAAGTTGGGCCAATTTAATTGGAACTATCAGGAATCGAAGTTAAAAAATTGGACGTAACTTGCGAAATAATCTCACCATTGTAACAGACACTCCAAATATATTATCGTCAAAACGACCATATTAAAACTTAATTATAATTTTACAGCGGTCGGAATGACTGCGTCGATAAAAACAATGTAGGTACTATATAAAGTGGCTGTAGTACAAAATAAAGTTGGTGATTAATAAAATCTATATTATTAGTACAAATTGGTACAGGTGTCAGTGACCCTGAAATTATCTCTGCTGGTCGCGGGTTCGATTCCCGCCGTGGGTCAACATTGTTTTTTTAGAAAAAAATACAATTTATGGTTCTTCGAGTAGGGCGACATATATGTTAAATACATATTACACTTTCCGGGGGAACTCTTCAACGATTAAATTTAGGGACATGAAATTTTGTTAAAAACCTATTTTACTTTACTTATTTTTGTTCCAATTTCCACATTTTCAAGAGAGTGACTTTCAATTCAAGTATGCATTAATTGGTAAACGATATATAAAATGTCTCAAAGTCAGGGATCGGAGACATGCAACTCGCAGAAAACCACATGTTTTATGTCACAATATCGAATAACTTTTCACTACGAAGGTCAATTATCTCGCGCCGAGCAATAAAATCACGATTCATTAACTTTTACAGGAACAACAAAGCCACCGAGGCCATTTTTCATTCGTCAGCTGGTTATAACATCTTTGTTTGTTGGATCGGTAACAATGGCGTTTCCACAATGCAATCACATATTTGAAGTAGTAAAGGCAGTGCTTTTCCAATTTTTCACTGCACGAATATTTGGAAATGCGACTCGTAGACCGGTGACTTCCTAACTTTATTAAGGACTAGCTGTGCCAGCGGCTTCGCCCGCGTGGAAATAAGCTTGTAACAATTTTTTTTCTAAAATTCAAATTTTAAACATAAAGGTAGTTGTTGTGAATTAACCATAAGAAATAGAGACATGCTATCGCGGACTTTTTGGTAGTAGTTTTATAGACCTACAATTATCTAGTACATTGCTTTAGCCTATCTCTGCTGATTTACGCAGCGCACGCGACTAAAACATCCAGCAAGCAAGTTTTTTAACAACTGCGCGATCTCTTCAACATAATTTACATAACACCGATGTGTACTATTTAACTAAGCCATCCGGAAGTATTGCACTATCTTTTAGTGAAAACCGTACAAAAATCGATTACATACACACAGACAGCTTTTTGGGACTTTTTGGGACTAAGCTAAACGTCCACAGTCAGCTAATATAATTAGGAACTACGTGCAGCGAATTAAGCTAAGCTAAAATAGGAAATAATTATTCGCCCACTAAAAATAAACTATAACTATGTTTCACTGCCTGCGCTTGATGACGCACTACAAATCGACAATAGCAAATGGTCCCAGAGGGTTAACGCAAATAGGTGAGAGGGGCTTTGTTTAGTTCGCTTTGCTTCGGATTTCCCTACAGAACTATAGTACCCGGCAATAAATAATGCACATCGAGGTTTAGAAAAAGAAATCGGCTAGATTCTGCTTCATAGAAATTGTCTCTGTCGCACAGACTGACGAACCCGTGCGAAACGTCACATACTAACTGAGTGACACTGTAAAACATGGGTGAACTATGCGACCTAAACTAAAGTACCTTATTTTATTTTCCTGGCAGTGGACGTGGACAGTGGTTACGAATCTTGCATGTATCAAGTATCAAAATGGATAGTATAGTCTAAATTTAACATTGCACATATTTTTTACCTGATTTTATCAAAGATTATAGCAGTATAATATTATCATTACTTAGGATTAAATAATATTTTGTGACAAATCTAAATATAAAGTACATATATACAATACATTGTTTTTGCACCTTTATGCTTATATATCATTTCTTAATGTTTTGTGGACGGAGCTACACCATTTTAACCTTTTACAGTAAAATGATGAAATTCGACATGTGTTCCTTTTTTTGTAGCCACTAGTTTTAAAAAAAATATATATAGTAAAAGTGGGCACATTTATAGATTTCGTACGAAAACCATTAAGAATGTATATAAATAATGTAATAGATATTTGTGGTCACAATATTAACTTAAAGGTTTTAATCAACTTTACATAATTAGCACCTGAATGATATATACCATCGGTGAAGGAAAACATCGTGAGGAAACCTGCATATCTCTAGAGAATTCTGGAGATATGTGTAACCTACCAATCCGCATTGGAGCAGCGTGGTAGGTCTTAGCTCCAACCCTTCTATCCAGAAACGGAGAGAGGAGGCCTATTCCCAGCAGTGGAATTGTAACAGGCCGCTACTTTACTTTACTTTTTTATACCAAACGAAGAATTTATCAATACTATAGTCGATTCCGTTATTATAAAGAAGCCTTATCATAAGAAAACCAATTGGAGCTAAACAAGTTATTAAAACAATTCCAAATATTAATTACAGAACACTGGTTAGTCATAGGCAATTTTCCTTGAAAGAAAACTTTTGCAGCCATTTAAGTAAAATTTACCGTAAGTTGATTGGTAGCTTGGGTAGTCTTTGTTGGGAAATTAATTTCGACGGGTAATCAAAAAGGCCCAAACTTTTCTTGAAAGTATTTACCTGCGTCTTATTACATAAAAAGAGTGACATTTCAACCATTACTTTAGCCACCAACAAGACAAATAATGTAGATTTGATAAGTTATTGGACTGTACAATAAATATTCGATACTAGCTGACCCGGCGAACTTCGTACCGCCTAACAATCAATGAATGGCACGTTACCTTTTAGCTGAACAAATTTAGGCTTTGATGAACGTAATACAATGACACAAAATAAATTTCTGAACGCTCGCGTAAATAATAATCATTTGTCATTATTTCTGTACGCACGCATAAATATTTGAGAAAATTGGTCGAGAAGATCTCGAGTTATAAGTGTTGTAAGAAACCCGTCTTGGTTTTATATATATAGATTTTGTTTTGTAAACAATTATGTTATATCTTCAGGGTGCATACTAGCAAACAACATTAGCGTACAGCGAAGTTTATGAAATAATTATTCAAGAATTTCTTTAAACTTTATCGGAATTTCCGGGATAAAGAAAAATCTTTTGAAATCAAATTCTTATCTATAAATTATCGATAAAAAAAAGCAAATATATGTTTGTAAAATTATAACGTCTTTATACGAATAAGAACTTAAATATAATTTGGAATTGAAGGAGCTTTAGAATTTTTTTTAGTCATAGCCTCTTTAAAAGCACGTGATTCTCGTTCGGTAACGTTACGGCCTGTTACTATCCCACTGCTGGGCAAAGGCCTCCTCTTTCCGTTTTTGAAGAGAAGGATTGAAACTAAGACCTACCACGCTGCTCCAATGCGGATTGATGGGTTACACGTATCTCTCTCTAGAGATATGCAGGTTTCCTTCACCGAAAAGCGTGAGGAAAATTACAATTATCAATTAGACACATAAGTTTTAACAACTCATTGTTGCCTCCCCGGGATTTGAACCCGTAACCCCCCGAAAGAGCCACGGTCTCACCTCATTTGGTAAACTTATATAACTACTCGTTAAGTAATTAAAAATAGGTCTTAGAATTAGTTCAATTCGTAGTAAATTTTTGAGTCCGTAGGTTTCGTTCCTTGGCCTTCCGATGACACCTATTCCGCAAAATATTCTTGTTCAAACACACATATTTATCAGAATTTAAGATAAAATATATTCATCGCAACTGGAGTATAAAAACTACGTGTTTATTTTGAATTTTATCACCAAATAGTATTATCGTTATCATCGTATTGATATTCGAGTACATCCAAAAATGTAAAATAATATATTTACTCACAGTGATACGATAAACAGCTCAAGTATATGTTGATACGTCGTGTCATAAGAAACGTGATTAATTTGTAACGCAAATATATAAAAAACTATTTATTAAAAACAAGGATCCGCGGATTCTTTGGCGTCGACTAATGTTATGTAACAATATAGTATATTATATAGCCTCAATTGTTTTGAAGAATTTTTTATCCCATACGCTAGCTCAGTATATAAGCTTTAATTGTGCTTAATTTTATCAAAACGCTCCGGCCCATTAGCCGTGAAAGCATTATAGGTAGACAGAAAGTCAGAAAGACAGACAGACTTAGTCGTAGGCAGCACCTTTACACCTTTTAGACTTTGACGAATCTTTTTCCTTCGAAATAGACTTCAATAAGAGGATCGAGAGCTTTTAGCGGCTTTTAGTTTTCTAATTTTGAAGTCCTGCTCTAGAACACGACTCGACTTATTAAGTCGAGTCTTATTTTAATAAATTTAAAAAAAATGTGGAACTTGAGGAATTGAGTCCTTTTTAGTTATAATATAATAAGAAATTATTGCCCATGACATATTACTAGTTTTTATATTCATTACCATTTATATCTAATATAATATATGTGATCAATTTTCTCAATATCTACTAGACGGATTTTTGTACGGTTTATACTAAAAGAAAGTGTAATTATATAGTTTTTATATTCATAACCATTTATATCTAATATAATATATGTGATCAATTTTCTCAATATCTACTAGACGGATTTTTGTACGGTTTATACTAAAAGAAAGTGTAATTTTTCCGAAATGTTTAGGTTGATAGAAGATTTCCGTTTTATGTAAATTGTTTGGTCAGGCGGCCGTGTGGTACGCCGTGTGGTATCCGGCAGAATAGAATAGACCACCCTCCTTTCTTACCGAGGTGTCGTAAGAGGCGACTAAGGTAAGTTGACGTCAGGCAGGCGGCCGGTCGTAAACTACGTAGCCAAGTCATGTGATAACATGTTTGTAACATGTTGTGCCGACCCCACTTAGAGTGGGATAAGGGCAGGAGGATGATGATGTTTGGTCATGCGGTTGTAAAAAAAAATTGCCTGCTGAACTTTACTCGCGTGCGCTGCGTGAACTAGCAGAGATACACTAAGGTAAAGTACCAAAGAATTGTAGATCTACCAGAATACTACAAAAATATCCGCAAGAGCACGTCTCTATCTCTTACGATTAACTTACAATAACTAGTTATATGATCAAAATTTCAATTCGGTATAAACTTGACACTAATTTCCAAAAAATAAATAGCATATTCATAATACCATAATAAAATGTTTGAATAATATGGTGTACTAAAATAGGAGTCGGAGTCCTAGCATCAGAATGTTTAATTCTAAACAAAGCAAGCTTAAAATTGCAAATAAACCCGTTCGCAACAATGTAACCTGAGACAAAAACGAACTCAATTTAACTTCAAACAACAGCCACCCGTAAATAAATGTTCTCTAATGCACGAACTACGTCTATGCTATTGTTCGAAAACAATGGTGTGGACTCTATTGGAGTGCCAGGGACAAGATGAGACGAGGTAAATACATCCGGAAATTCGCTACAGGAAAAAACTGCGAAAACACACAAGGACTGGCGACAACAAGTGATGACGTAACTGCCATATTGCCGTGAGCTTTGACTCATAGTCACAAACTAGACAGCTAACGTTACATCCGCTAGCTATAGCTCAAATCCATTCACGTCTCGGTCTCTTAATCCGTGCTTAGTTTAAAAATAGATTTCTTCAACAGGTTCATTGTGATAGTAATACTCAGTATGGTTCGGTCAAATAAAACTTATATCTTATATGAAAGTAAAAAAAAAATGTTACGGACAATTACACACATCGTCACTAATCCCTAAAGTAAGTGTCTTAATACTTATCTTATCAGTGATAGAACCGGTAAATACATACGTACCTTTATAATTTTGACCTTCACCCAGTCTCTTTCGCTTGTATAGATTCAACTTACGAAGAATGATAAGTGTACCGGCCATTGCCTGCTCAATAAACACCTATTCCTTACAGCCAAATATGCAGAGGATGCACTAGGAAACCAGAAACGCTATCTCACGTTATGTTGTATTGCAAGGAGGTAGCCGAGGATCGGGCAAACATTGTTGGCTCGCCGAGGACGTTACAAGAAGCCTTGAGGAACTCTCAGACTTCTTGGCTTCTGGAAGAAGCGTGGCTGGCTGAAATTATCAGCCCCTTCAACCTCACGTACAATGTTCGCTTTACAGTGACTAAGTGCGGAAAAGAACTAGCAACAAGAAAAAGAAGACCTATATAATTTTAAATACATATAGTTAAATATGTATAATAGGAACCAAACGCTGTCATCGCCGATACTGTTTTCGGACGTGTCATACTTTGAGGTATGGCACCACCGAGTATCTGATGTTCTGAAAGTTCCTACTGCACAAAATAAAAATTCGTTTACAAACAAAGCTCGAGTCGATTTAACCTTATTTTAATGCCTTGAAAGGTGAACGGACTTGTTACATTTAGTATAATTAAGGTTAATTAATACAATTGCTATACCATAGAGATCGAGCAGTTTACACGAAGGTCACGTAATTTACTTCACCCAATTAATTATGACATGACTGTTTACCGCTGAGGGTATAAAGGGTTTTTTAAGGGTAGTAGACACAACAAATAGCTTACTGAAAGGAAAAAAGATATTGTTCTTCGGGTCAAAAGAGTCGTATCTCGCTTGATAACTAATTTAGCTGACTAAATTTGTATTTCAATTAATGAGCTAGAGATTGAATTGAGCTGTGCTTATCACGAGTAATTAGAAAATGATCAATGTCCTTTCGGCTTTTTTATATATCTTGGTACAATAATAATATATATATTTTTTAATTTACTTACACGCAGTTATTCGTTCCTAAAGTAACTTAATACTTGTGTTATGGGTGACAGACAACTAGTATATAAATAAAATTTAGCTAATTGTAAAATGTAGCTCTCGGCGGGAATCGAGCCCGCAACCCCCGTAGCTGAGAGCGGAGTCACAGTCATATTTATTAGTATTTTTTATAAGACTGAAAATATAATATATAAAATACTATACCAAGTAAATAATCTTATATTAAATTGTTACTTTATGCTCGCCAACATAGAGATCATTTTATAATGACGTTATGACGTGCAGTCTGAGAGCACTTCATTAAGCGAAATGCAACAGGGTAAAGTGTTCGCCTGTCAGCAATTCAGTTGCCCACTTTGAGCTGGTGAGCCGTTGAATAATCGATTTGTAAATGAGCGAATGAGAGGTACATTGTAGTCAAAGAACTAGTTCAATTTTAACTCTCATTCGAGAGCTATCTACGCTAGAAACAGTCGCTTGAAACGACCCTTCGACCGTAAAATTGCGTTGTTTACGTTTCATTTTCTGAAATTGGGTCTAATTCAGAATAAGCTTTTACCAGTTTATTTGTATATGTAAAGCTGTAATAGACTAGGGGTTCTAACCCCGGGGAGGCACCAATGAGTTATTCTGTTCAAAAACTTATTTGTCTAATTACTCTAGACTAATTATATTACTAATTATTGTAACCAATTATATGTAAGATATATGTAACCAACCAATTGGAACAGCATGGTGGGTCTAACCCACACCTACTCTCCAAAATGTAGTAGGGATTTCTATTTCCAGCTTTAATATAGTGACAGACCGTTACTTTTTTATATGTGTATTTGTATAAATCCATAATATTATATATACTATATATAATATTAAAAATTGAAATATCTTGTTAGTTGGTCAATGTGTAAACGATCATTGCATTAAGTAAACGAGTTAACGAGTCATCGTTATATTATTATTTACATTTTAGCTTTTACCCGCGATTTCGTTCATGTCGATCGTCGTGTCACCAACCCTGCAAATAACTCCACCACAAAAATCAATCGATCCGGCAAGATTACATTGCACATACTATTAAATTTATTAACAATTTACTAACATTAAATTCGGTATATATCATTTGCTTTGGAAAAAATTAAAAAAAACCATTAAAAATATGAAACCTTTCTTATACTGTATCTTTTAATGTCAAAGGTTATCTGGTCTCTTATATAAAACCTATTTCTTGAACTTACAAACTTGACTTTTACGCATCGTTAATAAAGAAAACGCTAATATAATAATAATACTATTATAATTACCAAAATATATCAAAATCAAATTTTATAAGGACCACAAGAATCAATTAATTTTAGCGTTACCATTACAGCAATTTAGAATAACTATAAAAAGGAGGCTGATACAGAAAGCCTATTATACTACTGAGGATTATATAAATGTTAAAAAGTCATGGATTTAGCTACTTTTTGATATCACACAAGATTACTATGACGAAATGTAACTAGTTATAAATATTTTGAAACGAGCAACCGCCGAGTTTCTTCCTGGCTATTCTCGGTAGTATCAATTTTCCGAACCCGCAGTAGAGTTGACGATTCAAAAGGACTTGTTTCCAAGTATTAATAAAGAATCTTTTAAATAAAGAATAATAAACACGTATTACAAATATAGACTTATTATACTTAGCGTAGGGAAGTCAGCTTAAATTATGCCATATTACAATAAAGAGAAAGCAAATGAGACTGTATCAGTCTCTCTTTTTTATGTGTAATTAGACAAAGATGAAGTATACGAATTTCGTCTTTCGTCTTATTATTTATTGTGCGATCAGTGTTGTGAGTCCTGCGTATGGCTTGCTACTCTATGTATATTAACTCTATGGTATCCAGATATCACAATTTCACGGATTATGACATTAGTATTCGATATCCCGAGATCCGATATGTCGAAGTTGAAAAACTAGCTGAAAGTGTTTGTGAAAGGTTTTTTCCTTGTTTGGATTCACTGAATGGTACGATAAAAGAGGTCGGCCTTTAGAAGATCGTAATTTTAGGTCATCCATAGAGTAGGCTCAGATATAGACACGACCCAGCAATATTTTTCGCCTACATAAAAAGGGTAAAAATTGGTTTTCTTGTGACTTATATGTAATTCAAGTTGAAAACTTTATAACCTTTGTTTTGCAAAGATGAGGATGAAATTAACTTCTAATGTTTTAAGCATTGTTACGCTTTTTAAAAGTTATGTTTTTGTAAATTATACAGCGCTTTTATCCTTAATTAACAAAGGAAAATGGTTACAAAATGTTTTTTCAAATAAAACTTTTCAAGTAATATAACGTCAAGCATTGAGGCTGATGTAATGTCACTTAGGACGACGCGGCGTCCAATGCTAAAATAAAATAAACACAATAAATAAATACACTTGTACAATGTAGAAGCTTTTGAACACTATGGCAATATAAAGAAAACAAAGCAGAATATAAGAGAGGGAATCGCTTTTATATTTTATATATTATTTGGCTGGCTTGACTTATAATGGCCTATTAAATATACGGCGAATAGGTAATGAATAGACATTAAGAGTAAAATGGGTGTGTAGATAATAGTGCATTAGAGTTTTTTTTAACTTTATAATTTTCTGCCAATTATGAAAAATTAATTCTTTTATAAAAAACCTTCTCCTGACAATAATTAACACAACAAAAAAGAATTAGCACAATTGTTTCATCCGTCGACACGTGATGAAATAACTAAGGGAAATAGAGATTCATTTATATATACTATCGATTCTGAACTCTTTCAAAGAAATTAATGCTTTTATTTACTTAATTCCACCTTCACATACAAACGTACATCTTCGGTAAGTTAAATAAAAACTTTTATAAAATCCTTCCTTCCAACCTCTTTTACGGAAAAGAGTACAATCTTTTTAAATATCAAGGAATTTCTGAGCAACACAAATTCGTTTAATTTGTAAAGCATATCTCAAACAGAAGACAATTAAATATAAAGTATTTCTCTTTTCAAAAATCATCGTAACATATAAATGTATCAGAGTTTACCGATTTTGATTGAAATTCGGAGATTATTTTATTTTCATTGCTACTAACAATTTAATATTCGCCTCAATCTCCAGACGCGCCTCAGTACGTCCTAATATTATCACTTTACAGTTCATCGATTCAGCAATATCGAAAATTACGAGCATTTCACATCTAAAGACAACGTAATAGATGAAATAAGGCTAATATTCAATTTATCGGGGCTCGGTGAACACGGCGTATGTTATAAGGATAAAGAAAAACATAAAGCAAATATAATACAACTAGTAAGGCCCGGCTCTCCATGAAAGCGATTACTGAAAAAGAGGGGATAAAAAAATTATTATTTTAAAAATTCAGCTGTTCGTAAGTGGGTATTATTAGTATTGAATATTGACTACTATCAATTCTTTCGCCGTGTAGTATCCGGCATAGAATAGACCATCCTCCTTTCTTACCGAGGTGTCGTAAAAGGCGACTAAGGTAAGTTGACGTCAGGCAGGCGACCGGTCGTAAAATACGTAGCCAAATCATGTGACACAACATGTTTCTAACATGTTGTGCTGACCCACTTAGGGTTGGTTAAGGGCAGGAGAATGATGATCGATTCTTGTTGATATAAAATAAATTTTATGATGCGTTGTTATAAATGTTTTAATTAATACATACATCAGTCATTTACAGATATAAATATTCTTAAACATTCCAGGTTGATCATTATTAAATCTTTCTTGAAATTTTGTAGTAGATGTACACAACACAGTCTGGGGAATTTTCTTTAACAAACTTTCTTTACCTTTTACAGTATTAAATATCACGGGTCTTCTTTTCTCACTAATGAAATCAGGGTAGCGAGTTAACATCGACCAATAGTTAATTAGTAAATATACTAAAATACACACTTCATAGAATACCTTTTAAATATATTCTTTGTTTAAATAAAATTGTGCTTTACAAACAAGTGCTTTTCACTTTGCAGCCCTAATGGTTGCTGAAAAACATTTAAAGAATTCTAAAGGCGTTAGAAAATATAACAACACTTGCGCGAATTTTAACAACTATGAAAACTCACGTATCCTATACCTATCTTAAACAGATGCCACAAGATATATATATCGTAAAATAGGTAATCTTCAATAAATGCCGCATTGCGCCAAATACTACGTGGCATTTATTGTATTGATCATTCATGGAATTCTATAGAAAATATTAAACATTTATATTTCACGGTATTATTTATTTTGGGAACAAGGTCTCAATAACAATATTGGCTGCTCACTTTAAACGGTTTTAGACTATTGATTTGTTGATATTCATTGTTAATATTTATTTATTCATGACATGAAAATATGCCAAAAAATGTATGCCTCAGAAAATAAGACATCATTTCATCATATATCGTTACTATCGCGTTCATGGCGATGAACTCTATTTGCAGGGAGTATAAAAGGTTCCTTTTACAACGATATAAAACTGCGACCTTTTGCATAGTAGGTTCAATATCGGTAAATGTAAACCAACCATTATATCCTTCGCGTGTCGTGTCCCAAATACGTCAAGTAAATTCTTATATTGCTATTCAGCGTCTAAAAAGTTTTATGGATAGAAGATAAAAGGTATAGATTTACAAATGCATTGAAGCTGACGAATACATCTAAATCTTGTTCCAAAAGCGGCTTGTTCTTTTTATTGGCAGATTTATAACGTTGGTTATGGCATTATTATTATAACTTCTTGCCCAAATTAATGGTCCCCATGGGTAAAAGCCTCCTCCATCTTTTTCCATCTTTCTTTGTCCATGACAATATTTATCCAGTTAATTCCTGCCGTTTTTATTATGTCATCTACCCATCTTTTTTCATTGTCTTTCAACACTTCTTTTCTACTGGGCCTCGCCATTTTATTCACTTTTTATCCTCCACCTTTTATCTATATATCTTGCTAATGACCTGTCCACTTCAGTTTCAAACTATACTGAAGACCATCTGTTTACTTAGTTCTTTTGCTTTCTTTTGGTTACTGGCATACCAAACTTATTTATGTACAACGATATCGCTAAGCTACGCTATCGAACCTGTTAAATAAATTAAACAACATTAAATATTTTAGCGAGCTTTGGTCGGAGTATCTCTACGCGACCAAATCACAAATGAGGCGATCCGTAGATGATGCCTACGATCGCCTACAACCCGGGAATTGTCGGTTTTCCGACACGCATCAAAGGGAATCGCTGGGTAAGACGAGTACGAGTATTTATCCTATGGTAATACGGACGAACGTGTGGATACTTGCAAGATGATCATGCAAATCATAGATCACAAAATTAACGATCATCGCCAATAGTAACATGCAGGCATTAAACTTCTGTATAAAAGTTTCTATTTCAAAATAATAAAATTAGGATATTAATATATTAGGATTTTTTCCTGTGAGATTTTATCTGGGCCTTAGCAGTTTGTCCACAAAATGGGCTACTAAGAGCTGTCTAAAAGTAGTTTTAAGGGTTTATAAACTCGTAACAGTTGTTTGCTTTACGACGGTCATAACTTCCCATTAGTGTCTGTCTCTTAAATGTACGCGAGATCTCTTATTGCCATTTCTACTTTATTCTATTAAATAATTTATGGGCGTGTAAAGGGTAGATGTTTCTACGTAATAAAGTCCAAATTGATAATTATACTTATTGGAAGAAGAAGTAAGTATTCCATCGTCTAAGTCTTTACCATTATTGATGATTAAAATAATCGAATTAGATTACGATGATTTTAATGAGTTTTGTATGTCATTTGTCATAAATTAATATTTATTTTTTGCTTAATGTATAGTTACATAAGAGATACATGTTTTTTTTATAAAATAATGAGATACATACTTTTACTTCGCCGCCGTATGGTATCCGGCTCAGTAGAATAGACCACCCTCATTTCTTGCCGAGGTGTCGTAAAAGGCGACTAAGGTAAGTTGACCCATCGTGTGGTATTCGGTTGAGTAGAATAGACCACCCTCATTTCTTACCGAGGGGTCGTAAAATACGACTAAGGTAAGTTGACGACAGGCAGGCGGCCGATCGTAAAATACATGTGACAACATGTTTTTAACATGTTTTGCCGACCTCACTTAGAGTGGGATAAGGGCAGGAGAATGATGATGACATACTTTTACTTCGATCAAACCATATAATTACCCTTACTTATCTTAAATAGACACTAGTATCTTAATATTTTTGTTATACACGATACCACAGTATACTCATAGAAATCCCGTAAATTCAAATTATTCTTTATTCAAGTTAACCTGTAAATAGTTGCTTTTGAATCGTCAACTCTACTACGGGTTCGGAAAGATGTTCCTGTTGAGAAGAGCCAGCAAGAAACTCGGCGGTTGTTCTCAAAATAATACTTATAACTATTACATTTAGTCATTGCTATGTTGTACGGGGTTGAACAATAGCTACATCCACGCATTCTTATCATCTAAGTAATCCTCAACAGTATATTAAGCTTTCTGTATCAGCCTCCCTTTAACAGTTTTTTGAAAACTTCGGTAAAGGCAAAGCTAAAATTGATTGCGGAATTTTATTATAAAATCTTATACAATATTTTTATGTTTGCGGGCTTGAGCCCTGAAAACTAGCCTATAATCTTATTTTTGACTGATACTAACATAAAATGTAAACGAACATGTTTCTATATACTTTATCGCGGGTTATAGCAAAATTATTATTACTATATTAAATATTATTACTTAGGAACAGGTTGCATTTAAGCTAAAATCATATTATTGCTATAACAATAGATGTTATAAATTTCGCTGTATCTTGTGCGGTTTACCGCGGCTGGGACTTTTTTTATTCCTGTCGCTGGTTACGTGAGATCCTGAGCGCTTAAACATCCGGTGAACGCAATTTCTCATTTGACTCTGAAGTCTACCGCAAAATTTCTTTGTTTTATTGTATTGTATTGTGTTTTTGTAGTTAAAATTTGCGTAGTCCTAAAAGCTGTTTCAGTCGGACATTACCGTAAATTTTGTGGTACCGAATTAAATAATATTGCATGTATGTTTTTCATATCAACAATGTACTTTACATCATTGATATAAACAAGAACTGTCCTTTCTCCATTCTAATACCAAAATCCAACAAAGCAAAATTTCAACGATTTCCGATTTTCGGGGGCAAGTTTCATTTTTAGCAAACATCGTTTTAGCTCTGTTAGCAGGCAATATAAACCTATATTATTAGAATACGAAGGTTAATTTCGAGGTTCTTTGGTAAATTATAATAGCTCAGGTGGGTAATAGGACGTTCCTGAAATTGAATAACTCAGTTCGAGTCAAGACGATTCCAGTTCGATTTTTGTAAAGTTTTCAAGTTTGTCTTTTGAGAGAAATTATTACTGTCCTTTATCGGCACGTATAAGTTCATCCATCCATTCTCCTGCCCTTATCCCACTCTTAAGTGGGGTCGGCACAATATGTTTTAAGCATATTGTAAAATGATTTGGCTAGGTATTTTACGACCGGCCGCCTGCCTGACGTCAACTTACCTTAATCACCACGACGCCTCCGTAAGAAATGAGGGTGGTCTATTTTACTCAGCCGGATACCACATGGCGGGGCACGTATAAGTTCATCATTAAACAAAAATTCATTAAAGGAAGAGCCACAGGCATGTATAAAGAACATAGGATCCTTACCAGGGTTACCTCATTAAGTTTAAAAAATTCATAAAGCGCTATACGGAAAGGCGGAAGAGGAAATTTGCATTTCTCAGCAGAATTTCCGTAATATGTTTACCCTCCCACATGTTTTAATGTAGGACAGGTGGTCTATGCTCCATATTTAGTTTAGAATCAGCCACCAGTCAAATATACAACTTGAACTTTTTAAATGTGTGTGTTTTTAAATTTTTCACCTTAAAAAAACAGGTAAAAGTTAAAAACATTAAATTTTTTTACTCCGCTTCTTAAGTTATGCCGGGAAAGTTTTTTTTTCGCTTTTAAATCCATACTTTTTATACTAATATTATAAATGTGAATGTCTGTCTGTCTGTCACTTTTTACGCTTTTATGGCTAATCCTGGACCACCGTTGATGAATATTTTCAAATAAAGTTTACACACATATATACATATGTATAAAAACCAATTTTTCTTTCGGGAACAGGACAAATAAATACGAATTATTATGGGTACGTAAATGCTATTTCAAAAATCGACCAGTCACCACTGATCGTTCTGGCAGATTATATAGACAATAAGATCTGCCTTATTCAGGGCATTAATGATGTAGACCAGTGTTTCCCACAGTGGGGCCCACTTCCTACAGGGAGGCAATTTGATTTTTAAGGGAGGGCAATACGTTACTAAAAATTCTAAGAAGGCGCATGGTATAAAACGGTTGCGAGACCGTCAATAATTAATGCGAAGTTGAAATGACCCTGAAAAATCAGAACAATACTATTATAATTGACCGATAGCACAACATTGATATCAATCTGCTGTCTTCAGCAAATAACTCGTGCTTGCGATTTGATTGGCTTAATCAGAAGTCCATAAGAGTCAGTGCAGTCCTTGATCTTAACAAGGTCGGAGTTTAATAGTTTGAATTACATTGTCAGTGCTGCAGTAGTAATAGTTTGAATTACATTGTCAAGCTCAGATGAGTACATAACTAGTAGTAAATAATGCACATATACTATGTCGTAGATAAAACGAGAAGTTATATAAAAATTCAGATTCGACTGCTAACAAATGTAGTATTAAAACAACTGTCTTGTTCCAAGTTCATTTTATTCTTGACGAAACAATTTATATACAAAACTACATGTGAATATGTCACATTGTAAGATGTTTCAAAAATTAATGTGTTAATTGTTACTTATTGCAATTTTTGTTATTGCTATTAAATAAACTTTGTCACTCAGATAATTAGTTTAATAAAGAATGAACTTAAATTGTTTTTAGTTTGTATTTAAAGTTTTGAACTGTATATAATTTTTTACCTAACACACCAATAGCGTACACTAAAGCCATGTTATCCCTTGACATAAAAGAGAAAGCAAATGAGGCTTCTACCTATCTATCTCTCTTTTTAATGTGTCAATATACCAAGGTGAGTATGTATCTCTTATTTTCCCTGTCTTATTTTTTGTTGGATACTAAACCACCGACCTGCCTATGCCCCTATTCTATATGTGTATAATAACTATGCATTTTACACTATTGAACTCTTTGTATGTTACGCTGCCTATATGACCTGGCTATGTCATTGCTCTATGTATTTTTTTTTAGTATGTACCATATGAAGGACTATGGATACTAAAGCAAACTACAATGGTGATTAATATGAATATTTGATTGAATCATTTGCCTTAAATATAAATTTTAAAAACTGCAAAGAATTAATAAAATATCTATTTGGAGATAATAAATGAATAAGCCAAAAGGTTCAAATCTGGCAGCATTAATCAGTTAGGAAGGTTGAGATATAACATAATTTAATTAAAGTGCCCTTCCTGCGGGATTTCGGATAAATTCAAAGTCTCTCAAATGTTCTCCCGGGTGAAAACTTATATTCAAAGTGAATAGAATTTGGGGGTTTTTGGTCGAGATACGGCAATTTACATCACGGACCGTATTCATCTTATAAATTTGTAAATGGCCGCCAACGAGTTAGTTATATTGATTATTGGTATGGTTTAACGGAGTTTTTTCGAAACTCTTAAGGATAAAATTGAAAAAACTGTATGGTACATAATTTTGAGAATTAAAAGAAAAAGATGAAAGAAAGGTAAACGCAAATGAGATGAGATTAAGGTGGATGTGTAGTGTGAGAAAAATTTATACGAATACGAAATGAGTATATTAGGGGAAGTTTAAAAGTTGCGCCCTTTATAGGAAGATGAGAAGTGCCAGATTAAGTTGGTATGGTCGTGTAATGAGGAGGGATGAAAATCACGTGACCAAAAGAGTTTTAAATATGAATTTGCATGGCTGTATGACTAGAGCGAGCGAAAAATAGATTTATTGTGTGTAGAATGATATTTATATAAAAGGAGTGGCACCAGAGTTGACGAATGATAAAAGAGAATGGAAAACGAAGATATATTGTGCAAACCCCAATTAGAGTGGTATAAGTTTAAGAGAATGATGATGATGATGATGATGATGGTGATGGTGAGTTTTGTATACGCAAAATGTTATTGCTATTTTATACGCAACATCATTTCAAAATAATTTTTATTAGAATTAAAAATTGTAAGGAATGTCGTAATTTTTCTGGAATATGAACGATTTTTATTTATGCTATTGTTTTTTCTCGGGCTAGGGCAAGACTTGGTTGATTTCATATAAGACTTGGTTGACTCATTTTTTTTTTACTTAAGATTTGAGTTATGAATAGAGACCAGAGACTAGTACGTACTAAACATTAGATTGATATTACAATCAAAGGATATGATCTTATTGCGGGAGGTCATACGAACGACGCTAACTACGGGATGCACGGCTAATTGTATGCTTCATTGAGAATAGAATAAAAAAAGGGACGTAAACTTTCCCATTAATTTCCTAATATATCTTAAATCACCATCTAATAGTTACTATATCCAAAGCATGCTCAGAAATAGCAATATACAACATTACTAAGATGTTGATGTTAAAACCATGTTAATCTGATAAGCTTTTCTAGTACGTAATGAACGTTTTGATACAATCAGCTTGATAATTACGACCAAATTTACAGTCGGATTTCGCTTTCCGCGAAACGATGTTGATTTAAATTCTTAACTTGTATCTTCTGTAAGCGCTGTTTCTGAAAATATGTTTTTCAATTGTGATTACGCTTAATTATGCATTGCGTATGTATCTGGAAACGTATTAACTTAAACTTTGGACATCTGTGAACATATAGCAAATAATTCAATAATCAAATTTCTTCTTCTTCAACCGATGGACGTCAACTGCTGGGTATTTCTGTAAGCGTCCATATCACACAATCTCGTGCCGCTTGGATCCAGGGCATTCCTGCGACCTTTTTGAGGAAGTTAGTCAACTTCATAAGGGGCCCGCTGCCGAAGCTGCGTGTTCCGGTGTGACGTTGCAATTCGAGCACCTAAGGGCCCCAACGCTCATTGGTTCTACGGTCTACTATCATTCGTTGCTAATTTCTACGTATCATCTTTGTCCTACCCTTATCCCACTCTAAGTGGGGTCGGCACAACATGTTATAAACATGTTGTCACATGTTTTGGCGAGGTATTTTACGACCGCTTGCCCGACGTCAATTTACCTTAGTCGCTTTCTACGGCACCTCGGTAAGAAAGAGGTTGGTTTATTCTACACAGCCGAATACCACATGGCGATAAGTCATCATACATTAATAAATCAAAATAAATAAAATAAACAAAATTTACTTTGAATACACAGACAGAGAAGGAAGGAGCTTCGTACAGGGAATAATAAATTATGTATATACTGGAAATCTCAGAAAAAATTAATACCAAGTAAAAATGTAACCAGTTAACAAAATACAAACGACAAGAGAAATGTACGGTTCAAAGCAATATGCAAATTGATAAAAACAAGCGCTATTACTGCTACTGCTTTTTTGCTTGTATAAGCAAATTTTCTTGCTGTTTCTTTTTTTTAAGTTTTATAAGGTAGCTAATGTTGCTGATGGTTTAAAAAATCACGATGATTACTAAGACAACAAAATAACTATAAAATATTACGAACTAGCAGTAACCGCAACTTCGTTTTAATTTACTGCTTTCCTATTTTCGTATTCTCGAAGGAAAAACTTTTTTCCATCCGATATGTTTGCACAATGTCTCCTAAATTTTTTGTGCCAGTCCCTACCATAGCCTTTCTAAAATGAAAATTAATAATAAAATTATTTTGCTATAATGCGTTTTACAGTAAATAGAAAATATATAGTGCTAAATGTATAGTGGACTATGCGGTTTTTTTCATACCCGTTACATGCAGGCATAACGGGTATAAAAAACGGATAGTCCACTATACATTTAGCACTATATATATTTTCTATTTACTGTATAGCGGATTATAGCAAAATAATTTTATTATTACTTTTGTATTAGGGATCTCCGCAAAGTAAAGCCTAATTCTATAAATTACTTTCTAAAATGCTTTTGCGCCCATATGTAACGCACATAACTTTAAAAAATTCCATTGTTCACATAAGAAATTAAAAAGATAGGTTAAATTAAAATTATATCTAATAATTATTTACCGTAATTATTAGGGAATTTTCTTTTTATATTAAACTAGCGTGCCGCTTCGCTGGGCTTAATTTAAAGATATTAGCAGTAAGAACAGTTAATGAAAGGTAAAAAAATAATGCTTGGATCACCAGCAAACCTTACAGAATCATCCGCAGGATCATTTAAATATTGTCTGAAAATTTCATTAAAGTCCGTCCGGCCGACTCGAACAAATATTCGAACAAATATTATATCTATAATACACAGACATAAATTCATTTTTATATATTATAACATTTGGTAAAGAAATCTAGCTTTGCATTTAAATGACCCGTAGGGTTAAATTCGTGCCGAGTCCATTTTTGAATCAACACTTTAAAATCAAATTGCCCCTCAAATTGAAGGGCGTGGGTAACGCGTTGGGAAACACCGTGTTAACCATTTAGGTTACCTTCAGTTCTACTAAATTTTATGTGTACTGCTGCAGGTTATTAGCCGTTAAGGGGACATACAAATTTGTATTTATAATATTAGTATGGATTATATAAAATTTAATATTGTATCTAGAGAATAGACTGTTAAAGTAATAGATGTGATAATGCAATAATATCTAGCGACCATTAATCTTCAAGACTGACAACGGGAAGTTAACAACAAAGATGGATACCGTCGTCACTATTAAGTGGAAACAATCTCAGCTATTAAATTTTAGATATATACTCCGTGCTTTCTGTTAATATTGAAAGCTAGTCAAAATAATTCTAAGGCTTGACGATACTCTCATCTAGTACTAATTAAGAATACTTTGAAACTGTCAATCCAAGAACTTTCTTGCGTATTCTTTAGTTCCCTACTTATAATAGGATTCTCATTAATATACTAATGAAAAATCTAGACCAACCAACCAACAAGAGATGGCTTTTTTAGAGATACATTAATACGCACTTCATTAGCATTTCAACCGAGCTATAGATATAGATATAGCTATAGGTTTGATTGAAGTAATTCTTCGACGGATACACGCCCAGTATTGGATATACGTCTCTTTATGAGATTTCCACGCCACACTAGCTTTTGCTGCTTCGTGCGTATGACCACCTAATTCGGGGGTCTTCTAGCGTATATTGAACAAAGTCTATTGAATAAATCATGTAATTTATATGTTTATCACAAATTAATAGCATATAAATACTATATACCGTGGTGTCTGTTCCCACCGATGTGAGGTTAAGAAGACCCCGCCAGCGTAGTTGTTATCTTATAGATGAAATACGACAGTACGGAACTTGAAAAGAACACGTTTGGTAATAATGTTCTTGTACCTTAACTGTCTTTATCACATCGATACGTTGATAAATTCGGAAAGGCTTTCAGTTTCACTTCATTGTATGGTTGTATTTGATTTCTACACATTTTTGTTTTTATTTTTCTTATTTATTAATTATTATAATAAATACTGAATAGTGACACCTACGTAAGCTGATCTAAATTTTAGCATGATCGGTATATATATTGTTATGAAGTCACAAATAACATCTCTTGTATAACATCCAGCACCTATCGATCATTTTCCAGTAAATAAAAAGGTATTAGAAAGTGAGATCGTGATTTACTTATATAAGTAAAGTAAATTAACGAACTGTTTTTCTATCCTACTCCTGGATACAGGCCTCCTCTCTCCGTTTTTGGAGAGACAGATTGGAGTTAAGACCTATAAAGCTGCTTCATTTGGTAGGTAATACATAATCCTAGAGTTCTCTTAAGATATGCAGGTTTCCTCACGATGTTTTTCTGAAAAGTGTATTATCATCTGCAATTATCAATGAGCCACATAAGTGTAGTGTATTTTGTTGTTAGTATGTAGGTAAGCAGATAATAAAGTCAGTCACAAACAAGCAAGCGTCGTTTCATTACAATAAGTTTTAACAGAAAAATTTGGTGCCTTCTAGCAGCTTGAACATGTAACCCTTCGAAAAAGTCGCACGGTCTCACTAATTGAATAAATATTAAATTTACAATAGTATGTCTGTAAATATTTCTTTGTCTTAACAGGTCTGCCGTAGACAGTATTAAGCTAGCAAAAGTTGCCATTAAGAAAATATCACCGTTCGAACACCAGACGTACTGTCAGAGGACATTAAGAGAAATCAAAATTCTGACTAGATTTAAACATGAAAATGTAAGTGCAATCATTCATATTTATACTTAAATATAGCTAAACAAAAATATAAACTAAGAATGAATATATCGATATAGTATGCGAGTCTGTATCTTACGGATAATCCGCTGTTATATATTGCTGCTATTGGACCGTTATTGGGTAAATTATAGAGTTAATAATTCCGTTTTATAAAAATACATTGGTACTGAAAGACTTAAGTTGGCGCGAACGGAAAACGTGGTTATCAAAAGTTCTCAATAGTTATTTATCAGAAGATAAGTAAGCCTTTAAATTTCGAATCCATTACATGATACTGAATTTAATTTTCTTCTTTTCTGACTTTATATTTTTAAATTAAGAGTATTGTAATAAAGATCTTTTTTGTTTCAGATAATTGACATTAGAGATATTTTAAGAGCAGACACAATTGATCAGATGAAGGACGTCTACATCGTTCAGTGTCTAATGGAGACAGACCTTTACAAATTATTGAAAACGCAGGTAACTTTTATTTACAAATAATCTTAAATAATTCTGCAACATATTTATATAGTAAGCATAATACTACAATAATAAATTAAGTCTCGAATTGTCAGTGTCAGCCTGTCTCTAAAACAAATTAGGTGACCCGACAAAGGTTGTTTTGCCATTTAAATTATTTGTAGGGAATTTCTAAAAAAATTGACCAACAAATAAAATGTTAGGGGTGGACAACCCTTATTACTTAGAGATATGAAAAGTAGATAGTAGTCCATTCTCAGACCTACTGAATATGAATCATCATCATCCTCCTTCCTGCCCTTATCCCACTCTAAGTGGGGTCGGCACAACATGTTATAAAACATGTTGTCACATGATTCGGCTATGTATTTTACGACCGGCCGCCTGCCTGACGTCAACTTACCTTAGTCGTATTTTACGACCCCTCGGTAAGAAAGAGGGTGGTCTATTCTACTCAACCGGATACAACACGGAGGGTCGACTTACCTTAGTCGCCTTTTACGACACCTCGATAAGAAATGAGCGTAGTCTATTCTAATCAGCCGGATACCACACGGCGGACCTACTGGATATGCATATAAAGTTTTATAAAAATCGGTCAAAGCGTTTCGGAAGAGTCCATACTCCAAATTCTCATGCCACAATATTAGTTATCATTAACTAACATAGTGACATGAGAATTTAATGTTAGTACATATAAGATTTAGGTAAACATGACGGATATACAATATGTTTATTTTACCACAAAATGAAATCCCAAAAAACTTCAAAAGCATAATTATGAAATATTTCTTAAAATGTGTTTTTTCCCAATGCAAAAATCTTGTTTTGTACAGCCGTTTAGTTTTCAGTTAGGTATATAATATTATATACGCGATATATAATAGTACGATCTAGATTACTGGTGTTTCAAATGAAGTCGAATGTAGATGCGTACTAACCTGAAAGAGACATTGGTAAATTCATAACGGTCTCTACACGACACCGTAACTAAATGTAAAAAATCTCATAATTTGTTAAAATAGTAGAACTAGCAGACATAATAGACCAACCTTATTTTTACCGAGATGTCGTAAGAGGCGACTAAGGTAAGTTGACGTCAGGCAGGCGGCCGGTCGTAAAATACGTAGCCAAATCATATGACAACATATTTTATAACATTTTCTGCCGACTTCACTTATAGTGGGATAAGGACAGGAGAACGATGATGATTAGAACTAGGAGGCATATCAGTGGACATGAAAATGAACTACGCATCAGCCTTCAAGATCTCTTTTTTCTTTTTATGTCAGATGTATTATTTAATTTTTAAGGTTTAGGTTAAGGTTAATCTAGCTTGTACTGTTATTAAGGTAGGCGATCGATGGTCTCTATCTCCCAGAAATAGTGTCAAGGAATGTCTGGGAACATAACGTGTCCGTGTTTTAACCGTGATAAATAGGTGGCGTCGATTCTGGTTGGGTGTTATGTGACGGGGTGTCATAGCTGATCCAGCCATTACCGCTTTTTCCCCGTTTTTGTCATAAATGTCCATCATAAATTTCATTGCGCTATCGTATTTTGTCATGCGCATAGTGATACATATTTTAATACGAATAGCATTTTTTTCAGTTTGTTTACATAAATTATATGGTACGAAATACCACATATATCAAATTATCTTTATTGCTAGCTAACACTGCTTTAGGTACATGATAGCTCAGCATTGAGACCGTGTGACTCTTTTGAGGGGGTCGCCAGTTCAAACCCTGGGCAGGCTACAATGAGTTTTTCCGTTAAAACTGATGTCGAATTGATGATTGCAATTCATCGTGAGGAAACCTGCATATCTCTCGAGACAATTCTGGGGATAATAACTTTATTCAGCAACATACATTTCTACGGAATCAACAAAGATTATTTTTAACTTTTTTGTACATATGAACGTATGCTGAGGAAAAGGTCGTAGATTCAGATAAGAAGCTGTTTTTCAGTCCACGCCTTATGACTAAGACTAGTGCCAACACATATTTGAATATTTTTTAAGGATTATTCAAGGATAACCTTCCCACCCACATTTGAGCAGCGTGGTTGGTCTTACCTCTAGCCCTTTCATCCAAAAATGAATAGAGGGGGCCTGTGCCCAGCTGTACTTGGAGCAACTCATAAAAAAATGAGACAACTAGTTTTGAAATCCTTTTCGCGATCTTTACCTACACTCAAATTTTAGACGTAAAGTCGTATGCATTATAGGACGTATTCGTTCACTTATTTAAAATTTAATGTTTGAAGATATTCTTGTTTATACCTAATAAGATTTTTTGTTTTAGAAATTAAGTAACGATCACATCTGTTACTTCCTATACCAAATCCTGCGAGGGCTCAAGTACATTCACTCCGCAAATGTACTGCATCGGGACCTCAAGCCATCCAACTTATTGTTGAATACCACATGTGATTTAAAGGTGAGTTTAGTGTAGTTGACTAAGATTTTATGCAGCAGTCGTTGCGCCATCTTCCATTGAATAATCGAAGTTGGAGTTGTTCGTCCCAATCTGAAGTTACAACGATGTTCAAAACATCTTTGCTTGTGATCAATCTCGTATCATGGTGATATTTTAACGCTAATCCCTGACACCGTTCAACGGATATTCGTTTGAAAGATAGGAGAGATAGGATAATTTTAGACCTAATTGCTAATAGCGCTATCGATATTAGATGTTATAGGGTACCGTTTATGCGCAATTGTTTATCATTAATTTTTTTGGATCTCCATGCTGTTGGAGAATAAATCACAGAATAAATCATCCAGCAAATATCCCATATTGTTTTTAATTAATTATGTAGTACCAATTATAGGAGATCACATCATTCCTAGTAACAATGTTACAATTATAAACTCAAAATAAATACAAGAGAATAATGAAAACATAAAAAAGCGACATTAAAGCTGAAATTAAAATTTTAGTACATTTTTTCATAAACGATGAAAGTCCATCGCAGCCAACATCCGGTGACGATGTTTCCTTTATGCGGCTAATTATCTAAATTATAATAGAAAAAATGTATTTAGTTCTATTACAAAATCATCTCCTTTTTTATCATAAACATAGTTTTAATTTTTCATTTACATTTATAAATAAAAACAAAGTATAAAAAATTCTTATGAGATCCTAATACGTTTATGCCTGAACGATAACTATGTAAATAGCGCATATATTTTAGCCTTAGGTAACAACTATTAAACTTCGACCTTTAAATACGGCAAAGAACACAGAGTGTAAATGATTTATAGAAGCAGGCGTTACTTTGCGGAATTCCATATTACAGGCACGATAACAAAACTACTTCGCTATAATCCGCACGGGTTAAGCGAATGCATGCAAAGCTAATGTGTATGAAGCAGGCAAAATCCACAAACCTTATACATGCAGGACAAGCCACCACACGCACCCCAAGGCTCCTCCACCAGCAACAAAGCACACAAGCAGCACACACACCCACCACCACAACGTAAATAAATCGTAAAGCATTACGATTTTGTCGTGGAGCCTATCCTCCTGATGATGCTTCGGTTTCGGAGTCAAACGATCGTCGAGATTGTTGTTGTGGTGGGTGTGTGTGCTGGTTGTGTGCTTTGTTGCTGGTGGAGGAGCCTTGGGGTGCGTGTGGTGGCTTGTCCTGCATGTATAAGGTTCGTAGATTTTGGCTGCTTTATACACATTAGCTTTGCATGCATACGCTGAACCCCTGCCGATTATAGCGAAGTAGTTTTGTTATAGTGCCTGTAACACAGAGTGTAGTTTAAGTCATAGAGTTATTATCGAGTAGGGAAGCCAGCCTAAAATATGCCATATTACAGTAAAGAGAAACAGAAGCTATAACAGAATTATTTTGCTATAATCCAAAATAATATCATGCAATTCATTCGCATTACGGTTTTTTCGTGGAGCCTATCCGTCTGATGCTTCGGTTTCGGAGTGAAACGATCGGAGAGATTGTAGTAGTGATTGTATGTATTGCTTGTGTGAATGTTGCCTGCTTCATACACCTAGCATTACATAGATTCTCTTAACAAACGCGAATTATAGCAAAATAATTGTTATAGCTATTATTATTAAAAATCAAATAAAAAGAAAGCAAATGACGGTGTATCCATCTGTCTCTCTTTTTCTATGTCAATAGACAAAGATTTTTTTTTAATCTTTATTTATTAGGACTTTAATACTAACAGTACATGTCAGTCCTATAGTACCCTTTTACTTACGTCTAAACAATTTATTATATAAACTCTAATCTATTTACATTTTAAACTATTTATAACAAATTAATATAGCATTTTATCTCGATCAGAATTAGGATCAGCTAAAATGCTATTTATAAAGCTAATATCCATTTTATAATAGACAAAGATGAAGTATACGAGTGTCATCTTCCCGCTCATTATTTATTGACACTCACTTACACGCCTGCTCTTTTACTCTTAAATAGATAATAAATCAGTGGAGAATACTCGCTTATTATTAGTTATATTCTTGTGTGGGCTAAATTAAATAACAAAGCTGTTACCGAGAGGACTTTACCGATTAAGTTCCATTTCTATAGCTGCAGTAGCTACAGCGGTGCCGTCATTTACAAATATGAATATTTGTACATAGGGAAGAGCTTCAGGACGTACCCATAGTGGCAGTTGCAAATATTTAAATGAAATTAAAAAAAAATACTAAGATGCTTTTAGGTTCTCTCATTAGTAAATTTTAAGTTATAACCTTATATACTATGGCTCTTGATTTTTGCATATTCTCAAAATAATTTAATATTTTACATTTTTGTTTGCGGTTCTCGTTAGTAAATCCGTACATCCCATTCAGTACGCGTGCTGATCAAACTGTCAAACTGTCAAAACAACTTTCGGTAAGTAAATAAAAATTGGCTTCAATCTCACAACAACAGAATGAGTTCCGAAATAAACCTGAGAACAGTGAAAGTGTTCGGCAAACTTTGACAAATGACAACAATGGGGAATGAAACTTTGTTAAAGCCACGGCGAACTTTTAATTCAACAGCGAGTTACAACGCGTGGGATGGGTGTCGTTAACCTTAACTTTAAATTATATAACTACACGGTAACATTAACAAAAGGGTTATTTGCGAAGAATTATACTTTTTTTTATTATTCAGTTCAAATTCAAATTCAAAATATTCTTTATTCAAGTAAACTTGTAAACAAGTGCTTTTGAATCGTCAACATCTACTGATGGTTCGAAAAGCTGTTTCTACCGAGAAGAACCAGCAAGAAACTCGGCGGTTGCTCTTTTCAAAAAAAAAAATTTCTTATCACTAGTTACATATAGTTATTAATGTCTTGTACAGGGTTGAAGAGACGCTATATCCACGCATTCTTATCGTCCAGGTAATCTTCAATAGTATAATAGGCTTTCTGAATTAGCCTTTTTTTCATAGTATTTTTAAGTTTTAGTTGCTATATTTGTACTATTTACACTGGCGTAAGAAATACGCTTTATTTATTTATTTCTTTCTCTCTTTCTACATACATTTTATGAGAAAAGAGAAAAAAAGTGGCACATGTATAAAGGCGAACTTGTCCCTAAAAGGTCCAGTCAACCTTTGAGTAACGGAAGGTAAAAGAAGTAAAATGCAAGTAATGTCAAAAGAAAGAAAAAGAAAAAATATTTTTAAATGAATATTTACATTAGAGTAAACACAAATGGAAAAAGTAAAAAATTAAAAAGAAGAAAACGTAATGTAGATAATAAATTTAGCTATTTAGTTTATAAATTAATTTTTGTTAGTCAAATAGATGAACAAAGATGCTACTAAAATATAATTACTCAAAACAAACATTTTATAATATGTGATTTAAATGCCGATACAGATTTGACACGCTTTAACTGTATTGACGAATTTAGGAAGACATTCTTCTTTTTCCTTGCATATGTAATAAGAAATGTAATATAAAAAAATATATATCATAAATGTACACTTGGAGTTCAGGTACTTATTTAAGCATAAATTATGCCGTTCTGTAGTATTATTATTCAATTATATGAAATTACTAGCAAAGCCCCGCGGTTTCACCCGTGTCCATACAGATCTCGTGGTAGTGGATAGTCTACGAAGCCGGACTATAGATTTATTTTGTAGATTATTTAATTATAAAAAATGGGTATCATTAGTATTCTTGGAATAAGAGCTAACTCACCAAGTGCAGGCCCTGCTATTACGGTCGCTACAATGTATTTGTTATGACATTATTTTCTTTCGATTTACATTCTTAAATTCGTAATATCTTTTGATTGGGATGTCGGATTTTAATAATTTAAAAATCATTTTACAGGTGTTGAAACAATTATTAATAAAATATCATTTAATGGGATAAGGATTAATAAGGGTTTGATTATTGTCGGCAATTTTATCAACATTTACAATATAAAAAAGTAGTAGTTATATTGGCATAACTATAATAGCTAGACATATGGTATTGCGGATTTTTTTGTGGATATTGATGTGTTCTATAATATTGTAGAACATTTTTTTGTTCCATCCTCAATAGTTTCTGCAGCGCACGCGATGTAAGATATTTACGACTGAATTTTTCACAACTAACTTATTACAATTTTATTAAGATCCCTATTTTTTGGTAATGTAATATAGTCTATGTTGCTCAGTGAAGAAGCAGCTTTCCAATGGTGAGAGAATTCTTGAAATCGGTCGAGTAGTTATTGCGTGAAAACGTTCCAAACATACATACATACATAGCTACAAACATACAAATCTTTCCTCTTTATAATATTAGTATAGATAGTGTTAGACAGGGGGAGCTATGACTACTGTGAGATATTACCGGAATTAATATGTATTAAATTAATTTATAGTCAAAAACATCTAATTCGAATGGTGCGTTTTAAGCAAGGACAGTATTTCACACATACATTAAAATACATTATAACTGCGCGATAATTATGTATATAATTCGATTAACTCGTTTCACTACACGCATGTTTTAGATTGTAGCTTTGATATGTTATTCGCGAGATTATTTAATGTTTCTGTTTAATATTCAATTTTTCAATTATTTCAAAGTACGTAGAGTATTATGAAATTAATGTATGATGGATTAATATCTAAAAATTTCGTTCTGTTATGTATGTTTTAATGTACTCTTTGGAATTAATTAATTCTTCGGTAACATGTCCCATACTAATTTCTAATACTTTTTAAACTATTTTTTTTTAATTTTAATAAAGAGGAGCATAGAATGTCGAATAACAGGCGGCGTTCTTTCCTGAATCATGTGAAATCATTTGCCTATTTTTTTTTTGGTAATATTCAAAGTATTAAGTATTACAGAAACCAAAAACAAGTTATTAAGGTTACAAAAGTATTGGTATATTTATGTTGCTATAATCCACGTTTGTTACGAAAATCTATGTGCTACCTAAGTTGCACAATCCGTTCTCATTCTTTATATATAAAGGATTAGTAACCGGACGTATAACAAAACATCACCACACATTACACACATTTACAACGACAATCTCAGCGATCGTGTCGCATCATCAGGAGATTGTGCCAAGCTAAAAATCGCTTTACAAAGGAAGATTATAACACAATAATTCTATCATTACTTTGTATCATGGATTTCCGCAAAGTAATCTAAAAATTATACAATTTTAACAAATTATATGTAATATAAAATAGGTTAACAAACTTACCTCAGAATATAATTAATGTTGAATGCGGGCCTGGCCAATACATTACAGGTCTTTCTACTATTAACAATGTACTAACAAATAGCTTTTAGCAGCCACTTGATACGACAATGAGGTGCTAAACGCCAATCCCGCTGTGTTGGTAGACCTCGTTACTTTTAATATTCCCGCTTATTCTCGCTAGACGAACTCTTTTGTGCACTATTTAGTACATGTATAAAATTTCTCTTATTTAAAGAGAATTTTTAAAGAAAGAAGATTTTTTTCTAAAGTATTTCTTATTCTTATATTTATTTTTAACGACTTCAAAAAGGAGGTTCTAAATTCGGTTGTATATTTTTGTTTTATTTCGTACCCAATTTTTTCGTCTTTTATGTGAACCTATTTAAAAATTTTTTTGTTGTCCGCCAAAATTTGTTTTATGTAGAGTCGTGACTCTACAAATATTATAGGCGGATTTTATAATTTCGGTATTTTAGATTACAAACTAAGCGTTGTTTTTCGTTAAATGTCTATTCGGGACCCGGACGTAGTGAAAAACCTCAGATGGGCATTGGAACGCTTTGAACCAATTTGAAATAACCTGGAGTCTTAGCGTATCTGTATGGCATCCCTTTATAACGTCTCACTCATTTACTTATTAATTATTTCTTGTTGGAATTAATGTTATTGAGATAGTTTATAATTCATGTATGTATACATAATATATCGATATTAAGAATCGCTATGCAGGTTTTACATTAACTGTTACTTATTATTAACATTAACATTATACGTTTAAAAGATGGACCGCCGAGTTTCTTGTTGGTTCTTCTCGGTAAAAGCAACATTCCGAACCAGTGTAGCTTATTAAATCTAATTGATCCTTGACGATTCATAAGTGCTTGCAAAAAGCCTACTTGAATAAACCTTTATTCAAGTAGGCTTTACTAATAACCTTTATTAATAACCTTATTTTGATTTGATTTGATTTGAACTGTCTCTTCGTACTTTTTAGTGTTAATCGAGGACAATTGGATTTAATATTTGATGAATGATTTAATACTAGAAGAGTTTTAATTCCTTCTAATGAGTGAAACAAATAACAGAGGTTACTGACCCGTAATAGGGCGGAGGTGAAAATTAAAAAAAAACCATATTACTTTTCTTATCTATGGACTAATTAATATATTTATTATATTAAAAGATATTATATTAAAGGATATTTATTTAACTTGTAATGTACGTATGTGAAGGTGGAATCGTGCAGATTAGTTTGACCCACTTCCCGGTGTCCGATTGAGCTGAAATTTTATATGCAGGTCTAGTCCCGATGACAATGCACGTTTATGATAAGCATGACCCGTTGCTGCTGCCAGGATTGGCTCCAGGCGAGGGAACTCCTCAAACGGTTACCAGTACATTTTACAGGGACATTTGACTGGCCCGTTGGCGCAGTGGATAGTGACCCTACCTTCAGCTCCGCGGGTCGTGGGTTCGATTCCCACCGAGGGCCAACATTTTCTACAAACAATTTATTGGTTCTTCGAGCCTGGGTGTGTATTTGTATTTAAGTATGTATTTAAAATTATATACGTATATATATCTACCAGTTGTTCGTCACCCATAACACAAGTATTAAGTTACTTACTTTGGGGATAGACGAGTGTGTAAGCGTCCCATATTTTTATTTATTTATTTATTTACATAAAATTTTGTTAAAAGCTTTTTTAAAGGCTTTTTAAACTTGACCTGTTTATGATATAGGAACATATAATAAATTATTATAGTTAAATTTCAAAAGTCATTTTTTGTGTAGATTTGTGACTTCGGCCTGGCGCGAGTGGCGGACCCTGATCACGATCACACCGGCTTCCTCACGGAGTACGTCGCCACGCGCTGGTATCGCGCACCCGAAATTATGCTCAATTCCAAGGTAACATATTGGTTGATTGAAACTCTAATTCAAGTTATTTTTATTTGAAAAAAAAAAGCATATTCATACTAATCTTACTAATATTATAAATGCGAAAGTTTGTGAGTATAGATGGATGTTTGTTACTCTTTCGCGAAAAAACTATTGAAAGGATTTGCATGAAACTTTACAGATATATTGGTTATGCATCGAAAAAACATACAGGCCACAATTTGTAATGATTTTATGTAATATAACGATATATGTCAATAAAGTGGGAAAAAATCTGGCATCTGAGAGATATCTTGGCGTACGCTGCCTAAACCATTCAAGTTACACAAAGATGATGTACTGCAGTATTGTTTGTCTTGAATAGTTTTAAATAAAATTCTGCGACAGTATATATCTACCTTTTATGTGGAAGCCACTGTGACAAAAATTGTGAATCATAAAGTTAATTAAATTAGATACTATTTTACAATGCATACTTTAGTATATTTATCAAATTCTTACAAAAATCAATACATTTTTCGCTTTCAGTATTTCATTTCGATAAACTTTGTCTTTTACACTAAGTAATTCGGCCGAATAGTTTAAAAGCTATCACGATATGATTGACTTAAATGGAGCGCTATAGTGTCTAATATGCGCGGCGCGCGAAAATTGTATGCAATCCTTTTGCTTTGAAGTTAGACATTTAAAATTTTGGATGTACGAGTAACTAAATAAATATATATTTTTAATATTAAGCAAAAAAAATAAATCTAAAATGATCTGTCATGAAACTTAATGTGGCAGACCAAATTACACGCGAGTGAAGCCGCGGGCAAAACCTAGTGTTACAAATGTGAAAGACAATATGTCATTTTAATTAGTAGTAGTAGTAGTAGTAGCAGCCTGTTACAATCCCACTGCTGGGAATAGGCCTCCTCTCTCCGTTTCTGGAGAGAAGGGTTGGAGCTAATACCTACCACGCTGCTCCAATGCGGGTTGGTAGGTTACACATATCTCCAGAATTCTCTAGAGATATGCAGGTTTCCTCACGATGTTTTCCTTCACCGAAAATCGTGTGATAAATTGCAATTATCAATTAGACACATGAGTTTTAATAGAAAAACTCATTGCTGCCTGCCTGGGTTTGAACTCGTGTTCCCCTCGAAAGAGTCGCACGGTCTCCATTCCATGGAGTCCACGGTCATTTTAATTAAGGTATGTGAATTTTTCCTGCTTCATACACTTAACATTACATACATTCTCTTATTATACACGCATATTATAGCAAAGTAGTTCTGTTATAGTTTTTGTAATATGGAATCTACAAAGTAACGCCATCTTCTACAAAACAGTTGAGAAAAAGATGCAAATAACTTTGTCGTATTCATTTTAGAAATAATCATAAGCACTTCTCACAGGCTGTGATAGCTCAGCGGTGAGACTGTGCGACTCTTTCGAGGGGAAACGAGTTCAAACCCAGGCAGGCAGCAATGAGTTTTTCTATTAAAACTCACGTGTCTAATTGATAATTGCAATTTATCACACGCTTTTCGGTGAAGGAAAACATCGTGAGGAAACCAGCATATCTCTAGAGAATTCTGGAGATATGTGTAACCTACCAATCCGCATTGGAGCAGCGTGGTAAGTCTTAGCTCCAACCCTTCTCTCCAGAAACGGAGAGAGGAGGCCTATTCCCAGCAGCGGGATTGTAACAGGCTGCTACTTACTTCTCACAGTATACTAAGCATCTGTCAATGTATTACAACAGACAATAGAAACTGAAGTTTCTTATTGAATAACAACGTATTCTGAAAATTCTGATAGCAGTATAGCCGCAGGTCAGTAACAATTCGTTCGTTGGTCGATCTGGAATGTAGTATAAATTGAAACATGCCACAGTTTGTGAATTGAAATAGTGTGGTCACTAATGGCTTAGTCACTCCACTTGAAGTTATTTCAATTAACTCTTCTAACTTGCTCCTTACTTCTTTATAAACTGGTTATTAAGGTCTCAAATTTATATTTTCTTTTGTTCAAATTCGTTATCCTCCTGCCCTTATCACACTCTAAGTGGGGTCGGCACAACATGTTACAAACATGTTGTCACATGATTTGGCTACGTATTTTACGACCGGCCGCCTGCCTGACGTCAACTTACCTCAGTCGTATTTTACAACCGCTCGGTAAAAAATAAGGGTGGTCCATTTTACTCAGCCGGATACCACACGGCGCGTCGACTTAACTTAGTCGCCTTTTACGATACCTCGGTAAGAAATGAGAGTGGTCTATTCTACTCAGTCGGATATCATACGGTATATTTTCATTTGTTCCAAATAAAATATATAATATAGTAATTATTAAATTATAAATAGGGTCGGGTAAGG
Source organism: Morpho deidamia (assembly GCA_947086505.1). Taxonomy (NCBI): domain Eukaryota; kingdom Metazoa; phylum Arthropoda; class Insecta; order Lepidoptera; family Nymphalidae; genus Morpho; species Morpho deidamia. The sequence continues at coordinate 5,102,061 of CAMTZC010000015.1, forward strand.
GTTATCTTAAAAGAAAGATTACCAATATATATATAACCTAGTTATAGTTAAAAATCAATTTTTTTATCGGGTTTTTTTTAGGACCATGTATCTCGTAATAAGTCCAGCCTATGTGAATTCTAGATTAAGATCTACGTATGCAAAGTTTCGTAGAAATCGGTTGAGCCGTTCGTTTCTTGTTTGTGTGTAATGAATTTTATTCAAAGTAATGTCTACTTTTACACGTCATGTGGCGTGGAGACGACGTCTTAGAGAGACTCATAGTTACCGGAAACACAAAGTAAAAGACCGAGATCACCAAGTAGGTGGTTTGACCAACTACGTCATTCTTGCGCGTCGAAACACTTTTATGAGATATCAATGGTGGCAACTGATAGAAACCGGTGGAAACAGTAAATCCACTCGGGGATAGAGTCTAGCCAGGACCACGATCTTCCGTAATGAAGAAACGACCGGAGAGAGAGAGAGAGGGAGATAGAATGTCTACTTTTAAACATAACTTTCACTCACATCACAATACAAAAGTAATAATAAGACTATTTTGCTATAATCCGTGATAAAGTTAAGAAAAGAAGAAGAAAATTGTAAAGATTTTGCGATTTTTGTCGTGGAGTCTATCTCCTGATGATGCTTCGGTTGCGGGGTGAAACGATTGTTGAGTTTGTGATAGTGATCGTGTGTAGTGCTTGTTTATTGTGGTGGCGGTGGTGGAGGTTTAGGATGTGTTTTTAAGATTCCTTCATGTATCGGGTATGAAAAAACGGATAGTCGACTATACATTTAGCATTATATATTAGCATTATATATATTTTCTATTTACTTTATCACGGATTATAGCAAAATAATATTAGTATTACTGTTCTATTATGTATCTCCGCAAAGTTACGCCTAATTCTATAAACGATACCACAATATTTTTTTAATATAAATAAATAATATTTGAATATTTATAGCACATACAAATATGCTTCATTTCTATAAACACTTAAATAATGGTAATCTATCTATACTTATTATAAAACAAAGTCCCAAAAAGCTGTCTGCCTGTATGTAATCGATTTTCTCAAAATCAACTGAACGGATTGTTTCACCAAAAAATTGGGCAATATTTCCGGGTGGTTTAGGTAAATAGTACATATCGGTATAATGTGTAATGTGTAAAAGAGATCGAGCAGTTGTTAAACAACTTGCTTGCTGGGAGCTTTAGTCGCGTGCGCTGCGTAAACCAGCGAGATACGCTTAAGTAATGTACTAGAGAATTTTACATCTATAAAAAATACTACAAAAAGTCCGCGATAGCATGCTACTATATCTTAACTCAAAATAACTACTTTTATGTTCAAAATTTTAATTTGGATTTCTTTGTGACAGCTGAGTTCGACGCGGGCGAAGCCGCTGGCACAGCTAGTCTATTCTACATAAAAGACACTTTCAGTGGCCGCCTTTGTTATAAAATATTTTATCGAATGCGAAGTCATTATTTCAAGCATCGATGGAAAGGCGCGGCAGCCTGCCAGCTTTGTAATTTTTTCACCAAATTGTGTGCTTCAGTTTCATAAAAGTGCCTTAAAAGCCTTCACGAGGACGGTGACGGGCGTAATTTCATACGGTTCGATCGTTACGACCGTATAATATTGATGCTAGAAATTTTAATAAACGACTCGAACTGAAATAGGATACCTGGCACGACTCTAATTGCCTTTTCCCCCAATAATTCCTGTGGATATATTCTCGTTAATTAATGCCATACAGATATTGTTGTTTTACGTTTATAATTTTTTTATATATGTATAGTTAGCGATTATTTTATATGAATACTAGCCGACCAGACCAAGGTTATTTTCCATATAAATTATTTCTAGGGAATTTCTAGTGTACATAATAAAAAATTTAAAATGTCCAAAAAATAAAACGTTAGAGGTGGAAAACCCGTATCACTTAGGGGTATGAAAAATAGATAGTATCCGAGAATCGTCTCTGACCTACTGAATATGCATATAAAATTTCATAAAAATCGGTCAAGCCGTTTCGGAGGAGTATGGTAACATTGTGACACGAGAATTTTATATATATAAGATGTATATGTATGTACATATACATCTTATATATAAAATTCTCGTACATACATACCTATGTATTACAAATTACCAACTACTAGTACCCGGGTATTCCAGGTATGGTCCATGCCATTTTAAAACATATTTGAAGAATAATGTTTGTGATATTTCACAAACATTGCGAGCCAACAAGGAATGATATTCTAAATATTTACTCAACACAAATTAGAAGTTCTGTGACAGAACGGCGTCTGGTTTTCAAGTAAAATATAAATATTGCCATTAATCTCCTAATTAATCATAGATGGTTAAATTTTAATACAGGCAGTGTTGTCAACCCCAAATAATTAAAAAAACAGCTTATCTTCTGTTAAAACAGTAAAGTGGGTAACACTAAATACAGGTACAGTATACAATTCTGCGAAAAAAAAGAAGTTAGAGGGGCAGTCCATAAATATTCGTGACTCAAACACCTATACAACGATTTATATGCAATATTCTTATATAAATGGAACATGAAAATATCTTTAACATCATTCTCCTGCCCTTATCTCACTCTAAGTGGGGTCGGCACAACACAACATGTTGTCACATGATTTGGCTACGTATTTTACGACCGGCCGCCTGGCTGACGTCAACCTACCTTTTACGACACCTCGGTAAGAAACGAGGGTGGTCTATTCTATGCAGCCGGATACCACACGGCACATACCTTAGTCGCCTCCTACGACACCTCGGTAAGAAAGGAGGGCGATCTATTCTGCCGGAATATATCTGCCGGATACCACACGGCGTATGAAAATATCTTTAACAAAAGATAAAATTATTATAATATGACATAAATACCATCATAAAGATGTTGACATAAAGAATTCAACGTATGAATATTTTTTATCCGCTTTCTGTAGATATAAGGAAAATAAAAAGTATCTTAAGACGATTTATTCTTTAACAAGGATTGAAGTAACGTCCCACACGATTTTGTAATCATTCTAAATTGAAAAGCTTTTAAGTACAGTAATATAACATTTTGTGATTTGTTTATTTGAAGAAGCCTTTTAAAATCTTTTTCTACGGTAGTGTTCAAAAATATAAATACTATTTTCATTTAAATCTATAATACCTATGATAAAGTTGAAACAATTTATTTTTAGAGATAATGGAATTAGAAATAGACATTTTTATTTGACTACATTATAAATCTATATTTTTATTCTTTTTCTTAGCGAGAATACTATTATAAGACTAACATCGGTCTCGCGACTCTGGTGCGGTGGATGGTAAATCTATGGCGATCGAGGAGTCGACGAATCTTGCGTACGAAAGAATCTAAAGAGTTTATGTATTCGCTAACATTCTGTAAACTTTAACTATTTGTACATTCAGATGAAATAAAGAAATATACTTATTATTAAAAAAAGTACCCTAAAGCTGAAAATGTGATCGATTTTCTCAAAATCTACTGTATAGATTTTTGTACATTCTTACTTAAAGGTAGTGCAATTCTTCCAGAAAGTTTAGGTTGATAGTACAAAGCGGTTTTATTTAAATTGTGTTCAAGAAGGTCGTGTTAGAACAATTTTTAGTGATGTTAGAAACAAACTGGTGTCGCTTGTGTATGAATAAGACAGAAACGAATAAAAAATGACAATCATGTTCCACATTCAGCACAAAATTTGCATCAAGCTGGTTTACTTGTTCAATAAAATTATCTTTAAATATTAACGAATAAAATGCTTAAAATATTGTGAGTTTTTGTACCAGACAGTCGCATCATAATATAATTAGCAGAACGGACAGACCACTAAGTTGTAAATATATAATATAGTCATATATTTTTACCACATATATATTTCCTCATACATAATTATTTTTTCTTACCCAGGGCTATACAAAGTCAATAGACATTTGGTCGGTTGGCTGTATTCTTGCGGAGATGCTATCGAATCGGCCCATCTTCCCGGGCAAGCACTACCTCGACCAACTGAACCATATCCTCGGAGTGCTGGGCTCTCCGAGTCAGGAAGATCTGGACTGCATCATCAACGAGAAGGTAAAATTCAAATTTTAAAATATTCTTTATTCAGATACTATTCCCGGTACTTTTGAATCGTCAAATGTTTTTAAAGAAGCTCCTACTGAGAAAAACTAGCAAGAAACTTGGCTGAGACTCTTTTAATATTTAGTTCGTTGATGTTTTCCACTTAACTATTTTTCTCCTTTGTATTAAAAATAGCCAACAGAAATGTCAATAATTGATCTTGACGAACACTCACTATTTACGACAAACGTCTGTCTGAATTATTTTGTTTATTTTTTCACCCTTTTCCAACGATTACATCACTTTTAAGGTGAGAAGGGCTTTATTAGTTCAATACTACTTTAGAAAAAATTGTCTGCTCAGAAACTTTTTGATATAATGATTTGTTTTTTCTTAAGAGCAGGGCTTTAATGGTCCCATATTTCTTAAGAAAAATGTCGGTTTTTTAGTCAGCATTTTCCACTGATTTTGTTGGTTTAATGGAGTTGCGTTCTTACATATAATAATAATATCGTAATCGTGTTTCAGTGTATCAATTATGTAGATTTATTCTGAATTAATTATAACCATGTGGCACGTTGTGGCTATTAATTAAGTTTAATCAAATGAAAATTATTGGGTTCATCTTCTGGTTGAATAAGTACAAAATTGTTAGGGTTATCCCAAATATAATATAGATTTTTAATTAATATACTAAACTTGTAAAGTAACGGCCTGTTACTATCTCACTGCTGGGAATAGGCCTACCCATTCGATTTTTGGAGAGAAGGGTCTGTTACACACCACACATCACTAATGCGGATTGGTAGATCCTTCACCGAAAACCGCGTGATAAGTTACAATCATTTATCAAGAAACATACTTTTTATTGAACATTGGCAACTCCGCACAGGATGTGCGGAGTTTGAACCCATGATCGTCTAGACTCTAGAAAGTCCCACGCTCTCACCACTGGACAATTATCACAGCTTTGAAAAAAGTAAAGTAAAGTTTACGTTTACTTTTTACTAAATTTTCTCGCCATTTTTATTTTTCATTACTTAATTTACTCCATTATCCGTTTGCAGAATTACCTAATTTTTATTTACACAAGTCACGTTGACTCACAATAAAGGGTCTTGAATCTTTATGAATGAAGGAAGCGTAGTCTATACCAAATCAACGAAGTAGAATGACGGTTTTACGTAACAATGAAACACTTTTGACGTAGATCACGTAAGCGTAAAAATAAACGTATTTTGAAAGCTTACCGTATTGGGAAGACTGAATTATTTAGAACGTAACTTGGATATAAATATAAAATTGTTTGAGAGATGTGAGGGGGAAGGTCTTTGGAGGATTCTCGATTTGACAGGCAGCATTAAGTGTGTGATCAATGAGATATGAATTACACATACGAACACAAAGTACACTCTACTTTTAGCATAACATAGATTTCCTCAAATCGCAAAAAAAAAATTTATTGTATTATGAAACGTTGCATATTCAAATTCAAAATATTATTTATTCAAGTAAACTTGTAAACAAGCGCTTTTGAATCGTTAACTTTACTGCTGGTTCGGAAAGCCGTTCCTACCGAGAAGAACCAGCAAAAACTCGGCGGTTGCTCTTTTTAAAATATAAATCTTATAACTATTTACATTTAGTTATTACTGTCTTGTACAGGGTAAAAGCGCAACAGTATAGTAGGCTTTCTGTATGAGCCTCTTTTTAACAGTGTTTTTAAAATGCTGTAATGGCATGGTCAAAATTGATTTCGGAATTTAATTATAGAATCTTATACCCAAACCCATAAACGATTTACGTACTTTTGCTAGGCGCAAAGCAGGGTTCGCAAGCTTATGTCGGTTCCTACTTTGTCTACTATATTCATCACCTATCGTTTTATAATTCTTTATAGTTGTATGTATGTACACAAATTACATAGCTTAAAATATACTGTGAAGCAAATGTAAGAATACCTATTTCCTCAAACTTCTCTCGCAAGGAATCACGCGGACTCAAATTGTAGATGCCACATATGGCTCTTTTTTGTAATACAAAAATTTTTTCACTATCCGCGCATTTACCCCATAGCAATATTCCATAAGACATAAAGCTATGGAAGTAAGCAAAATACACAAGTTTTGCTGTTTCGACATTAGAGAAATTATAAATTTTCTTATCTTTCGAACAGCGTAGACTGCTGAACTAAGTTATAACATACTAACGCCTAATTCTTTAAATTATATATATCTTTGAAACCTTTCAACTTTGAGACCTAGGTCCCTTAATATAAGTGGTTTATATTGAAATTAATGATACAAGCGCTTACAGTGCACCTTTCGAAATTTGAATGTTCTAAAATTTTTTGTAACACTAAGCTGAAAAAATACAATTGATCGCAATCAGATTTTGTCAACTTTTTTTAACCAAAATTGTAAAAGACCAATTTATTCACACCACGTTTTTGATCATAGGCAAAGTTTATTAATCATGAAATTAATCTGAAGAGATTAACTTAAGAGATAAGGAGACGAGTGTAAAGTTTCCTTTGTACATTATTATTAATGTGAGTATATTCATGTATGTATTACATGTATGTGTCTTGTATATAAATGTACAAGGTAAGATACAAACATCTCAACCCGTATACACTACACCGCCCATGATTTTTTTATATTCTGCTCACTATTTTGCATTTTTTGTCACTTCAACTATCTACGGAACAAAACTCATTCTTTCTTCTGTTTTTCTTTTATCTCTTTTATATTCTCATTCTTGTATAATTTATTATGTACAATTGGTAAACCTGAAAGCAAAACCATTCGTATTCAAATTATTTTTTAAAGTATCTTTAGGCAAGTATTATAATTTCTAGCCCTCTAAAGGGCGGTTTACATAGCGGTAAGAACGCACTTGTTTTAAAACGTACATCGATTATTGATTAGGATGCCGTGTGGTATCCGATTGAGTAGAATAGACCACCCCCATTTCTTACCGAGGTGTCGTAAAAGGCGACTAAGGAAAGTTGACCCACCGTGTGGTATCCGGTTGAGTAGAATAGACCACTCTCTTTCTTACCGAGGAGTCGTAAAGTACGACTGAGTTAAATTGACGTCAGCAGGCGGCCGGTAAAATACGTAGCCAAATCATGTGACAACATGTTTGTAACTTGTTGTGCCGTCCCCACTTAGAGCGCGATAACGACAGAAAGATGATGATCGATTATTAATTAGTAAAGTAAAAGTAAAGTAGCGGTCTGTTACAATCCCACTGCTGGGAATAGGTCTCTCTCCGTTTCTGGAGAGAAGGGGGAACAACTAAGACCTACCACGCTACTCCAACGCGGATTGGTAGGTTACACATATCTCCAGAATTCTCTAGAGATATGCAGGTTTCCTCACGATGTTTTCCTTCACCGAAAAGCGTGTGATAAATTGCAATTATCAATTAGACACATGAGTTTTAATAGAAAAACTCATTATGACTGCCCGGGTTCGAACTCGTGTTCCCCTCGAAAGAGTCGCACGGTCTCACCGCTGGGCTATCACAGCTCCCTTATTAATTAGGAAATCTACTAAATCTACGATTTTGCTGTTTTATCTCCATATAAGGTGTATCATTATATAAATTTGCATTAACACCACAAAAGCTTGTCGGTAACAATTAACATAATTAGTGTCGCGTTGTTATGAAGTTTTGAACAATTACCAATATTATGAGGTTAAAGGTGTGATAGAATGGTAATTTGCATTGGCTGCTATAACATTTATTTGTCCATGGTATTTTCGAAATGTTAATGAAAATTGTTTTTGATAGATTTATATGAAGATATTATAATTTTTATGTATAAAGCAACAGACTGTTATCTATTTAACGAATTTTTTTTTAAAAGAAAAAACTTGTTTGGCATATTTAGCGTTTGAGTTTAGAAATGGCACGATTTTTATTGCCGATTCTCATAACAGATAATGAATCGAAAGATAATAAACATGAAGGTTGGAAAGCAAACAGAAGTCTTATTAGATCAACTAGGCGTCCTCCGGGGTTCAAAGCTGACGTTAGCGAGGATAAGGGCAATGTTAATGTCAACGTAACCCTCTCCCCTTCACCAAATGCTTGGTAGAACACCATTAGGTTTTTAGCCGGTGGGAGCTCGACACAACCGTCCTCGAAGTCGGCGTACTCATAAGGGGTTTTCCTGTTATAAAAAAGGACTTAAGTTGTAACTTGCATACGGAAAACATTTTCGCGATGAGCTGTCTCTGCTCTATCAGAAATATAAGCAAAATGTTCATAGATACATGATCCTTTCGCTTATTTGACAGTTTGGTTATTGTTATTTGTTTCGTTGAAATATGGAATATCGAAATGGAATTTGATAGAGGAATTTAATTTCACTGATACTGTTTCATCTAATTCGGAGCAATGGGAACGATTGTTTTCTAAGATAAATGTAAAAAATCAAGCTTCAGTGCCTGAACACTTGTTTTTGATGACTAGTAATCATAAAAATTAAAGATATATCTATATTAGAGTTGAGTAGCTCGCGAGCTAAAGACAAGAAAGATATATATCTCTCCAAAAGATATAATCACTCTCTAGCTCGCATGTGTTTCAATTATATCTCTATATCTTTAATCTTAAGAGTCAATTTTCGTGATGAGTTACGGCTCGTTCAGAGTTAGAGTGAAAGAGATGAGCTTATATAGCAATTTACATGTCAAAGAGAGATACGAATAACTCTATTGCATATTTGTGTTAAAAATGTAAACTACGGATTTTCCGAACGACAACACGCGCCGGTGTTCAGCTTTATGTCAAAGACATAAAATGCTTAATTGGATGCAAATGTACCAAAAAATAATCACTAATTCGCGAACGATTATTTATTTACATTCCATTCTTAGTGGGAAGAAGTCATCCTTACCTGTACATATCAGAAAAGTGTAAATAATAGTGTAAGTACATAATAAATAGAAAAAAATAAAAAATAAAGAAAATATGTAGCATAATTTATATAATAAATAAAAAAGTACAATACCGCCTTACTGAGTTCTAAGTCCGGGCTAAAAGAGCCGAAGATATATAGGATATATTTTTAGTCTTAGTTGCTTTATACTCTCAAGCCGTACTGAGCTAAAAGAGTTAAAGATATAAAAGAGTGATATATATCCCAAGAGCGAAAAGATATATATCACTCTTTTCTTGTCAGGGATACATTTCGCCCATGTCTAATCTATATAAATAAAAATAAATCACCGAATTGTTTGCCCGCGCATAACTTCCAAACGACTGCACCAAATTGGTTTTATCTTTTTTATATGTGTTCATTATTGTCAGGAGAAGGTTTGAATAATAAAAATAATAATAAATATGTATTTTAAATACATTACGTTCGCCAAGTAAGCTAGTTGTATATACATAAATGTTCTAGAATTTCAATATTAAATATTTCAATTCTGATTAATTCCGGTTATTTTATTATATTATTATTTCTTTGCTGAAACATGTGAAATTGGCTTTGAATTAACAGTATAAAATTGGTAGTTTAAGTTGATCTTCCACGCTTAGGTAGTCATATTTTTATATAAGACAGACACGCGTGTGACTGGTATCATATTTGGTGATATATTTTTTGATAGGATTTTTATTTAATTCATAAGAGATAAACAAAAGGGAGATTAATGAAGTATCGACAGAATGTTTCCGATATTGTATCTAAGTGAGAAAACGATGTTTCTAATTTCAGAAATTCAATCATATGTAACTAAAAATAAACACAAAGTAGTAGATAGAAGAAAACATATGTTTATTATAAAATCAAAAATATAAGAGAAACCTCTGCAAAGCTTAAGAAAATAATTTAGTTAGCTTTAAAATAAACGCCTCGAGGCCAAAAAAAACGTGCTTAACTGTACCGTAAAGTAATATTCGAGACGGTTAAATTGTGTTCCGTAAATATTAATATATAATGAACTAAAATATATGTACTATGTCACTAGAATATTTATTACGTTGACTTAGGAACCGTTATGTTATGAGATGAATACATGAATTATGAAACGAACGATACCCTTTTGTTTTCAAACAATATACCGTAAATTGCGAACTGAAACCGCGATATTGTTACAATTTATCCTTTGTTCCCTTTTTATTAATATTTTCATCGCTACTTTTATGTCACTGCGTGTCACTGATGAAATATATTTTTTTGTTATTAAAGACAAGCCAGCAAGTTTATCGCACAAATTACAATTTAACTTTTTTTCAAATAAAAGATGTTAACCTTAGCAATACTGCTATTCAAATTAGCGACGTGGGTAAGTCCATAATCCAATCCAATTCCAGCCCACTTTCCCATTTTGGAGGATGGGTTTTGTAGTGTTCACTTTATTGTATTAATATAGCCTACTGCTGTATGAATATAGCACAGGCTCAAACACGCACTAACAAGTAACAATATCTCACTATACGTCCACTCCCACCAAAGGCTCACGTGTCGCTGACGTGTGTGCGTTTGAAACAGTGTAATGTTTCCTTTGTAGTGTTAGTTTGAGTTAGCGTGAGTATATTCATGTATGTTGTATATGCAAGATACACACATCTCAACCCGCATTCACTACAGATTTCATTGTTTGTCCCTTAGCCAAGCGCTTCAAGAAACCTAATGTATAGTCCTGAAATGGATGTTTATTACATTATCAAATTCAAATTCGTCCTTCTCTAGCATCTCGCATTTTACCAACGAGTACTTAAACATTCAGCCATAAGGTGAAGACATTTCTTTTTTATGCATTCTAGATGAATATTATTGTATTGTCATTGTCAGGTATGTATTTAACATGTAGTGCCTAATTATAATACCACATTTATTGTTATTGCCACATTTTCGCTGCTTTGCGATATTAGCTGTTTAGTTTTCTTTATATCGAACGATTAAGATAACGAACAGATTTGATTGTCTATACGTTGCGTTTCTTTATTTATTATTCGATTTCGTTGTTCTTCTCTCCGTTGTTGTTCTAGACTCGCCGTATAATTATTCTTGCTTGGGTGGTAGGGTTCTGGGCCTTCAAATGTTCAGTTCGCCGCTGTTCTTGCAAATTCGCCAGTTTTTTCAGTGCCTGCATGGCTATCCGGAAACCCACGCAATCGTTACTTCACCTACTTCAGCTAATATAACAATTATGTCTCTGCCAAGTAGATCCAGATTATAACTTAACTAGGTTTTATGTCATCTATGTAATTTTGAGATTAACAACTTAAATAATATTTGGAATATCTCTTTCAAGGAGTAGGAACACATAAAGGCGAAAATGTCTGTCGTTAAAATACTCCGATCACAAACACGCGTCTCTAATTAATATCATGTTGTGTAAGTGCTTTTAATGTCACACTCCTTTTAATTAACAGAGATACTCAGCAAACAATATACTAAGCACTCGTAGTATAAACGAGACGGAATAGTGGTAACAGTATTCTGAAAGTCTTGTCGGACAATAATACTAAATTGTTTTATCATTTTATCTGTATTATAACATTAGTTAATTATTATTAACTAGCTGACCCGGCGAACTTCGTACCGCCTACCAGTCAATGACTTTGATGAACGTAATACAATGACACAAAATTTCTGAACGCTCGCGTAAATGTCAAGATTTTGTAATTATTTCTGTACGCATGCATAAATATTTAAGGAACTTCTATGTATCTGCTCAATGCACTTTTCAACGTTTTTAATTGATTTAAAAAAATACAGACAATAGTTTATTCACCCTTTTTAAAAAAATTACACAAAATACATTTATGAACGCATGCATAAATGTCTATCATTACTTACAGTATTCGACAGGATGACAAGAAATGTTTGACAGGTACGAAGCGAATGAACATTTATTTATTTTCATAACTATGTACTCGTCGATTTTTCATTGCTTTTAATATGTATTCTGCTATTCGGGGCGGAGACAAATCAAACGAATCAAAAACCATGAAAATTGGTCCAGCAGATCTCGAATTATAAGTGTCGAATTAGGCGTCCCTTTGCGGAGGTCCATTATTTGTATAATACAAAGTAATTAATTCTTTTTTTGCTATCCGCGATATATGGTTTCTATCTTCTTCTGATTATGCCTCGGTTGCGTAGCGAAACGATTGTTTTCACGTGGTGATGATTGTGTGCAGTGCTTGTGTTGGTAGTTGAAGCCTATATGTAATACTATATGTATAGTATTTTTTTAAATCGCGGATTATAGCAAAATAATTTTATTACTTTTGTATCATGGATCTCCGCAAAGTAACGTCAAATTCTATAAATTACTCGTGAATTCTTAATGCCTTAAATAATAAAGATCATTTATTATTATTCATATATTTCTTCCATAAATGTCCATAAGTCGATTCTTAGTCACAGTAAGATACACTTGTAGATAAGTAGGTAGCTTGCCGAAATCGAAATGACACACTAGGAGTATGTTTTTTACTTTGACGTGATCTTCTATAATTGGTACTACATAATTAATAAAAATATATGTGACACTCGATGGATTATTTAATATTTAATGAAGAATAATTGGAGATCCGGAATTGATTAACCTTGTCCCAAACTTGTCAAAAGAAAGATTTAGGTTCGAAAGGATACTTATCTGTCGAACCTTCCGTAAAAAGCTTTGACAACAAGACAGATGATAAATAGAGTGTTCTAATAATATCAAAGCATGAAAAATAAAAATCCTTCATAGTCTAACGGTGAGACCGTGTAACACTTACATGTTCAAACCCCAGACAGATGAATATGATTTTTTATTTAATTTATTTTTATATTTTTATTTATTTACATTAAAAATAAATTGCAGGCTTTTATATTAATTAATAAATAAATAAATAAAGTAGCAGCGTAGTCCTTTTTCCAAAAGGAGAAGGAGGGTCTATGCCCAACAGCGGAAAGTAATAGGCTGATATCAATACTATTTATACACTATGCTGCGATGCTTTTACAATTAAAGATTATTCACAGAATTCATATACTTGAAACCAGCTGCTCCCGCGAACTTTGTGAGGTCGTAAGTCCATCTCGTAGTAGGTCTATCATCACTGCGTTTTCCGGTGCGGTGTCGCCATTGCAACACCTTGAGACCCCAACGCCCATTGGTCCTCCGCTATGTGCCCCGCCCATCGCGACTTCAGTTCCGCGACAAGCTGAGCTACATCGGTGAATCTGCTTCTTCTACGGATCTCCTCCTTTCTGATTTGATCACCTAGAGATACTCCGAGCATAGCTCGCTCCAGCTGAGCGACTCTGAGCGTTCTTATAAGGCCCATAGTTAGTTACCTATCTATATTTATTATAAAACAAAGGCCCAATAAGCTGTCTATCTGTATGTAATCGGTTTTCCCAAAATCCGCTGAACGGATTTCTGTACGGGTTTCACAAAAAGATAGTGCAATACTTCCGGATGGTTCACGTAAATAGTACATATCGGTATTATGAACATTCTGTTAGAAAACTAGCTTGCTGGGAGCCTTCGTCGCGTGCGCCGCGTAAACCAGCAGAGTACGCTTAAGTAATGTAGCAGAGAATTGTAGATCTAATTTATAGAAGCAGGCGTTTCTTTGCGGAATTCCATATTACAAGCAATATAACAAAACTAACTATTTTGCTATAATCCGCACGGGTTAGGTGAATGCATGCAAAGCCAATGTGTATGAAGCAGGCAAAATCTACGTACCTTATACATGCAGGACAAGCCACCACATGCACCCCAAGGCGCAATTCACCAGCAACAACGCACACAAAAGCAGCACACACACCCACCACTACAATCTTGACGATCGTTTCGCCCCGAAACCGAAGCATCATCAGGAGGATAGGCTCCACGATTTTTGTCGTCGAGATTGTGGTGGTGGGTGTGTGTGCTGCTTTTGTGTGCGTTGTTGCTGGTGAATTGCGCATTGGGGTGCATGTGGTGGCTTGTCCTGCATGTATAAGGTTCGTAGATTTTGCCTGCTTCATACACATTGGCTTTGCATGCATTCACCTAACCCGTGCGGATTATAGCAAAATAGTTAGTTCTGTTATATTGCTTGTAATTGTAGATCTATTAAAATACTACAAAAAAATCCGCGATAGCATGTCTCTATCTCCCACGGTTAACTCACAATAACTACTTTTATGTTCAAAAAGTTTCATAAATCACTGAAATCCACGCAGGTGAAGCCGTTGTTGGCACAACTTGTTAAAATATAATATTTTAATATTTTTACACACAGGCTCGTAGTTACCTTGAATCGCTGCCGTACAAGCCGCGTGTACCATGGGCGGAGCTCTTCCCAGGAGCGGATCCGCGTGCACTGGACCTTCTGCACCGCATGTTGACCTTCAATCCTCACAAGCGCATCACCGTTGAGGAGGCCCTGGCACATCCATATCTTGAACAATACTACGATCCCAACGACGAGGTAATAATGAATAATACTCAGTTAATATTCACTCACTATTTATTTCAGATAATATGGTGACAGCAAACTAAAAAACGCATACGTTCCCTCGTCAAAGAATAATGGAAAATTGAAATTCAGTAATTACATCATATTTAAAATTCCGCCTTGTGGTATCCGGCTGAGTAGAATAGACCACCCTCATTTCTTACCGACGTGTCGTAAAAGGCGACTAAGGTAAGTTGACCTCAGGCAAGCGGCCGGTCGTAAAATACGTAGTCAAATCATGTGACAACTTCCTTGTAACATTTTTTGGCTACGTATTTTACTAATTGTACACAGGACATTGCTTTCGCCGAACATCTGCGACCTTGCTAGTCGACGCTGGTGGAGATATAACGGCACTAAAGCGAGACGGTGGTTGGAAGTCAACGACAGTTGCAAAATATAGATGATTCAATGACTAACAAGATCACTGTATCCAATTCAATACTTAACAGTATTGAAAATAACAGAAATGAGGTCAAAATTAACAAACCCTCTCCGAGTATCTCCAATAACGCTTTCTGTCCGATTCAAATTCAGTTTCATAATTGTAATATTCAGAACATCAATAATTATTACAAGTAAAAATAAATTTGTTGTTATATTCAGCGTTTTATTTGCAATATTGTTTTACGTATTATAGTATGAGAGTAGATAAAGTAGTATATAACACTGTACATAACTTGGTCTTATAACACTCGTGTTATAAGAACCCTTATTATGCAACAGTATCATAATCTACTATTCTTTTACATCTTATTTAAAGTGACCGAACTAGATGATGCTCCTGCTCTGTCCACCCACCAAACTAACTTTTTCCAAAGATTTCATAACTTTTCATAATCCTACCATCTCAATGATTTATAGAAGCAGGCGTTACTTTGCGGAATTCCATATTACAGAAACTATAACGAAACTATTTTGCTATAATTCGCGTGGTTTAAGCGAATGCATGCAATGCACTTAGTATGAAACAGGCAAAATTCACATACCTTACACATGCAGGACAAGTCGCCTCACGTATCCCAAGACGCCTCCGCCAGCAATATTGAACACAAGCGATACACACAACCACCATCAAAACCTAGTGAAATTTGCCTGCTTCATACACTTAGCATTGCATGCATTCGCTTAATCCACCCGGATTATAGCAAAGTAGTTCTGTTATAGTATCTGCCCTCACCTCAAGTTCCAATTACTCCCTGTATACGATATCTTTTCACACTTCACTTCGCATATCATTATAAAAATACATTAAACATTCGAGTAAATATTCTAAATGATTTTTTTAAATAAATTCCCTTAAGTACTCTATGCTGTTTGCGATCTACGACCCGCGAGAAATCAAATTAGTAACAACGAGGGCTCCAGAGAATTGACCCGAACCGTTAACGATGTGATGGAAATTATGGCTTGTTAATTTGTGTTTACCTTATTAAAATTTAATTGCAAGATAGGAAATTATTAATTTATATACTATATAATTAATATTTCATTGAATTTTATGCCAATAATATAATTCTTATGTTGATTTTGTTTAAGTTATAGATTAATAGTTTTAATGGATAATAATAATGAACAAATTACATAGAATAAAGAAAAAATAATACATGCTTGGACCGCAATGTTTAATATAAAAATTAATAATAGTAACCAAATGAAAATAAAATTCTATAAGTGTCTAAGCACAGTAAAACTTTTAGAAGTAAAAGCTAACCATATATAATCGCTCCAGAAACCTCGTCTGGTAAATCAATTTCGTTTCGTTCTCTAATATATGTGCTGTCAACTGTATATCCCTTTCATTGTGTGTCTTTAATAGATGCAGCACTCAGAATAATATGTAACATACGAGTATATGAATGCGAAACATTATAATCTCCCGCAATTAATATATAAACATACGGGTCACATTGCGATAAAGTCGAGTTACCTTTATATAAGGTTCGACGTTTTGGCAGCGTCCACCCTGGTCACAAACTGACTGACTGAACTGTTATATAATAATATTAATAATATTCGAAGATAGAACTGTTGACCAATCCTACGTCGTATAGTTTTTAACATTGACTCATCCTTGCTTGTCTATTAGTTTTCTACGCAATATATTTCGCAGACTATGGTCTATTTAATAATCTAGTTATGCTATTCTTTGCTTTTTGTTGTATATCGTGTATATGAAATGAATAACTTTTTGCATTTGGTTTTATTTGTCGTTATTTTTGTAGTTTTAAGTCAGAATCAGCATAATTTACCAATGTATTCTCAGCGCAGAAAGAAATTATATCTATTTGGAAACGATATTCCGGAGCCATTAAATTTCTTAAGACATTTTGTTGACGGTTGACGGTTTCTGAACTTCTCTTGCGCCTAACAGTTGTAAAACACTCTCTCAGTATTTGTGTCTGCTGCTATTTATAATTAGGTATCGTTAAAGCAAGCGTTAAGATACTTTTCACTTAGTTGACGCACTTTAATTTAAACTGCATTACCGCCTTTCCAAAGACATGATTGCGGTCAAGTGCTCGCCGATAACGCCGATTAAGCATTGATTGTTGTTATCGTATGTTTTGTTTATCAAAGATAATAAAATGTTTCAAGAGTAAATACTTGTTAGAAATTTAGAAATATGGATTGACCATATTTAATATACTGGGTAATTATTGTTAAGTTTAAGCTCTGGTTATATCAAATCATATCATTCAAATTCAAATTCAAAATATTCTTTATTCAAGTAAACTTGTAAACAAGTGCTTTTGTATCTTCAACTTTACTGCTGGTTCGGAAAGCTGTTCCTACCGAGAAGAACCAGCAAGAAACTCGGCGGTTGCTCTTTTTAAAATATAAATCTTAAAACTAGTTATATTTATTTATTACTGTCTTGTACAGGGTAGAAGTGAACCTATATCCACACATCCTTATCATCTAAGTAATCTTCAACAGTATAGTAGGCTTTCTGTATTAACCTCTTTTTAACAGTGCTTTTAAACTGCTGTATTAGTATTTAGGACTATGACAGTGTCACAAAATCTTGATATTTTTGTTAGAATAATGGTTCCAGATGCTCTCGCTGTAGATTGCAGTCATCTAACAGCATTTAGTTGTCATGAATTACGAGTGAAAGAGTATTTAACTTCAACGGTAACGTTAAGGCTACAAACCCGATATAGTTCTTAAAATGACAGAAATTTTTACCGGCTTAATAAAGCTAATTATTTTGGATAACTAGACTAGTCTTAATGTTAGAATTAAGACTTAAACTGAGTGACAACTTCATCACATCGTAGATATTGCGCACTGAACAGTTAGTTCCAAATTTGGGAACATATCTTTATTTAAAAAAAATTTATAACTTCGTGTCACTCTTTTATTATTTCATAATAAAATCTTACAAAACTCGTATCAGATTTTACAACGAAATAACTTTCGAAATTATTTTATAATTGAAAAGCTAAATTTTGTCGGACATAATATTCGAAAACTTAAAACACCGTGAGAAATTTTGTCTTCAACATTTTTATTTTTAAATCATTCGCACTAAAATAACTAAGCAAAATACTTACACTCTGAAACAAAGTATTCTGTTAGTTTGTAGTTATTATATTATAGGTTCATTATTGCTATTTTAAATGAATTTGACTGACCCGTTGGCGCAGTGGGGTAGTGACTCAGCCTTCAGCTCCGGGGGTCGCGGGTCAATTCTCGCTGAGGGCCAACATTTTCTATAAACAATTTGTCGATTCTTTGAGCCTGGGTGTGTATTTGTATTAATATATGTATTTAAAACTATATGTGTGTATATTTACCAGTTGTCCGTCACCCATAACACAAGTATTAAGTTACTTTGGGGATGGACAACCGTGTGTGTGTCTCATATATTTATTTATTTATATATGGTTCTTTTACTTTTCCAAAACAAAAACCAAGTACATATTATTTTTTGTGATCTTTTCAAATTTTAGACGAAGTATTCTTTATTTATTACCCTTTAAAACACAATTTCCTTTACAGCCAGTTGCCGAGGAACCTTTCCGGTTCACAATGGAACTAGACAATTTGCCTAAGGAGACACTCAAGAAGTACATATTTGAAGAAACACTACTGTTCAAACAGCTGAATGAAGATGCGTAGATCTTTCATAAAGAACTACCCACCCCTGATAACGTAGGGAAGCATCGTGCAAACTCAATTCAAACTTTAAGGAAAATTAAATTCGGGAAATATAGCAAATTTCATTATTTCAAACTATCTTTTAAGCTCAACTTCGTTCGCTTTGACTGCAGTCTCATTATTTGAGTGAACCGTTATACTTATATTAATTATGGTTAAAGTGGGTTAACCATAAAAGCTAGATATGCTGTCGCGGACTATTATTTAGAACTTTTAGAGGGGATCAATTTTCTAATACATGATTTTTCAATAACTTTCACCGTTTACTTAGCGCACGCAAGGAAAGCTTTAAATTATGCCTTTTTTCGCATTAATTTTTATTGCTGCTCCTCTCCTATTCATCTTAGCGTGATGTTATGTGGTATATAGCCTTCCTTGATAAATGGACTAGCTTACACTCAAAGAATTTTTCAAATAGCTCCAGTAGTTCCTGAGATTAGCGCGTTCAAACAATCATTCATTCATTCAAACAAACTAACAAACAAACAAACAAACAAACAAAAAAAACAAACAAACAAACAAACAAACAAACAAACAAACAAAAACTAACAAACAAACAAACAAACAAACGAACGAACGAACGAACAAACAAACAAACAAACAAACTCTTCAGCTCTATATATTAGTAAAGATTTGTCACTCGATCTTTACAACTTATTATCAGATACCTTATCGATACATTAACGGAAATATTCCAACCACTTCATTATAGTTCGTATAAATTTGAGTCATAATTTCATATAAAGTTCAAGTTCTGCTCAAACAATAAAGAATGAAATTGAGTTTGCATGGTTTAAAATGCATGTTATATGTGTTTTAATAGTGACTTGACCCACCATTGAAATGGTTGACCAAAGCGAACGGTGAACCTTGTATTGTATTTTTTTCTTGTGAGTATTTTAGAACGCGTTTATTTCGCGATAACGGTATTAAAAGTAACTTTATGTTTTATCTTAAATGGAGTTTATTTAGAAGAGTTTTGGTCGTTCGGAAACCATTGGCAAAATTGAATAGTTGTTGCCTTAAGTTTTCAATTTTTTTTTTCATTTACATCGCTTAAGTATAATATTGAATTATATTCTTACAACGACTTCTTATAATAATTTTATTTTCTCTCCTTTGTCTTGACAGAGATTACGTTAACTCAAACGTGGAGTGTAATTAAAATTTATTTATCAAAAATATTAAAATAAATGTGTACTAAGTATGATTAGAGAAACATTCGACTGGATGAGTAGTATTTCCAAACGGTAGGTATGTATCGAATCGTAGAACATTATAGAATAGATAGGAGTTTCTGAAATTTATCAATGTTAACTAACTTGTCGCGTGCTCGATCCGTTGTAGCTAGGGCTGAGTGCACTGGTGAGGATTTTCTGATGACATTGAGTATTATTTCTTATATATATACATATAAAAATCAGTTCTCACATCATAAATATCGGGTTCGACTAGTTATGAATCCATTAAAGGTTCTTTATTATTAAGCATTCTTATCCTGCGGACTGAACTAGTGACCAATACTTGGATATAAAATCGGTATTAATTATCTAGAAATATCTGAATACTAAATACAGATATGAATACTTGCTAGTTCCGTTCATAAAAATAAAAAGGTGCGTGAGGGGATATGTAGACCATAGACAAAAGAAAACAGTTTTGTAACTAAAATTGTACGCCATCTTCGAAATTCACACATAACCCCGAATATTCTTGTTAAGATTGCTCTTTGTTATTTGTGAGAATTATTACATTTTTCATTGCTGACCCTTACGGAGAGCACCTTGCGGCGTTATGATATTCTTACAGTATTACGGAAAAAAGATAACGAATATATAATGAGGGTATTGCTCGATTCGTTGTGGCTAAGGCAGACTGAGTGCACTGGTGAGGATTTTCTGATGACATTGAGTATTATTTCTTATATATATATATATATATATATATATATATATATATATATATATATATATATATATATATATAGTTGTTCAGTTGTTCTCACATCATAAATATCGGGTTCGACCGATTAGTTATGAATCCATTAAATGTTCTTTATTATTAAGCATTGTTATCCTGCGGACTGAACTAGTGACCAATACTTGGATATAAAATCGCTATTTAATTATCTAGAAATATCTGAATACTAAATGCAGATATAAATACTCGCTAGTTCCGTTCATAAAAATGTACGCGCAGCACAACGCGTGGCCACGCGGGCGTACTCAAAGGTGCGTAGACCATTGACAAAAAAAAACCGTTTTGTATCTAAAATTATACGCCATCTTCGAAGTTCACACGTAACCCCGAATATTCTTGTTAAGATTGCTCTTTGTTATTTGTGAGGAATTATTACATTTTTCATTGTTGACCCTTACGGAGAGCACCTTGCGGCGTTATGATATTCTTACAGTATTACGAAATGAAGATAACGAATATATAATGAGGGTATTGTTGGTAATGGCAACATTGTATTCACGTGAATCACATGACGCGTCGCGACCCTCTTTTTTAACTTTATACAGCAATAAGTTTTTCGTTTATATACGTATTTTATGAACGTGATCTACAGAGCGAAATGACGTGACGCATTGCGACGCTGGCGATTTGAATGTGCGCTACTTAAACAAATTGCTGACGATATAGTTATGGTTATTATATACTCGTAGATAATTTGACGTATATGTTATTTGAAGCCAATTTATAACACGACTGTTCTAAATTTGCATGTAAACTTTATATGTATACGTTTAAGTAAATTTAGACGTTATTCAAATTCATTTTTAAAATATCAATTCTAAAATTGCGAGTGCACGCGGTAGATAGCTGACGTAAGACAAATGTTAGTAATGTAGGAAAATTGTTGAGAAACATGTTGGGATTGGAATTAGTTTTGGACGAAGTTGTTAGAGAATCTTTATTGCCAGATTGAGCGGGTGAATGATGTCATTATTTTTACATTTCGAATAAATGTATTTTAAAGTGTCACTCGACAAAATTTGACGCACTTACTTTCATTATTTCCTGTGTGATTCTAATTGTATTGATCGTGTTATGGTGTTCGTTAAAAAACTTGTACTCTTTTTAAATTAATAATTTCTAATAATTCTCGTCTTCCTTGTGATTGCATGTTCGCGCACAATTCGATTTTTAGAATAGCTAGTAATTCATATCAGGTATATGGTAGTTTATGGTGGATTGGAAATGTTGTTTGAAGTTAATTGTCCGTAATAAAAACTTGTTTTGTATAAAATAAAACTTTCCTCCGACCTTCACAAGAGTAAACCAAGCTTACCTTAATATCAATAAAAAAAACTTATAATTCAAAAGGGGCGTCCATTAGAACTTACAAAGAGAAGCTATTTTTTTTACTACCTCTTGATCGTAAGAGCAGGATTCCGTAAGAGAATTGACTCTTAAAAACTTGATAAAGCCTATTTTACAAAAGTAATAATAAAATTATTTTGCTACAATTGTATCGCGGATTATAGCAAAATAATTTTATTATTACTTTTGTATTATGGATCTCCGCTAAGTAACGCCTAATTCTATAAATTATTTAAAGCCTATTTTATTAAAACGTAATTTGATTTTGAAAAAAGGGAATAAAATAAAAAAACTGTAAGATATTTTAGATAAATAGTAAAAATAGCAGAAATAAAAAGTAACCTTAATATTTACTTCTTAAAATAAATCTAATCTATGTTATGTCGATACTAAATGGATTTAAAAAATCCATTTATTTTCAAATAAAATTGAGTAATGACTTACAGTAAAAAGACATTTAATAACAGAGACAGAATATCCCATCTTCTCCACTACCTGGTATAGAATACCATGATAGTATTTATATTAATTATTGTTATTAAACTTTATTATTTAAAATGCATTATAATCTTTGCGGAGGAATGTTTCATTTTAGACAGCACAGCAGATTACGGATTAAGATTCACATTATAATGCTGTTAGAACCGTAATTATAACTTTTGCATACATCGAAAAAAGTTAAATTTATTTTGCCCATCTTTGTAGAACATCTTTATTCAGTGACATATGTATATTATAAGCGGTGTCATTCAAGTTTCTTAGTGTAGTACTAAGAAACTACTAGTTTAGTACTAATTTGAATCATACCTTAACAAGTTTTTCAACGATCAGCTTGCGACATGTTTCGAGTTGTGATTTGACGTTGAATTTGCGGTTACATCTACTGTTAATATCTATATAGCTGTAAGCAACTGTTATATCGACCATTTAATATACATTTATGCCCGCAGCTTTAGTATCTCCGATAAACTACGGTTACTTTTCTTTGCTCATCCATTGTTTCACTACATAGTTGGAAGTTGTGAAATGACAAGAACTCAAAAGATTTCCAAAATAAGTTGTTATATTTCTTAATAATGCGTATACGCTGTTGTCAATTTTTTTTATTAATAAAAGCTCGGAGAAGTCTGCGGGCAGCCGATAAGAGCAATTTAGATAAGATTTCATATAACTTAACCTGGGCCTGGCCTAAGCGAAGTACATGTGGGTTTTGGACACTCACCATTAATCATAAAGACTTGATTAACGTTTGTTGAGCTGTTTAGGAGGCATATTAAATTATTATATATTACTATTAATCATTGTCAAAGGTTCATCAATCGTTTTTTAAAGTTTTCTCGTACTCTTTGCATTTTCCCTCGAAACTTTTTGAGGGAGCAAGTTATATATTGTGATGTCAAATATTTAATATTTTGCACGCCTAACATGAGACTGCAATCTTCTTGTCGTTTCGCCATTCGCTAAGTATCGTTAGCTATTTGAATAGTCAAATATGAGACCATGATTTTCTACAAATCTCAACTCTCTTGAGGTTTGCAGAAAATAGATAGGGTTAACTTTAATAAACACTTAAGGATTGTTTAGCTACGTTTTTATTGCGACGTTATATAAGCAGATACCGGAGCGGTAATAACTTCCGCAAACTGTTCGTATCTGCCATCTATGTTAGGCGTTTATATTGCAATTAGATTCGTGCAACGTTTTATACCCAAGTTTTCCCTTAAGTGATAACATCTTACAAAAATTTTTAGGAGTATCGTCAAAGATGTGGTGTTTGTATAACGGAGGCGTAATATGTTTCTTTAGTATCGACTAGCTTCCTTGCGTGACTTAATTTACATGGAGTTAATTATGAAGACAAGGGTAGCCTCTACAGTCCTCCAACTATCTAAAAGTAATGGTGATATTATTTTGTTATACCATCCCTTTTTATATACTTGCAGATTTCGTAAAAAGCATTTACTAAGACATTACATTAGCACTGCACACTTTCATTACAATGTCAATAATGGTTACGCCCTCTACGCTGACGACAAAATTGCGACGCTGTAATTTTACAAATCCTGAATGAGTACATCTGTTCTTCATTCTACAGCCCTGTTCTCATTATTTGATGTCGGATCTCGTTGAACTTTTGCGCTGAGTTTGACGGTCTCGTCTTGTCAGCTCTGGCAATTTGGCTCTCTCGAGTTTTTCACTTCTGTGTCGCTTACTGTAACGGTCTGATACTATCCCACTGCTGGCATAGGTGTCCTGTCTCCATTTTTTTTTTGGACAGAAGGGTCTGAGCTAAAACATAAAACGTGCTCCAATGCGGATTAGTAGGTTACACATATCCCCAGAATTCTCTAGAGATATGCAAGTTTCTTCACGATGTTTTCATTCACAGAAAAGTGCGTGATAAATTGCAATTAGCGTTTAAACACATTTGTTTTAATAGAAAAACTCATTGGTGGCACGGGCTTTGAACACGTATCGCTCTCAAAAGAGTCGGACGGTCTTACCGCTGGGTTATCACAG
This sequence comes from Morpho deidamia, assembly GCA_947086505.1. Classification (NCBI taxonomy): domain Eukaryota; kingdom Metazoa; phylum Arthropoda; class Insecta; order Lepidoptera; family Nymphalidae; genus Morpho; species Morpho deidamia. The sequence continues at coordinate 5,126,643 of CAMTZC010000015.1, forward strand.
CTTGTAGCTTACTGGGTACGCCCTAATATAATTACTTTTTCTCTTATTGTTGTGCTTCATATTTATGAGAAGTTTATTGTATTGGCTATAGAATTTTAGATGCCAAGATTGATTGCCAGATGCCAAGACAGTAACTCTCCTGGAGATCTTGGATGCTGCCATATGGCCTAAAAGACTTCATCCGCCACCATCCCTACTGCACTATCCTGCCTTACAGTGCATTACCAGAGCAATCTGTGACCTCAATATGTGAGGGCAGTTTGCAACTGGGGTTTTTGCTTCTTCCACTTGCTCCATCGCACGGACAAATTTCATATCCGCCTTTACAGCCATTGAGGTCTTCACCCGTAACCCTGTGTAAGAGTGCTGAGTTCAGCCGCCTACTCACTCCGGCCTACTAAAGTGAGGGTGCCAACCCCTGCGACGTGGACTCGCCAAATCCAATAAATATCAAAATAATCTTTATTCAAATAATCCATTTCAGGCACTTTTGAATCGTCAAGCTTTAATATAATTAATGAAGCTACAACTGGTTTGAAATGTTGCTCTGACCGAGAAGAACCAGCAAGAAATTCGGCGGTCAATCTTTTAAATATTTTCAATTATACATTATTAAACCGCTGTCTTGTATGAAGCCGAAAGGATTTTCAAATCCAGGCTTTCTTATCATCCAAATAAATAATCTTCAATTTTGTAATATGCTTTACGTATAAGCATATTTTTTGCACTTAGTTGGAATCTTTCTGTACACTGGTCTAGAATGGATTGAAGAATTTTATTATAGAAGCGAATAGCGAGACCAACAAATGAGTTGCTAACTCTGCTGAGTCGCGACGCAGTTATCACAAGTTTTTTGTGACCACTCGTATGTCTATGCTATACATCAAAAATTTTTTTTTGCCTGACTAGAGTTACCCTAGTCAAAGATAGTGACAGTGTCTCTGCCCTCCCTAGGGCCGGGTTAAGGATCTCGTTTGTGCCCAAGACCAAAGGCTGAATGGATAGTACAAATTTAGGTTTTAATAACTTTCATTTAATGCGGATTTAAGCACAATTCAATTACCATTACTTTTGTAGTATGGATCTCATTTAACATTGCCTAATTCGTAAAAATCTAATTAATCTGGTATTAAAAAGCACTATTATTTTGAAATTCCAATAATCAAGGATCGAAGTACTGAAGTCACCGGATTGTAAACTGGCCATCCCTAACCATCAACTGGTTTGTAACTAAATGTTTTATAGCGACTGGCTTAATGTAATTGCAATTCATTCGAGCTCTAACGACTTTCCGGTCGTTTAACGCCATAAAACGTCTGTAAGTATTTTATAACCTAAAAAGGTTTCTATACTAAATTATTTCAGTGTTTATAACTTAGCTTACTTTCCATTTACAGACACTGAAGAACAATCCAATACTTATATAGCTAGTACAAATTTTCTTTATCGAGAAATTAATATTCTAATCGATTTTAATACTTTTTTGAAGCCCAAAATAATAAATAATTGGTAATTTTTATAATGAAACAAAAGAATTAATTTTTCATAATTTTAATTTTTTTTTTTTTCATTTAAGGTCAAGTACAGAATGTTATTTATTTATTTTTATTTAATTTAATTAATTTTTAAATCAGATACAAATATCCATACTTAATTAGTTGTTAGTAACAATTTTTCTTAACAACTATGTTAGTAATAAACAATACATAAATTTTAACTAACCTAAACTAAACTAATAACTTACACTATTTAAAAACAATGTACATCACTGCATGTGCCCTATTCTAGTGGTTTATTCAGTGGTATTAAAAATAATTGTACAAGTTAAATTGATGTTGAGCTTCACATAATAACACTCCAAAATATAATCTAGACATGCTATATTAATTAAAAGGTACTCGAACGTATCACACTAAGAAAGAATTAAAAGTAAAAGCTTTAAAGATATCCCCTATACATCAAATTCAAATTTAAAATATTTTTATTCAAGTAAACTTGTATACAAGTGCTTTTGAATCGTCAAATCTACCACTGCTTCGGAAAGCTGTTCCTACCGAGAAGAGCCAGCAAGAAACTCGGTGGTTGCTCTTTTCAATTACAATTCTTATAACTAGTTACATTTGGTTATTACTATCTTGTACAGGGTAGAGAAGTAGCTATATCCGCGCATTTTTTTCATCTATATAATCCTCAATAGTATAGTAAGCTTTTTGTATCAGCCTCCCTCTAACAGCGCTTTTAAACTGCTGTAGTGGCAAAGATAAAATCGATTGCGGGTATTTATTATAGACTTTTTAGAGTACTTCATGGAATACTAAAATTGCTGACTTATCAGAGTGAAACGAAAGCACAATATATTACATGAATAGTGCATATCAAACGTTATTTTTTTGGGGTCATTTTCTTGCTTAAATAATTAAAAAAATAATCTTAATATAAATTATAACTTTGCAGTCTCATCGTTAGTGCGATCGCTAACGTTTCATCGATGTGTTTATATCGAGCCTCTTTCGGCTATTTATTATATAATGCGAACGTTTTGACGCTTTGTGATAACGTATTACGTTACGTGTCGTTAAAGATTTTACAGTTAAGCTGTTGTACAGTTTTCAATCTCGTTTCCGTAAGTTTATCGATCGCTTAATTACGAAGTATTTTATCTGTATTTTTAGGATTAAACCCTCAATTTTTATTAATAAAAAGACAATTTATAATTATTGTGGCATAATAGTAGTTGTATTGCGTCTTATGTGATGTCATCTTATTCGCCATTAACTGCGCGCGTTTATTCTTAAGTGCTAATTAAAAAAAGTGTTACGGATTCTTTGTAAATGCTAAAATATTTCTGCTCGTAACTCCTTTGTCCTCTACCTTTTTCTAATGCATTAAAGTAAAACCAGAATGTCATTGCGTATTTATTGTTAAAATATGAGTGTTGCCATATTTTCTTAAGTCATTATGTACAAATTGGATATTGTAAGATCATTTGTTATCTGTCAACAGTTGAATATTACGAAAATAAATTTAAAACCAACGTAAATTTTGTGTTTTATTAATACTCCTTTATACTTTACACAAATAGTGAAAAATATACTTGTAAAAACAAATGTCTCATTCATTCAATATGAAAATTTGCAATTTCTTTTCCTCAGTTAAATAAATAAATATATGAAAAACTTACGCACACGGTCGTCCGTCCCGTAAGTAACTTAATACTTGTGTTATGGGTGACAGCTGGTAGATATACTACTTATATTATTTTAAATACAAATATACACCTAGGCTCGAAGAACAACCAAATTATTTATAGAAAATATTGGCCCTCTGCGGGAATCGAATCCGCGTCCCATGGGGCTGAAGGCAGGTAGGTTCACTATCTACTGCGCCAACGGGCCAGTTAAAGTAAATATCTCTTTATATTATACACTATATATTGATCGAAAAACCGTGAGGGCTTAATGATAAAAGCACCTGAACCTAACTAAGGGTTTTGGTGTTCAAGACCATGCAAGTTATAAATATTCTTAAAAAAATATACTTAACTGATATTTATAGTTACATTATAAACTTGTCGTGATTAAACTTACATTTAACAGGACAATCACTGAAGCATTTGTAAACCTCTGCCGCTCAAACTCTTTTGTCACCCCCCGTCACACATTACTCGTCAGCTTACGTCCACTCGATTCATCGTCCTGTACACGTTGTTCTCTACCCTTCGGCCTCTATCCGTCAAGTATCATCCATCACATTTTACATCCCGCATTCCATTTTCTACAATTCACTTTCTGTCAATCACTTTTTAACCCATCTCTTTCTACGCTTCTATCAGTCACGTATTACTTATCATTTTCTACCCATCAGTTTTACACATAATCTATCATTTTCTGTTCTGTTACTTTTTAGAATGAAAAATGTAAATGTACTGTGTTCATTCTCTTTTACCCAGACAACAAGTTAAAATTACAATATAATCTGTTAGTTAACTGCGTTATAGAGTCTTGGTTCGCAGCAGATGTGGCCCGCACCTAATTCCATTAGTGTCGATTGGAAGCGAAAATAACATTCCTACGAGTCTACAACATACATTATGTAATGAATGTGCCAAATGGTGAAATTGAAACACATACATCATTCTCGATCTAGGCTACCTATTTGCTAATAGCATTATTTTTTTTATCGTGTAATAGAGCGTCACTTGTATTCAGTATGAAAAATTTGGATGCGAATTAATTTTATTACGTGTTCTGAAGTATAGCCAATTAAGAAATATACAAAGTGTAACCAAATCATCGAGAAAGAATAGCATTTGAATATTTATAGATGTTATGTAACGAATGGTTTGGAACAGGCAGCTTTTAAGTCGCTAAGATTTGAAATTATATCTATCTACTTACTGTCTATCAGTAGTATGTCCTACTCGAATCATAGAGTTATTACACTAAGAGTAGGAAAGTCAGCCTAAAATGTGCTATATATTATAATATATTCTTTCTCTTTATTCTTCTTTATCTTTATTTTATTATTAACTAATTGTGCCAACAGCGGCTTCGCCCGCAGTGATATACGAAACTTTTGGCGAATTTTTAAAATTTGAACTTAAAAGTAGTTATTGTGAGTTAACCGTGAGAGATAGAGACATGCTATCGCGGACTTTTTGTAGTATTTTTTATGGATGTACAATTCTCTGCTACATTACTTTAGCGTATTTCTGCTGGTTATCGCAGCGCATGCGACTAAAGCTCCCAGCAAGTAAGTTTTTTAACAACTGCACGATTTCTTGAACACAATTTACATAATACCGATAACTACTATTTACCTATAAGTAGTGCACTATCTTTTGTTGAAAACCGTACAAAAATCCCTTCAGTAGATTTTGAGAAAATCGATTGCATACAGACAGACAGCTTTTTGGGACTTTGTTAAGATATAAAAATTAAAGCCCGACGTATATTTTTCAAGATGTAAAACCACGGGGCGTTTATAAGCTTGCTCGAGTTATTCAAGGTCTATGTAAAATATAATTATTCTAATTTATACAGTCAATCTTAAAGGGTTGTTAAGTTTGTCTAGTCCGAGGGCCCTTTGTAAAACTTTGTAGCTGTTTAAATCTGTTTTAGAATATTAAACAGATGCGTAATAAGAACCCTAACTGTTATTTAAGATAAAGTACAATGACAAAATGTTAATGGCTTTTATAATTCGACAAGCTTGTTATGGTAATATCTATAGTTAGTACCCACGGATGATAGAATTAATACTCTATCATTACCTATAATAATCGTAAGAAATGTGAGACCGCTACATTTAGAATTTAGTAATATAGTGCGTATTTTAAGTTACATAAAGAATTTTTATTTAAAAATTCCTTTCTTACCGAGGTGTCGTAGGAGGCGACTAAGGTAAATGCCGTGTGGTATCCAGTTGCATAGAATAGACCACCCTCATTTCTTACCGAAGTGTCGTAAAAGGCGACTAAGTAAGTTGACGTCAAGGAGGCGGCCGGTCTTAAAATACGTAGCCAAATCATATGACAACATGTTTGTAACATGTTGTGCCGACCCCACTTAAAGTGGGATAAGGGCTGGAGAATGATGATGACAGTATTTTTATTTAAAACCAGACACTACTGCATCGTAGTAATCGATATTCGATTTATAACTCCAAAAGATTACTCATAACTGGGAAAAATATTTCAGGTGCCAACGAGGCGAAAATATTAGACTTCTTTAATTATTGTGAAAATTTAATTTGTTTTGAATTTGATTTGAAAATTTGAATTTTTTATTGTGAAAAAAAATTAAAATCAATGTACATAAAATACATATAATTGTTCATAGCAATTCTCAGCAATAACATGGCATGCGTCGTAGCTGTTAGCAGCTACGGCATGCTACTACTAAGCTTTCGTTATATGTATGTATAAAAAATTCGTAGATACATTTTTGCAGTGTAGCATATACAAAGAAAGAGCTACTTTAATAGTAGATGCGACCTTACGTTGTTTAAATGAAAAATATAAAAATTAGGTACTTAAAAATTTGTATTGAATGTAAAATATGAACATTTTCAATATATTAAACAATAAAACAGTATGCATTAGCATTCAAGTTCCTACCCCTTTTAAAAGACTCAATTTCCTACCCACATTAAAGAAGTATTTTGAATAGGAATTCTAATACACTACCTAGTAAGACTCAAAGACGAAACCGTTGAGCAAAAGCTTGCGGTAGTAGAACTGCAATTTCTCTATGCAAATAAGGCCATAATACAAGGTTACGAATTATAATCAGATAAATTGATTAGAAAAAAACTCACTGTATGTATGTTTAATAGTAAGATTTTAATAAAATAGTAAAGTAAAGTAACGGCTTGTTACTATGCCCACCGCTGGGCTAAGGCCTCCTCTTTCCATTTTCGGAGAGAAGAATTGGAGCTCAGACCTACCACGCTACTCCAATGCGGATTGGTAGGTTACACATATGCCTAGAAATATCTTGAGATATGCACGTTTCCTCACGATGTTTTCCTTCACCGAAAAGCGTGTGATAGATTGCAATGATCAATTAGACACATAAGTTTTAATAGAAAAACTCATTGATGCCTGCCCGGGGTTTGAACCTATGTCATCTCTAGAGAGTCGCACCGTCTAACCGCTAAGCTACCAAGATTTCAATATTAACTTCTAATCTCAAGGTTACAGAAATTTGAAGACTGAATCACTGCGAAATTGATATATAACTAGGATAAGATATCCAATTTACGCATCGGCTTTTCGCTATGACATATAGCTTATCGTAAAGGTAATCTCTACGACGTCGCTTTGTAAAGGAATACTTAGCATAAATCCCTGTTATTTAATAGATAGCAATTTTAGATGAACCTCTATGTATGTATTTGCTGGTTAATTAATTATCTATTAAATTTCGTGCAACCTGTGTTCTGATATTGGCTGTCTAAGATACCACTAATTGGAAATTGTCTTCTAATGAACTATGGGATCGCAATTCATCGGACTGATTTATTGTGTAATAGAAGGTGCGTATTTTCAGTATACACGTGCTTAATTATTAATAACAATTCGAATCATTGAAATGATAACTTGTATTTACGATAGTGTTATAAGAAACATAATATCAAAACTTTGGAAATTCTTTTAGCTTAGTTTATCAATTTTAAAATTCATTGATAAAACCTAGTCTTTAATTTAGATGCTAAAGTTTTTTTTAAATTGCTGCTACCTGTAGACTGTCGTTAAACGCAATTATATTTGTCATTTAAAACGAATGACTTGCCCGTTTTCACTGGCCCGTTGGCACAGTGGGTAGTGACCGTACCTTTAGCTCCGCGGGTCGTGGGTTCGATACCTGCCGAAGGCCCGACATTTTCTATAAACAATTTGTTGGTTTTTCGAGCCTGGGTGTGTCTTTGTATTTTAAGGTTGTATGTAAAATTATATATGTATATATTTACTAGTTGTCTGTCACCTATAAGTATTAAGTTACTTACTTTGGGGACGGACGACCGTGTGTGTAAATGTCCCATATATATATATAATGAAATTATTACTTTGCTATTATCCGCGATAAAATAAAAAAACATGTATGTAACGCTTAATTTAGTTTGTACTATACTCCATATAAATCCTATCTCCTGACGATGTTTCGCTTACGGGGCGAAACGACTGTTGAGATTGTGTTGGTGAATGTGTGCAGTGCTTGTGTATTATGTTATTGGTGATGGCTAGTGCATGAGTTTTTTACCTTTACAACTTTTTGTTTTTACCGTTACCTGATTACAAGAACGGATAGTACACTCTACATTTAGCATTCCATATATTTTATTTTATCACGGATTATAGAATAATAATATTTTCATTACTTTTGTGTTATGGACCTCCGCAAAAAAAGCCTTATTCTATAAATTACTCATTAAGTATTGTAACTCAACATTACCGAAAATATACTAAAATATTCCCCTTTTTACAAATACATCTATAAAAGCTTTTATAAGATCTTTTTACCTTCCGAGAAAAGATAATTTACTCGTTTCAGTCATTCCTACTTAAGAGGCTTACTAAGATAAATAGCTAACATGTACGTACAGGTTACTTTGTGATAAACAAAGTACATTAAAAATGGTTTGTTTTTTCCTTAGACTACGATTTCGTTTACAATTCTACTCTTTACATGTTATACTTAACATTAGAATTAATCCTTTTCCGGGCTTTGCTTGTTAATATAGTATATTAAATGAAGACAATATTAATTTGTTTTACATAATGCTAAATTGCATGCAATTATATAAATATTTTCATCATGAATTATATATATTTTCTGTTGACTTTATCGCGGATGCCGGTTGAGTAGAATAGACCACCCTCATTTCTTACCGAGGTGTCGTGAAAGGCGACTAAGGTAAGTCGACCCGCCGTGTGATATCCGGCTGAGTAGAAAAGACCACCCTCATTTCTTACCGAGGTGTCGTAAAATACGACTGCGGTAAGTTGACGTTAGGCAGGCGGCCGATCGTAAAATACGTAGCCAAATATTGTGACAACATGTTTCTAACATGTTGTGCCGACCCCACTTAAAGTGGGATAAGGGCAGGAGTGTTATGACTTTATCGCGGATTATAGCAAAATTATTTTACAATTACTTTTTAAGACAACATTTTTAATCAATAACATGAAGGGTATATATAGTTTGAAGCCTAGGTATGCGCTATTTATTTATTTAAAAATCATCAACAAAATACACACTTAACATTAACATTGTACATAATTTATAGAAATAAGCGTTACTTTGCGGATATCCATAATATTGTATCGCGGATTATAGCAAAATTTTTTTTTTATTACATTGTACATTGAACTACTAAAAACAAGTAGTAGTTTAGAGGCGATAACAACTTTCAAAAATAAATTACTACAACTCAGAGATCTTATCTTATCGTTAAATTAATACATAAAATGGATTATATAGAAAAGAGGAAAAGAAAATTAATAAAAGAAAATATATATACGGTCGATTTTTAAACTTTCGCGATTCAGACTAATTATTATATAAATAAACGGGTCACATCGGTGGATGCTGAATGTGGATGACGGTGGATCTGCCGAAACGTCGAACCTTGTATAAAGGTAATTCGATTTTGTCGCGATGTAACCCGTTTATTTATATAATAAATATATATATGTCAGCTAAAATAATAAACAGATTTCTACTAGCAATATAACAGAACTAACTACTTTGCTATAATCCGCACGGGTTAAGTGAATGCATGCAAAGCCAATGTGTATGAAGCAGGCAAAATCTACGCACCTTATACATGCAGGACCAGCCACCAACGAACACAAAAGCAGCACACACACCCACCACCACAATCTCGACGATCGTTTCGCCCCGAAACCGAAGCATCATCAGGAGGATAGGCTTCACGACAAAAATCGTACTGCTATTAAATTTTATTTGCTATCGTAAATTTCAACTATAGAATTTTATAGGAAATCATATATAATTATTAATTTAAGACCGTTTATGTAATTGTCTAATATATTTATTTGTTATTTGTAAATATCAAAATTACATATCTCATTATGTTGACCAGTCAACAAAAACTTATGTCAATAATATAGAATATTCCTATATAGTAATAATTTTCGTCCGTAGACATAACTTACTATTTACGAGTACATCAAAATGGTTATTAAATAAATATGATAGTTACACAGGCAACTGCCACATTATTAAATCAGACCCTTTGCGACCTCCTCAGGGATGGGTCATGAGTAACGAATAAATACTTAATGAGTTTAATATCGGAAAAACTCTCTAATATAGATCTACAATAATATTATAAATGTGTCAGTCAGTCAGTCAGAAATATTGACAATTTTTTTTACAACTGAACGTAAAAAGCAAAATCTCGAAATTTCATCATGTAATTTATATGAATTTAACACTATTTGGATGACTTGTTAATGTAAAAGTTATGTTGAGTAAGAGACGAGTAAGAGCTTTTAGAGACATTGTTGAAAATTCATAATATGCATTCCCTCTGGTCACAGTTTAAATGTGGTGAAATATACTAATGTGAACATTTAATGTTTTGATTTTAATACCTATTTGAATATTTTGATATTTATCCAGATATTTGAATACTCGATTAGTTAATGAAAACTTGCAAACATAATTTATTATTGATTAAATTATGGAGTTAACAAGCTTTCATTTGGAAATCCATACTAATACGAGTGTTATAAATGCGAAAGTCAGGTTGTCTGTCTATCTGTTGCGCATTTACGACTAATCCGATGGAATAATATTTATGACTATGCAAGGAATAATATAGAGAATAAATACAAAAAAGTTCCTTCAAGAAGACGAACACGGTCACTAATAAAGTGTTCATTCAAATTATTTCATTCCAAAATTAGGCTTGATTGAGCTTGATACATTGTAATCCTTATTTCAATGCCATCTATGACATCATGAGTGCTGTGATAGCCCAGCGGTGAGACCGTACGATTCTTTCGAGAGAAACACGAGTTCAAACCCGGGCAGGCACCAATAAGTTTTTCTATCAAAACTCATGTGTCTAATTGATATTTGCAATTTATCATACGCTTTTTGGTGAAGGAAAACATCGTGAAAACCTGCATATCTCTGGAGAATTCGGAGAATATGTGTAACCTACCAATCCGCATTGGAGCAGAGTGGTAGGTCTTAGCTCCAACCCTTCTCTCCAGAAACGGAGAGAGGAGGCCTATTCCCAGCAGTGGGATTGTAACAGGCTGCTACATGTTAAAAACATGTTGTCACATGATTTGGCTACGTATTTTACGACCGGTCGCCTGCCTGACGTCAACTTACTTTATTCGTATTTAACGACCCATCGGTAAGAAAGAGGTTGGTCTATTCTACTCAGCCGGAGACCACACGGCGGTTGTTCAACATAAAATTTGTCGATATTAATATCGAATATTATATTTTCATTTTCAAATTATTTTATGCGAAAATTAAAGACATGGTTAATGGCAAAATTACCGGTAACCGTGTAAAACGACGTGAATCAATACTGTTAGGCTAATAAATGATGTAACGCGTTTTCGCCCGTCCTCGAACGTGTAATTGACTTCCCGTGAATGAATTTCGCTTTTGCACTTCGAATCACATTCCCGCTAAATTGAATATCTCAATTCCTTCTATTCCTTTGCTCTATTTTGTTCAGATGTATTTGAACTTTTATTCTGTGGTAAAACCGAAACAAAAGACGCTAACATTTAATGGCACTGGTCTCAAACCTTCTACATCCGTAGGTTCTCTAGAAAAGCGAATATCTTGTATTTGTTAATAACAATTATCATGCGCTTTACACTGAAATAAAAAATACAGGGTGTATACGTAATAAGGTTATTTTTAAAATGTCCCAACAAACCAATCCAAAACTGAAGTAGGACGAACAATCATGAGTTATTAAGGTCATTTGCTTATCATCCCACAAAGTATAAAATCATCATCATCATCATTCTCCTGCCCTTATCCTACTTTGAGTGGGGTCGGCACAACATGTTACAAACATGTTGTCACATGATTTGGCTACATATTTTACGACCGGCCGCCTGCCTGACGTCAATACTTACCTATTCTGCCGGATTGCACACGGCACTTACCTTAGTCGCCTCTTACGACACCTTAGTAAGAAAGGAGGGTGGTCTATTCTATTCTGCCGGATAACACACGACACTTACCTTAGTCGCCTCTTACGACACCTCGGTAAGAAAGGAGGGTGGTCTATTCTATTCTGCCGGATAACACACGACACTTACCTTAGTCGCCTCTTACGACACCTCGGTAAGAAAGGAGGGTGGTCTATTCTATTCTGCCGGATACCACGCGGCACATACCTTAGTCGCCTCTTATGACACCTCAGTAAGAAAGGAGGGTGGTCTATTCTATTCTGCCGGATAACACACGACACTTACCTTAGTCGCCTCTTACGACACCTCGGTAAGAAAGGAGGGTGGTCTATTCTATTCTGCCGGATACCACGCGGCACATACCTTAGTCGCCTCTTATGACACCTCAGTAAGAAAGGAGGGTGGTCTATTCTATTCTGCCAAATACCACACGGCACATACCTTAGTCGCCTCTTACGACACCTCGGTAAGAAAGGAGGGTGGTCTATTATATTCTGCCGGATACCACACGGCACTTACCTTAGTCGCCTTTTACGACACCTCGATAAGAAATGAGGGTGGTCTATTCTATGGAGCCGGATACCACACGGCACATACCTTAGTCGCCTTTTACGACACCTCGATAAGAAATGAGGGTGGTCTATTCTATGGAGCCGGATACCACACGGCACATACCTTAGTCGCCTCTTACGACACCTCGGTAAGAAAGGAGGGTGGTCTATTATATTCTGCCGGATACCACACGGCACTTACCTTAGTCGCCTTTTACGACACCTCGATAAGAAATGAGGGTGGTCTATTCTATGGAGCCGGATACCACACGGCACATACCTTAGTCGCCTCTTACGACACTTCGGTAAGAAAGGAGGGTGGTCTATTTTATTCTGCCGGATACCACACGGCGTACACACCACAAAGTATAAAATGTACGTACAATATTTAATATAGTAACAAGTGAAATTAATAAAGCTTTTAACGAAGTTTAACAACTCTACTGTTAACTGTTGAGTAGTTCTATCGTCTGGAGCCAATCCTGACAGTACTATCAGGTCATGCTTATCATAAATATGCATTGTCATCGGGACCGGACTAGTACATAAAATTTCAGCTCAATTGGTCCCCGATAAGTGGGTCAAAGTTAACTTGCACGATTCCACCTTCATATAAATATATTGCGAGTTGAATAAGAGCTTTAAAAAATGATAAAAACAAGTCGAGTTAAAATTATAAATAAATAAATATAATATGGGACACTTACATATTCGGTCGTCTATCCCCAAAGTAAGTAACTTAATACTTGTGTCATGGGTGACAGACAACTGGTAGATATATACATATATAATTTTAAATACATACTTAAATACAAGTACACTCCCAGGCTCGAAGAACCAACAAATTATTTATAGAAAATGTTGGCCCTCCGTGGGAATCGAACCCACGATCCGCGGAGCTGAAGGTAAGGTCACCCACTGCGCCAACGGGCCAGTCGCTTAAAAAAATTGCTTAAAAAAAACGTCTCTACTGTTAACCGTTGAGGAGTGCCCTAGTCTGGAGCCAATCCTGGCAGCAGCATCAGGTCATGTCTATCGTCAACATACATTGTCATCAAAACTGAACCAGCATGTTTAATTTCATCTCAATCAGACATCGGGAAATGAGTCAAATTTAACTTGCAAGATTCCACCTTCGCACACGTACATTGTACGCTAATAATAATAATAATAAGCTTATAATAAAGTTCTTTTAACGTTATATATAGATTTTATATTATGAATGTTTTTACTTACATTCAGATGTACCTTTATTGCAGAGTAAGCTATATATTTTTAGTAGACCGAATACTGTGGTAATATTATTGTAGCATTAACATATTCGAACAGTGAATGAGACATAAATATTGTTTCACATAACATACGTTTATATGTAGCACATGTTTCACATAACATATATATGCATAGTAAAGCAAAGTAGCGGCCTGTTACAATTCCACGCTAGGAATAGGCCTCCTCTCTCCGTTTCTGGAGAGAAGGGTTGGAGCTAAGACCTACCACGCTGTTCCAATGCGGATTGATAGGTTACACATATCTCCAGAATTGTCTAGAGATATGCAGGTTTCCTCACGATGTTTTCCTTCACCGAAAAGCGTGTGATAAATTGCAATTATCAATTAGACACATGAGTTTTAATAGAAAAACTCATTGGTGCCTGTCTGGGTTTGAACTCGTGTTCCCCTCGAAAGAGTCGCACGGTCTCACCGCTGGGCTATCACAGCTTTTTATATCTATCTATGCATATTATAAAACAAAGTCCCGAAGAACTTTCTGGCTGTATGCTATCGATTTTCTCAAAATCTACTTAATAGATCTTTGAACGATTTATACTAAAAGATACTTAAGGAAGGTTTAGATAGGAAATGAAATAGGAAAAATATTGTGGTACAGCTACTACAAGTACATATAGTAAAGCAAAGTCCCTAAAAGCTGTCTGAAGTCTGTCTGTCTGTAAAGTCGGTTTAGTTCATAGATATATAAATTGCATAAATTGCAAATAACTCTGTAAGCGCAAATACACAAACGTACACAAATATTCTTTTTTATACAATATATAAATAAATAAATTTATTCTAACATAGTCTGTAAGTTATTTATACTAACAAAATTATCTGGAATTAAAAAATAAGTAAAAAATAATAATAATAAGAAGAAGTTAGTTATGTACGTGTTTTGTTACAACTAAACCGAGATTATTTTAAACTTGTTTATAAACAAACAGGGAAACAAGTACGAAAATATTAAACATCACATTCCACGTCTTTTATATTAAGAAACGAACCGGTTAAAACGATGAAGTTTTATTTCCAAACGCTTTGTTGGTTAAAATATAGAGCGGATTGACGTCGAGATTGCTCGCCTCTGCATTTATTAAGCTGCAGTTCACTCTTTAAAAGGTTTTCAAATCTAGGTCACCGTAACGAGCCACCGAATGTTTTGAAAAAACATAAAGTTATTAAAGTATAAGCAATAATGTGTACTTAATTGTAATACTTTGTGCCTATCTTTATTTTTAGATCGCTTTAGGGCTGCTCACATTATTTCTGCGGTTACAATTTTCCTTTCAGATTTTATTACTGGTGTGCCTCAATCATTCCCCAAATAATGCTCAAAATGCCTCTTGTTAATCAGTTTTTCATTGTAATATAAAGCTCACCTCTTCTCATTTTTGGCGACGAATTTCTTAGTAAATTCAGTAACCATTCAATTGGAAATAAACTGTGATACATAAAATAATTCACAGATTTATGCAATCAAGAAAAACGTTCTAATCATCCGCAAAGTAACGCCTAATTCTATAAATTGTTCTAATCATCATTAAACTGTACTAAATCTTCAGCATCTGAACAACTTCAGTTTCTTCTCATCAAGTTTTTATCATAACTTAGTACTTCTCTTTCTTTCTGTAGTAAAAAGTGAAAGTACGAGTAAATGTGTTAAGTATATTACGATAAGGTTAGTCAGTACTTGTTCGAAGGTTTCTAGCTTCCATTAAAATAATCTCTTCAATCTTTTTATATCGATTTAGAAACATAATGTGTATCCCTCGGGAAGTTACGTGTAGAAAGTAATGCCGAGAAACATCGAAATTAAATTTCAGGCAATGTAATCTTCTAAACAGAATATTCACGTCGCTGGCCAAATAGGTTCGCTATTTTCGATAAGTGCGGTAAGTAATATATCCTAACTAGTAAAATCCTAATTCTTAGCGGGAATAGAGATTATAGGACTGAAATCTACCTCGCAGATCTGGTGCGGTGGATGGTAAACTCATGGCGATCGACTGTTCGACAGTTCTGGCGTACGCGGTTGTCGCGTGTGCCGCATAAACCAGTAGAGATACACTATAGAACTAGAGAATAGTTGCTTGCTACAAAAAAGTCCGCGATAGCATGTCTCTATCTCTTATGGTTAACTCACAATGTTGATAATTTCTAGTAAAAGTTATTTTAAGATTATTTATTCTAATAAAATAAAGGTATTTATGCGAGAAAAATTTGTAACACAGTGATTTCTACAAAGTCGAAGCCGCACAGTTAGCAAATATATAAAATTAAATGTTTACCAGTCGGACAGACGAAATCAATAGATTCCAAGGGGCCGCTGAATCTTCTTACTTCTGAAAAAATATACATATTTCAATACCACTTTTTACAGTATATTATTTCAGGTAGATACGAACATTCACTTTGTATATTTAAGTACTAGCAATGACCCGCAGTTTCATCCGCGTACTTACCGATCTCTTGGTAGTGGAAATCAGACTATAAGGCAAAGGAAATTTTTAACCGAATGTATTCATAGGTACACAAATACCATACGCTACCATTCTAGTATTATTTTGGAATGGTATTATTTTCTCTATATTGCAATTTTAAATTCATTACATCGTTACATTCGTTTGATGGGAATGGGCGATTTTAATGATTTAAAAAATATTTTACAGGTATTGAAACAGTTTTTAATAAAATATCATTTAGTGGGATAAGGATTAATACGGAGATGTAAATATTATGGTTTGATTATTGTCGCCATTTTTATCAACTTTTACAATGTAGAAAATTAGTTATATTGGCATAACTATAATAGTTAGACATATGGTATTACTGACTTTTTTGTAGATATTGATACGTTTTATAATAATGTAGAACATTTTTTTGTTCTATCATCAATAGTTTCCGCAACGCAAGCAAGGAAAGATTTTTATGACTAAATTTTTCACTATTTTTTGCTACTACACATACACACAAACATACAAATCTTTCCTCTTTATAATATTAGTATAGAAAAACATGTACGTATAGTGTTATTTCAAAAACAACACACATTTATGACGCGGCGACGCGGTTCCTTTTTTACGACTACTTGCCTTCGATGAGTTTTCTCGAAGGGTGGAATATGGAGATTACCATAAACGAATCTTGTTTCGAGACATCCATATCGTGTTCAATTCGAAGAGTGTAAAAAGGTTGACGTAATGGATATATATAGATCAAATACCATAGGGTATTATACTAGAGGGGAGTCAGACGGGCCTGTAAGTGGGTGTCGCAACAATAAATATAACTCCTTGTCGTATCCGACAATGGCGACTCTAGACATTTCTCACGTCAGCTCGGATGTGACCGGCAAATCCAAACTTGTGGTTAAACTTGCGGTCACATGTTGGGCAGTAGAGTTGAACAGCACTATTATAAGTATAATTATAGGCAATTGTCGGCCGAGTTTTGCCCTATTGGCGCCTCGCTTCAAGATCGAGGTGTCATGAATCCTTAAAACACTTAATACCTTCCTTGATACTAGAATGCCAGTCTGACCTAAGATGTGCGAAATTTTTTCATCCCTCAACACGTAGTTTGCAAGCTTTTAGGTGCCGCTTGAATACATCATTGTACCGTAGGTACTGCACGCCATGCGCCGATGTGCGTTTTCCACTCGCCAGTTCTGAGTAGAAAGCAGTTTTTGGTAGCCTTTAGTTTTTCATACGGTAGACATGACCACACCATCTCAGCTGATAATTCATGAGTATAGGCTCTATGCTAATCATAGTTAAGCGACGCAATACTTCTGTATTCGGTATTCTGTCTTGCCACTTTCTACGCAAAATAAAGCGAAGACACCGCATATCACAAATAATGAGGGAGAAAATGAAACTCATTACGCTGTCTTATTGCACGTATAAAAGAGAAACTGATAATAAGCCTGCTTTGCTTTCTCTTTATTGTCGATGTCATTTTAAGGAGGCTTTCTTACTCTAGTATAATAACTCTGTGTATAAAACACGGTGCGTATATGAGTATGGCAACTGTATCACGCTAAAAATTAGGCAATGTTAAAATTAGGCAACACAGAATTTAAATCGTTTAATTTACGCAAAACTGAATTTAAATAAATAGACTAAATTGTCTCTTTTACTGAACAAAGCAAGCGTGGTTTGACCACTATAATCATTGAAATTTCCCAAGAGAATAAAATGGAATTGGAAGCTGCGGAGCCATATTTTATACGTAGGTATCAAACACGCACTTTGATATACATTTATGGGCTCATAAAAATTGGAAAATCTCATTTTTTACTTACAATATACTGTTAATCCTTTTGTTATTAATTTAAAACCACATTGTGTTTTTAATCTCCTATTTTTTAATTATATTTTTTATGAATTTGCTCAGTTCATTATTTGATTAAGAGCCAATATTGTAGTACTTTCTTTTTATTTGAAAATCAAATCTACCAATAGAATTATTAGACAGGGTGGCTTTTGGTAAACGACTTTGGCCGAAGCTATCATTATCGTACAAAATAAGCGGTAAAATTGTACTAATGCATCCATATTTATGTTATTATTATGTTATATTTTTTAAATACAACTATTACCTTATAGTAAATACAAAAGTAAATTAAAAATTATAATTTTTAAATTTTCGTTATTGAACAGTGCCGTCTATGCCGTCATTTAGCGAACGGAGGCCACTGAAAATCAGCAATGGGTTTGCGTTGCCAACCCTGTTAGTCTGAGTGACTATCCCTTTCTTCGTCACACCGCTGCACATTTTTTATTTGCTATAGTCGTATAAGACGTATTTTATTTTATTTTCTATTTTTAATTTTTATTTATTTATACTGTTATTGTACTGAGGTGTGTTGAAGAATAAAGATTCATTCATTCATTCATTCATATTTTACTCCGTGTGGTATCCGGCTGAGTAGAACAGACCACCCTCATTTCTTGCCGAGGTGTCGTAAATTACGATTAAGTAGGTAATGATCTCGCCAGACTCGCAATTAAGGTAGTCATAAAAAAGATGAATCTGAAATGTGATGATAATAAATATCCGTATCAGGCTAAGAATAGACCATCATTTCTTACAGAGGTGTCGTAAAAGGCGACTAAGGTAAGTCGACCCGCCGTTTGGTCTCCGGCTGAGTAGAATAGACCACCCTCTTTCTTACCGAGGGGTCGTAAGATACGACTGAGGAAAGTTGACGTCAGGCTGTCGGTCGGTCGTAAAATACGAAGCCAAATCATGTGAAAACATGCTCTGCTGACCCTACTTACCGTGGGATAATGGCAGGGGGATGATAATGATTCTATATAACTTTGTAACATTGCAGGGCGTTAGTGAATTAAATGATTGGTACATATGTTCAGAAGAAGCTGCTATTAAAATACCATATTAAATAATACATATCAAATGAAATAGAGCTTTTTAATTTTTAAGCAGATTATAACGACAACAATATTTTTCCATTACACTTATTCAATAAATAAGAAGCAATTTTCCACAAGTCAACTCATTTAATCTCTTTCAACAAATCAACACATAATGACAGCAACAATGTTTTTTTTTATTACTGACCAACTCTATGAAGGAGGTTGTATTTAAAACACGTCGTAACAAGATTTAGTTGGCAGCTTTTTTTAAAATTTTCACCGGCCACTTAGATACAAGGCGCCCGTCTTATGGTCAAACTATCCCGATGCCAGCTATTTCGCTGGGTTTTATAGTACTTTCTACTTTTCGCATGGTTGCAAGAGCTAAACCTTCTTAGTTTGTGCAGAAATAATTACAGCCCAGGGATATCATTCTAATATATTCGCGTTTATTTCAGCTTCCGAAACGTAATCGTACTGACATACTTACGACTACTTATACTGTCTATTAAATTTTGATATCATCATCCTCCTGCCCTTATCCCACTCTAAGTGGGGTCGGCACAACATGCTACAAACATGTTGTCACATGATCTGGGCACATATTTTACGACCGGCCGCCTGCCTGGCGTCAACTTAATTTAGTCGTATTTTCGACCCCTCGATAAGAAAGAGGGTGGTCTATTTTACTCAACCGGATACCACACGGTGGGTCAACTTTCCTTAGTCGCCTTTTACGACCTATCGATAAGTAATGAGGGTGGTCTATTCTACTCAGCCGGATACCACACGGCGGGTCGACTTACCTTAGTCGCCTCTTACGACACCTCGGTAAGAAATGAGGGTGGTCTATTCTACTCAGCCGGATACCACACGGCGTTCTATTAAATTTTGATATGTATTTAATATTTTTAATTGAATATTATGTTTAGGTCAATTAAACAGAAAAAATAAAAAGATATTTTCTACATTATAGTAATTAGAGTTATTATGAGTATATCGGTATACAGATCAGAATAGATTGAATTATTCAGTAAGATTGATAATGAACGCAATAGTTTTGGTGCTTACAAAGTAGTTCGTATGCTATTGTTGCAAGCTCTAATTGTTTTCAATTCTTCAAGACAAGCCAAATCTATACTTATTATAAAATAAAGTCTCCAAAGCTGCCTGTTTGTATGTAATCGATTTTCTCAAAATCTACTGAACGGATTTTAGTACGGTTTTACTAAAAGGTAGTGCAATTCCTACAAAAGGTTTAGGTTAATAGCTCATAACGGTTTCATGTAAATTGAGGTCGTTTTACAACAATTTTAAGTGGGGGTAATAACAAACCGGTGTCGATTGTAGTTTAGAGGGGGGGAAAAGGTATAAAAAGCGGTGTAGGGTATCAGAGAGCAGTCTCATGCCGAGACTCGAGCGACTATAACATCCTATACACTGAATTTCACGCGGGCAAAGCCGCACATATTTCTAGTATATAATAAAAAAGACGCCCCATTTTGATTACAACTCTATTATTTACTTTAAGAGGAAAAGATTAATTAGTCAAACATTTCTCTAATCTACTTTTTTGCTGCTCTAATCTACCAAGTAAATACAAGAGATGTTATAATTAAATGGGAGAATCTAATCCCTCAGTAACGTGATAGGAATGCTTTTAATCTCATTGTTGCCAAAGCGTTCTGTTGACTAAAACAATACCACGTCTGAATGAAGCAACTAAGTAAAATAATTACTGTAAGTGAATTATTGCTTATTATAACAACGCTTGTGGAAATGATGAAACAAATACAATATGGAAATTGTGTTTTATTTGAATAGGATCACCGAAATATTTTTAACTATACCTCCTTGATAGTGCTCTTTGCCTGCCTGGATTTCAGTGATTTACGTAATTACTTACGTACTTTTCCCGAATATTCGAAATTTTGAACATAAAAGTAGTTATTGTTAATTAACCGTGAGAGATAGAGACATGTTATCGCGGACTTTTTTGTAAATTTTTATATCTACAATTCTCTACTACATTACTTAAGCGTATCTCTGCTGGTTTACGCAGCGCACGCGACTAACGCTCTCAGTATGTAAGTTTTT
Source organism: Morpho deidamia (assembly GCA_947086505.1). Classification (NCBI taxonomy): domain Eukaryota; kingdom Metazoa; phylum Arthropoda; class Insecta; order Lepidoptera; family Nymphalidae; genus Morpho; species Morpho deidamia. The sequence goes on from CAMTZC010000015.1 coordinate 5,147,647, forward strand.
TAACAACTGCGCGATCTCTTCAACACAATTTACATAATACCGATATATAATATTTGACTTAACCATCTGGAAGTATTGCACTATCATACAACAGAGAAAGTGGAGAGAAACAGGAGACGAGTCATTTTTGGAGGAGAGTTGAGATTTTGTGAGAGGAGTTACTAAAACTTGACATAAAAATATATCCTATATTAATGTCACATTCCAAATTGTAATGGATTTGGCCTAAGGTGTTTTTCTATTGCTATTGTGATTGATGGAGTTATTTTTTAAATTTTATTACTTACAGTTCAGTAAAGTAAAGTAAAGTAACGGCCTGTTACCATGTCCACTGCTGGGCTAAGGCATTCTCTCTCCGTTTTTGGAGCGAAGGATTGGAGCTAAGACCTACCACGCTACTCCAATGCGGATTGGTAGGTTACACATATCCCCAGAATTCTCTAGAGATATGCAGGTTTCCTCACTATGTTTTCCTTCGCCGAAAAGAGTGTGATAAATTGCAATTATCAATTAGACATATAAGTTTAAATAGAAAAACTCATTGGTGCCTGCCCGGGGTTTGAAACCATGATCGTCTCTAGAGAGTCACACGGTCTCACCGCTGGTCAATCGTAGCTTATTACTTACAGTTCGGCCAGCCATTATAGTACAGAGAAACCCTGTATTTGCTTTTTTTTTACTTGGAAGTCAGGGTCCAATAGCATAAGGAGGTTAAATCTAGAGCAGCGTCATTTTTCGCAATGAGAAAGCCCAGCAAGGAGAGTCAGTTAACAAGTCCTTTTGCTATAAACCGTTTTTATTATTTACATATGTAAATAATATAATAGTTATTTAATTGCACATAAAATATATGTTACAAATTAAATTTAAACTAAGCACAAAGTACGCAAAGGTCGGTTTTATTGCTGTAAGCATCTCTTACAGAAAAACCTTAGGTGTAGCGAATTATTATCCATTTAGCACGTGGAAGTACTGCCATTTGCAACAAAATCGGCCCAAATTTATCACAGTTGAAATCATAAAAGAGCACGTTTACTTCGATAATGCCAGGTGAATTTTCATCTACACGATATTTCGGCTTCAAGCCTTGTCTAAAAAAAAATATGTAAAGAAAATGATAAAGAAAACGGACGGGAATACTATTTATCTCGTCTTTGGGTCTCCGTTCAACAATGCTTTGTAGATTATTAGGACGGGTGATTACCTTAATAGGATTGTGAGTAAATGATTACGGCAAATGATTCGTCCACATTTTCTACATTGTGTTTTAATCTTGAGTTTGGCCAGCAATCCCTGTTGTGTGTTCTCCATCCGATTATCCATGTATTTTTGCCAATTTGGCTATCCTAAAGGTTATTTTTATTAAAAATAAATGAATTTTATTCTTCTATAAATTATAGCTATGATATCTCAAGAGACCGTGAAGCTATCTTGAGGTTTCGAATGTGCCTAATATATACTTGCAATTTATCACACTGTTTTTGGCGAAGGAAAATATCACGAGGAAACCTGCGCATCTCTGGAGAATTGGAACAGGATGGTGGGTCTAAGCTCCAACCTTTCTCTCCAAATAAGGAGAAGGCCTATGCAAATTAGATAGTAATACGGTTGGATAGTAATAGGCCATTACTTTGCCTTACTTTCTCTACATTAACTAATATTAACATACATAACCAAAATTATCAAATATAATAATAATGTTATTATATTGTCGTAAAAATCATACACATTTATCCACGTTACCATCTGTGTAATTTCCCAGCGTGAATATTTATAAGGAAATAATTTTAGCGAAACGGTCCCTTTTTAATTAAGTAATAGAGGTAAAATGCTATTGCCATCATGATTTTATTATAACTTCGTCTCTGACAATATTATAAATGCGAAAGCGGTTTTTAGATTCTTCGCAATAAGCTCACGCAGATTATGAAAAATTAAAGTAGCATAGAATTGTATAACATATATTAAACTTCAGATAATCAATACCAAATATTGATTTTCAATTTCCATTGAAAATCACGTGATACAAGGCGCAGAATATTGCAATTAAAAAATTCTTTTTGTTAAATTTTTCTTATACACATTTTGTCAGATTGTTGGTTGATGCTATAAATTCAATCGAAAATGTTATTCAAACTTTCTTTGACATGAACTGACTAAAGAAATACATATCCGATATCTACTTTATAAACTACTTTCTCTAAACTTGCCGATTTTTAATAGTATTGGTTAGTTCAAATCAATATTTTTACAAACGATACATTCTTTTTTTTAACTTGAATAATATTATTCATACTTTTATTAAGGGCATCAAATAAATTTGTTCCTCGCTTTACGTCTCTTTGACCTGTCCTGTGTAAGCATGAAATGACAATATCTTCAAACACGACGTCCGTTTTAGCAACTCATGGCCGTAAGCAACAACAAAGTGACGTAAGCAATGAAAACAGGTACTATAAGTACTACCTGTTTTCATTGCTTACGTTTTACGTTTCAGAAATTCAGAAGTGCTCCATTGATCGTTTGAAATGAAAAAACAATGAACTAAATTCTACAATGAAACCAGATTCATTTAAAACCACCTAATAAATAATAACAGCCTTAACCTATTTGCGGTTACCATATGGAATCATTTACATCGTCGTTTGAAGAATAAAGTAGCGAAACAAATTGAAAAAATATAGAACTCGGAAATTGGATGCCATATAAACTCAATAATAACAACAAATCTCATCACAGCTTGCCTTAATTTGTGGAATCACAAAAATAAGAGGGATCTTGTAATGAAAAGTAGATTACAGAATCTTCGTGTAGATAGTCATTGGTTGTCGTTTTTGCTGTCTTGTAACTGCTTATGACAGTATGATAAGTCCATGCTGATATATGTATATTTCATTGCAGCTCCTCCCGAACTGAACCATAAATAACTAAAGTACAGGACAGCTACTTGCCAATAATCAACGTTTGTACATTGTTTAGCCTACGAACATCATTCAAATTATATACATTATTAATACAAGCCGCATTTTAATTAAATGAACCGTCAATGACGGTAAACGGTATGAAGAACAGATAATAAAATAAAGGAAAAAATAAATTATAGAAAGCTACAAGTAGATTCAAAATTGTTAATACATTTAAAAAAATATATTGTTATACACACACACACATATATGTATATTATCTGTTGAAAAATAGGATCGAATTATTGATTTAATTGGAAACTCTCATTCTCACTTTACTATGCTCCATTTTTTAAACTGTTAAGAACGTACAAATTCAGAAAATATAGAAGAGTCATTTCATTAAAATGACGAAAGTTGATAATGGCCCTACCTAATTAAATGTGAATAAAAGTAATTACTTTTATATAAAGCAGTTATTCAAGTTAATAAAAGCCGTAAAAAGGAAGTAAACTTTCGTTAATCAAGACTTATTGTTTATGCAGATAGCTTTGATGTTTATGCAGATATTTTCTAAAGAAAAACTTTTTAATGTAAACTTCTTACAATGAACCAAAATAGGATTTATTTCATATTTTTGAGAATAAGAAATCAAATTTTCTTAATCCAATAGTACACAAGGTATACTTTTTATAATTACTTGTTAAGTCAATTTGCATAGTACACTGGTCTTATTTAAGTACTTCTTTATATATTTACGCAGGCTGATAAGTAATTTTCTCGACTCCATAATGCTCAAACTTCCACAGTTTATTATAGACAAATTGTTTTAATAATCTAATTTGCTAGACTAAGCTTTATTCGTAATAAATGAGAGACACAAGATTTATCATATTTATATTACTTTCTTATTCATAGCTTATGAATACAAAACGGTTTTTCCGCCACAATATTTTTATTCTTGGCTTATACATTAAATTACAACAATTTACTTTATATAGTTATAAATTTATCGCCTATATACAACGTTTAAAAAATATATTATTTAATTAAGTTCTCCCGTGAATTAATATTATTAATAATGAGAAACTGTAATAACTGATGGTTATAGCACATTTATAATCCCAAGGTTCAAACCGTGGCCAAAAGTTTTTGTCTAAAATTATTATTTGGAAATCACTATATTGTTACGGTAATGTATACATGGTGGCACTTGGGTATATACCTCGACAAAGTCTAAAATATGTGTAACCTACCGATCCGTATTAGAATGGCGTGGTGGATGTGAACTGTATTTTCGTTACTAGGCTGTTACTTCACACATATATACTTATTTATTATTTATTTGTTAATTTATTTCATGAATATGAAGTGCTACAGCGTAGTTGTGGTCAAAGAAAATCATTCGTAACTCATTGAATGGAGAAGTTAGACCCACGACTAAACCTAGGTCTAAGTTCCATCCTGGCTGGATCTACTTAGCTAGCCTATTTATCCCAAATATGTTTATTCGTCTAATTTCTTAAATGCTAAGTTCTCGCAGATGACTAGTTAGGAGCGGAACATGTGGCTAAAATATGATTTTCATCTTTACGAAATATGAACTCATGATGCAAATAACCTCTTCATTATCTAGCATATATTACTCGAAAATACTAAAAAACAAAAGAAAAATAGCCTCGGTAACCAAAAACTCTCTCCGTTTTTGTAGAGAAGTGTTGGAGCTATGCGGATTGGTATGTTTCACATATCTCCAAAATTCTGTACAATGTTTCTTCACCGAAACGCGTACACAAGTACACAAAATTGGATTCAAGTTTTAATGATAAAACTCATTGGTGCCTGCCCTGGGTTAAACCTCTCGAGAGGGTCGTACGCTCCCACCGTTGGGCTAACACACCATCGAACATTCAACCATAAAATATTTCGTGAAGGATTTCACATATTTTTTTACTATTCCTATTAAATTAAAAAAATAGGTGGGCTCAGTAAAACAATTATCGAATATGATTATTGCATGAAAAACATTTTTATTTTTATTCCCAGGTTTACAGGTTTGAAGCCTAAAAATGAGATACTTAAGTCAAATTTCATTAGCTTTGTGTATTATATTATCTTTTTTTACTACTTTTATTAAAGCTTTCCCTGAAGATATACCGTTATAAACATCAAATGAATATTTCGAAGCAGAATTTTGATATGCCTCTCTGACGCATGTCAAAACGTCTACTAAATAAATGACATATTAATTTAGCTATGGCTATGAAATTCGTCATTTTTATATTAATTTGCGTTTTGGTATAATACCCAAGAGCAGGTTCGAAAGCTGTTGTGTCTAGAAAGTTTAATCTATTCTTCTTCTTAGAGTGCCATCTTCTTCCGAACTTTGGCAATCATTAAGGCAACCTGAAATTTTGGTGCCGTGACTCTGAATAAAGAACGGACGCTTTTACTTATCCAATGGCATAGGTTTTTCAGCCATGATGTTCTTCTCCGTCCCACACTTCGTGTTCCTTGAATTTTTACTTTTACGATTAATTATTCCGATTAATTTATACTGTAGTGTTCACTTTGATATATTAAAATACTAATGTTGTATGAATAAAGCAACGCCGTGTGGTATCCGGCAGAATAGAATAGACCACCCTCCTTCCTCACCGAGGTGTTGTAAGAGGCGACTAAGGTATGTGCCGTGTGGTATCCGGCTGCATAGAATAGACCACCCTCAGTTCTTACCGAGGTGTCGTAAAAGGCGACAAAGGTTGTTTGACGTCAGGCAGGCGGCCGATCGTAAAATACATAGCCAAATCATATGACAACATGTTTGTAACATGTTTTGCCGACCCCACTTAGAGTGGGATAAGGGCAGGAGAATGATGATGTTGTATGAATAAAGCACAGGCTCAAACACGCACTACAAGTAACAACATGTCACTACACGTCCACTCTCATCAAAAGGCTCTCGGCTACTAAACGTGTGTGCGCTTGAGACAGTGTATTGTTTCTTTGTACTTTAGTGTTAGTGTGAGGATATTCATGTATGCATCTTGTATATAAATATACAAGGTAAGATACACATATGTCAACCCACATACACTACACATACCAATGTTATAAATGCGGAAGTCTCTCTTTATGTCTGTCTATGTCACACTTTCACGGCGAATTCGCTGTACTAATATTTTTGATATTTGGCATAATTAAAGCTTCTACATAGGAGTAACATGAAGAAGTAAAAAAATCCCGTTTTTTTTTCTGAAACAAGGTAAAATATTGAGGGTACATAAACGGCACTATAACAGAACTACCTCGCTATAATCCGCACGGGTAAAGCGAATGCATGCAAAGCATCATTGCGATTTTGTCGTGGAACCTATCCTCCTGATGATGCTTCGGTTTCGGCGCGAAGCGATCGTCGAGATTGGGGTGGTGGTTGTGTGTGTTGCTTTTGTGCATTGTTGCTGGTGGAGGCGCCTTGGGGTGCGTGTGGTAGACTTGTCCTGCACGTGTAAGGTGCGTTAATTTTGCCTTCTTCATACACATTAGCTTTGCATGCATTCGCCTAACCCGTGCGGATTACAGCAAGGTAGTTCTATTATAGTGCCTGTTATATGGAATTCCGCAAAGAAACGCCTGCTTCTATAGATCGGTACCTAAACGCTTAAGTTTGCGCAAACGAAGTCACGGATACCCTTATTCTTCAATATTTATAAAACAGCCCTCTGTATGTAGATTGTGCTACGTCATTAATCACTGTGCATGTTGAGTTACAAACCAAATGTATATGCATGACGTAGTTAAACCAACTTCGTTCAAGTTACGAAGCTAATATTACAGTTGTTAGAGTATGTAATTGTAATTGCTAATAATATTTTGAATTAAGAGTTTAAGAAAAGGAGATAATGAAGGTTTCTGTCTTGATATAAATTTAATTAATATTAAATGAGATTTTATATAGATTACTGCTTATATATTCATTAAGAGTTTTTAAAACAAATTATATATTACTATTTTGTACTTGTAATAATTTATATATTGTTTATAAAATGTTGTATTGACTAGTAAGATAGTGGGAAAAAAAACAAAAAATTCCAGACAGTTCGAAGTGCGTAGTTGATCTAGTATTTGTAATAGAAATAAATATTGTACTTAATTGTTATTGTTTCAAGTTATCTATATTGTGTATGAAATAATAAATATCTTAAGACTCTTTTAATACGAAGAATTTTCTAACACACTGAAACATGATGTGCCTATGAATTGAATTATTTATTAGCGCAATTAATAACAAAAGAAGCACTATTTCCAAATTCCTATATGTTCCTTCGAGTATAATATTTTTCATAGAAAAAAAAGTTGTTATCAATGATCTGAAGCGAAAACAGAGCACATAACTTATCAAATAAATAAATAGTATATTAAGTGCTTTATCTATTACACAGAAGCGAAATCTAGCAGTCAAGTGTGAAATATTAAAGTTCGTAGAATTTTGAATAAAATAGTGGTCGTTTATATGAAATTATGTTATTCAACGTTTTGAGGAATGTAACTATATATTGCACACAATCATTTTTGTTCGACTACAAGCTGTGATAGCACAGCGGTGAAAACGTGCGACTCTTTCAAGGGGAACACGAGTTCAAACCCGAGCAGGCACCAAAGAGTTCTTCTATTAAAACTCTTAAAACTATTAAAATGTGTCTAATTGATAATTGCAATTAATCACACGCTTTTCGGTGAAGGAAAATATCGTGAGGAAACCTGCATATCTCTCTATCTATAAATTCTGGAGATATGTCTAACCTACCGATCCGCATTGGAGCAGCGTGGTAGGTCTTAGCTCCAACCCTTCTCTCCAGAAACGGAGAGAAGAGTCACTGCTATTCCCAGCAGTGGGATTGTAACAGGCCGCTACTTAACTTTTTTACTTTTACCAGCAGTTGGATAGTAACTAATCTTTCTTAACGCGGCCGACAAACACAAATCAGAAACGATAATTTGTTAAATATATATTAAGAATCAAACTCGGGACCACTTATAAGGCAGAAATCAACAATGACGCTACGTAGGTCATCGTCTCATTGTTGTTGTGCCTAAAAAATATAATGTTTCCATTAAACATAAAATACGCAATATAAAATCTAATCAAATTTCCACGATACAACTAGTTTGCTGAATGTGTACCGTGCGCCTCAAATAATAAAGTCCAATTTCTATAAAACATCACCCCAAAACATCTCGCAGAAACTTTATGCCTACGTAAGCTCTACAACGTTAAGGAAATATAAAAGCTTCTTAGTGGTAATTGGCCTAAGTATCAAAGATGGTGTCGCGCAGACCTATCAAATTTATACCAAATATAATTATAACGGGATTTCAAACAAGATTAAAATGTTTGTTAATAACATAAATGGTTTACTTACGGAATAATTTACTAAATTGAATTGTGATTATCTCGCGCCTAATTTATGTTATTATTAACATAAAATATCGAACAGTATGCTAGTATGTTAATTAATACAACCGTTATTTTTTTAATCACCTCTTTTACTTAAAGTTTAATAAATTATATACATATACTATAAGGAGCAATATCGAAAATAGTTGGATAGGTTAAAGATATGAAAAAATAAAATAGATGACAATTATTAAATAATAAAAACATCATCAAAATAATATAGGAGCGTCATATAACAACACCAACTTATGCGTCGCCCAACATTACATATACAACTTTATTTCACAATCATAACGTTCATTTCTTATCATAAAACACCGAAATATAGCGCCCAGCTTAATATAAAACTTACTTTCTAATGTTATTAGACTTTTTAAGACATACTTTTGTAGAGTTAGTATACTGAGAAAAGCCGTGTGGTATCCGGTTTAGTAGAATAGACCAACCTCATTTCTTACCGAGGGGTCGTAAAATACGACTAAGATAAGTTGACGTCAGGCAGGCGGCCGGTCGTAAAATACGTAGCCAAATCACGTGACAACATGTTTGTGACATATTCTGCCGCTGATGAGTAAGTATACTGAGGACTAAAAAATGGTAATAAGATATAACACTGAATGTGTAATTTAGTCATTTTAATAACTTCAGTCTTTTAATTTAATAACGTCAGTTTTTTTTACTAGGTATCTTATAAAAATAGTCCTCAGTTTCACGTCACGCTATAAGAAGCACGAACAGAGGTGTTTAGATATTGTACCTAATTTCTTATAATTATTTTATACATCTATATTATTTTATGATTTAAAATATCTCAAAAGCTTTCATAAAGATGAGAGCTAATATGATTTCCGACCTGTCCAGACAAGCATGTCAAACGATACGAGATAGAATGCGTGATGTCATTTATTAATTTCACGGGTTTAAATTAAAACAAATTTCGGAATGTAATAAGTTAAGAAAAAATCGCCTTGAATTATAGGGTTACAACCCTATAATAACCCTATAAACGATAGACTTCTGTAATATATGCGTCACTAATAATTAAAAATATAAAAGTTTAATGAAATTATGAGAACGTGTTGTCACGTGATTTGGCTACGTATTTTACGACCGGCCACCTGCCTGGCGTCAACTTACCTTAGTCGCCTTTTACGACACCTCGGTAAGAAATGAGGGTGGTCTATTCTATGCAGCCGGATACCACACGGCACATACCTTAGTCGCCTCTTACGACACCTCGGTAAGAAATGAGGGTGGTCTATTCTATGCAGCCGGATACCACACGGCACATACCTTAGTCGCCTCTTACGACACCTCGGTAAGAAATGAGGGTGGTCTATTCTATGCAGCCGGATACCACACGGCACATACCTTAGTCGCCTCTTACGACACCTCGGTAAGAAATGAGGGTGGTCTATTCTATGCAGCCGGATACCACACGGCACATACCTTAGTCGCCTCTTACGACACCTCGGTAAGAATGGAGGGTGGTCTATTCTATTCTGCCGGATACAACACGGCGTGTTGTTCAAAATTGGAAATCTTTGAAAATTAATTACCGTCTTGTTTTTCGGGACATTCGATTGTCTCATATCAACAGTTGCAACAAAGGATTTTTTGAAGGAAAGCAATAGAAAGACAATAATAAAAAAAGGTGTAGACTGTTGAATATATAAAAAAAAAGTTATGGAGTTATTTCTAATTTATCAAGAATATGTTTTTATTAATTACAATTTATTTAATTATTTTCTTAAAAGTATCTAGCTATCTATTAGTAGTTGAAGTTGTATTGCAATACAGGTTACTTTTTGGTAAATAATGCTACGCAAACCAAACCACAGGCAGAACTGAATATACTTAAAGAAAAATATATTCGTAGTACTTTAAATAATACAATTTTATATTTCCATAAATCTATTTCTATAATAGAAAATACAGGTCTTTCTTGTCCAATACCTATTCGTCTATTCAAGAAAACATCCGTATATTTTCATATAGAAAATACAATGAAATTCTTCCCACGTTGTAAATCTATGCTGATCCCTAGAATCCGCTTGCACTAGACAACATCTCTTTGTCTACATTTAAGCTTTCAGGTAATATTTCACTTCAGAGTAATAGTAAACTCGCATTAAACTAAAATAGATTTAGCTATTTACCTTGTTATTAGGGCAAATAATAACCCTTTTTTTGTTTACATGGCAATTAGAAAAGAAAATCTTTTTTAGATATAGACTTTACGTACACTATTTATATAAAGTATGGATGTACTATAAGTGTGAAATATTTTTAACTAATAAACTCTATTTACTTGGATTTAGGCATTCCAAAACTCAGAAAAATCTTTCGACAAGCTTTCTGTTTTCGGAAACCGCATAAAGCCATAGTAATAGTATAAATACGAAAATAGTATAATAGTATAAAAATAACCTTTTTATATTAGTTTTAAATAATTTATAGTACTTATAAAGAGTTAAGTAGCACTCGAATAAACTGACATAAGTCACAACTAGGTCCTTAACAAAGTTATACTAACATTATAATAATGTATTTCATATGAATTCATAAAAAAAATGAAATAAAAACTTCATTAAAAAAGGATATACAAAGATTTGAAATTTTATCGTCTAAATCGACGGACATCCGCCTTTTCACGACTTTTTAACGTTAGACGGTAACGTGTGGCTTGAATTCAGTTAAGAACTTTGTCAAAGCCTTAATGACCTCATTGACAATTCTACGTTATCCCATTATTCGGTGAACAAAATGTCGCTGAAACAAAGCTCTAATGTAAAGGTCGGGGAATTCTAGCATAGAGTCGAAATAGAATCAAAGCGTGCAGCTCTTATCAATAAAAGTGACCTTGTAGTGATTTATGAGTATTCATGGTTAGTTTTTTGACACTAAGACGTAGATTATTATTTTTGTGCGGTGTCTATCTACTTAAAGGTTATTTGTTTATAGCGGCAGTTATAGCAAAGAAAAATTCAGAAAAAAGAATAAGTTAGCGGCTCTAGTTAAAATAGACTAGTTCTGGTCGCTTGAGTTCGCGTAGTTGCGTTTAACACGTTCAAATAGACGCGTATGTAATCGTTCATATATTGTTTTACGCGCCTAACTAGCAACCTCCCACCTTTATACCTCTCAAATCTTCCTAAAGGAGACTCATTCCGTAAACCGTAGATACACTGAGGGATCAGGAAAGGAAATCCGGTAAGTAATCAAAAGCAAACATCGCAATTCTTTCTTATTAGCTAGACGTTTAATTTAACAAGGAAGCCGTGAAATTAATGAGCATCAAAGGCGGGTGCCGGAGCGCCAAATATTTGCTTGGCGGATGTAAACCTATTTTTATTTTCTCATCATAGTATTAAAATCTGTTCTGATTCATATTAAACAAAACTTCGTAGGGATAAAAATACGTTTTATCAATTTCTTTTGCTATTATATTATATAAAGAATGGTAATCCATTCTTTAATTAATTAAGGGTGAACATAATTTTAAGAAATGTATGATGGTATATATTTCTGCAAATAAGGAATTTGATTTTCTCGGTTTATTTTAAATGAAATTATATTTTAATTTGCTAAGCTTAAATTAAGAGAATCTCTACTAAGAATCAAAATGACTAACTTATCCCAGCTGTTTAGAAACTGTAATGACAAAGCCAAGAACGAAGAACTAATGAAGAATGAATGTTGAAACATTCATTGAGGAGTTGGAATGGCAAATCAAGAAAACTGAGCCTTGAAGTGAATCTTTTGGATCACGTTGTTTTAGTGCGGTTTTTCAGATCAGGTCTAAGGGATTCCCGGATCATGTGTAAATAAATGTAGTTTAGGTTTTGCTACTTAACATATGGTGAAGTAAATATAAATATTATATAACGCTATCTTTATTCAAAACTCTCGAGGTGTCTTCCCGGATTTTGAATCCACTCACCACTCATTAAAAAAAAAGAAAAGAAGTTTTTTTTTTCAAGAATAAAAACCTTAGAACACTTAGTCTCGGAAAGTTGGGTTTTCTCCACTTTCAGTCAGATACGAACTTTTTATATTTCAAAGGTTTTTTTGTTAATAGAAAATATTTTAAAATGTAGGTTAGTAAATGAGTTTCATATAATTACAAAGTAAGAACTTAAAATTACAATAAAAACAAAGCCAACTGTATGTGTTTCTAGTATAACTTGCTGCCCAAAATAACTATAGAGAAAATAAATTTTCATCTAACGGTAATTATATTTCTAGAGGCCTTTCTTTTTTCAAACTTTATAAAACATCAAGGGCAGAGCATAATTAATGAAATGAAAACCACTTTCTTAGAAAAGCACTTAAGTGTTTTCTTTGGTGTCATTACAATTTTTGGAGTTACGAAAAAATATGATGTACAATTAAATCAACATGCTAAAACAAGTGAAAAACAAATAGATGGTTTACTTGATATACTTTTTACCGATTACAATTTTTATATATTTACATATTGTATTTATATATTTGGATACATATATATATACAAACACATTTTCATTATTTCGTACACACCTACTTCGATACTATATATCTGTTATATATAATACCGAAATAGAGTCGACTATATGTCGGTTGCCTAGAAGAGATCGCTGATATGGCCGCCTGTTGTAATTTATTTTTATTGATTAGTATACTTTTCTTTTTGTTTATGGTGTACGTGAAATATGTTATTTAATTTTTTTTGTATTTTTTTAAAGATTTGTCTTCTTTTGTACAATAGTGTATTTGTTGTCGTTGTTGTTGTTGTTGTCTAACTTTTTCTCTTCTTGCCATAGTAAGGACTAATAGGTTGACGTTTCCAACTATGGGCCATACGCGCCCATAATTAAGAGCTCTTATTATCTGGTGTAACACTCGCATAAACTTTTTTTAACTATACAGTTTTATCATACAGCTTACATCTACTTTGACGAAGAGTTTACTTATAAATAATGAAACTAAACAGTACATGTAGTCAAGACGTCCAACAATACATAGTTTGGATGATAAAAAATGCTTGGATTTGAAAATCGAAAAAATTCAGCTCCAAACAAGACTGCAAATAAATAATGTCAATTTAAATGTTTAAAAGATTGACCGCCGAGTTTCTTTCTGGTTCTTTTCGGCAAGAGCAACATTCCGAACCAGTGTAGATTATTAAATCTTATTGATACTTGACGGTTCACAAGAGCTTCAAGAAAACCTACTTGAATAGTAGTATTAATAATACCGAAATCTCCAGATCACTAGATCCTACCACAACATGTCTACCAGACCACCAAATACCGGATCGGGATTTAATACTGTTATGGGATCGCTTAGTATGCCGCTTCTTATAATATTCTCCTAGAAGTGTTTGAGATTACTCACATATCTTAAAAGAATTTCTTGCATATACGTACTATACCAACCATCACTGGAGAGTTTAAGTCAAATCTTAACTCTATATTTAAGCAAATCATAAATTACGACCACCATTGAAAAGAATAACCTTTAACTTTTAATAACTTCCTTTACCTTGTTAGGGGAATGGGTCCGACAATAAGCGTTAAAAGTTACAAAGATTTGCTCAAGCAAATGTAAAATGTGAGGAAGCATTGGAAAACTTTTATATCAGAAAAATTACAACACATTTGAATTAAGTTATTGTTTTATAAGGTATAATATACATATATAGTATTTTATACTTCAGTACAATTACTATAAATGGGAAAACTTGTCTGTCTATCACGACAAGTGCTGGACTAATACAAATACGTACAATCCATGCGCGTTAAAAAACAAGTACTTAGTAAAAAGCTTTTATGCTATTTTTATATAATCGTAACCATCAATATCCACGGCACAGGTTTTACCATAGTGTAGATGAATAATAACTAAATCAATTTATTTTCTCTCCTTTTTATATATTTAGTATAGTCTTGTTTGTTTCGATTGATTTTCCTGTATTACATATGTCAAAATTTTGTATTCTGTGTATATATTTTTTTTTTCTATTACAAAGAACAACCATTAAAAGGAAGTACTTTATTGATGCTGCGATCTAGCCAAAAGGCTAATAAGCAACTTAAAGATAACGTAAACTTGTAAATTAACTTATATCTAAAAAAAGGACCAGTGACTTATCTTAGTCTTTGTTGCTATATGAGACACTTTGTTATATGTATATAAATAAATAAATAAATTAATTAATACATTTAATACGCACTTTTGTCGTCGTTGCACGTTTAGTCTGCAAATATACCCTCGAATTATTCCTTTAATATTTAAGATAGCAAATGTATCACATACCGTAATTAATTTATGTTCAGCTGAAAACAATTTTTCATATACGCAGTGTTGGGAAAATGACATACGAATCGGAAAACTTTAACGGTCCAAAGATTTTTGTAATGGATTGTTAAATTGAGCGCACCGTTCATACATCTATGTATGTCGAGAAAATTCTGCAACGCTCGACTAAACAAGTCTATCGACATAGTCAAACTAAACGTTAACTGAAGCATTTACATATAAAACGCTAAGAGCTCGATTAGTTTATATCTGTCGCTACAAAGGACTCCATATTGATGGTTTTATGTAGAACTCGCTGTGACAGCGGCTTTGCCCACGTGGAAATCAGTGTATCATAAACTTTATCCTAAATTAAAATTTTAAACTGAAGAGTACTTATTGTGAGTTAACGATAACAAATATGTTACTGCGGACTTTTTTATAGTATTTTTGTAGATCTACAATAATCTAGTATATTACTTTAGTGTATGTAAGCGATTTTCTTTTCAAACGTGTGCGACCTCGTCAACGCAATTTACATAAAACAGTAATGTGCTAATTAACCTTGACTGGCCTGTTGGCGTTGTGGGTAGTGACCCTGCCTTCAGCTCTGCGGGTCGCGGGTTCGATTCCCGCCGAGGGCCAACATTTTCTATAAACAAATTGTTGGTTCTTCGAGTCTGGGTGTGTATTTGTATTTAAGTATGTATTTAAACTTATATATGTAGTATATCTACCAGGTGACCGTCACCCATAAGTATTAAGTTTCTTACTTTGGGAACAGATGATCGTGTGTGTAAATGTCCCATATATTTATTTATTTATTTATTTTTATTTAACCAAAACCTTCTGGAAGAAATGCACTATATTTTAGTAAAAATCGTACTAAAATCCGTTCAGTAGATTTTGATAAAATCGAGCACATATATACAGACAACTTTTGGGACCTTTATTTTGTGTGATTACACAAAGATGATGGCTAGTATTGTTTGACTTCAATAGTCCTAAATTAAAGTCCGCGACAACATATATCTACCTTTTATATGGAAGCCACTATGACCAAAATTGTGAATAATGAATTTTAATTAAATAAGATACTATTTTACAATGCACATTTTAGTATATTAATAAAACTCTTATTAAAATCAATACATTTGTTGCTGTCAGTATTTCATGTATATAAACTTTGTCTTTCAAACAATAATTTGGTCGAATAGTTAAAAAGTTATCACAATATGATTGACTTGAATGGAGCGTCATAGAGCGCCTAATAAGCGCGACGCGCGAAGATTGTATGGCATCCGAAAGTTTTAAAGTTAGACATCTGAAATTTTGAATGTACGATTAACTAAATAAGTATATATTTATTTAAAATGACTCTTCACGAAACATAATGTAGCAGAACGAATTCCAGGCGAGAAAAGCCGCGAGCAAAAACTAGTTTGTCAATAATTGCACTAAACTTTAGTAGGAACCGTATAAAAATCCGTTTTGAGAAAATTGATTACAAACGGACAGACCTCTTTTGGGGACTTCGTTTTGTAATATGTTTATTATAATATATAATTTAAGATAATATTGATAGCAGATAGCGTTTCTGTGTCTGTTCGATTTCACTTACTAATAATTTGCAATTAAAATAATTGCAAATATTTTTTTTTCATAAAAACCTGATAATATCGAACACATAAAATAAATATTTATCCAATTTGATGCAGTCGTTTGGAAGTTATACGCGCTCAAACATTGCCGTGATTCATTTTTATATCGATAATTTGTAACACCGAGTTCGTTAGCTTCAACGTAATTATTGATTCCGCTTAATTATTTTTTCCTTTTATGGATAACTTTGACTTTTTAAAATTGGCTCGTTGGCACAAGTGCCTCTCTCTATCCCAGAATCTATAAGCCCGTGGGTTCGATTTCTACTAAAGGGTAATATGTGTATGTGAAATAGTCCCATATATGACTATATTTATGTATTTATATAACGGAATAAGGGTCTCTAGATATTTTTAAGGCGTGCCGTTAGCATCGCTGCCTTTATTTTATCATCGAGGATTTTTGTTTGGAAAACAAGGACATGTCCCTAATTAAAAATAAGAATCATGTTACGAAAGACACTGGACCTGTAGCTATATACAATTAGGTCTATGTACGCTTCAACTTTCAGCAACGGTAATTAATATCATAATAACATAATGCTATACCTTTTTAGTTGATATATTTGTTTAAGATAAAAGAAGTAAATTTGTTTATGTTACAAAATTGGTCAAAGGCAAATAAATAACATCGGAAAACTAAAACAACATAAAGAGTTATATGAATTATAGATAAATTAATTGAATGTTTATTTAACTGTTCGTAAGAGTTCGAAATCAGAAAGCTCAGAAAATAAACGTGGCCTTCTTTATAAAAAGTGCAATCTCTTAATTTTTAACGCTTACTATATTTTATTTTTTTAATCAATCATCATTAACATTATACAACAATGATTCATTGAGATATATCTGACATTTGTTGGTACATTTGAAGAGTAATATTCCTATATATATTCCGGCAAGCAGGACAATTTAGTTTGCATTCCACGTTCCAAATTCATTGACATGCGTAGCGTTCCAGTTAAGATCATGGAAAGGGTAATGTTTCGAGGGGAACGAACATTACTAAAGGAAGGGAAATGTAGGTGTGTTTTATATTCTTTTTTTTATTGCTAAAACTAAGTAGGAACGAAATGTTAAAACTAACCAAACGCTTCGTAGTTTGTTGTGTAAAAATAAAGATACATTAGATAAGGGTAAAAAATCTGGGGTTTATAAAATAGATTGTCCTGAGTGCAACGGTACATATGTGGGTCAGACTGGCCGAAGTTTTGCGGTTCGATTCCGGGAACATATGGCTGCGTTTAGGAATAATAAACCACAAAATTCTAATTTTGCAAAACATTTGCTAGAAAGCGGTCATAAAGTGCCTAATGACCATTCATTTCATATTCTCCACACTTGTGATAAGGGACTCCGACTCAATACGTTAGAGCACCTTGAGATAATAAAAAATAACAATGGTCACTTAATTAACGAGCAAGTAAATGTATCTAATTCCGTTTTGCTACATGTGTTCGGAGGGGAGGGTATTGGTGGGGTTAACTATTTAAGACTGCTTGTATGGGTAGCGCGGCGCAGTACGATTTTTGTCGTGGAGCCTATCCTCCTGATGATGCTTCGGTTTCGGGGCGAAACGATCGTCGAGATTGTGGTGGTGGGTGTGTGTGCTGCTTTTGTGTGCGTTGTTGCTGGTGAATTGCGCCTTGGGGTGCATGTGGTGACTGGTCCTGCTTGTATAAGGTGCGTAGATTTTGCCTGCTTCATACACATTGGCTTTGCATGCATTCGCTTAACCCGTGCGGATTATAGCAAAGTAGTTAGTTCTGTTGTATTGCTTGGAACGAAATGTGTTAATCAATAATAAATTATTGTGTTTTTAAGAAAAAAATTAGAAGCCGGTTAAATTTGGCAGCATATAATTTATGTTTTGTTTAAAATATAACTAAGTAAATTTAAATTGATTGCATTATATTAAGTTGAAAAAATAAGATGGTAATGTTTACAGGCATCTTAGTACTTACTTTCCAACTAAATCAGAATGAATTAAACCTGCGGTATTCACTTATCAAATGTCATCCATCATCATCATTCTCCTACGGTCGGCACAACATGTTACAAACATGACGTCACATAATTTGGTTACGTATTTTACGACCGGCCGCCTGCCTGACGTCAACTTACCTTAGTCGCCTCTTACGACACCTCGGTAAGAAAGTTGGGTGGTCTATTCTATTCTGCCGGATACCACACGGCGTTATCAAATGACATCCAATTTAACAGAATAATAAAAAGGAGTATATACCATTTACCTGTTACTAAAAGTTAAGCTTGATTGATCGATATACGCCTCTAAGCCACGCCACGCGAGAAGTTTCTGTATCGGATTATACTTGTGACCCAAATTCTCAGACTTGACAAGAATTCCAGTTCCTTCCTTTTCATCGGATAATCCTTAGCCTCGTCACTTGAATAAATAGCAATCGAAACTTATCCTATGTCATATGAAATATCTTTGGTCCTTTAGAAAGGTTTTATTATAGACAAAGAAGCTTTTATTTGTTTTTTTGTTGAGTTTGATGTGTTGTTGTTGGAAAAATATTTTCAGTTTGTACCAAAAGCTTTCTTTTTCGATCTAAGGACGTCTACTCATGGAGATATAGATCTGTGCAAGATTTTTACAGCACGCTAACCTATTCAAAGCCAATTTCCAGCTCCATCTTACCTAACTCTTATAATTAAATATTGGGAAACCAACAAATATATCTTTATACAGTAGATGAACTATTGACGCACAGCCTTCAAAAATTCGCGGGTAGCGGGTTGTATTCCCGCCACTGGCAAATATTTTCTAAACACAATTTGTTGGTGCGTCGAGTTTGGATCTATATATGTATTTAAGTATTTATTTAACACTATATATGTATAAATATTTACCAACGCCGTGTTGTATCCGGCAGAATAGAATAGACCACCCTCCGTTCTTACCGAGGTGTTGTAAGAGGCGACTAAGGTAAATGCCGTGTGGTATAAGTATGTATTTAAAATTACATATGTAGTATATCGACCAGTTGTCTGTCACCCATAACACATGTATTAAGGGACAGTCAACCTTCGGTGTAAATGTCCCATGTATTAATTTATTTTATTTATTTATTTCTTTATTTATTTCTTTATTTATTTATCTAAATATAATGAATCCAAAGTCATAAGGAATCATTCCAAATTTAGGACAGGGCGTTACATTTTATCTAGAACATAATTTAAGAACAAAAATTTCATTAACTTCATCTTTCCTTGCACGCCAGGAAATGTCGCAAATAAATTCCGTCTGCTTAGTAAGGGCTGGGACTGTAAGATTTAAAAGAACTGAGTCAAAACTTTAAGTAAGCACAAAGATTAATGGGAAGAATAGAATGTATTTGAAACTTGGATATGATTTCAGTAAGGTTCATGCCCAGTGACGTTACAGCATGAGGGCTATGCTACTTCACCACGTCTTTTGCGATACCACGGTAAGAAATGAGGGTGGTCTATTCTACTCAGCCGGATACCTCACGGCGGACAATTTCGAAATCGTCAATTCTATTATATTATACTAAGTGGAGTATGTCGATAATAGAATATTAATAACGCGACTTTATTTACTTTCTTATTTGTGCAAAGAAATTTTATATTTACTTTGCGATACAGATATTTACTTTGCGGAATTACATAATAATGCCATCGTAATGCCTTACGATTTTGCTGTGGAGCCTATCCTCCTGATGGTTTCGGCGCGAAACGATGAGAGATTTCGGTAGTAGGTGTGTGTTTTGCTTATGTGCCATTGTTTCTGGTGAAGGCGTCTTGGGCAACGGGTGGTGACTTGTCCTGCATGTGTAAGGTACGTGAATTGTGCCTGCGGATTATAGCAAAGTAGTTTTGATACAGTTTCTGCTAAGAAATATACCACTCACTCATGCATCCATTACACGTATAAATTAATATAAAAGTGTATTTGAACTTTTGTTTAAAAAGAAACCCCTATAAATATCTAAAACGAAAAATAACTTTTAAGTAGTTAACTACAGTTACAAGTCGCTATGACTCTGAAAATACTTTTTAAACATCTACGAGTATATAGCTCATTACCTTTGAATCTTACTATGACGAACGCAATCCTTCTTTGTAATTAAGATTTTCTTGAATCAGTAATGCTGGCAATTTCATATCTTTAATCGCTAAAAACTTGCATAACAATTAAGTAATTCTTATAATACCTTTAGTATCCAATGTAATATAATTGTTATAGTATAGTAGCGGCCTGTTACAAACCCACTGCTGGGAATAGGCCTCCTCTCTTCGTTTCTGGAGAGAAGGGTTGGAGCTAAGACCTACCACGCTGCTCCAATGCGGATTGGTAGGTTACACATATCAACAGAGTTCTCTAGAGATATGCAGGTTTCCTCACGATGTTTTCCTTCACCGAAAAGCGTGTGATAAATTGCAATCATCAATTAGACACATGAGTTTTAATGGAAAAACTCATTGGTGCCTGCCCGGGTTTGAACTCGAGTTCCCCTCGAAAGAGTCGCATCGTCTCACCGCTGGGCTATCACAGCTCACATAATTGTTATATATTTGACTAACTCAGTTCTTCTTATATTAAATACTTTAATTTCCAAAAGCTAAGGAAATAATTTTGAAGTACACTTAATAATTTAATAAAATGGCGAATAATGGAAATTACTTTATTAAAATACGACGTTTTTCAAGTGAGGGTAGAAAAAGAAAATAATGACTGTAGTACTCTGGAACGAAAACGACGATACGCTCCAGTCAGTTCGCGACCACGGTGGATGCGTCTCTTCCCAAACGTCGAACCTCATACAAAGGTAAGTCAATTTTTATTGCGATATCCCTATGTATATATAATAAGTATTAATCGATAAATTTATCATAAAAATGGTAATGTTTGTTTTAAAGAAGCAAGGATCAAAAAGGTTCTGTTTGTACATCCATGTTCAATTATTGAATTTTCCAATTTTGATAATCACGCTTTTATCCTCATCATCATCCTGCCCTTATCCCACTATAAGCAGGGTTGGCACAACATGTTAGGAACATGTTGTCACAAGATTTGGCTACATATTTTACGACCGGCCGCCTGCCTGACGTCAACTTTCCTCAGTCGTATTTTACGATCCCTCGGTAAGAAAGAGGGTGGTCTATTCTACTCAGCCGGAGACCAAACGGCGGGTCGACTTACCTTAGTCGCCTTTTACGACACCTCTGTAAGAAATGATGGTCTATTCTTAGCCTGATACGGACATTTATTATCATCACATTTCAGATTCATCTTTTTTATGACTACCTTAATTGCGAGTCTGGCGAGATCATTACCTACGTTTATTTCGTTAAAACCATGCGATTTACAGATGAGTACATATAATCTTTTTTAAGAGGGTTGAAATAAAATCTTTACGTGCTATCAATTGGCAATAAAGCTAATCGTTTTTCTTCTTGAATTAGCATTTGATGGTATTTCAAATCATGTATATACTTGAGCAATTTTGAGCATCTTTCTATTGTAGAAGTTCATTCTTTTGGTCAATTCTATTGCTTGACAAATGACGACGATCACTCTGTCAAGAATGCACTAAATAACAATTAGACTATTTCATCCGTAGTATTGAGCTATATGTATCATTTTTTTTTATTATAAAATAAACTAGAATCTAAAAATAATAGATTTCAATCAAAGTTGCATCGTCATCATTCTCCTGCCGTCATCATTATCATACTCTTAAGTGGAGTCGGCACAACAAGTTACAAACAAGTTGTCACATGATTTGGCTACGTATTTTAAGACTAAGGTTAGTAGACGTCAGGCAGGCGGCCGGTAAAATAGGCGACCAAATCATGTGACAACATATTTGTAACATGTTGTGCAACCCCACTTAGAGTGGGATAAGGGCAGGAGGATGATGACTTTACTTTACACAGACTCGAAGAACGAACGATTTGTTTTATAGAAAATGTGTGACTGTAAGCGGGAATCCAATCCACGACCCGCAAAGCGGATGATTAGGTCAGTGCCAACTGTGCCAACGGGCTAGTCATATTATAAGTTTTGTGTAATTTACTGTTATAAAGTTACATATAAGAGCAAAATACACAAGGGAGTCTGTATAACGTGAACCCTCACTAATGTGATGAGAACGCCATTAATCTCGTTTTCGCATCAGTTCCAACATGGCACCGACAATGGCTTGTGTATTAGAAGTAAACAGTAATATCAGTTATGTTAGTTTTTCGTGGGTGTAACAATATGACAGATGATCTGATATTTTTTGGTACCTCAACGTTTATTTTTATTTATTTATTTCTTTATTGGTAATCAAACAGCGTTTCACAAGTTTTATTAATGAATAATAAACATTGCTATTTAAAAATAAGATAAAAGATTACTCTAAATAATATAACTTAAATTAAAAAAAAAAGTATATTGTATGTGTGTGTTGAGTCATGCGTATGTATTTTTTTTCTTCGAATACTACAATTCTGAATAACCGCCGTGTGGTATCCGGCTGAGTAGAATAGACCACCCTCATTTCTTACCGAGGTGTTGTAAAAGGCGTCTAAGGTAAGTCGACCCACCGAGTAGTATCCGGTTGAGTAGAATAGACCACCCTCTTTCTTAACGAGGGGTCGTAAAATACGACTGAGGTAAGTTGACGTCAGGCAGGCGGCCGGTCTTAAAATACGTAGCCAAATCATTTGACAACATGTTTGTAACATGTTGTGCCGACCCCACTTAGAGTGGGGTCGGCATAATTAGTAAACCATAATTAGTATTTCTTTTCGTCACAAGGGGTATGACTTGTCCTGTAAGCCGGAACATGTAGCGGCAAAGCAGACAGCAGATAGAGTTAAATTTTTAAAAGACAAATCCACCATATCTTTACTAATTTAGACTTATATGTTCGTATTAATAAAGTTAACTATCTCTTAAACGCAACTCCGTTCGCGTGGACTGCAGTATTATTATTTGAGTTAACCGTAATACTTATATTAATTATAGTTAAAGTGGGCTAACCTTAAAAGCTAGATATATGCTGTCTCGGACTTTTAGATTATGACTTTTAACAATATCGTAGTACATATTTTTTCACCGTTAACTAAGCGCCGTAGTACATATTTTTTGAATAACTTTCACCATTTACTTATCGCACGCAAGGAAACCTTTAAATTTTGCCGTTTGCGCAATAATTTTATTGCTGCTCCTCTCTTATTCATATAAGCGTGATGTTACATATAGCCTTCCTCGATAAATGGACTATCTTATACTCAAAGATACGGTCCAGTAGATCCTTAGATTAGCGCTTTCAAACAATAAAACATAAAACAAACAAACAAACTCTTCAGCCTTATAGAGCTAACAATTTAGACAGCTCGAACATTCAATATCGGGTAAGGTTGAGACAAGTGAGTGGGAAAGCGGAAACTGCGTCTAAGCCGCTAAGAAAAAGCAAAAAAAAGGGAAAAGATCATTCGTTGCGTAGTTTCTTAGTAAATACTACTAACTACATTACTAACATAAAAGACTCCGTACGTCTACATTAAATGTTCTAATAAAATATTATATATTTATGGCTTGAGTAATATCTTGCGGTTATTTGACGCCGTAGTGTCTCAGGAAATGTGCGTCACGCTCACAATAAACTTCCCTTAATGGGTGAACCACAAAGCCGCGCAAGAACCTTGCGGTTCGTTTTATCATTTGATTATAAATAAAAAGAAATAAATATATGGGTACACTTACACACATGGTCGTCCGTCCCCAAAGTAAGTAACTGAATACTTGTGTTATGCGTGGCGCACATTTGGTAAATATACTACATATATAATTTGTAAATACAAACTTAAATACACCCAGGCTCGAAGAACCAACAAATTGTTTGCAGAAAATGTTGGCCTTCGGCGGGTATCGAACCCGCGACTCGCGGAGCTGAAGCCAGGGTTACTACCCACTGCGCCAACGAGCCAGTCAGATGTAAATTATATCTTTTAGAAACACCATAAAACACTCAAATAATATGAAATGATTAATTAAGTAAATGTGTTTTAAACACTATTTAATATAATACCTCAAATATTTATAGTTTTTTTTTACACAAGTTGAAAAAAATATTTGTAATTCTAAATGCGATCAAATATAATTTTGGCTATCATTGGCTCATAATATCGTTTGCTTGGCATATCAAAGCTTTGCGATTTTTTCGTTGAGTCTATCTCCCGACGCTGCTTCGGTTGAAGGGCTATACGATTATTGAGTTTGTGATAGTGAATGTGTGTAATGTGTTTAAGGAACCCTACATATCAGGTATGAAAACGGATAGTCCACTCTACATTTAGCATTATATATATTTTATATTTAAACGTGGATTATAGTAAAATAATTTCATAATTACTTTTGTACTTGATATTAATTGTTCTCTAATTATAACAGCTTAAATAAAATAAAATGTTATTTAGATGTTGTTTATGCAAACAACTCATGAGTTTCAGCATTGAGAATACAACGAGCCATCCTACTTTATTTAAGTTTCTTATAAAAAACCTGCATAAAAGTTTGTGGGTGGCTTATTTACCACATACACATTAATAGACTTTAATTTAGCTTGTACCGTAATTTTCCTCATGTGCTAAGAAAACCGACCACAAAATAATACATATTCTACATATACTAGCTTTTAAATGCAACTTTGTTCGCGTGGACTGCAGTCTTTGAGTATACACGCGGGCAATTTTATAGACCTACAATTCTCTAATACATTACTTTAGAGTATCTCTGCTGGCTTACGCAGCGCACGCGACTTAAGCTCTCAGCAAGCAAGTTTTTTAACAACTGCGCGATCTCTTTAACACAATTTACATGATACGGATATGTACTATTTTCCTAAACCATCCGGAAGTATTGCACTATCTTTTGGTGAAAACCGTACAAAAATCCGTTGAGTAGATTTTGAGAAAATCGATTACATACAGACAGATAGATTTTTGGGAGTTTGTTTTATAATAAGTATAGACGGTTAAAGTAGGTTAACCTTAAAATCTAGACATATGCTGTCGCGGACTTTTATTTAGAACTTTAGAGGGGAACAATTTTGTAATACATGGTTTTGAATAACTTTTACCGTTTACTTAGCGCACGCAAGGAAAGTTTTAAATTTCGCCGTTTTCGCAATACTTTTTATTGCAGCTCCTCTCCTATTTATCTTAGCGTGATGTTAAGTAGTCTATAGCCTTTTTGGATAAATAGACTATCTTACAGTCAAAGAATTTTGCAAATCGGTCCATTAGTTCCTGAGATTAGCGCGTTCAAACAAACAATCAAATATAAGATAAGTGAGTTCAAGAAAAAGTAAAATAACTTGTTATTCGAAATGACTAATAGTAAATATCAATCAAGGGCATATATTCTCTGAACTCAGTAAGTGACATTTGAAATAAGTTACATGATCACTTATTTTTACTGTAAAAACATATTCAAGCCTCGTTACATCGTAATTTATGAACGATGTCAAGTAATAAAGGCCACCGAGTCCCTAGGACGCATAATAAACACGTGATATGGGCTCATACTTCTACGCCCTATATCACATCGGAGCTTTTATGTCCACTAAGCTGTATTAAAAGCATTCTCTAGACATAAAAATTCACATAAAGCTGAATCGATTACCCTTAAAGTAATCCATATCAATATTATAAATTGGAAAGTCTATTTTTCTATCTGTCCGTCTGTAACGTATTACGGCATATCCACTGGAGCATTATTGATAAAAGTTGATACAATTGAAGGTAGACATATAAATAAATATATGGGTACAAATTCAAATTCAAAATTCAAATTCAAAATATTCTTTTTTCAAGTAAACTTGTAAACAAGTGCTTTTAAATCGTCAACATCTACTGCTGGTTCGGACAGCTGCTCCTACCGAGAAGAACCAGCAAGAAACTCGGCGGTTGCTCTTTTCAAACAATACACACTTACACACACGGTCGTCCGTCCCCCAAAGTAAGTAACAATACTTGTGTTATGGGTGACGGACAACTGGTAAATATACTACATATATTATTTTAAATACATACTTAAATACAAATACATACCCAGGCTCGAAGAACCAACAAATTGATTATAGAAAATGTTGGCCCTAGGTGGGAATCGAACCCACGACCCATGGAGCTGAAGGCAGAGTCACTTCCCACTGCGCAAACGGGCCAGTAACAAAACAAAAATCCGTTTCACCTTAGGGAGTTACAAAAACGACGCAGAGTATAATTGAGGGTAATTTAACACTAAAGTCGATCCGAAGTCACTAAAGACTAATCTTATATATACAATTCTCGTGTCATAGTCTTAGTTACCACACTCCTCCGAAACGGCTTGACCAACTTTTATGAAATTTAAATGCATATTCAGTAGGTCTGAGAATCGGCTACTATCTATTTTTCATGCCACTAAGTGATAAAGGTTGTCTAACCCTAACATTTTTTTAATTTTTTGGCAATTTAAAAAAAAATGTACACTAGAAATTGCTTCAAAATAATTTACTTGATATAACAGGGTTTTCCCGGTCACCTAGTGGTAAAATATATAATAAAATCTGACATTTGGGTGTAATAATACAGTAATAGTAACAGAGTTAATCTCTCCAGTTAATTTCTCGGTTAATTGATTTTTAAGGTGACAGAAGGGGTGATTCTTTGTACAAAAAAAATCGCATCAATTTAGCTACATAACGGGGAAACACTGCAGCTTTCCTGGGACTATTCTACGTTGGCACATGTCTTAAACCAGGCTGGTGGTTTAAGATAGATATAACTTGTATAATTTCGTTATAAATAAATATATTTATCAACTCAAAAAAAAACTTTTTTAATTAATTTGGTATATTTCAGTGCGAGCAATGGGTTATTTTGTGAGTACATTAAATCTGAAACGCTCTAACCCCTAGCCCATAAAAGGGAGATATATTTTAGTGAAACTCCCACTTACCATCAGTCAGCGTCGCGGTCCGCAGCTGCACTCATTGCTCACGGCAGCGGAAACAAGTGTCGTGTAGAAAATTGCGTCCTTTGTAAACATGAAATATTTCCGTGAATCTGGACGGTACTGAACATTTGTACACTGCAAGGTCAATACTTTATTTAAAAAAAACACTATATTGAAGCTTAGTAAAGGGCATAACAACATTATGTTACAAAAATACAAATATTGTGTTAGTATTGATACAAAAACTAAGGCCTAATTGTTAGTAATAATCTATAATAATTAACTTACTTATTATTAATCCTAAGACAAGATAGGGCAAATGCGGATCGATCCTGTCAGCTTACGCCCTCAAAACGTATGGAGCTTTAATATCTCAACTTCAAAATATGTCATTTAACTATATTTATATATTTAATTCAAAAAAGTTGTTTTGTACCAAATTGCGTTTCGTACCTGCAAAAGCACCTACGAAACGCGTAAGTGCTAAGGAGATCCATAATTTGGAAGAGCAAGAAAAAACTAGATTTACAATTTCGTTCGTGGCATGATGTCATAGATGGCATTAAAATAAGGATTACAATGTGTCTATGCCTAGTCTAAAATGAGTCCGTCGACAATAAAGAGAAAACAAATACAAGCAATATAACAGAACTAACTACTTTGCTATAATCCGCACGGGTTAAGCGAATGCATGCAAAGCCAATGTGTATGAAGCAGGCAAAATTTACGCACCTTATACATGCAGGACAAGCCACCACATGCACCCCCAAGGCGCATCCACCAGCAACAACGTACACAAAAGCAGCACACACACCCACCACCACAATCTCGACGATCGTTTGGCCCCGAAACGGAAGCATCATCAGGAGGATAGCCTCCACGACAAAAATCGTAATGCATTACGATTTTTGTCGTGGAGCCTATCCTCCTGCGTGCGTGCGTAAATTTTGCCTGCTTCATACACATTGGCTTTGCATGCATTCGCTTGACCCGTGCGGATTATAGCTAAGTAGTTAGTTCTGTTATATTGCTTGTAATATGGAATTCCGCAAAGTAACGCCTGCTTCTATAAATCATTTAGAAAACAAATAGTAACAGGCTGTTACAATCCCTCTGCTGGGCATAGGGCCTCCGATTCTTAGTTCCAATCTTTCTCTCCGTTTCTAGAGATAAGGATTCGAGATAAAACCTACCACGCTGCTCCAATGCGGATTGGTAGGTTACACATATCCCCAGAATTCTATAGAGATATGCAGGTTTCCTCAAGATGTTTTCCTTCACCGAAAAGCATGTGATAAATCGCAAATATCCATTAGGCACTTAAGTTTTAATAGAAATACTCACTGATGTCTGCCCGGGGTGAGACGTGACCACCTCGAAAGAGTCGTACGGTCTCACCGTTGGGCTATCACAGCTCAGAAAACAAGTAAAACTTATTATCTGTTTCTTTTTGACGTGTGATAAGATAAAGATAAGTATATGAAGTTCATCTGCCTCCTCATTATTTATTGCGACACTCTCACTTACAAGCCTTCTACTCTAGTATAATAATTAGGTATATAACACAATGTTCATCCGTGTTCATCAGTGTTCATCACTATGGAATTGTTTTGGCATAAATAACGCAAACGCTGCCGGCACCTCGCCATAATATCACCGTAAAACGTATTTAAATAAGAGGTCTAAACCACCACTTGCAAAGCAAATGCAAGTTAAATTTAAATTCAAAATATTATTTATTTATTCAAGTAGACTGTTCCCAAATCTTTGAATAATCAAAAAATTTCAACGATACCACCACTGATCTCGGAGTGTGCTCCTACCGAGAAGAACCAGCAAGAAACTCGGCGGATAGTTTAAAAAAATATATACGATTAAATAAAAACTATTAAATTGATTGATTACATGTTAATTGTTGCAACCTGATACGTAGCTGACTGTTGCTAAAATATTAAAGTAGCGGCCTGTTACAATCCCACAGCTGGGAATAGGCCTCCTCTCTCCATTTCTTTAGAGAAGGGTTGGAGCTAATACCTACCACGCTGCTTTAATGCGGATTGGTAGGTTACATATATCTCCAGAATTCTCTAGAGATATGCAGGTTTCCTCACGATGTTTTCTTTCACCGAAAAGCGTGTGTTAAATTACAATTATTGCAATTAAAACTCATGTGTCTAAACATGAGTTTTAATAGAAAAACTCATTGGTGCCTGCCCGGGTTTGAACTCGTGTTACCCTCGAAAGAGTCGCACGGTCTCGCCGCTGGGCTATCACAGCTAAAATGTTACTAACACTCAAATAACTTTCAATAGTATAGTAAAAATCATCATAAGATCATCTGCTTAGCGGTGGCTTTAGACATGACGTGAGGTGACGTCTTATCGGAACTAATTAGACTAATATTTGAGTTTAATAGCTATTAAACTCAAATATTACCCAGTTTCACATATAAAGTTAATTGAAGTGAACGCGGTTAACTGATATGCTTAATAAACATCCTCGCACGACACCCTCTACTCATTAGTTTCATTATAAAACCAAATTATTCCTATCATGTTATACCGCCCTGGTTAGAGCGAAATATGGCGCAAATATCGTGAGCTTAATTAAAATAGATAAGCGGCCATGACGTACTGAGAAAAGAAAAAAATAAAGACTCTTTATTAAGAGGTAATATTCTATTACCAATTGTAAGGAACATTTCTTTAAGAGAACGCCGTAATTAAACGAAAATATCATTATTATTTTTATGTTATCTTTGTTCCCCGCCGTGTGGTATTCGTTCGAGTAGAATAGACCACCCTCTTTCTTACCGAGGGGTCGTAAAATACGACTAAGGTAACTTGACGTCTGGCAGGCGGCCGCTCGTAAAATAAGTAGTCAAATCATGTGACAACATATTTATAACATGTTGTGCCGACCCTACTTAGAGTGGGATAAGAGCAGGAGGATGATGATGTATGTATGTGAAGGACGAATCTTGCAAATCAAATCTGGTCCACTTTCCAGTGTCCGCTTGAGCAGAAATTTTATATACGCATGACTTGATGCTACTGCCAGGATTGGCTTCAGACGAAAAACGTCATGAAATTTTATCATAAACTTTTTTAACTTATGCATGTAGGTTTAACTTGCACCAAATTTTATTTTTATTCCTCAAGTGGATTAATCGTAAAAGCGAAACAGAAAAACAGATCGACGAACATTTTTCTCAATCGATACATTCATTCTTAAATACCGTATTTGAATTATTTATAGAAGCAGGCGTTACTTTGCGGAATTCTATATTACAAGCTATAGTGCTTGTAATATGGAATTCCGCAAAGTAACGCCTATATATAACAGAACTACCTTGCTACGACAAAAAATCACAATGCTATTACGATTTTGTCGTGGAGCCTATCCTCCTGATGATGCTTCGGTTTCGGAACGATACGATCGTCGAGATTGTGGTGGTGGTTGTGTGTGCTGTTTTTGTGCATTGTTGCTGGTGGAGGCGCCTTGGGGTGCGTGTGCATGTCCTGCATTTGGTGCGTTAATTTTGCCTGCTTCATACACATTAGCTTTGCATGCATTCGCTTAACCCGTGCGGATTATAGCAAGGTAGTTCTATTATAGTGCTTCTACGGTATTTGAGTTCTACTTTTTCAATAACTTTCTAATACTTGATTTTATGAGTCAATAATCGGACTGTGACTTAGGTAAACATACAGTCTGATACACATATTGCATATAGACAGGCATACTAACCACAATCACGATTGCTATAATATTATTTTCTCAAGCGACCCTTGAATTTGCGAATGTCAGTAGAGAATTCATCCCAAATCTTTAGAATGTTCGCAACGCGCTCGATCACTCAAGACAACGTATTTCATGTAAAACTTTCTTAACTCTCAAGAGGATTAAAATGCCATCAAGTCTACCGTAAAAGTATTTTATCGGTATTCGTGTATTTGACATCGTGTGTCCTTAATTTCAAAAGGGGTACACGCATAGATCTATGTTATTAAATTTAAAAAAAAATGTATGTCAATTTTCGGTATATTATTTTCTCTTAAAAGAATTAATAGTACCTATGAATATATAAGTTATAGGTTACAAAATATATTAATCCTGTTTTTTAAATATTTGTGTATATTATTCAAATTTTAATACATAAACAAAACGTAGCTTTTAAGTTTAATTTACCTTTATAGTAATTTACAGTTAAGATTTTTTTTTAATTTGTTTATTTTATCCCATAATCCTCATTAATCCAACCTTGTTCTAAATTATCTAAAGGCTTTGCGATTTTGTCGTGGAGTCTATCTCCTGATGATGCTTCGGTTGCGGGGCGAAACGATTGTTGAGTTTGTGATAGTGAACCTGTGTAGTGCTTGTGTATTGTGGTGGAAGTGGTGGAGGTTTGTGCATATGTTTTTACGAATCCTGCATGTAACGGGTATGAAAAAACGTATAGTCCACTATACATTTAGCACTATATATTTTTTCTATTTACTGTATCGCGGATTATAGCAAAATAATTTTATTATTACTTTTGTATTATGGATCTCCGCAAAGTAACGCCTAATTCTATAAATTATTTAAATTATCTTTTAAAATTCCTTTTCATCTTGTGTACTTCGTAGATTACTCTAAGAACTTACAATTAGTTTTTTAGATCGAAAGCAAAAACTAATTTGTTTATCGCAACTTTCACTTTTAAGCGAAATTTACTAAATTGTTATTATATATTCTTGGGAATTCAATATTATAAATTTAAATACAACTTATGCGACAACATGTTTGTAACATGTCGTGCCGACCCCACTTAGAGTGGGATAGGGGTAGTAAGATGATAATGCTTGGGAATGATCTAACTCAGCTATTATATAGAAGTAATAATAGAATTATTTTGCTATAATACGCGATATAAAATAATTTGTATATTAAACACTGATTACACCAAAATTATTTTATTATAAGTTTTATTTATTTATTTATTTATTTATTTATTTATTCTTTATGCATACAGACAAAAAAATACATATATATTATATGTACAAGAAATGATTTATAATATCGTGCAAGGGCGGTCTTATCGCTTTCAGCGATCTCTTACAGACAACCCGTAAGTAGCGGATCTAAGTAAAAGAATAGGTTGGTGCAACACAAATATAATAGAGAAATTGATCTATTCGCCTATATACATACATATAGTTAATAGATTACATAAATTTTGAATACTAATATTACACATATACTAAACAGCATACATACTTGAATACATATTCTTATAATATACTACATACTAATATTAACAAATAGATAAATAATAATTTTTCAAACGACTCTTAAAAACGTGCACCGATTCGGAATGACGGATATTCGCCGGGACAGAGTTCCAAAGTAATACACACTTTACCGTATAAGAACTGCCATACCATTGGGTTTAGAACCAAGAAAGCTAAAACGCTCCTTTAGGTACTTTGGAGTTTGTGGGTTATAAAGGATATTATAAAGGAGTGATAAGGCGTGTAAATTTCTTCGGTAGCTGACTGGCAACCATTTTAGCTGAGAGCGGTACTGGGAGACGTGGTCGTATTTTTTAAGGCCAAAAATAAATCTTATGCATACATTTTGCAACCGCTCGAGTTTGTTTAAGAGTTCTTGAGTCAAGTCCAGATAGTAAATCGGCGTAGTCCAAAATAGGTAAGAGAAGCGAGTTGGCTAATAAGATTTTTGTTTTAACCGGTAAGATTTTTCCAACGTCTTAAGTTTTATATCATGGATCTCCGCAAAGTAACGCCTAATTCTATAAATTATTTCATTATTATATGCTCGGATGAACCGAAACTAATCACATACCCCAAGACTCGACGTTAATTTATGACGATATGTAGTTTAATTTCTTGTTTATTAGCTTTCTCATAACAAGAGTATATTATATTCTTTATTCAAATTTATATATAATACTAGATTCTGTCCGTGAATATTTTCTTTCAGTTGACTCAAGTATAAGCCCGCTCGAAAGTAAGCTTCTTTCATTTATTTACTTTGAACGGCTACGAGCTACGTAATCCGTAGATAACGCGCGCTACGGTTGAAGAAAGAGAAATAATTTTAAGATTGATACATTACATAGTAGAACCCGAACAACCTGAATCCTACTGACTAAGTTTAAAATGTACCTAGAAATGTGACTTGTAGTAAAAAAAATCGATTACTAAATAATTGATTTATCTGCTTTAAAAAAACGATTTGTAAAAAATCAATTATCTGAATAAATAATAATTTTTTCTAACCATTCAAAAAGTTGCCATTTTATATATAATAATAAAAAAACAATGTCGATAATAGTAATTAATCTGAATAAAGATTAATTAAAGTGGGCTAATAAAAATTATAAGCTGTGATAGCCCAGCTGTGAGACCGTGCGACTCATTCGATGGGAACACGAGTTCAAACCCGAGCAGGCGCCAATGAGTTTTTCTATTGAAACACATGTGTCTAATTGATAATTGCAATTTATCACACGCTTTTCGGTGAAGGAAAACATCGTGAGGAAACCTGCATATCTCTAGACAATTCTGGAGATATGTGTAACCTATCAATTCGCATTGGA
Organism: Morpho deidamia; assembly: GCA_947086505.1. Classification (NCBI taxonomy): domain Eukaryota; kingdom Metazoa; phylum Arthropoda; class Insecta; order Lepidoptera; family Nymphalidae; genus Morpho; species Morpho deidamia. The sequence continues at coordinate 5,181,539 of CAMTZC010000015.1, forward strand.
GCAGCGTGGTAGGTCTTAGCTCCAACCCTTCTCTCCAGAAACGGAGAGAGGAGGCCTATTCTCAACAGTGGGATTTTAACAGGCCGCTACTTTTTTTCAAATTAAAAAATAACATAGATTTTGCGCTGTTTGCAAAATTTGAATAAAATGTGTAGTTTGGCTACATTGGTTTCATCCAACTGCGCATATCTTATGTTAAAAACAAGTAAAAAGATGAAGAAGAGGTTGATTAATATAATAGAATCTTAAAAGCTCAATTTTAAACTTTTAGAAAATCGATTATAATAACAAAATATTTGATTAATAAAAAACCGATAATTTTTTAACATCCCTATATTTACCCTTGATTTTGTTAGCATGGACTTCAAATTATTTTTTTCAGACACACACACCGTCACCGTCCCCAAAGTAAGTAACTTAATGCTTGCGTTATGGGTGAACTGGTAAATATGCTACATATATAATTTTAAATACATACTTAATTACGAATATACCCAGGCTCGAAGAACCAGCAAATTGTTTATAGAAAATGCTGGCCCTCAGCGAGAATCGAACCCGCGATCCGCGGAGCTGAAGGATGGTTCACTACCTCTGCTCCAACGGATGGTTTAGGTTATTATAGTGCATATCGGTATTATGTAAATTGTGTTGAAGACATCGCGCAGTTGTTAAAAAACTTGCTTTCTGGGAGTCTGCGATAGCATGTTTCTATCTTTTATGGTTAACTCACAATAACTACTTTTATATTTAAAAATTTAATTCTAGAAAAAAATTGTGAAACGTTGATTTTCACGCGGGCGAAGCGGCTGGTACAGCTAGTTGATATATACTCATAAGTATCTCGCTTGTATCCATGCTCGAATATTCATACTACCAGCCCTCCACTACAGATTGCAATTGTTTAATTTTAGCAAGGCCATAATATTTGCACTTATTTACAATCGCGATTGCCGATATACATATCTTAGGATTATATTGTTAATAAGTACAAAGATGGTGCAATATAACATGCTCATGAGAATACATTAACAAAACGTTGAAGACGCACAAGAACAAGAACTAAGATATTGTGGTTTTATTTAGCACTCTAAACATTGTTCTAGTAAAGTATCTCAGTCATAATCCAACGATAGACACAGTATAGTTTTTAGGAACCTAAATAACAGCTCTCTAAGACCACTTATAATAGAAAATAAGTCAGATTCAAGTTCTCTTTTTTGTCTTCTCAATTTCAAATAAATAATATAGACACGTTCTATCATTTTATCGTTCTTGAATTATTAATTTCATCCTACCTGAACGATGAAATAAACGTTTAGGTCGCAAAAGTGTATTCACCAAAACTTTCTCTAATAATTATTCATTACGGTAGAATTCTAACAAAACAAAAGCAATTAAGTCTTGGCAAAATTCGGCTGTGCTTGGGGAATTTTGTTATCAACAACGTAGGAAAAGGCTGCGGACAACAATGGCGTGACTGAACAACTGAATTATTACTTGTTAATTAAAAGTCACCAGCGCCATTTTATTCTCTGTTAGGCCGAATTGACGAGTAGGATTCGTTATTCATATAGTCTAAATGGCTTCTTAACTTGAATTAACTCTTCGATTTATATTTATGAAATTAACAATGATTGTTAGTTATAAACATAATTGAAAGCATTTTTTTAACTCGTCTGTTTATATATGAAGGTGGAATCTTGCAAGTTAACTTTTACCCACCTCCCGGTGTCCGATTGAGCTGCAATTTTATATACTGGTCCAGTTCCGATAAAAATACATGTTTATGATAAGCATGACCTGATACTGCTGCCAGGATCAAGTCCAGACGTGGCAACTCGTTAACGGTCAAAAGTAGGGAGATAAAATATTGGCAAAAGCTTTTTTGTCAATTTAAAGATTGTCCGAAAATTTCATTAAAATCAGTTCAGCCGTTTCGGAGTCTATAAGGAACATACATACATATTTTCTCTTATATATACATATATATAATATAATAATATCTTTTCACGAATATTCTTAGTGGCATAAAAAAAGTCGATATTTGAGTCTAGGGAATGTTACCTGTGATGAAAAAACTTAATCTCGACTCCAAATTTCCCACGAGTATTGGTTGCTTTAAAATTTAACGTCGTAAACTGTGTGCCACAGTGTGTTTATAAGCCTGTTGATACTAAAAATTACAAAATAAGTATTATGTTATTTATTCAGCAAGGGTTTTCTGGACCAAATCGCTCGAAGCGCTTAAGCAGCTATTGTGCGTTGCCCTTTTATATTAAGTTCTTCATTATAATAGCTTTAATTTTCATCCGCAAGAAGGTTTTATAAACAAAATAAACAATAATTCATTTTATTAACAAACCTAAGCCACCACATGCACCCCCAAGGCGCAATTCACCAGCAACAACGAACACAAAAGCAGCACACACACCCACCACCACAATCTCGACGATCGTTTCGCCCCGAAACCGAAGCATCATCAGGAGGATAGTATCGTATTAATTATGGTTAAAGTGGGTTAACCTTAAAAAGTAGACATATGCTGTCGGTTTTTTAATTACTTTCACCGTTTGAAATATGTACTGACAACATGAATAGGTTTGACTCCCTGTCTAATAAAGTGAACCATGATTGTCAGTGTAAAAATTCAATTACTACTCAAGGGCTCAGTAAAGATGTCATACAAATGAAGAAAAGTGATAATGAATTAAATTCACTCTCCCCCACTACAAATCAAAAATCACCACATAAAGGAAATAGAAAAACCATTATAATCTCTGACCAAATAGGAAAAGGTTTTGGGTCTATCATAACTAATTGCATGTCGGAGCATGTACTAAATAAATGTACACCAGGAGCTCCACTTAATTATCACATAGACAATCTAAATAGTGGTGATTTAGACTGTAATACTACTGTCATCCTCATGTTTGGAGACAGCCTAAAAATTAAAAAAAAAGAGATTATCAATTGCATTGATAAATTATTAAAAATTAACAGCGATACAAAATGTAAATTTATAATGTGTGCTTTTCCTTATTCTAATTTGCACAGTGTAAAACAAAATATGCACATATATGACCTTAACTTACTAATTTATAATTTAACATATCATCATAGTGATGTTTTTTTTTACTTTGACACAAATAAATTTGTGTCTACTTTTAAATTGACCCAGGGTACTTGTTACCTCTCGAATAAAGAGAAAAGACAAATAGCTACATTGTTAGCATATAATATACAAAACCCCGTTATAAACAGTATAACGAAGATTAATTTATTATCATTTAGTACTAGTACTAATAACATAGATTATGACAATAGTAATTTAAACTAGCAGTACAGACAACAAGCAAGCCCTGCAAAATTATTGTTGTACATCAAAATATACAGGGCCTACTTGGCAAAGAGTTAGAAATAGAACTTTTTTTAAATAAGTTTAATGTAGATGTTCTGTGTATAACTGAACATTGGTTTAAGGAACATGAGTTCATATTAAACTTAAGTCATTATACTGTATCCAGTGCATTCCTAAGGAAGACAGCCTGTCGCGGAGGATCATTAATAATTACAAGTAATAATATAACCTGTAAAGAAAGAAAAGATATAGTTCGTCTCTCCTTGGAACGTACTGTTGAATTGTCTTGCGTGGAGCTGGAACGATATATTATAGTTAGCGTGTACCGACCACCCTCCGGCGATTTCAACCTATTCGAAAACACCATGGAGGATGTTCTAAAGCGTCTATGTACATCATCTAAAAAACTTTTAGTTTGTGGTGATTTTAATGTGGATATCTTAGTAGATAGCTCCATTCGTGGAAAATTGTTAAATCTTTTTAAATGTTTTAACTTACATAATATATTTACAGACCCCACGAGAATAACAGCTACTACGGCTACGGGTCTTGATAATATCTTTTGTGATTGTGATGTTTTAGAAAAATCAATCATTAGCAAATTAAAGTCTGATCATAGTGGACAAATGATATGTGTTCCCAATAATAAACATCATAAAAAACAAATGATTAAATACAGACCGATAACCAGTCAGAAAATTAAAAAATTTGAAAAGGAAATTTTCGTCAGTATGCCTACTCTTAATGTAATAAAGGGCAATCCAGATGATCTATTTAATGCTCTGTTTTGCTTGATAGATAGAAAATTTAATAATATTTTTAAAATCAAAGAAAAAGAGTTAATGAAAAACTTAAAGTTTAGTGATTGGGCCACTATTGGTATTTTTAAAAGCCGAAATAAATTGTACGATTTATACGCAGAAAAGCAGTTCAATCAGAACTCAGATTTTATTGATTATGTCAAAAAATATTCCAAACTGTTTAAAATTGTCTGTTTTCAAGCGAAGTCATTACATATTAAACAAAAAATAAGGAATTCTGACAATAAAATTAAAACAGCCTGGGATATTATATGTAAGGAATCGGGCAGACATAAAGTGCGACAAAACCAGATAAATCTTAAAATTAATGATTGCACTGTTAGCTCTGACATTGAAGTGGCAAATATTTTTCAAAATTTCTTTAGTAACATTCCAATAGCAACTACTCAATCGTTAAATTCATCGCCAACAGAAGCTCATAGTCTGCTAAGAGGAAGTGTGCCTAAGTGCGACGTCTCATTTAACTTTAAGCACATTACCCCATATAAAATAATTAAAACTTTTAAAACCTTAAATAATAAGATAACAGGAGATCTTTGGGGAATGTCAGTGAAATTATTAAAAAATATTATAGAAATAATTGCGCCATATCTAGCTAAAGTTTTTAATGATTCAGTAGATTCAGGTGTTTTTCCGAATTTAATGAAACACAGTAAGCTAGTACCTCTTTATAAAGCAGGTGATAAGAGTGATCCAAATAATTATAGACCTATTTCTGTTCTACCAACGCTTAGTAAAATATTTGAAAAGATTATGCTCGACCAACTTGTATGTTACTTTAATCTTAACAACTTCTTACATTCAGAGCAATATGGTTTTACTAAGGGTCGGTCAACTACAGATGCAGGTGCAAGACTATTAAGACACATATTTGAAGCTTGGCAGAACTCACAAAATGCTATAGGCATTTTTTGTGATTTATCTAAGGCGTTTGATTGCGTTGAACATAAGACCCTTCTTTTAAAATTAAGTTATTACGGTGTAAATGATAACTCGCTTGGTCTTATTTCCTCTTATCTTAGCGATAGATTTCAAAAGGTATGCATTAATGATGTTAGGTCATCTGGATCGTTTAATGTTATGGGTGTCCCACAGGGGTCAATCCTTGGTCCTTTTCTGTTTTTAGTATACATAAATGATTTAGCATATTGTGTTCAAAATATTTGTGATATTGTGTTGTTTGCAGATGATACCTCTTTTATTTTTAAAGTAGATCGAGATAAAGACAATTTTGACGATGTAAACAGTGCTCTATCTCAGATATCAAATTGGTTTTCAGTAAATAATTTACTTTTAAATGCAAATAAAACCAAATGTCTGCAATTCGTGTTACCAAACGTAATTAGGTCAGACATAAAATTAGAGATTAATAAACAGATACTAAAGATAGAAAATACAACTAAATTTTTGGGGCTCACTTTGGATGATAAACTCCAATGGGGCACCCATATATCTGTCCTCGCAGGAAGACTTAGTTCCGCCGCTTACGCTGTTAGAAAAATTAGACATTTAACCGATGTTGAAACAGCGCGACTTGTTTATTTTGCTTATTTCCACAGCATTATGTCATATGGAATAATGCTGTGGGGTAAAGCGGCCGATATAGAAAAGATTTTTGTTGCCCAAAAAAGAGCCATACGGGCTATCTATAATATGAAGCAACGTGAGTCCCTTCGCGAAAAGTTCCAAGAAATAGGCATACTGACTGTAGCTTCACAATATATATATAGTAATATTCTATTTGTACGGAAAAATATAAGTACATATAAAACAAAATTTGATGTATATCATAGACATACGAGAGGTCACAAACAGCTTGCGATACCTGCGTCGCGACTCAGCAGAGTTAGCAACTCATTTGTTGGTCTCGCTATTCGCATCTATAATAAAATTCCTCAATCCATTCTAGACCAGTGTACAGAAAGATTCCAATCAAGTGTAAAAAATATGCTTATACGTAAAGCATATTACAAAATTGAAGATTATTTGGTTGATAAGAAAGCCTGGATTTGAAAATCCTTTCAGCTTCATACAAGACAGCGGTTTAATAATGTATAATTGAAAATATTTAAAAGATTGACCGCCGAGTTTCTTGCTGGTTCTTCTCGGTAAGAGCAACATTCCGAACCAGTTGTAGCTTCATTAATCATATTGATGCTTGACGATTCAAAAGTGCCTGAAATGGTTTATTTGAATAAAGATTATTTTGATTTGATTTGATTTGATTTGGTTTACTTAGCGCACGCAAGGGAAGCATTAAATTTTGCCTATTCATCTTAGCGTGATGGTATATAGATATAGATTTTGATGAAAATCATGATTTTAAATGTAATGTCTGATAAAGTGTATACTATGTAAAGAGATTGATAACATAATACGGCCACCGTCCATGACGTCTCTAATCCACATATAAAAAATTTCTTGCCTTAAAATTAAATATTGAGTCTTAAAATGATCACTTATGGGATGGATGGTCAAACCTTTGATTGCAAAGAGTATAAAAGGTAGTTAGTCCCACGGGACCTTGGAATGGAGATCTAACTCATGACTATTTTAGGTTCCATAGTGAGCGCTACGCAGAATCGATTTTATGCAGAAACCAACATTGAGAGCGTGGAAAAATAAAACTTTGTTTTTATTGTTGCCCGCTCACTTTCGCATACAAATAGCGTACTACGCGAATTTTTGTTATGCATATATCCATTACTACAGTTGGTAGACTTTCTACGACACAGCATATAAATGCTAATTTACCAGTCTAAAAATTCTCTTTATAGTGAAATATGCAAAGAGTGCGAACTATTATGCTGACTTATTGTTTCCCAATTGGGGTCAATATAAAGTGTCGATCAGCAATATAGACATATAAAACTCATACATTTTTCAAAATTCTGCCAGTTCTTGTGATCTAGTCGATTTGCTGCCCAGCTACGGACCCGGTTCCTGCTTGCAGGCTGGCTTCAGTAATAGACTGGTGAACAAATACTCCGGTTCCAACCCGGTAACCAAAGCGCAGATCATCTCACCAGAGGTAATCGGTATAAATATTATTTATAGTAGCAAAGGAAGAAACAAAGAAAATTGTGTTCAAATAATGCCGCGTTTATAATGTAAAAGGTTTATAAATATTAAATATTACCAGTAACGTAAACGGTATAACAGTTCAAGCCAAGTCAAGAGAAATGAGAAAAGTTGGATAGCAAAGTTGATTGAATTTTAGTATTGCGACCGCGATCAAGATTTCATTTATAAACGATGGTATATTTTGAATTTCCTTCTGACTAGAATTTTCTATTCCTATTTACATAAGTGATATGAAAGATCACGAATTCATCATCCTCACTTGCTTTCTCTTTATTGTAATATGGAACTTTTTAGGCTGGCTTCCCCAATCTAATAAATAAAAATCTAAAGTATAATAAGTGTATGATTAATGCGAGCGTTTCTCGTATAAGAGAATCGGTTTAGTATTTAACATACTATACTCTTAAAGAGCGCTTTACTTTCCTGGGCTCGAACTCTCTTCTTCGTGTTACCCTCCGTTCGCAGAACGATAATAGACTTAAGACGCCAGCTAGTCATTCCCAATATAGCGAATCTTTTACCGTGAAAGCTGTGAAACTGTGGAATGTACTTCCCCGACACATAAGATATTCTAAATCTATGAGAATTTTTAAACATCGATTAAAAAAATTCTATCTTAATCAATAATATAAAACTATTGTCATATAAATATATGTATGCGTTTTTATAAGTATAGTATCTGTTATTATATGTATAATATGTGTGTACTTATTTGTATTTATGTATAGCAAATGAACATATATATTTAAGTATTTATGTTATTATGCTCTATTTGTGTAACGTAGAATGTAATATTAATAAGTAAGTTCATCGATTTTATAAGTACAGTCCATCTTGTGCACCGATCTCAACCTGTCTCTTATCTCTGTTACTGTAACGTAGGGGTTGTCTGTAAGAGATCACTTTTGGTGATAAGACCGCCCTTGCACTTCTGCTTTCTTCTTATTTCTTGTGTTTGTTTTTCTGTTTACTTGGTGTGCAATAAAGAATTATTATTATAATTACTTTTTAGGTCTATGAATGATGATTATTTTTGTTCCGCACACTCCTTACTTTTTTTTAACTGAGAACAAGATTTTTTATAATTCATTCAATTTATAATTTAACACTTTACTCGCTTAGGTACACAGAGCCTATGTGACTGATTTGTTAAAACGGTGGTAAAGAAATACTGCATATAACTTGACGGCGTCTATAAAGAGAACAATAATCTCTTTAAAGAAGACGGCAAGTAAAGAAGTTAAAAACATTTTAGAATTTTATTGTAAAACCCCTTTAATATCAGAGTAGACATACAAAATTGGAACTGATCCGAACCGTAAATTAATTATTCATGGATCTTACTTTAACGAAAGCCAAGCAAACGGAAAGGGTATTGTGACCCTAATACAAAATCGGTGAATTAACTACGCCAAACTTTACAAGAAACTTGAAATGAATCAAATTTTGCGTACCTACTCTCATGACTATTATAGATAATTAACTGACTATAGATAGCTGTGCCAGCGGCTTCGCCCGCGTGGAAATCTGCGTGTCACAATTTTTTTCTAGAATTCAAATTTTAAACATAAAAGTAGTTATTGTGAGTTAACCATAACAGATAGAGACATTCTATCACGAGCTTTTTGTAGTAGTTTTATAGATCTACAATTCTCTAGTACATTACTTTAGTGTATCTCTACTGGTTAAAGCAGCGCAACTAAGTTTTTTAACAACTGCGCGATCTGTTTAACACAATTTACATAATACCGATATGTACTATTTACCTCAACCATCCGGAAGTATTGCTCAATCTTTTGGTGAAAACCGTACAAAGATCGGTTCAGTAGATTTTGAGAAAATCGATTACGTTCAGACAGACAGCTTTTTGGGACTTTATTTTATAATAAGTATAGATATTATACTGGTGTTCCCCGCGACTTAATTCGCTTCAACTTAAGCGTATAATCATGCAATGTGTCTTTCCCGAGGCTGCGAAGGAAAAACGGTAATTGCCGTAACAGCGTAACAGACACTCGAAGAACCAATAAATTGGTCTTAGAAAATGTTGGCTCTCGACGCGAATTGAACCCGCGACTGGCGGATCTAATGGCATGGTCCATCCCAACAGCGCCAACGGGCCAGCCAAGAGATGACACCGACATCCATAAAAAATGGAACCGATATTGATATCATATCATCGATACCGATATCATTTCCATAACTATATGGGGATGATAAGTAAGTCTTCCTGGGATAATACTGATTAACTATCATAGATACAACGTATCAACGTATATATCAACGTACCACGATCTCATGTTTTTTGTTTTTGTTGCTTTAGGAAAGTTAAGTATTACAAAGACAAATACGATATTATACCAACTTTTAGCCGTAGCTTGGCACACGTAATTGTCCTCGATTAACAAATACAATCTAATTTTTTTAATGTAATTGTTCTAACCATAAGTATTCAAATCAAATACCTTCTTATTTACTTAAAAGGTTTTAAGTTTCAAACTAACCTTTCACATTCAGGGGTTAAATGAAAGCATATGCTGAAACACGTATTGTTCATTTTATTAGTTGAAGATTTTTGTTATTTCGCATACAAAGTAAGTAATATTATCTAAAATTAACATTATTATTTATATTACTTTAAAAAATACAGTACAAAAATATTAATTAGTCATTTTAAATCCAAAAAAAATTTCGTATTTGTAATTTAGGTAGTTAAATATAGAAAAATATTTTCGAACTCATATATAACGTGTCGTGAAAGTGAAATGGTATGTACTTGGGCGAGGTACATAGCACGGGCACGTAAAGGAAACGGTGTGCAATGGGTTACCCAGGTGTTGAAATAGCGACAGACACCAGAAAAGTCAGCTTTGATAAATTCCCTAAGATCCGGACTAACGCCCGTAAGCCATCGAATACTACCAGGCAATGCGCGAAATAGAAAGATGAAACAATTTAAACAGTTACTAATCTCTAAACGATTTTTTGTATAGATCTTTGCTATCACTCAAGATCATTTTGCATGCTTAGTGTTAAACTGAACTAATTCAAAATTAGGTGTAATTGAGTTAGATACATTGTAATCCTTATTTCAACGCCATCTATGATATCACGGTATAAACTATTAAAAAAGCTAGTGCTTTCTTGCTTCCAAGTTATGAGTCTCTTAACATTCACGAGTTTTGTAGGCAATACTTTTTTAATTAGGTCACTTTAATCTAAGCGTGGGATTTATTAATTCTTTATTTAAATCAATTTATAAACTGTTTTTACTAGTTTTTGAGTAAATGAATGATATGAATGAATAAATCAATGAACAGAAAAAAATTAAACTGAACTGCTATCTAATCAGAATTTATTTTGAACTATATTATATCTAACTATATCACATTTCAAACAAAAATATCTAAATTAATCCTTCACGTTTTTTCCATTCCTCTTTAAGATGTGCTCTTTGTTTTCTTTTATATTCCAACTTTTTTGATTTCTGAGCCTCTATTCGTTTCATTTGTGCCGCCACACTATCCTCGCCATTGAGCTTTTCATCCAATTTATCTATTAACATATTACGTGCCATTTTTCTATTTTCATCTTGGCATCTGCTAATGTGACATTTTACAACTATGCCTGTTAAAAACAAAAAGAAACCTTGGTATTTGATATTTAAGAAATATAAAATTGTAATGTACCTTTAAAAAAAGGTAATTATGAATTAATCTGGAATAAAAATTGGATTATAATAATCGGGAAAGTGTATCTGGTTTCTAAAGAAATATTGATTGTACATTTTCATTTTTTAACTGGCCTGTTGGCACATTTGGCAGTGAGCCTTCAACTTAACAGGGGCAAAATTTTCTATAAACAATCTATTGGTTCATTGAGTCTTGGTCCATATGTTTTTAAGTAAATATTTAAAATTATATATGTATATATTTACCACCCTTTGTCTGTCACCCTTGACACAAGTATTAAGTTACTTTGGGAACAGTCAGCTATGTGTTGAAATGTTCCATATATTTATTTTGTCATATGTAAGTCTGAATAAAATATTCCATATAAATACCAGAAGAAAGCAAACCTGTTGGAGTATGGGTGAGTACGACACAGTTAGCATTTTTGTTGACAGCTGAGCCTCCTGGTCCTCCTCCTCTAACAAATTGCTCCAAAAGATCACACTCATTAATTTTGGGCAGTCTTGAATAATCTACTGTATATTTAGACGCTACCGATATGTACAAGAATGGTGTTATATTTTTTTTGATTTGACAAAGTGACCTGATGCTGAGCATTTTAAACTACAGCACTCTTTTTGAGTAATGTCTCACCTTTCTGAAAACGAAATAGTATTATACATATAAAATGCACAAGTCCTAAAAATCAAAGCAGTACAGATCTAGGAATATCATAGTGTTTTATATATAGTTGTTGATTAAATGTGCCAATAAGTATAAGTAACATATTTTAGTTCCTCTTCTTCAACCGACGGCCGTCCACAAGTAGATATAGATCTCGTCACGGAATATCGACACCACACGATCTTGTGCCGCTTCGATACAAAATACCTTATAAGCGTAACTAATATCTTCTGGCTTGCATAACGTTTTATTTTGTTTAAATTCACTAGAAACTCTTCTCTTATAATAAGAAACATCCGTTAATTTAAGCGTTTTAGAGTACTTTAATAAATCTTTGTACAACTTTAACACTTCTACTCTCGATATAGACATAATTTAAATTATATGCGAAGCATTAAACAATATAAAATGAAGTTATAATACTATTATATATTCATATTGTATAATGTATTTTATTGTATTTTACTTTTAGCATTGATAACATAGAATTGATATTTGATAATTGAATTTAGTTAGTACATAGTCTATACTCTATGGTATAATTATGGGTATAATGTATTGGACTTGAAGGATAAAGTGAAAAATTGTAAGTGACATTGGCATTTGGCATGTGCCCATGTGGCTACTTCACTTGTATTAGATATGTCAAAAATTCATCTTTTTAAATTTATTTTTAAAAGTCAAATTTTTTACATTAAAAATCATTATTTTTAAATCCTCTTTGTTACTCTTTTTTCTTGTTTTTTAAAATTAGATATTATGCATTTTTGGAAGAAACCAATGAAGCCGAACTACAGATTTTAATTGAATTTCACAAACAGCGCCTCTTTTTTTATTTATTGATAGTTGTCAACTTTAATTTGCCTTTATTCTAATCAATTATTGATATCGAAGAAGACAACTGTTTAAATAGTAAGAAAAAATCTATTATGTATATTCATATTATGTATAATTTATTAATAATATTTTTTTATCGATTTTTTTTAAACGGAATAATCGATTATTTATTAAACAAGTTTTCTACTCTAACTAACAGCCCTACTGGCAATTTATACTGGCATATCATAAACTAGTAACTATTGCTATTCTGGCAATGATAATATCTAGGGATAATATACACTGATTTGACGTTCCTTTGTCATTATTGTTTTTTTTTATCTGTTGCTTAACAAATGTTCAAATGAAGGTAATAAATACCATAGACTACTAACTAAATAATAAATACTTCACATTGTTTTATTTTTGTTTAGGTCAGATTCGTTTAAAAGCATAAATAAAAGAGCGAATGTGGTTTTACTAAACCGTGTTGTGTCATGAGCTCTAGTCACTATACTATCGTTACTAACAAACCGAATTACATACTGTCCAGTCGTGCTCATGCTACTTTTTTTATCGAAACAGGCTTAATTCATATTCACCACACAAACTTTTTTACTAGTTTACAGCTACAAGGTAATTTTTAGTTAAAAGTTGTACATTTTAAGGTAGTGTAACGAAAACTTTTTTTTTACCTATTCTATGTATCGATTACTACAGACTATCTATGACATTAATAATTGTAAATTTTTAAGACCATAGACTACTAAATAATCGGTCATGATAGTAAAATTATACATCTTATTTTCATAGACAAAAATAATATATTACCTTAATAATACTTGTAGCCTTGGGCGTAATCGTTCGCAGCTGGGAATGATTCTTTTGATTCTTCGCGCTTAAACGAACTAGGTGATTCCTTTCGTTCGTTCGTTCGGGATTCGTGTGTCGTTACAAAATTTAGCCTTGGGCGTAATCGTTCGCAGCTGAGAATGATTCCTTTGATTCTTCGCGCCTAAACAAACTAGGTGATTCCTTTTGTTCGTTCGTTCGCGATTCGTGTGTCGTTACAAATTCTCGACTCTTCACCGCAGGAGCCGTTTTACAATTAGCGAACGATCTGCCTAATATTGAAATCGCTTGTTTTATACTGCTCTTGCTATGACAAGATTCTTGAAGGCTGTAAATTTAATTAAAATTATAGCACTAAAAATAGCATAAAGCTATGAATTTTCTTAAAATATGTTTTTTAGGTAGTGATTAAAAGGACCCTTTTATATTTTTTATTTAATTTAGAAAATAATCAAGTAACCTTATCTTTATATATTTAACATAATATCAATTCTATATATATATCATACGTAAAATAAAATAATCTAAATTGTTTTTAGAAGAATATATAAGATACGAATTTAAGGACCTTTATATTCTAATTATATTGTAGCAGTTTTTCAGAGCCAAGAATAAAATGTTTTCTAATAATAAAACCTAGCTAGATCGATTAACAAATAATCTAATTTCTTCTTTCAAAATAAATCGATTTGTAAATCTATTAACTCGAAAGGAAATAATTTATTATTAAATAGTCCTTTTTTCTGACTTATTAAAAATTTGCTTTTTTTAAAGAATAATTAGAGTAAAGACTAATTAAAGTGGACAACTACGAATAAAAATTAATAGATGCGCTGTTTGCGAAATTCGATTAATATGTGTTTTGGCTACTTTGGTTTCATCCAACACCGCATTTCCAATCTTAAAAAACAAGAAAAAGGGGGTCAATCAAAGAATAAAATGAGCGTAATTAGCAAAATCCATTAAAAAAATCGATTTTTAATGTTTAAATAATTTCTTATTGAAGAACAATTATTTTGATTAAATAATCTATTATATTTTGACATCCCTAACAGTAAGTAGTCACGGCATACAATTCGATGAGCGAGCGACAGATACGAGTTCCTTGCGATTGTGAGCGAGACAACATGAGTTCGGTTGACGTCACCTTTCTTGATTCTGTACCAAATCACGGCTCATGAATCACGAACTAACGAACGATGAAGCGGGAAATATGGGACTCGATTCCCGTCGTTCGTCTGTGGGAGTGATTCTTTCGAACTGATTCGTTCGCGAACTACACAAGTCTACTTACTTGGTTTTAAATTTTTCGTTTCACCTAATTTTTAGTTTAAGTTATAATTGATTTTAAATCATTATGCTATAGAAGATATATCTTGTAAATTCTAATTAACCTATCATTAGTATGGTTCGTGTGAAGAATCGGTAATTTTCATTTTAATTATTTTAATTCCTATCTTTTTTCAAAAATGAAATACTAAGACTATGATAAATGTGTAAAGCTTACAAAACCGTTTTTAGGTATGTTACAGTTGAAATATTGTCTCCGTCTGTTCCTGAGAATAAACCATTATCTTTAAAATCGAAGATATTTCATGAAACATTGTTAGACAAAATACAACAACTACATGGAGACTTTGGCATTGCAGCTGTAAGAACAGGACTACTAACAAAATATTGCAATGAAAACACAAGAATAGCAATAATCAGATCACGTCATGGCCCACATAGATTTGTGACTAGTAGCTTACCTTTTATCACTAGAATAGGTAAACTGGATGTTAGTATAAAAACACTCCATGTTGGAGCAACATTAAAACATAGTTTCAAATTTATTCGAAAACATCAAAGATCTTTCTTGGATTCAATCTGGTCAACACTTAAGAATGATGATGAAAGAAAATCACTAGAAGCTGCTGTAATGGACTTTACTAAAGCAGACGTAAAAATAAATTTAGAAAGTATTGTATAAATAGATTTATTATTTAATAATATAAAATTGCACAGTTACTTTATAGACTGAATACAAAGTATTACAAATCATGAGTATACCAAGCAAAAATATATGACATATTGTTTTACATATACTTAAAAATGTTTAAATTATACATATACTGTAGTTATTATTTTCAATCACATATCTAATTTCTCTTAAAGCAAAAAAATTGTAATGTAGTATAACGATATTATGCATTTTATTTTGTCCAGGACATTTCTTCAATTATTGCTTTAAGAAAATAACATTTTATTCCCTAATATATGTATATATAAATTTTAAATCTTCAAGAGCATTCAAATAATAACTTATAAACTATGATATATTTGATTAAAGAATTAAATATTAATATTAAATCATCATATATAAATAATCCTTCTAGGTATACTATAAATCAAAGTCCCCTAACAGTTCATCTGTGTCTGTAATGAACAAAAATTTCCACATTAGGATACTAATTTTTAGGGATAACTCACTGTATCTATCATATCTTTTTAAAAATGGGCAATATACCAAATATATACTAAATAATACATTAACTGTATTATTTGTAAGGCATATCAGGTGAGCATTAAAAAAACACAAAACAATATGCACAGGAATAGTAAGGTGCTTACTATTCAGGTACACAGAGGAAAAGTTTTTTCCGTAAAGTGGATTCAAATATTGGCACCTGTGCCCTTTGGAACTGTAAACAGAGAGATGTGACACAGTCTGTAACTTTAGTGAATATATCAAATAGATGTTCTTTTTTGCACTTCCTGTCCAACATAGCACATAAACATTGTATAAACAATGAACCTTTATCTGTAATTCTATATGCTTCATACTCTGGAGCTGTAGCCCAATAAATGAGGAAGTGGGACTTCTTCAAATAGTAACTTGAATTATGTGGTCCATCTGCTACAATCTTGTTATTAACTTCTGGGTGTACATCAACTTGGCAGGCTTGCAGTATCAATACTTTTGGAATACCATGAAGTTTCACTTCAGAGTCCAATATGTTCTGTATATTCTCAACCTTTATTTTTACAGAGTCAGCTGCATAAACATGTCCTCTTACTCCGTGTGATAGTATACACAACATAAAAACACTGTCCTCAGCTACAACATTATTCTGTATTACATCCTTGATAAACTTTATTAATTCTTTATGATCTAAGTTAGATTTACTTACAACTTTAAATTTTAATGAAGACATTGTTCTTTCTAAACAATACAAATCTTTAGCAGAGCCCAAACGGTCCTCTAGATCCGGTGTATCTAAACCTTCAATACTATCTTTAGAAGGATGGAAAATCTCTTGATTAATAATGCAACATACCCCAAGACAGTCTTTGTTCTTAATTACATAAGCATCCTTTCGTATTAGGGTAGTATCCGATTTCAAATTTTGGATAGGTACATCTTCCATATGTAATTGATTAAATAGCTGAAAGATTTCATCAAAATTCTCCCTGTCTTTAACATCAGATCTTTTAGAAACATTTAAATTAGCTTTTACAACGGGAGTGCCGGATTTTTCATCTGCATGATCTTGATCATTCACTTGGCTTTGTACATCATTGAGTATTGTGGAAAACTTAGTAAGCCCACTAAAGTTTGCTAATATTTTTATAAGCAAGTCTGTGTCATATTCTGAATTGTTTGTTTTTTGTTCCTTCCTGTATTTTCCAAGTTTAATAAATCTTTGGCACATAAGTTTTAAGAACACAGCTTCACATGTTTCAAGTTCAGATACTTCTATGTCATATGAAATTAAAGTTCGCTTTAATTTACTTAAATATTCAGATGTCATGCTTTCACAAATTCTATATAGAACCTTTTTCATAGGATCTATGTAAATATTCACGTACATATTCTCAGGTAAATAATGTTTTGTCACACTGTTTACGTCGAATCCTAGCTTCCGAACGACACTGTACATTCGACATATGCAAAGAGCTTCTAAGAATTCGTACCTCCAAGTTGGACGAGATTGTGCGTACAAAGCCCAATCATAGAGCAAATTCATATTGTTGCTTTCAACATCTTGCGATACCCTTTGATAGACAATCAACTTTTGTAACGCAGTATCCGGAACTTCATACAGTAAAAAGACTAAAGAAGTCATATCATATGTATCTATATCTTTTTGAATCTCTAACATTATATCTACACTTATGGAGTTGATATTGTTAAATAAATTATCCACAGATTTAACCTCGGCATCTGCACACAACATTTTAATATGAAATGATCAATAGAAACTATTTATGAAGGAATTTAAGAATTTTCTATTCACTATTCAGTTTGACAATTCACAATAGCAGTTAAAAGTAAAGCGTGTTCCGAATTGACATATAAGTTAGATTTTTTTATTTTTTGTTAAACTTTTTATAATATTTCATTACTTCTGTTGTGTTGATTTAATATATTTCTATATAAGCTATTGTGTTTTTAAGTTTAAGTTAGACATTTCATCGTAATAAAAAGAATTACAAAAATGGATATTTTTTACAGACAATGACAATGTATCCAATAACATTAAACATAGGTAATACGTTTTCGATATCAAGATTTAGAACAAACCTTGGTCATGTAGGGAAAAGGGGAAGCCCCTATTTGCTATTACACTACAAATTATTATATTATATGTTAAATCGGCAAATGGGTAAGGGTATTATATTATATATATATCTCCAAATAGATTTGTTTAGGATATTACAAGTAGGTACAGACTTTTTAGAATATTATATAAATAAAATCCTAAAAAGATTAGATTCCACGCTGTTAATAAATTTAAAATATAACATTCTATTGCAGGGCTGAGGGCGCCCTTATTCGAAAATAAGAAAGTTTGTAAAAAAACTCATCTTATTTTGTGGAATCCTGAACATATAAATATAACATATTAATAAAAATATGTATGCAAAATATCCACCGATATAAAATTAAAAAAAATACTTAGTATTACAGGAAGTTCAAAGTACAAAAGAGGTTATCTGAAGATGTGCAACATAATATATTATCTTAGTATTTAACGCCCAAGGTCGTATTTTATAGCTCTTTAGATCAAGACAAGTTAATAGAATGTTTATAAAGCACTCATCGAACAGTGAATAAAGGAGAAGGATTAAATCAACCATGTTATTAGGTGATTCATATTTTCATATATATATTTTTATAACATTTTTAATATCTAAAAATTGTTTTCGTTCTAATTATTATTCTACAGTTTTCGTCGCAATTTCAATTATGTATTTTTATTGTTCAGATTAAATTATCAAGTAAAGCAACTGTAAAGCGAAATTATTTTATCCGAATGGACACATCTATAATAAAACTAATCGTTTCAAGGCTGGAAGATTTTTAATGAGAAATAATGAACGAAACGTACTTTATCGGCGTAGATGTAGGTTCAGGAAGTGTGAGGGCAGCTCTTGTTGATATCAAAGGTCATGTTGTTAATGCATCTGTGAAAGAGCTACAGACATGGAAGCCAAGAATAGATTTTTATGAACAATCCTCAGATGATGTGTGGCTATGCTGTGAATATGTTATTAAAGTTAGTATTTTGAATTTTTCTTCTTTTTCTTTTATTTATTAGTATAATTTATACTTTATCGTTCTTTAAATTGAAATCACTCAGATGCATCACCAGCAGATATTTATTAGGGTATTATTTAACAAGACATTTTTGAAGTTAAACTTTATTAGATTACTTTGATTGAATTTGATTTGTATGTCAAAACTGTATATATTCCAGAATGTCATAGAAAATGTAAACCCAGCAAGTGTAAAAGGTATTGGATTTGATGCTACTTGCTCTCTTGTAGCTCTAGATAAAAATGGCAATCCAAAAGCAGTAAGCGATTCCAAGAATAACAATCAGAACATAATTATGTGGATGGACCATAGAGCCCAAGCTGAAGCAGATTTCATAAACAAAACTGGCCATGACATTCTGCAGTACGTAGGTGGAAAAGTCAGTTTAGAAATGGAGATGCCAAAAATTCTATGGCTAAAAAACCATTTGTCCGAGCAGTGGATGGATTATGGATATTTTTTTGACCTCCCTGATTTTTTGACATGGAAGACTACAGGTTCATTGAGTCGGTCCTTATGCTCATTGGTTTGTAAGTGGAATTATGAGTGTTCAGTTGATGGAAAGAGTGGATGGAATTTAGATTTTCTTACAAAAATTGGTCTTCAAGATTTAGCTGCAAATAATTATGAAAAGATTGGAAGTAAGGTTTTAATGCCAGGAGACTATTGTGGCAGTCTAAGCACTGAAATGGCAAAGATTCTTGGCTTAAATGCAGGAACTCCAGTAGCCACTTCTATAATTGATGCACATGCAGGTGGTTTAGGTATGATTGGAGCCAGAGGAGATAATATTGATAGTGATGTGTCAAGTAGATTGGGCTTAATTTGTGGTACATCTACTTGTCATATGGCTGTTAATATAAAACCTGTGATGGTAAAGGGAGTGTGGGGCCCATACTTTAGTGCTATGGTACCTAAAATGTGGTTAAATGAGGCAGGCCAAAGTGCTTCGGGAATGTTGCTTGATCACATTATATCAAGCCATCCAGCTGGAATCAAACTGTCTAACCAGATGAGTACTGGAGAGTATGTAATTTGATAATATTTACAAATATATGTTTCCCTTTTCTTAATGTTTGTAAACTTTTCAGAACAAGAAGCTTTTTAAAGGGATTATTGAATAAAATGACTAAACAGCAAGGACTTCATGATATAAGTTTGTTAACCAGGGATTTTCATGTTTGGCCAGATTTTCATGGTAATCGTTCACCATTATCTGATCCTACGATGAAAGGAATGGTTGTTGGCTTGACAATAAACAGCAGTGAAGAAAATTTAGCCTTGCTTTACCTTGCTGCTATGCAGGCTCTAGCGGTATGATCATAAACTTGTGTTATAATTAAAAAAAATATTTAGACTGTTAGTAAAATATGTCTACAGCTAACTGTGAGTTATCAATGTACAATAATATATTTTGCAGTATGGAACGAGGCACATAATAGATGCGTTGGTACTAGCAGGATATGCACCATTCAAATCATTGCCTATATGTGGAGGAATCACAAAAGATCCACTTTTTATTCAAATACAAGCAGATTCAGTTGGCTTGCCAATATTAAAGCCACATGAGAAGGATTCTGTGTTGGTTGGTTCTGCTATCTTGGGAGCTTGCGCTTCACGTTACTTTAACAATGTTCAAGCTGCAGTTCAAAATATGGGAGGCACAGCTGATGTGGTGCAACCTAATGTAAATGTTAAATCATTCCATGACAAAAAGTATGAAGTTTTTCTAAAGATGTTTCAGGATCAAATAGCATATAGAAATATTATGAAGTAATATTTATAGTTTTTTTCACAATGTCAGATAAATTGAAATGTATCTAACGTCGATTATTATTGTTATGTGTGGCATTGTTACTTTTATGCGTTCCTTATTTTTGCTTTTTTTGTTTATGTGTAATAATAATTAATATACATGTAGAATATTGTAAATACGATGGATAATTGAAGTATAAAATTAACAAAATATGGAATTATTATATGGGCTGTGGGTACTATTATAGGAAATTTTTATTTTATATTTGAGGATATTACTTAAGTAATAAAAAAGAATCAAATAAAAACTTTAACTTTACTATATTTATTATTACATGTGATACCACGAACCACCCTGTTTGTTCGCGATAATCAAAAAACTTAGCGAATTTTTATGCTGTTATCACCCATAGACAGTGATCCATAAAATTATGAAAAAAGATATTATGCAGAAGGTTAGAAGGTTTATGATTTAATATTCTAATATTCTTTGGAAATAAGTTATAAAAATGTGAAATAACTTAAAAATAGTGCCTATTCCTGATATATATTAGTCTTGAGATATTTCTCTTTTTCTTGATTCAGATTTTCGTCGAGATAATCTATGATATTCTCTTTTATATGCCATATTTATTTATTTTTTATTAATGACATAAAAAATAGAAAATTGTGAATTGTTTTATTTTCTGTAAAAAATTAGTTTATGTTACATAATGTATCTCTGTCTTTTTTTATATGTATATATAGACAAAGACAAGTTCTTATACCAGTTTAAACATCAAAAATATCTAAATTCGACAAAAGGCGCGGTAGCTCAGATGAACTTTTTAATGCCCTCTTAGGAATGATCAGTTGTGAGTTTAATAAGATTTTTAATATTATAGAAAAAAGAGTGTTCAAAAATCAACAAAACAATGTAATTTTTGTACATAAAAATATAAAGAATTATAAAACGTATATAATATACATAGTAGGAACCGACATCATCTTGCGACTCCTGCTTTGCGCCTAGCAAAAGTACGTAAATCGTTTGTGGGTTTGGGGATAAGATTCTATAATAAAATTCCGAAATCAATTTTGGCCATGCCATTACAGCAGTTTAAAAACACTGTTAAAAAGAGGCTGATACAGAAAGCCTACTATACTGTTGAAGATTACTTAGATGATAAGGATTTGTGGATATAGCTGCTCGTCTACCCTGTACAAGACAGTAATAACTAAATGTAACTAGTTATAAGATTTATATTTTATAAAGGGCAACCGCCGAATTTCTTGCTGGCTCTTCTGGGTACGAACAGCTTTCCCAACCAGCAATAAAGTTGATGATTCAAAAGCAATTGTTTACAAGTTTACTTGAACAAAGAATATTTTGAATTTGAATTTAATCTTTTCTCTCACTGTTTACACTCACTTGCAGGCCTGCATATGATTCCTCTACTCTAGTATAATAAATCATGCTGAAATGCTATATGATTAAATACTTTTTTATGTGATTAGATCCGTCTGATATTCGTCTCAAGTACCTTATTTATAGAATAATATTAAAAAAGCACAAAGTTGCAAAGACGAATACCTACATAGTGCCTATGACAATTATAAAAAACTGAAAATAATCTGTGGAACAGTTTGGTTGGCTGAGGTGGTTTTGGTATCGCAGCTGAATAATTAACTGCTTATTATAAATCATTTCGCGTGTAAATGAATGAAAATGATAGACCTTGTTACCTTCAGTAATAATGATATATTAATAGTTTTAGATTTCTCTTAGAAACCACAAATTCCGAATTGTCAATATTGACAAGCAGGTTTGTATGTTATCCGGCCAAATATTGTAGTCTGTAACTATGGTACAAGATCGTCTACACCCTTTATGCACTTTTATTTAATAATATAATCGTAATCAATAAGTTCAGTTTTTAATGCAAACTAGGATTATTTAATATTTTCAGATCAAGATGTCGAAGCGTACAGCAGAAGATGGTGGTAATGGCAGTAGTCAACCGCCGATCAAGAAAGTTCATTTTGAACCCCATTTGATAGGTCCAGTTTCCACTTTAGAAGAAATGGATATTAAAGTACTCCAATTTCAGAACAAAAAGTTGGCTCAGGTAAATATAAATACTTGTCGGCACATAAATAATGAATGAACATCAGTAAACATAATTATTTATAAGAATTTTAAAAAAGTAGTCACAAAGTTGGTATCAGTAGTTTGACATATAAATCTTACATATAATCTGTTTTTATAAACTACTACAAAGTTAATGCTTAATATAAGTATAACACTTAGCCAAGGTTATGAGATTTTAATGCAAGATATATATTTTTTTGTTAGTGTGGTTTGATTGACCTCAATTGAAAATAAAAATATGAAATCCTTTGCTTTAAATGTCATTTTTCAAATAAAAAATATGTATATATTTTTAAATTGTAATC
The DNA here is from genome assembly GCA_947086505.1 of Morpho deidamia. Taxonomy (NCBI): domain Eukaryota; kingdom Metazoa; phylum Arthropoda; class Insecta; order Lepidoptera; family Nymphalidae; genus Morpho; species Morpho deidamia. The sequence goes on from CAMTZC010000015.1 coordinate 5,204,600, forward strand.
TTTTATTGATAATATAAATAAATACTATTTTATTTATGTTATTATTATTTACATTTCACAAATTTCTTGCAAATGCAAATAAATAAAATAAGTGAGCTTTTCTATTTAAGAAATAACTTAAGAATATGTTTGAAAATTATATATTCTAATTTTTTTTTTATACCAGAGAATAGAGCAACGTCACAGGTGTGAAGCTGAGCTTCGGGCGAGAATTGAGCAACTTGAAAAGAGGCAGACTCAAGATGATGCTGTTTTATGTGTTGTCAATAGATATTGGAATTTACTCAATGAGGACATTCGAGTGTTGCTGCAACGTTTTGATGCAGAGACAGCTGATGAATCAGAAAATAAAAGTAACTTTGAGAGATTATATTTTATTGTTACATATATAATTATATATAACATCACATTAAGAAATACTATGGTAACTATACTTTGGTAAAAACTACTGATATTATTTTTTGTGATCTTATTAAAAAAAGAAGAATCTTTTAAATTAATGATGATTTGAGGCATAAAAGAAATATGATGTATATTCTGTATTTTTGAGTTAAGTACTTCAAAATCAACATACAATAAAACACATTTTCCTTTTGGAGTTTACTTGACTTTTCAGTGATATAATTAAAAGACATCATTAAAAATAATCTTCATGTATTTTATTTACTAATGCTCTTTACTATGGTATGTGAAACTAATGAACGTTTTAGATAATAGTGTATAAAATATTTTGAGTTCAACAAAATACTTTTTTTTAATCATGGTGTCATAGATTGATAGTTTTTGTTTATCAATGGGTTAAAAACATGGATAAATTAAATGTTATATATTTCCAAGTTAATTATTAGTAAAGTTTATTTAATTTGTTTCTAAAATTGCCCACAGGATTTTACTTTATAATAATAGCAATGATTAGAGAGCAATACTGTGACTGTGACTGACACAATTCGATCAATTTAATTCATCAATCACAATTCATCAATCAATCATTCACACTTCAAATTAGTCTGCACAAATATGTGTGAGCAGTATATATTTCTTAATGTTGTCCATTTCAGTATTTGTACCAGAATTTTAATGTTATAGATGAGAATGAAGCCACCACTTCATTCTTAATGCAGTTATCGACATGGGACAAAGAGGAGTTAGATGCACAACTTGCAAATAGAGTCCAAGTCAGCAAACGAGCAGTGGCTAAGGTTTTACAAGCGTTTGACAGGCTGCAGCAAAGAAATGATAAGATTTGGAAGGCTATTAAAGGAGAGGGGGAAGGTGAGAGCACAAGACATGTGTTTATATTTTGTTTCAGCAAAGACTTTATTAGATAGGTAGATATAGAGTGCTTTCTACCTCTGAACCATATCAACCAGTAAGTTTTGATGTTTACATTAAAACTATAAAATCTTTTGAGTTAAAATGATTTTCCGGTAGTAATCTCTCAGTAAACTTTGAAGATTATATTTTTCTTTTTCTACCAATGGAGGTCCACTGTTAGATAATAGACTTAGGCCATTCATTTGCTATAGGATTTTGTCATCGAGTCTATGATGATGCTTCAGTTTCCGGGTGAAATGAATTTTGAGGTTAATGAATAAATGAATAAATATACTGAACACTTTCGTTGTGGGTGACAGATAACTGATAAATATAAAGATATATAATTTTAAACACATACTCAGATACAAATATACACCCTGGCTTGCAGAACCAATAATTTTATAGAAAATCTTGACCCATGGCGGTAATCGAATCCGCAACCCGCAGAACTGAAGGCAGGGTCACTATGCAAACCTACGGGTTACAACTGTGCCAGTGGGGCAATCCAAATTGTGGTCATGATTGTGTACAGTGCTAGTGTATTGTGTTAATGGTTGTGGTATGTAGGCAGTAGCATAGCTAGTAAACCAAAAACTCTAGAGAAAAAAATGACTATGTGCCAAAATAAACTATTTCAAGTAAATGACTTTACAGTTCCACATTCACCATGTTACAGACTACTCCAGATATGTCTTTATTTAGATTCTTTGTACTCCAGATTCGTCGTAATACAGCGATATCTTGTTCCTAATGTAGGAGAATTTTTCACTAGTTGAATTTATAGTTTGTAAGTTCGAGGAGCCTCCGGAGCTTGGGACCTGGGGCAATGCCCTGTCTAGCCCTCCGGTAGTTATTCCACTTTTTGTAGGGCATCCGTTATAACGAATTTTGCATGTATCAGGTATCAGAACAGATAGTACACTCTACATTTAGCATTGTTTTATTGCAGTTTAAAGCAAAATATTTTAATTACTGAGAGATTTGAGATCATTCATGTAATAATTTTTGCATAATTAGCATATATCTCTGGTACTGTTTAATTTGTACATACTTCAAATTAAAGGTCAGATAGCACTTATCCTTTCAGTTGCCTTACATTCTTTTGACGTTACAAATTCACACTGTTACCTAACAACAGCCACCTAACTTTACGACCAGCAATCGATTAAAAGATGTGTCCCAACCGCTTCCTTCCTCAAGGCTTTCCCCCTGGCCGGCCGGACCCCTGACCGTCAAAAGGTCAAACAGATTACTCGGGCGAAGAAAATTCGCCTGAGAGGACCAGCCCCACCTGCTAGATAGCAAGTGCAAAATTAACTTTAATGATACAATCATCATGTTCCGGCCACTTCCCATTTTTAATTGGCGTCGGCTCTCCTAACTTAATTAATCCCAAAGTTGGCGGTTCTCGATCGTCTGAGGATCTATGTTCTCTCGTTTGAGGTTTCAGTTATGGTTTTTGCCCATGTGATTCGGGGTCTTCCAAGTCTTTTTGGCGCGGCTCCAAGTTCCAGAAATTTTTTGGTCACATGGTCAACTTTAACGATACAATGTTGATGACAATACTATCCTTTATTATTTATTAGAGGGCACACCAGCTCCGGTGCTAGACGAAGTGATCCGTGCGACCAATGAGGAAGTCACAGCGGAGAATCGACGCCTTCAAGCTCTCTGCACAACACTGCATGAGAGCCACCATGCCATGACTCTCCGGGTCGCTCAGCTGCAGGATGCTGTGAACAGCAGGGATACTGAGAACGCTGAATTGAAGAACCAGATTGACGATCTGCAATATGAGCTTATGAAGGTAAAGTCCTGTTACTAACACACAGCATCAGGACATAGATCTCTTTCCTTTTTTTGGAGACATAGGTTTGTGCTTTGACCCAACTAGAATGCGGCTTGGTAGATTACATGTATCCCAGGAATTTTCCAGAGATATGCAGGTTACCTATAAATGTTTTCCTTCACTGGAAATCGTGTGATAAATTCCAAATATCAATTAAATTAAACATAAGCACATGGTTTTTACAGTTCGGCTATCACAGCTTGATATTTTGTTTTGAACACTGATTAAGTTGACAGTTATTCATACCAATATTACACATGGGAAAGTCTGCCTCATACACTTTCACGGCTAACCCAATGGAGCAATAATGATTAAATTTGATAATTAAAACTACACTACAGTAACATCAATACATATTACAAAAAAAAGTCCCCAAAAGCTGTCTATATGTAATCGATTTTCTCGAAATCTACCGAACGGATTTTTTATACTGTTTTTACTAAAATAGCAATTCTTGAAACAGGTTTAGATTAATAGTACATTACATAAGAACTCCCGCGGGGTTAATGTTTAAGCGGCAAATATTTTTTGATACTGATTTAGTATAGTTTAAAAACCGATCGTTTTTCTATCAGGAAAAGTGAAAAAGTTGTTTTATTAGACCGTGTGGTATCTGGCTGAGTAGTATAAAGCACCCTCATTTCTTACCGAGGTCTCGTAAAAGGAGACTAAGGTCAGTGGTTTAGTAGAAAAGAGTGCCCTATTTCTCACTGAGGGGTCGTAAAAAACGACTAAGGTAAGTTGACGTCAGGCAGGCGGCCGGTCGTAAATAAACGTAGCCAAATCATGTGACAACGTGTTTGTAACATGTTGTGCGTATACCACTTAAGAGTGGAATAAGGGCAGGAGGATGATGATGCATATTGTAGTATTGAGGGTACTTATATAAACTTGTCGGATCATCATCAGAGGGGCGAGGATAGAACGAGAGTCCGCAATTGCATATTGAGCTCATTTTGAGATTATAACATTGAGGTTATAACGTAACCTCTAAAACAGGACCGGGCATGGTTGTAAAACATAGGAACGGACCTAACGAATCTTAACACGGTTTAGTTAATCCTAATTTAGAATTATTACCAGATCGATTCTACCACCAGTTCGGAACGCTGTCATCCACTGAGAAGAACTGGCAAGAAACTCTTATCACGAACAGCAATTATCTTAGGTTAGATTTTATTAACACGGAATGTAATGTGGGCAGGTGCGGATCTGCCCGAACAACATGAAACTACACTATAGTAATCACACGAATATGAGGGTAGATTCTAATAACAAATAACTCTTAATTTAGGTACTCGCGAAACTACGTAAGCATCATTAAAACGATAAAGTAATTAATGATAGTAGTTGCGTAGTAACGACGCATGAACCCACTGGTTGAGACCAACCAAGACAAGTTGAAATACGATCTAAACGCGGGGGCGTTTAATAATCGTACAAGCCAAGCGTAACAGTAAACACTCGAAGGGATCAAACGGTCTAGCCTCGTAAGCGTAAGCCAATAACCGTATGAGTCAAGTTTTGCAACGAGACTGTCGTCGCTATTTTTTTTTCGAATGTGTCTAATGCTGTTAGCCCTAATGGCTTTTACAGCGTCACCGGTGGGATGGGCGAGCGTAGAAGCTTCGCCGGGTAATGTCGTCGCTGTCCCATTTTTCTGATGTCCCAGTTTTCTGACGTCGGTCGGTCGTGGCTTTTCGCCACCCTTCCGACGCCGCAATGACTAATCTAAGTCACACCATCAGTCCTCCATTACACGTGGCCCTAAGCCGTGGTCCGGCCTCACAGGAGGCACCCTTAGGACGACGTTCCCCGACTTAAGTAGAGCTTCTGCGCTCGCCATTTCGCAACCTCGGCGATGCTTCTGCGCTCGCCCGTCCCGCCCGGTGACGCTGTAAAAGCCATTAGGGCTAACAGCATACAGTCAGTTCGAAAAAAAAAAATTGTCGTCGCTTTGGAAATCTCAGTTATTTATAGCAGTGACAAATGACCTTTACTTGACCTGACCTTTCTATTGGCCACGTGCTTACCGTGCCGCCAATATACAAGAGATTCAAAACTAAAGAGATAATATTTGACTACTTCCGTTTCCGGCGCTACAGAAGCGCCGTCAAAGTAATATAGTATAACATATTTCCAAAATGTAAACACATAAAATTATTATTTCCAGGTGCGGTCACGAAATGACAAACTGGAGAATCATTTAGCTGAAGCTATTGAGAAACTAAAGAGCTACCACCAGTCGGGCAGTGCAGCAGGAAGCGCTGGGACGGCCTGTGCTGCTCCTCATCCCGTTGTCAACGCCAAGCTGGAAGACGTTGCCGCAGAGCTCGAGGAGCAGCGCGAACTGGCCAACAATCGACTGGCAGAACTTGACCGTCTGCATCGACAACACCGAGACACGCTCAAAGAACTCGAGAAGTTAAAGATGGACGTGAGTACCTGAACAACTATGTAACTGGGCATATCCATGCCCAGTTACATAGCCGCCTGGATTATTTTTAGGGGGGCAGCAAAATAAATACGGACATCTGCATAATCGTACAGGAGAGAACATCAACTTAACTAACTAACTAACGGAAAACTAGCTGTGCCAGCGGCTTCGCCCGCGTGGATTTCATTTGTCACAATTTTATTTCTAGAATTAAAATTTTAAACTTAAAGTAGTTATTATGAGTTAACCATAAAAGATAGAGACACGCTATCCCGGTCTTTTTTGTGGTATTTTCATAGATCTACAATTCTCTAGTACATTACTTTAGCGTAACTTTGCTAGTTTACGCAGCGCACGCGACTAAAGCTCCTACCTATTTACCTAAACCATAGTATAGTTATCTCTAGTAATCTCTATCTATGAGTTAGCATTATATATATTCTTACGAATGGTATGAAACATAGATAGCAGCCGATTTTCAGTCCTACTGTTATCCAGCAGCATATAAAATTTGATAAAAATCGGTCTAGCCGTAGAGGACTATAATAACTAATAAATATTGTGACATGAGAATTTTATATATAAGATATGGGTTAGTGGTATGTTATAATAAATATACATTCAAATAAGTCAAGCCTAATACATAAATACCTTACACATGAGAAAGTATAGAATTATTTCTTTTAAAATAATAATAATGATAAATATATGGGAAAATTACACATATAGTCGTTCCCAAGGTCACCTAATACTTGTATTGTGGGTGAAATACCATAGTGATGAGTCCATAATATATAATTTCAAATATTTAAATACATATCACATAAACAGCCAGACTTGAAAAATTAACAAAATGTTGAGTCATTGCTATTATATAATTATGTTTTTAAGTTCTTTAGGTAGCCTATAACTCTAGATGTTATATTATAATTAACCTCTTTTCAATAATAAACAATAACAACACAGGATTTTTTATTAGATCCGTCAACTACCAGAGTCTGTAATCGTAGAGACGACAGAATACAAGTGTCTGCAGAGCCAGTTCTCTGTACTGTACAATGAGTCCATGCAGATGAAGACAGCACTGGACGAGACGAGGGTACAGCTGCAGAATGCTAAGAACCTGCATATGCGACAGATAGAGATGATGGAGGTGTGTTTCTAGATTGTTCTAACTTTAAAATATAGAGGCCTAAACGTCATATGTTGTTGTGGCTCAGTCTAGTTTTAACTTCCTTCAAAACAAATTGATATTAAAAAAAAATCCGATCGCCATCAAACTTTTCCACTGACTCAATCTAAAGATTGTCTGAAAATTTTAATTAGTACATACTTTTTTATATATATAGACTAGCATAACCGCCATTCGTTGTAGTGGCTACGTCTGTTTTCTAATACCCCCTCTTATTATTTTGGCGCATATTAGTTCCAATTTATAAGCTGTAATAGCCTAGCGGTGAGACCGTGCGACTCTCTAGAGTCGACTCTAGAGTAGGTTCAAACCCCGGACAGGCACCAATGAGTTTTTCTATTAAAACTTATGTGTCTAATGATAATTGCAATTTATCACACGCTTTTCGGTGAAGGAAAACATCGTGAGGAAACCTGCATATCTCTAGAGAATTCTAGGGATATGTGTAACCTACCAATCCGCATTGGAGCAGCGTGGTAGGTCTTAGCTCCAAACCTTCTCTCCAAAAACAGAGAGAGGAGGCCTTAGCCCAGCAGTGGGCATAGTAACAGGCCGCTACTACTAGTTCCAATTTAGTAACAGCCTCTTATCATTCCACTTCTGAGTATCGGTCTCCCCTCTTCGTTTAATGAGAGCACAATTCGAGTTTAGACCCACCATGTTACTCCAATTTGGATTGGTAGTGTACATATATCCTTAGAATTCTATAGAGATATGCAGATTTCCTCACTTTTTCCTTCACAGAAAAACATTTGATACCTTCCAAATATCAATTAGACTGCTCCAATGCAGATTGGTAGGTTCTTTAGAGATATGCAGTTTTCCATACGCCTTTTTCTGTCACCGAAAAGCATGTGATAATTTGCAATTATCAATAACACACATAACTTTTAACAGAAAACCTCATTAGTGCCTGGGGGTTGAATCCGTGATCCCCCAAAAGAGCCACACGATATCACCACTGGGATATCACAGATTTTAGCAAAAACTACCACGATATTAATTTAAATTATATCATGTAAAAGATAGTTTTGATCATCAAAAGCTTAAGGCATCTAAAGTATATAAGTTGCCGCTATTTTGATCTTGAAAATATGATAATGAGGGTTCGGTATATGATTTTCTTATAGAGCGAAGAATTGGCACGGCAGAAGGCATTGAGAGCGGAAATGATCCAACTGGAGGACGTGCTCGGTCAGCTCCGGAAGGAATATGAAATGTTGCGTATAGAGTTCGAACAGAACCTCGCAGCCAACGAACAAACTGGACCAATCAACAGGGAGATGAGACATCTCATCACATCACTGCAGAATCACAATCAACAGCTGAAGGGCGAGGTGCATCGGTACAAGAGAAAGTATAAAGACACCAGTCAAGAGTTAAATAAGGTAAGTTAGATTTTCATGTCAATGATAACTTTTTCATTGGTATGTTCAACAGATATGCTGCTTGTATCAACATTGTTCTCCTACCGTCATTAAGTACGGTCAGCACGACATTTTTTCATCTTCCTTTCTTTCCTATCGTTCGTCAACTGCTCCTTCCTTCCATCATTAAGTACAGTCAGCACGACATTTTTTCATCTTCCCTTCTTTCCCATCGTTCGTCAACTGCTCCTTGCTTCGATCATTAAGTACAGTCAGCATCACATGTGTTATCATCCCTTCTTTCATATCGTTCGTCAACTGCTCCTTGCTTCCATCATTAAGTACAGTCAGTACGACATGTTTTCATCTTCCCTTCTTTTCTATCGTTCGTCAACTGCTCCTTGCTTCCATCATTAAGTACAGTCAGTACGACATGTTTTCATCTTCCCTTCTTTCCTATCGTTCGTCAACTGCTCCTTGCTTCCATCATTAAGTACAGTCAGTACGACATGTTTTCATCTTCCCCTCTTTTATATCGTTCGTCGACTGCTCCTTGCTTCCATCATTAACTACAGTCAGTACCACATGTTTTAATCTTCCATTCTTTTCTATCGTTCGTCAACTGCTCCTTGCTTCCATCATTAAGTACAGTCAGTACGACATGTTTTCATCTTCCCTTCTTTTCTATCGTTCGTCAACTGCTCCTTCCTTCCATCATTAAGTACAGTCAGTACCACATGTTTTCATCTTCCCTTCATTCCTATCGTTCGTCAACAACCCCTTGCTTCCATCATTAAGTACAGTCAGCACGACATTTTTCATCTTCCCTTCTTTCCTATCGTTCGTCAACTGCTCCTTCCTTCCATCATTAAGTACAGTCAGCACGACATTTTTTCATCTTCCCTTCTTTCCTATCGTTCGTCAACTGCTCCTTGCTTCGATCATTAAGTACAGTCAGCATCACATGTGTTATCATCCCTTCTTTCATATCGTTCGTCAACTGCTCCTTGCTTCCATCATTAAGTACAGTCAGTACGACATGTTTTCATCTTCCCTTCTTTTCTATCGTTCGTCAACTGCTCCTTGCTTCCATCATTAAGTACAGTCAGTACGACATGTTTTCATCTTCCCTTCTTTCCTATCGTTCGTCAACTGCTCCTTGCTTCCATCATTAAGTACAGTCAGTACGACATGTTTTCATCTTCCCCTCTTTTATATCGTTCGTCGACTGCTCCTTGCTTCCATCATTAACTACAGTCAGTACCACATGTTTTAATCTTCCATTCTTTTCTATCGTTCGTCAACTGCTCCTTGCTTCCATCATTAAGTACAGTCAGTACGACATGTTTTCATCTTCCCTTCTTTTCTATCGTTCGTCAACTGCTCCTTCCTTCCATCATTAAGTACAGTCAGCACCACATGTTTTCATCTTCCCTTCATTCCTATCGTTCGTCAACAACCCCTTGCTTCCATCATTAAGTACAGTCAGCACGACATTTTTCATCTTCCCTTCTTTCCTATCGTTCGTCAACTGCTCCTTCCTTCCATCATTAAGTACAGTCAGCACGACATGTTTTCATCTTCCCTTCTTTCCTATCGTTCGTCAACTGCTCCTTGCTTCCATCATTAAGTACAGTCAGTACGACATGTTTTCACGTTCCCTTTATTCCTATCGTTCTTCAACTGCTCCTTGCTTCCATCATTAAGTACAGTCAGCACCACATGTTTTCATCTTCCCTTCTTTCCTATCGATCATCAACTGCTCCTTGCTTCCATCATTCAGTACAGTCAGTACGACATGTTTTCACGTTCCCTTTATTCCTATCGTTCTTCAACTGCTCCTTGCTTCCATCATTAAGTACAGTCAGCACCACATGTTTTCATCTTCCCTTCTTTTATATCGTTCTTCAACTGCTCCTTGCTTCTATCATTAAGTACAGTCAGTACGACATGTTTTCACGTTTCCTTTATTCCTATCGTTCTTCAACTGCTCCTTGCTTCCATCATTAAGTACAGTCAGCACCACATGTTTTCATCTTCCCTTCTTTTATATCGTTCTTCAACTGCTCCTTGCTTCTATCATTAAGTACTGTCAGTACGACATGTTTTCACGTTTCCTTTATTCCTATCGTTTGTCAACTGCTCCTTGCTTCGATCATTAAATACAGTCAGCATCACATGTGTTATCATCCTTTCTTTCATATCGTTCGTCAACTGCTCCTTGCTTCCATCATTAAGTACAGTCGGTACGACATGTTTTCATCTTCCCTTCTTTCCTATCGATCATCAACTGCTCCTTGCTTCCATCATTCAGTACAGTCAGTACGACATGTTTTCACGTTCCCTTTATTCCTATCGTTCTTCAACTGCTCCTTGCTTCCATCATTAAGTACAGTCAGCACCACATGTTTTCATCTTCCCTTCTTTTATATCGTTCTTCAACTGCTCCTTGCTTCTATCATTAAGTACAGTCAGCACGACATGTTTTCACGTTTCCTTTATTCCTATCGTTCTTCAACTGCTCCTTGCTTCCATCATTAAGTACAGTCAGCACCACATGTTTTCATCTTCCCTTCTTTTATATCGTTCTTCAACTGCTCCTTGCTTCTATCATTAAGTACTGTCAGTACGACATGTTTTCACGTTTCCTTTATTCCTATCGTTTGTCAACTGCTCCTTGCTTCGATCATTAAATACAGTCAGCATCACATGTGTTATCATCCTTTCTTTCATATCGTTCGTCAACTGCTCCTTGCTTCCATCATTAAGTACAGTCGGTACGACATGTTTTCATCTTCCCTTCTTTTCTATCGTTCGTCAACTGCTCCTTTCTTCCATCATTAAGTACAGTCAGTACGACATATTTTCATCTTCCCTTCCTTCCTATCGTGCGTCACCTGCTCCTTGCTACCATCATTAAGTACAGTCTGCACGACATTTTTTCATGTTCCTTTCTTTCCTATCGTTCGTCAACTGCTCCTTGCTTCCATCATTAAGTACAGTCAGTATGACATGTTTTCACGTTCCCTTTATTCCTATCGTTCTTCAACTGCTCCTTGCTTCCATCATTAAGTACAGTCAGCACCACATGTTTTCATCTTCCCTTCTTTTATATCGTTCTTCAACTGCTCCTTGCTTCTATCATTAAGTACAATCAGTACGACATGTTTTCACGTTCCCTTTATTCCTATCGTTCGTCAACTGCTCCTTGCTTCCATCATTAAGTACAGTCAGCACCACATGTTTTCATCTTCCCTTCATTCCTATCGTTCGTCAACAACCCCTTGCTTCCATCATTAAGTACAGTCTGCACGACATTTTTTCATGTTCCTTTCTTTCCTATCGTTCGACAACTGCTCCTTGCTTCCATCATTAAGTACAGTCTGCACGACATTTTTTCATGTTCCTTTCTTTCCTATCGTTCGTCACCTGCTCCTTGCTTCCATCATTAAGTACAGTCTGCACGACATGTTTTCATCTTCCCTTCTTTTATATCGTTCTTCAACTGCTCCTTGCTTCTATCATTAAGTACAGTCAGTACGACATGTTTTCACGTTCCCTTTATTCCTATCGTTCGTCAACTGCTCCTTGCTTCCACCATTAAGTACAGTCTGCACGACATGTTTTCATCTTCCCTTCTTTTATATCGTTCTTTAACTGCTCCTTGCTTCCATCATTAAGTACAGTCAGTACGACATGTTTCACGTTCCCTTTATTCCTATCGTTCGTCAACTGCTCCTTGCTTCCACCATTAAGTACAGTCAGTACGACATGTTTTCATCTTCCCTTCTTTTCTATCGTTCGTCATCTGCTCCTTGCTTCCATCATTAAGTACAGTCAGCACCACATGTTTTCATCTTCCCTTCATTCCTATCGTTCGTCAACTGCTCCTTTTACAAGCATATCATACTTCACAGGATCCATCCATCTTTTGTTCGGCCTCCCACTAATCATGCATCCACATTCATATTTAAAACTCTTTTAGTTTAATATTTATGTTAAAATAATCTAGATTCGGAAAGAGGTTGAAGAGGCGAACAACCGCGGCGGTGGTGGTGCGGAGCAAACTGATGAAAAACCGCTCGTTGTTAAAAAGGAAGAACCTGACGCCGAGGTAAAGAATTTGCAAATATTTCAAGAGTAATAATAAATATACCTTTATTATTACTTTTGTATTACGGATCTCCGCAAAGTATCGCCAAACTGTATAAATCATACAAATTTTTAGTAAATTAAACAAAATAATTATTACAAATTGAAAAATCTTCATTGCATCTTAGTTGCATAAGCTAAACTGACTTACAGTATTTCATGCACTGGCTATGATAGAAAGAGAGAGAAAACTCTCTTTTTATATTTATATAGTAAGTTTTACTTCAAAACCCTTAGACTTAGACATTAACAGTTAACACATTCCATGTATGTGGGGCGTGTACGACGTTTACTATTCTCATTAACCACTTATTGCGCGGGTTTTACTATGAAATTAGGTAGAAAAAAAGCAGACTAAATTCCAACGAGCATTCATATACACTAAGTTGCTTTACGCCACTGCTTTACGGCACATGGTGCCTTTATAAAGACGATATAAAACGTTTGCATGCTTTTCGCCTTAAGTGTTTACGGTCAATTCTTAAAATCAAGTCGCAAGATCGTATACCAAACTAAAGTACTACGAAAGTCGAAAAATGTCGGAGCCGAATCAATGCTTATGCGAGGGCCAGTTGAAGTGGTGTGGACATGTCCGAATGAACGACTCCAGATTATCGAAGGCTATTATCTATTCCCAATTGAAGGAGGATAAACGTTCTGGTGGCCAACATCTGCTTTATAAAGACGTTTTGAAACGTCATCGCAAGCATGTCAGACTGTCATTTGAAAGAAGTCGTCTAAAAAATCTGGACGCAAAACGCCTTTTTTAAAAGAATTACGTACTCACACACGTACAACTTCTAGTTATTAATGATTTTATACTTGAATATTCGTGGTTTGAAGACATAATTATAAATTATTAGTTTCGGGTACATACCACGGTAATTTGTTTTGATTCGCCGATATTTCGACCCAGTTGCATGGATCGTGGTCACGACGGAACTGTTCCGTGAAAGTTCCACGAACTTCTAGTTTGTTGTACTGTGCACCCTGCAACAGGATATTTAAAAGCAAATTTGGTTTTGCCAGTCATAGTCGCGCACATCTTATGATTTAACAAGGTTCGCCGTTGACGAATACGTCAAGGAGGACATCACATACACTAAGCTCTATGAAATACATACGGGCGAGAAGTAGTCGCTAGAGATAAAAGAATGAACATAGTATTTATAAGTGGCTAGAGTTACTCGGGATAGCGCAAATCGAAAACAATTTGATGCGCGAGATGGTCATGTTCGAGGTGCTTAAGACAATGTACCACTAAAAACAGAAAATACAACTGTATTTTTGGGAATGACGTTGGATACAAAACTCCAATGGAGCACACACATAACAGCTCTCGCAGGGAAACTCAGTTCAGCAGCCTAAGCTATTCGAAAGATAAGACAGTTTACAGACGTCGAAACAGCAAAACTAGTTTATTTTGCTTACTTCCATAGCATTATGTCTTATGGAATAATGTTATGGGGTAAATGCGCTGATATTGAGAAAATTTTTGTATTACAAAAAAAGCCATACGTGGCATTTATAATTTGAGTCCGCGTGAGTCCCTGCGAGAGAAGTTTAAGGAAACAGGTATTCTTACGTTAGCTTCACAGTATATTTTTAGCAATTTGATTTTTGTGCATAAAAATATACATAATTATAAAAAGATTGGCGATGTATATAATAGACAAAGTAGGAACCGACATAAGCTTGCGGCTCCTGCTTTGCGCCTTGTAAGAGTACGTAAGTCGTTTGTGGGTTTGGGTATAAGATTCTATAACAAAATTCCACAATCAATTTTAACTTTGCCATTACAGCAATTTAAAAATACTGTTAAAAAGAGGCTGATACAGAAAGCCTATTATACCGTGGAGGCTTACATTGATGATAAGAATGCGTGGATATAGCTGCTCTTTGACCTTGTGCAGGATAGCTATGACAAAATGTAATTAGTATTAAGAATCTTCTTTTTTAAAAGAGCTCCACCGAGTTTCTTGCTGGCTCTTCTCGGTAGGACGACTTTCCGAACTAGCAATAGAGTTGACGATTCAAAAGCACTTGTTTACAAGTTTATTTGAATAAAGAATATTTTGAATTTGAATTTGAATTTGAAAAAGTGGCCTGAATGGAAAATCTTCAAAAATTAACGTTGCATGGAAAGTGTTAAGTGTCCTTTATGTGGTCATCAAGTTAGCAATGACACCAATAGTGATGTATGTAGGGCGAAGAGGGCGGCAGTGGAGGGCTTGACATGAAGGGCGCGGGCAACAAGGAGCACACCCGGGCTAAGCTGCAGGAGCAGGACCTGATGATTAAAGACCTCAAGCAGCAGCTGAAGTAAGTTAGCGAATCTCATTAAAATTTCACTATATGATTATATAAAATAAACAAATAAATATATGGCACACTTACACACACGGTAAGTAACAGCCTGTTATTATGCCCAGTGCTGGGCTAAGGCCTCCTCTCTCCGTTTTTGGAGAGAAGGATTGGAGCTAAGACCTACCACGCTGCTCCAATGCGGATTGGTAGGTTACACATATCTCCAAAATTCTCTAGAGATACGCAGGTTTCCTCGCGATGTTTTCCTTCACCTAAAAACGTGTGTTAAATTGCAATTACCAATAAGACACATAAGTTTTAATAGAAAAACTCATTGGTGCCCGGGGTTTGAACCTTTGTCGTCTCTAGAGAGTCGCACGGTCTCACCACAAGGCTATCACAGCTTACACACACGGTAGTCCGTCCCTAAAGTAAGTATAGTACGCGGCAATAAATAATGCACATCTAGGCTCAGAGAGAGAACTCGGCTAGGTTCTGCTTCATAGAGCATATTCTCTGTCGCATAGACTGACGAACCCGTGTGTGACAGTGACAGCGCTCTACGAAACAAAATCGGCCGGCTGTTTCGTTCTAAGTCCTCGATGTGCATTATTTATTGCCGGGTACTATAACTTAATACTTGTGTTATGGGTGACGAACAACTGGTAGATATAATACATATATAAACTTCTGCATTATGTCCTACCGCTGCCCCCAAACAAAACGTAGAAGTATTTCAGTGTTATTTATATCAGAACTTTAATTCATAAGTAATAAACTCTGTATGTAATATTACAATCTGATTACAGTCGCCTTAGCGATGGCTTATTCCATGCAACTCCAAAAATCAACGTTCAATAAAGGGGATATTTTAACAGTGATGTTTTATATAATACCAAAGATATACAGTTCCACATTACAATCGGAACTGAAACTATCACAAAACACATTAAAACATTAAATAATTAAAGAATATTGTGGTTTAGGCTTGACGGCGTAAGAATATAAAAGGGACACTTACACACACGGTCGTACCGTCCCCAAAGTAAGTAACTTAATACTTGTGTTATGGGTGACGGACAACTGGTAAATATACTACATATATAATTTAAATACATACACCCAGGCTCAAAGAACCAACAGATTGTTTATAGAAAATGTTGGCCCTCGGCGGAAATCGAACCCCCGCAACCGAAGCATCATCAGGAGATAGACTCCACGACGGAGCGCGGATTATAGCAAAATAATTTTATTATTACTTTTGTATTATGGATCTTCGCAAAGTAACGCCTAATTCTATAAATTAGATAGTGCAATACTTTAGGTTATTATAGTACATATCGGTATTATGTAAATTGTGTTGAAGGCATCGAGCAGTTGTTAAAAAACTTGCTTGCTTATTCGCGTGCGCTGCGTAAACCAAAAGAGATACGGTAAAGTACTAGAGAATTGTCGATAGATAAAAATACTAGAAAAAAGTCCGCGATAGCATTTATCTCTCACGGTTAAATATAATAATAATAATAATAATAATAATAAGTTTATTTGACATAAAGCCTAATACAAAAATAACTTAACTTATAACAGATTTTTAATTTATGGCTTATATTAAGTTGCGTATAAAATAATGGTGACCCTGACTTTCAAGCTAGGATAAACCTGTGTTTTAAAAGTCAGTGGTTCAGCTCGAACATCAAAAAATGGCAACTCACAAGAGTATTACTAACTTTTACGTTCAAAATTTCGGAAACGTTTCGTAAATTAGTGAATTATATAATTTTATTTATATAATTTTAAATACATACTTTGGTATACAAATTTACACCCTGGCTCGAAGAACCAACAATTTGTTTTTAGATTATGTTGACCCTTGGCGGTAATTGAATCCGTGACCCGCGGAGCTGAAAGCAGGGTCACAACTGCGCTAGTGCGGCAGTTCAGATTGTGGTTAGGATTAGGTTAGGAACCGAAATAAATTAATAATACCAAGGCTAAGGCTTCAGAAAGTACGTAGATCGTTTGTGGGCTTCGGTATACTTTTTTATAATAAAATTCCTCAATCAATTTTGGACTTGCCTTTACACAAGTTCAAAAAAAGCAATTAAAGAGACTCTCATTAATAAAGCTTACTATAATGTTAAAGACTATGTCAATGATAAGAAAGCTTGGAACTAAATTGCGACCAGCTATGTACTAGATGATATTATAATCTAAGTTTGTTAACAATAGTTAATACAAAACTGTAATATTTATTTTTGAAAAGAGTGACCGCCGAGTTTCTTGCTGGTTCTTCTCGGTTAGAGCACCTTTTCGAACCAGTTGTAGCTTCAATTTAATTTAAATTTGACGATTCAAAAGTGCTTGTAATAGGCCAATTTGAATAAAGACTTATTTGAATTTGAATTTGGTCATGATTGTGTCCAATGCTAGTGTATCGTGTTGGCACAGCTAGTATAATATGAAATACAAAATTCTATATAGAAACATTTTTTTTTTATGTTGATCAGAAAAGCAGTGAACGAGCAGAAGGAGTTGAAGTTGTTGCTAGACATGTACAAGGGGGTCAGCAAGGAGCAGCGAGATAAGGTGCAGCTCATGGCCGCCGAGAGGAAGGCGCGCCAGGAACTCGAGGACCATCGCCAGAAAGCTAAGATGGCACAGGTCTGTACATCTTTCGATTTTGTTGATCTGAACATACTATACAAAAAACTAAATTCAAATTCAAATAAGTCTTTATTCAAATTGGCCTATTACAAGCACTTTTGAATCGTCAAATTAAAATTAAACTGAAGCTATAACTGGTTCGGAAAGGTGCTCTAACCGAGAAGAACCAGCAAGAAACTCGGCGGTCACTCTTTTAAAAAATAAATATTACAGTTTTGTATTAACTATTGTTAACAAACTTAGATTATAATATCGTCTAGTACATAGCTGGTCGCGATTTAGTTCCAAGGTTTCTTATAATTGACATAGTCTTCAACATTATAGTAAGCTTTATTAATGAGAGTCTCTTTAATTGCTTTTTTGAACTTATGTAAAGGCAAGTCCAAAATTGATTGAGGAATTTTATTATAAAAAAGTATACCGAAGCCCTATTGTAGCCAAACGGTGAGACCAGTGGGGGGAGGGGGATTGTCATGGATAAACTGCAAAATTTGCAAGATTCGCAATGAACTTTTTACTTAAACTTATGTGCCTAATTGATTTTTGCAATTTAATCGCTCGCTTTTCGGTGAAGGAAAACATCGTGATGTAACGACCTGTTGTAATCCCATTGCTGGACATAAAATTCAAATTCTTTATTCTAAACTTGTGAACAAGTCCTTTAAATCGTCAACTCTACTGCATACTGCATAGGCCTCATCTTTCCGTTTCCGGAAAGAATGGTTGGAGCTAAGAAAGCGGATCGGTAGGTTCACGTATCTCCAGAATTCTCTAGAGATAAGCAGGTTTCCTTAATTATTTATTCTAAACTTGTAAATCTTTTGAATCGTCAACTCTACTACATACTGCATAAACCTCATCTTTCCGTTTCCGGGGAGAAGGCTTGGAGCTAAGACCGCTAAGAATGCGGATTGGTATGTTCACATATCTCCAGAATTCTCTAGATATATGCAGGTTTCCTTAATTATTTATTCTAAACTTGTAAATCTTTTGAATCGTCAACTCTACTGCATACTGCATAAGCCTGATCTTTCCGTTTCCGGGGAGAAGGGTTGGAGCTAAGACCGCTAAGAATGCGGATTGGTAGGTTACACATATCTCCAGGATTCTCTAGATATATGCAGGTTTCCTTAATTATTTATTCTATACTTGTAAATCTTTTGAATCGTTAACTCTACTGCATACTGCATAAACCTCATCTTTCCGTTTCCGGGGAGAAGGGTTGGAGCTAAGACCGCTAAGAATGCGGATTGGTAGGTTACACATATCTCCAGAATTCTCTAGATATATGCAGGTTTCCTCACGATGTTGTCCTATTTACTTTTAAAGTGTATTCTGTTAATATGAAAGGGAGAGGGTTCTCCTTCACATATTCAAATCAAATCAAATCAAAATAATCTTTATTCAAGTAAGCTTTTTACAAGCACTTTTGTATTGTCAATGATCGATTACATTTAATAAGCTACACTGGTTCGGAATGTTGCTCTTACCGAGAAGAACCAGCAAGATACTCGGCGGTCAATCTTTTAAACATTTAAATTTACATTATCTATGTTGTAATATATAAATTTCATCTATCTTCATTACATTTCATCTATAAAAAAATATGTGTGATGTTTCCGGCAAAAACATTAAAAGAATTTGTGCTGACACTCCAATAAAAGTCATATAAATTGAACATGGTTCATTATTACTAAATAATAAAATCTTTTCAACAATTTATTTGCAGTCTTGTTTGAAGCTGAAAGGATTTTCAAATCCAAGCATTATTATAATTCAAATAATCTTCAATTGTGTAAAAAATCTAGGAAGGGAACTACTTCTTGGTTTGAAATCGGTTTCGATTAGTTTGTTAATAAAAAGTTTTAAGGTGCTCATTGTATATTCTTATGGTAATGATATATTTGTTTATTTAATAAAATAAACTTGATTTGATTTGATGAAGGGAAAAAACGATGAAACCCGCTACCTGCTCTAACGCTAACCATCTCTGTGTGTGTCATGTGTATTAACAGGATCGCCTTCTCTTTTGATCATATGTAGTGATAATAAAATACTGCAGCTTTGTACTATTCCATTTTATTAAATTTTATAAATAATGTACATGTTATTATTATTATTTATCTTTATTGTATAAACAAAAGGCGGACTTATCCCTAAAAGGGATCTCTACCAGCCAACCTATGAGTAACAGAAAGAAAATGAAAAGAAAAAAAAATGATGATGGAAAAAAAAGGAAGGAAGAAAAATAAAAATAACGAAACATTATACATAGATTAAAGTTGAAAAATAAATGAATAAAATAATAGATAATAGTGATTATTTGAATTGATTAAAATGTAATTTAATATTGATAATAAGCTAAATTTAATTTAAATGACTTGAGACAAATATTTTTAGTCTGTGACTTAAATGCTGATAGGGAAGGAGATTTGCGGATTGATACAGGTAAATCATTCCACAGCTTTACACCTTGAAAGCTAAATGTTAAATTATTATAATTTACCATTTTTCCGTTTCACGTCTATTCCTTATTACCGCTAGCGCCAGCATGGCCGCCCGTCCGCTTTATTTTATATTCTCGTCTATGATTTTTAGTTTAGCTATAGACAAATATTTTGGAATAGCTAACATGTGAGTTTGGTTTTTGTTCAGGAGAGCAAACGGGAACGCAGGCTAGCAGATGAGGACGCGTTGCGGAAGATCAAGCAACTTGAAGAACAGAAGTACGAGCTGCAAAAGCAGCTGTCGTGCGCGAGGCCCAACGCCGACCCGCTGCATACCTTCGCGAGGCCGTTCGCTGGCTCGCAGGTAACTTCCTATGTCGCTGTGTTGCAGGTATTCAATTAATTAGCTTCTCATTAGTTAGCACTACTGTTTTGTACAAATTGTAATTTTGCGTTATTCGGGTGTTATATTCAGTAGTGCCACGACCGTATTGACTTTTGATATTGATATGAGTATTTAGTGACGCGTTTTAACCAGTGAAACGTGTGAGAAGACGCGACCGTCCGCGGTTTTAGTTCGCGCTGGGGTTACTGTTCCCCCATATAGGGACGATTCAATAACGTGTGACCTTACGAAGGTTGTTGCACACAACCGGGTGTTATTTGTGTTATTTAACCGCGTTGGTGAAGTGTATACTCCGGGAGAAATAGACAGTACGTGTCCGTGGAAGACTGCAGAGGCGAGCCAACGGTTTCGGGATTCGGCCAAGTTCATACAAGCGCACACACACACGTACACATATACACGCAGTGATGAGGCCGGACCGCATACAGCTGACGGCCGCATAAGGTAGGTTGAGACGCCGAGACGAGGGGCCCAGGTCTCGGAGGTTGTTTCATCCGCCCGCACGTTTGTGCGGAACAACTACTGTATCATTTTAATATTTAAACCAAACATATTCTTGCAATCAATCCATTTCTGTTCAACCATTTATTTTAAAGCAGAAACGCAGGTACATTCTTTAACAGGGACCGATATACAGTTATGTTGGGCAATAACCAAAAATTAAAATGGACCTCCACTACTTATTAATCGAGTAATTATAGACAGACTTTTCATTGTTAATTATATCTCATAAAAGTAGCCCATGCTTATGGGACATAAGTCCCTATATCTTGAATGAAGTTATTAGAAAAATGAAGGTAGGAGAAAAATTTTACATTTTATAATTCATGTTAAGGCAGACTAAGGATCTCTGACATGAGATTAAAAATATTTAAACATTCGGTGCCAAGTGAAAAGTATTATATACACTAAGCTCGCACGCATGCACGTAGAAAGCACGCACGCAGCCGTTAATACACGCACGCATTCGTATAAACAAACAATCACACACGAATACACCCACTTGTTGCTTATTTGCGTTTTGTATGTGTTGCAATTTAATTATTGCTTATGTGAATCTATTCTGTGTAATTTTCGCTTTAAATTGGAATAATAATGCGTGTTAATGTATTAACTGTTACAAAAGTAATAATAAAATTATTTTGCTATAATCCGCAATACAGTAAATATAAAATGTATATAGTGCTAAATGTATGTCGAACTATCCGTTTTTTCATATCCGTTACATGCAGGATTCGTAAAAACACATGCACAAACCTCCACCACTTCCACCACAATACACAAGCACTACACACGTTCACTATCACAAACTCAACAATCGTTTCGCCCCGCAACCGAAGCATCATCAGGAGATAGACTCCACGACAAAATCGTAAAGTGATTATTACTTACGCGATACAGTAAATAGAAAATATATATAGTGTTTAATGTATAGTGGACTATCAGTATTTTCATACCCGATACGTGCAGGATTCGTACACATGCACAAACCTCCACCACTTCCACCACAATACACAAGCACTACACAGGTTCACTATCACAAACTCAACAATCGTTTCGCCCCGCAACCGAAGCATCATCAGGAGATAGACTCCACGACAAAATCGCAAAGTCTCCTAATTAAGTAAGTAAATGCGATTTATAATATGAAACCACGTGACTCGCTTCGTGATAAATTTAAAGAAATAGGTTTTCTTACTGTAGCTTCACAATACATTTATAATAATATAGTGTTTGTGAAACAAAATATACATCTTTTTAATAAAAAAAGCGATATTAGTAATAGGCAAACTAGGAACCGAAATAAATTAATAATACCAAGGCTAAGGCTTCAGAAAGTACGTAGATCGTTTGTGGGCTTCGGTATACTTTTTTATAATAAAATTCCTCAATCAATTCTGGACTTGCCTTTACACAAGTTCAAAAAAGCAATTAAAGAGACTCTCATTAATAAAGCTTACTATAATGTTGAAGACCATGTCAATGATAAGAAAGCTCGGAACTAAATTGCGTCCAGCTATGTACTAGACGATATTATAATCTAAGTTTGTTAACAATAGTTAATACAAAACTGTAATATTTATTTTTTAAAAGAGTGACCGTCGAGTTTCTTGCTGGTTCTTCTCGGTTAGAGCACCTTTCCGAACCAGTTGTAGCTTGAATTTAATTTGACGATTCAAAAGTATCTGTATCTTATTATTACTTTTGTAATTAGGCGACGTTAAGTTACTGGCAACTTTTAAAAATTATATTAATATATTTAATATTTGTGTTTTCTTCAGGAGGAGGAAGCTCTCCTTAATGAGATGGAAGTGACAGGGCAGGCCTTTGAAGATATGCAAGAACAGAATTCTAGGTTGATACAGCAATTGAGAGAAAAGGACGATGCCAATTTCAAACTTATGTCAGAGAGAATAAAGGCCAATGCTCTACACAAACTGTTGCGGGAAGAGAAACAACTCCTACAGGAGCAGGTACAAAAAAACTTGTATGTTCAAAAAGTAAAACGTAAAAGTAAAAGTAAAGGTAAAAAAAAGTAAAAGTAAAAAGTAAATAAATAAAACGTTATTTTATTTATTTAGTATTCACGTTAAAGTTAAACTTAAGAGATATATTATTTACACATTACACATTTAATATATCTCCAATAATATTTAGATTAAATAATTATATTTTTTTTTTTACTATTGTCACTATTATTGTAATTTATATTTATATTAATTTGTAAACTATTGTTTATGAAATTTTGACGTTCAAAAAGTGTATGCTAATACCAATTTTGAATAAAATGTTTGATATTTTTTTGATTTTACAATAAGGGTATTATGGAGAATTTATCGATATGTCAGAAATCTCTGCCAGTTAGTTAACCTTAGAATTTTTTTTCTAATATATTTGTAATATTGCAATTTTCGAAAAAATTATGAGGCTGTTTCGCCTCAGCATTTGTTTGATCATTGAGAGTTGAATATTTTTAAAATGATTACTATAACAATGGCATTGATTGGGATGATCAGTGGCCGATGCATATAACAGCAAAACAAGAGACTTCAGGCCATATAATCGTATAGAGATCTTTCATTCTAAAAGTGCACGCCCCTCCACCAAATTACATTATTTTAATGTGTGAGAGAAAATAACGTTTACAAGTAACGTTTGCATAAAAATAAAATTAATATTATAAAATATTTATAATCAAATTTATGTTGGAGGGGCGTGCACTGTTAGAATGAAAGATCTCTACCACTATTAAAGGTTTCTTGAGATCTTAGTGTAGACGATCTCCAGCTAGCGAGAGACAATAAAACTATGTTTTTTTAGTGCATGATCGCTTTGCCAGTACTTTTTTGTGTAGAAATCGCTAATATTAGGACGTTATTAAACGACAAAATGGCGCTTGTGGTGGACATGAAGCTGTTCTACCATTCATCATACAAAGATTTTCTTTTAACACTTTATAAGGCCGAGGAAACTAGGAAAGTTACGAAAATAAAATTTTAGTATGTCAGTTGAAATATATTTTTTTTTAATTTTAAGATTTTTTCCAAAAATGAAAATCGCTGGGTAATCAGTGGGAAATTTGCTAGCAGCATATATGTATGCCTCTACCCATACTGAGAGGGTTACGTATACTTATCGTAAACACCGGTAAATTCCCTACAAATTATTAGTTACTGATGCAGTTAACCAATGTATAATTGAAAAACTTTTTGTGAACAAAAATATAATAGCTTGCGGCTAGTAGTAAAAGTAGTAGTAAAAGAAAGTATAAGAATCTATAATAAAATAGACAATCAACTTAAGCCTTGCAATTTATATTTTAAATAAATATCAAAAGTAGCTTGATACAGCAAGTCTACCACATAATCGAGGATTTAATATGATAAAATGCGTTGACTTAGCAACTCGTCGACCTTGTTTAAGATGGGAATGATGCAATGCAACTAATTATAAGAATTATATTATTTTAAAAAGCGACCGCCGAGTTGCTTTTCACGGTAGGGTAAATTTTTTGAATGAGCAGTTATTCAAAATCTCTTCTGCTGTTTCGGCAAACTGTTTTTACCGAGAAGAACCAGCAAGATACTCAGCTCTTTTCAAAATATAATTCTTATAAATTATCCAAACGGTTTGGTTACCACAGATTAAATTAGAGATGTGAAAAGTACTTGATTTTTTATAAATCAATTATTTGATTAGTATGATCGATTATTAATAAATCATTTTAAAACATTATTAATCGATTTTAGGAAATCGAATATATAACTACCACTTTTACCCTCTTTTTCTTATTATTTTTTTACTTCCCGCCGCGATAACGTCGTGTAAAGAGCTCATAAACATTTTTATTGGGTGACTTCCCTTCTGCCTTTACTTTAAAAAGGTTAACCCTTATAAAGCAGAATTATTTTGAGCTTTTTAATTTGTCAATTATTTTGATATATCTTCCTTTTCTTTATGGATACTGCTTTTCGACGGGGACTGGGTTGACGGGGACGGGGACTGGTTGGGATTTGTTGAACTCAAACCGACTAAAAACAATAGTGCTCCAACACGCTTCTGTATGTATGTGGGAATAGAAGAATATTGTATACATTCTCACTATCCCCGAATGTATATAATAGACAAGTTAGGAACCGACATAAGCTTTCGGCTCCTGCTGTGCACCTAGCAGAAGTAAAGTAAAGTAAAGTAAAGTAGCAGCCTGTTACAAACCCACTGCTGGGAATAGGCCTCCTCGTTTCTGGAGGGAAGGGTTGGAGTTAAGACCTACCACGCTGCTCCAATGCGGATTGGTAGGTTACACATATCTCCAGAATTGGAGATGGAAATGCAGGTTTCCTCACGATGTTTTCCTTCACCGAAAAGCGTGTGATAAATTGCAATTATCAATTAGACACATGAGTTTTAATAGAAAAACTCATTGGTGCCTGCCCGGGTTTGAATTCGTGTTCCCCTCGTAACAGTCTCACGGTCTCACCGCTGGGCTATCACAGCTCCTAGCAGAAGTACGTAACTCGTTTGTGGGTTTGGGTATAAGATTCTATAATAAAATTCCGCTATCAATTTTAGCCTTGCCATTAAAGCAGTTTAAAAACACTGTTAAAAACAGGCTGATACATCTGTATCAGCCTGTTTACTTAGTAGACTATCTAGTCTACTGTACTGTTTAGGATTACTTAGATGACACATTTGCTACAGATACATTTGCTTCACAGTATATTTTAAACAATGTAATTTTTGTACATAAAAATATAAAGAATTATAAAACGATAGGTGATGTATATAATAGACAGAGTAGGAACCGACATAGGCTCCTGCTTTGCGCCTAGCAAAAGTACGTAAATCGTTTGTGGGTATGGGTATAAGATTATATAATAAAATTCCGAAATCAATTTTGGCCATGCCATTACAGCAGTTTAAAACCACTGTTAAAAAGAGGCTGATACAGAAAGCCTATTTATACCGTGGAGGCTTACATTGATGATAAGAATGCGTGGATATAGCTGCTCTTTGATCTTGTGCAGGATAGCTATGACAAAATGTAATTAGTATTAAGAATCTTCTTTTTTAAAAGCCACCGAGTTTCTTGCTGGCTCTTCTCGGTAGGACGGCTTTCCGAACGAGCAATAGAGTTGACGATTCAAAAGCACTTGTTTACAAGTTTACTTGAATAAAGAATATTTTGAATTTGAATTTGAATTTAACATAATTTGGGTGACAGATGTATGTTAAACAGTACATACCTTGTACCGATGAAGGCATTGAATATGTGTGGGTATAACTTGTAACCTATACACAACTACAAGACAGTAATGACTACATGTAACTAGTTATAAGAATTGTATTTTAAAAAGAGCATCCGCCGAGTTTCTGGCTGGCTCTTCTGGCTGGTAGGGAAAGCTGTTCCGAGAACGGTAGGAACAGCTTTCCCTACAAGCAGTAGAGTTAACGATTCAAAAGCACTTGTTTACAAGTTTACTTGAATAAATAATATTTTGAATTTGAATTTGATAATGAGCCTATGTTTTTTAGGTGGTGACCCGAGACCAACAGATCGAATCTATTGCGCTTGTTGCGCGACGTTTGGAGGAAAAGGAGCGGTTGCTGCAGAACACACTGTCAGCAGTGGAGAAAGAGCTGCTCCTCCGTCAGCAGGCCATGGAAATGCACAAGCGGAAGGCGATCGAATCTGCACAATCAGCCGCTGATCTCAAACTGCATCTCGGTGAGTTGTCTAAATAAACTTACAGAGAGTTTTTTTTTAATATTTCCAAGTTATTAAATTATAGAATAAGGCGTTACTTTGCGGAGATCCATAATACAAAAGTAATAATAGAATTATCTTTGTTATTACTTTTGTAAAAACTCATGCACAAACCTCCATCATGTTCGTAACAATATGAAGATATCGCTTATTTACAGAAAAGTACCATGCACAAATGAAGGAGGCGCAACAAGTTGTGGCTGAAAAGACAAGCGCACTTGAAGCTGAAGCGTACAAAACGAAACGACTGCACGTAAGTTGATTATTAACTGTGTTTTGAATAAAATGACTTGGCCGCCGGAGACGCGAGCGGCTGACCATTAGTAACTTTTCAAACACGATAAGGACAGGCCGCGTGCGCCTGTATACGGCATTCTTTTATAACGCACACGTGTAATTTTGCGTTTCGGGTGTTATTCTCAGATTTAGTGACGCGTTTAACCAGTGAAGTGTTTGATAAGACGCGACCGTCCACGGTTTTGGTGCGCGTTGGATACTATTCCCCGATACAGGTACGATTTAATAACGTGTGACCTTACGAAGGTTGTGTGCACACCGGGTGTTATTTAGCCGATATAGTGAAGTGTATACACAGGGAGAAACAGACATTACGTGTCCGTGGAAGAGTGCAGAGGCGAGCCAACGGTTTCAGGAATCGGCCGAGTACATACAAGCACACACACACACGTACACATATACACGCAGTGACTCATGAGGCCGGACCAAATACAGCCAACGGCCGCATAAGGTAGGTTGAAACGCCGGGACGCCGGGCTCAGTTCCCGGTGATGTTTCATCCGTCCGCACGTTTGCGCGGAACATATAGAATTAGGCGTTACTTTGCGGAAATCGCTTTCACAAAAGTAATAATATCTTGCTATAGTCCACGATAAAATCAAATAGAAAATACGTTTTACTAGCTTTTTCTGCGGCTTCACCTGCATGGAAAGAAGTGTATTTAATTTAAATTTGGAACACAAAAGTAGTTATTGTGAGTTAACCATAAGAGATAGAGACATGCTGTCGCGGTCTTTTTTGTAGTATCTACAATTCTCTAGTACATTACTCAAGCGTAACTCTACTGGTTTGCGCAGCGCACGCGACTAAAGCTCCCAGCGAGCAAGTTTTTTAACACCTGTACAATAACTTTTCTTCAACACAATTACATAATACCGCTATGTACTATTTACCTAAACCATCCGGAAGTATTGCACTATCTTTTGGTGAAAACCGTACAAATCTGTTTAGTAGATTTCGAGAAAATCGATTACATACAGACAGACAGCTTTTTGGGACTTTGTTTTATAATATTTTATAATATGTAATACCTAATGCCACAAAACGCAAAGGTTCTTCTGTTGAAACTTATTTGCCTAATTAATATTTGCAATTTATCACACGGTATTCGTTGATTGAAAACATCGCGAGGAAACCCGCATACCTCTTAAAAATTCTGGGGATAAACGTAACCTATTTGTACTGGAGCTCTCTCCGAAAATAAGGTGGAATGCCTTTTTTTTTTATTAATTTTATTCGATATAAATTTTACAATCCAGTGTGTTAATTAAGACACGTTATATAAACCTGTAGAGGTTTAAGCATAACGCGAATGCGTTCGCCTGCTCGCAGAATATCTAATTACTACATTTACATAACTACAGTGTTCTTAAATAATATAACTTGAGCAAGTGTTTACAATATTTTTTGGTTTTCTATTAACTTACTTAGTATAATATCGGGCATTTTATTGAGAATATCAGGCAACATATATTCCCATGTTCTTTTGCCATAAATGTTTTTGGTTTGAGGCAACCGGTACCTCGGTTGGTTTACTAATTGCCTCAAACCGCTTGGTCTAAAATTCTTTTCCAGAAACTTTATTGTATTCACTCACAATGATCGACATATTAATTTCATCATATTAATTTTAGCAGTGGGGTAGTAACAGGTCGTACTTTACAGGAGGAGTTGGCAGTCCTGCGTCGTAAAGCCGAGAGGATGAAGAAAATGGAACAAGCTGGCAGCAGTATGGACGAAGTTTTGCTGGAGGAGATACGGGAGTACAAAGAGACGCTCACCTGCCCCTCCTGCAAGGTATTCTAGCACCTTCTACGCTCACCACTGCATTCTAATATTCAAATTCAAATTCAAAATATTCTTTATTCAAATAAACTTGTAAACAAGTGCTCTTGAATCGTCGACTCTATTGCTGGTTCGGAAAGCCGTCCTGCCGAGAAGAGCCAGCAAGAAACTCGGTGGAGCTCTTTTAAAAAAGAAGATTCTTAATACTAATTACATTTTGTCATAGCTATCCTGCACAAGGTCAAAGAGCAGCTATATCCACGCATTCTTATCATCAATGTAAGCCTCCACGGTATAATAGGCTTTCTGTATCAGCCTCTTTTTAACAGTATTTTTAAATTGCTGTAATGGCAAAGTTAAAATTGATTGTGGAATTTTGTTATAGAATCTTATACCCAAACCCACAAACGACTTACGTACTCTTACAAGGCGCAAAGCAGGAGCCGCAAGCTTATGTCGGTTCCTACTTTGTCTATTATATACATCGCCAATCTTTTTATAATTATGTATATTTTTATGCACAAAAATCAAATTGCTAAAAATATACTGTGAAGCTAACGTAAGAATACCTGTTTCCTTAAACTTCTCTCGCAGGGACTCACGCGGACTCAAATTATAAATGCCACGTATGGCTCTTTTTTGCATAGTAATTATATCTTAAATTAATTAATATACGTGAGGGTATCCAAAGTGGTTAGTTACTATACTCCTACGAAACGGGTTCACCGATTTTAATGAAATTTTATATGCATTAGTAGGTCTGAGGATCGGCTACAACATATTTCATACCCCCTAAGTGATAAGCTGTGATAGCCCAGCGGTGAGACCGTATGACTCTTTCGAGGGGGTCACGAGTTCAAACCTCGGGCAGGCACCAATGAGTTTTGTCTATTAAAATTTATGTGTCTAATTGATAATTGCAATTTATCATACGCCTTTCGGTGAAGGAAAACATCGTGAGGAAACCTGCTTATTTCTAGAGAATTCTGGGGATATGCGTAACCTACCAACCGCATTGGAGCAGCGTGGTAGGTCTTAGCTCCAACCCTTCTCTCCAGAACCGGAGAGAGGAGGCCTATGCCCAGTAGTGGGATAGTAACAGGCCGTTAGTACTTTACTAAGTGATAAGGGTTGTGCACTTGCAAGAAATAAAAAATATTTTTTATTTCTCAATAATGAACACGAAAAATTTCCAAGAAATAATTTATATGGGAAAACAACGTTTGCCGATAATTTAATAAATACGTAGGTTCCTAAAATTTTAATATTGCTCCGTATTTGTCACTAACACTATCATTTTTGTATACCATTTCTTTTTTTTTAAATTCCCCATGTATTCAAATACAATAAATCATTTTACGATAATACCATATTTATTGTTGGTGACGAAAAATTTTGATTTTTCAATAATTGAATTTGGTGCTGGTGCTCACTAGACGTTGAGGGGATTGAACCAAATGACAAAAAAATAGTACTAATGTGTAGTATATTACTTTTGATTATTTCCCTGTTATATTAAAGGATAAGCTGTGATAGCCTTGTGGTGAGACCGTGCGACTCTCTAGAGACGACATAGGTTCAAACCCAGGCAGGCACCAATGAGTTTTTCTTTTAAAACTTATGTGTCTAATTGATAATTGCAATTTATCACACGCTTTTCGGTGAAGGAAAACATCGTGAGGAAACCTGCATATCTATATAGAATTTTAGGGATATGTGTAACCTACCAATCCGCATTGGAGCAGCGTGGTAGGTCTTAGCTCCAATCCTTCTCTCCAAAAACGGAGAGAGGAGGCCTTAGCCCAGCAGTGGGCATAGTGACAGGCTGTTACTTTTTTTTTTACTTTATATTAAAGGTGAAACGCAAAGATGCGGTGCTGACGAAGTGTTTCCACGTGTTCTGTTGGGACTGCCTTCGCACGCGGTACGAGACGCGACAACGCAAGTGTCCCAAGTGTAATGCGGCTTTCGGTGCCAACGACTACCACCGGCTCTACCTCTCCACATAGGTACATTAAGAAATCACACGCACTGATCTACAAAATCAGTATCACATTCATACTTGTCTAAAAGCGAACGGGGGTCGCGAACTTCGGAATAATTATGTCTAACTTCTAGCACTTTTTTATATTACATTTTTTGATGGTAGTGTTCACTGTAAACGTATTTGTACATTGAAACTTAATGTATCAACTTCGCATAATTACATCCTACCGCTGCCCCCAAAACATGGTGTCGCGTACATCGGGATAATTTTGTGTTACTAAACCATGAAGGTGGTTTACCTTCTGTATATTGATGTTATTTGATGGAAGTGTTTAATGTAAACGTATTTATAAGTTGAAACTAATATATCAATAGCTGTCTTCAATCCTGACGTAGCAGTATTTCGGTGTTATTTTAGATCAAAACTATTTTTAAAAAGCCTGTAATATTTAAGGCCAAAATATGAGGGCTTTTTGGGTTATTATATCATCAAGGTGGTTCATCTTACAACTCTGTATTTCAGTATATTAATTTTGTTTGTGGAAAGTTTGTGTCCACTGTAAACGTGTATGTATTTTGAAACTTAATATATCAACTCTGCATTATGTCCTACCGCTGCCCCCAAACAAAACGTAGAAGTATTTCAGTGTTATTTATATCAGAACTTTAATTCATAAGTAATAAACTCTGTATGTAATATTATAATCTGATTACAGTCGCCTTAGCGATGGCTTATTCCATGCAACTCCAAAAATCAACGTTCAATAAAGGGGATATTTTAACAGTGACGTATTATATAATACCAAAGATATACAGTTCCACATTACAATCGGAACTGAAACTATCACAAAACACGTTAAAACATTAAATATTTAAAGAATATTGTGGTTTAGGCTTGACGGCGTAAGAATATAAAAGGGACACTTACACACACGGTCGTCCGTCCCCAAAGTAAGTAACTTAATACTTGTGTTATGGGTGACGGACAACTGGTATACTACATATATAATTTGAAATACACACTTAGATACAAATACACACCAAGGCTCGAAGAACCAACAAATTGTTTATATAAAATGTTGGCCTTCGGCGGGACTCGAACCGGCGACCCGCGAAGCTGAAGACAGGGTCACCACCCATTGCGCAAACGAGCTTGTCAATATTGTGGTTGAAGCTCTTCATTACTTATACTTTACAAATTAAAACTATAAGAAGTATCTTTGTGTACAGCGGATAGGATAAAAGGATAGAAGTACTTCAGTGAAATTTATTTAAAAATCCGTTAAACCTATTCTATATACCGAAAATATAAAATAGGTTTACTATAGTCTTCGCTACTATAGTCTAGAGATAACTTCTTCGTGTAAATGATAGATCAGCACAATCTGTTAAGGAAATTTATCCGAATAAACTTACGTCTAAGATTTTCTTTTAAACTTATGTGTCTAATTAATAATTGCAACTTACCACACCCTTTTTGGCGAAGGAAAACATCGTGAGGAAACCTGCATATCTCTACAGAATTCTAGGGATATGTGTAACCCACGAATCCAAATTGGAGCAGCGTAGTAAGTCTTAGCTCGAATATTTCTCACCATAAACGCAGAGATAATGCCCATCCCCAGAAGTGGAAAAGTAACTGGTACTTTACTTTTCCTTAAATTTACGTCGTAATCTGATTAGCGTCTTATTTGTTGTGAAATAGTTCCTTAGTCACAACAATCGGAAAATTTACGTCCTACCATGAACTCTTATTGCGACTCAATTGAAGACGTAAACGAAATTGTTTTGCTTTTTCATACCATGACGTCTTAAAGACGCACACTTAAAGTCGTTGCCGAATGAGCGTTAGGAATTCATCCTAAGAACATGTGAGTAAAAGAGACAGAGTTATCTATAGTTCATATAACGTTATCCTTTTCACACATTACGACCCCAATGCAATTCACACTTCATGGTACGAAAAGCGAGCGAAAAAAGAAAAAGCTGTGATAGCCCAGCGGTGAGACCGTGCGACTCTTTCAAGGGGAACACGAGTTCAAACCCGGGCAGGCACCAATGAGTTTTTCTATTAAAACTCATGTGTCTAATTGGTAATTGCAATTTATCACACGCTTTTCGGTGAAGGAAAACATCGTGAGGAAACCTGCATATCTCTAGAGATTCCTAGAGATATGTGTAACCTACCAATCCGCGTTGGAGCAGCGTGGTAGGTCTTAGCTCCAACCCTTCTCTCCAGAAACAGGGAGAGGAGGTCTATTCCCAGCAGTGGGATTGTAACAGACTTTTTTTTTTTTGGTACGAAAAGAAAGCGGTTCGCGATCGTCGTTTTCGTCTTCAATTGAGTCGCAATAAGAGTTCATGGTAGCCCTGTGGTACAGCTATAGTGAATTAAATTTTTGTTACTATAAGAGATATTCACTTGTATTTTGCTGAATTATATTAGATGTGGTCGATGTAATAATTTGATGCCTACTTTTGAGTATTAAATTTAAATTATTATGATAGAATCCTTATCAATTAAATAAACCATTAGAAATATTAGAGATTTATTTATTATGTCTCCATGAACTGATGGTTAACTCGTTTTGCATGAAACGAAACGCGGAATATAAATACGCGGAACGTTTTGATTTTTCATTTAGCAATGTAGGTAATAGGTATTACAAATATATAAAGGGAATTAAAAATCTTGTAAAATTATCGTTATGGCCTACTTATTTGCGGGGTTCTTTACATAATAAAGCTCGGTAAGCAATACGGTGTTTGCGATGAGAACCGAGCAGGATCTCAGCCCCAAAGTGTGGCCAAACTGGTAATGTTTGTAAGTAAAGTATTTCAAGAATATAATATGAACTAAGATTCGGTATTCAGGTAATTTAGTTATTTATAAAAGTATTTGGACCTATTGGTTTTTTTCAGTAGAAAAATTAATTCATAATATAAAATTAATAAACAGAAAAATTGTTATATGTAACTATAGTACGCCCTCTTTGCCAAAAGCTCTCGTGGTTTACTCTGGGCGAGAAATTTTACAGTTTTTATATAAACTATTGTGCCCCTTATAGTACTAAACAATATCGAAGATTATGAATATCTCAGCGATATTTTCAACCATTCTCATATATTGTCACTAAGTCTTTGTCCAAATGTCCAATGAGCGGCGCTATCAGTCAAATTTAAATTAATACGACGCAATGACGTAGCTTGTAGGAATTGGTACGGGCTGCAGCCATTTATATACGTTGATATTATCATTCGAACCATTAGCTAAAAGCCAAGCCGAGATCAGCTTAAGGCGTTGTTTACAAGAAAGCTTATTTATTTCCTTACTTATTCACTATGCGAAGTTCTACACCCCGGTGGGATCCACTATGGGCCTCTAAACAGTGACGCTTCCTTCCCCTAATCGAAGCTTCGAGATCACCAGCTGCGCCGGGGACGAGACCGACCCCAATGTGATTAATTATTAAGGACTTACTTGGGAATGTAGATTACTACGTTAACGGAGCTCTACCTTTTATGAATTCAATAAATTTTGGCGTTATAAAAAGTTGAAGAGTTGGATACGAATAAAAGGAAACTTACAAGCAATATAACAGAACTAACTACTTTGCTATAATCCGCACGGGTCAAGCGAATGCATGCAAAGCCAATGTGTATGAAGCAGGCAAAATTTACGTACCTTATACATGCAGGACAAGCCACCACATGCACCCCAAGGCGCAATTCACCAGCAACAACGCACACAAAAGCAGCACACACACCCACCACCACAATCTCGACGATCGTTTCGCCCCGAAACCGAAGCATCATCAGGAGGATAGGCTCCACGGCATTACGATTTTTGTCGTGGAGCCTATCCGCCTGATGATGTTTCGGTTTCGGGGCGAAACGATCGTCGAGATTGTGGTGGTGGGTGTGTGTGCTGCTTTTGTGTGCGTTGTTGCTGGTGAATTGCGCCTTGGGGTGCATGTGGTGGCTTGTCCTGCATGTATAAGGTACGTAGATTTTGCCTGCTTCATACACATTGGCTTTGCATGCATTCGCTTGACCCGTGCGGATTATAGTAAAGTAGTTAGTTCTGTTATATTGCTTGTAATATGGAATTCCGCAAAGTAACGCCTGCTTCTATAAATCATTTAAAAGGAAACTTCGTGAAACTGTTCGTATACATACATCACAATCATACGATAAAAAAATCGAATTTCTATTCGAATTACCGTTTTTTTATATGAACAATCTATTGGTTCGTCTTCATAATCATCGATTACCAACGATTAAGCGCAAGTAAGTACGTGCACAGGGCGTACTCGCCCATAATCGCCTATGATCGCCTACAACACTTTGAATTTGTAGACCTAACAGTTTGCAATCATTTCTGAGTTTGTACAAGAAGATTTCGTTGTTTTTAACTGTTAATCAATGCAAGACAATGAAACGATAAGCTGCCTTAATTCTTAAGTTCGGGAAAAGAGTGTCTATTGTTGAAATGATCCGTAAGCTGGGTTAAAGAACCATAACCACTTTTAAAGCATCACTGAACGTGTATGTTTTCAAAAGACAAAGTGATGTGATCGATCACTTTTTTTTAAAGAGAAAGTTTAATCGACGGTCTTGATTCGTTTTGTATTTTTGAGTAACACCCAGGGCTGTTGCACTGAGGGCAGACCACTTCTAAAGAATTTTTTTTATCAAACAATGAGTCAAAATACCGTTTATTTTTTTAACTTAAAATATTTTTAGACAGAGATGAGCAACACTTTGAGCGGCGCTACGCGTTTTTTCAAATGTTTGTTGTAAGGCACAACATCTCATACAAAATTAATTACGATTAAAGACGTTCTGCTTTTGATATACGTGTACAAAAAACTAACGTTAGGCGGCGCTATCAACCGAATAAAAATTAATACGGAGCAACGACATAGCTTTTAGGAATTGTTACAGGCTACAGCCGTTTATACACGTTGTTTACAGACAGGCATATTTTATGCCAACTTGTATAAACGTATTGCCAATTAAAGTTTATAAAATTTACGGCCACAGTATTATAAAAGTTTATGGGGTCCACCAAGCGTTTTTAGAATTGAATATATTGCATGGACTCACCCATTTATATACTGTTATAAAATTCGACATACTAAACTGAAATCTTTACTTTTTTAAAAATTTTATATATTATTTAATGTTTATTTTAAATGAAGTTTTGTAAATTATTAATAAGTGTTGCGAAAGTGCGTGGCCCGCGAAAAGTTTTCAGAATGAAATTGGGCCTTTGATTTCAAAGGTTGCTCACCCCTGTTTTGACATATTACCATCAATTCATGCAAACAACTAAGTATTATATAGTTATTGGGACGCATTCGTTCGTTCATTCCTTATTTATAGTAAACAAACACTTTCCATGTTTTTAATTGTTAAATGTAAACGCAATCATTATGTAAGAATTGAAACTGCATTTTGCAACTATGTACGTCGCATAGTGTTATATCGTTGTATAGTTAGAATAACATGCAAGTCGAACAATTCGATAAAATTTATCTGTGTTTAGCCTGTATTTCTGTATAGCGATGTAAGTTTAAATATATATAAAAGTAAACATATTTTGTTATGGACATATTATATAAAAAAAAATCTCAGTTGTTGTCGGTCAACTGAAAACATATACGAATCATTAATGATCCAGTACCGAATAACTCAAATAAATCGCATTAGCAATCATAAGTAGGTATTTTTAAACTGTTTTTTTATATGCATTTGTCATCATAAAAATACTATTTATGAAAGAACTCACATTTATTATTAACACAACATAGATACTTTCCTTCGAAAGGTAAATCACCCATGCACTATATTAATTATTAGTCATATTGTAATATAATATGGCATATTAATTGATTTTACTTCAATTATTTAGTATGCCAGCAATTGTTTATTTATTCGTTAAATCGATGTTTTACGTTCACATGATTAAGTCTTTTTACCAAGCCAAGCGATGTTGTGGCATGTAGTTTTGCTTCCCATTGAAACAAAACTGTTATAGAAAATGTACAAACTTCGAACCCCACCAAACCTTTCTGGACTATCTGCTGAATCAATCTAAAGATAGACAATGTTTAAAATTCCATTAAAACAGGTCTAGCCGTTTAAGAGTCTTTAAGAAACACACATACTTTCTCTTATATATACGAAGATAAAAAGACTTAACTTCAATTATTCGATATCATTTGGTACCGTGGTTCTTGCAAATGTTTTGTGTATAAATAAGTCCATAATAAAATAATTCTTGTAGTTCTTACCGTGGTATTGTAGATAGAAAGTAGATGTAAACTTAAAAAAACGACAGCCCACTGACTGATATATTTATATTTTTAGGTTTAACTTTCATTGGGTTATGAGTACTCTGAACTACTTGTCGGTTATACCAACTTTTTTTTAAATACCTTAAACGTATCCGATCATTCTATAAAGTACTTTACAAAAGGTACATATATAAGGTTGCCACTCTGACAGAGTTAGTTGCGAATTTAATTTATGTAATAAATTTGTTAGTAATATGCGACAAAAGTATCGGTATATGCATGTATATTGCCTTTGAAAAGAAAGTTAACTTAATGAAAACAAATGTCGTTTAGTCGATTATTCGTAAGCGGAAAAAATCATTTCAGTAACCAAATGTAATGTAAGTGTTAATAGTTTTTATTGATCTTTATTATTCTTAACTATTGGCACAGTCTATTCTGTTTCAGGCTAGACATTAAATTTGTAATAGAACTTTTACTTGGCAATAAAGATGTTGAATAATACTGTAGATTAAATGTTTATGTTAACGGAAAAACTGTTAATTTTCTCACTTGTAGTTATTATTTAAATATCAAGATAAGCGGGGAAAATCCTCATTGCCTTCTTATTGCCATTTTCACATTGATATTACAAAAATGTATTAATTGTAATATGTTTAGGATTCTTTTTTTGTTTCATATACTCCGTTTCATTCTTGTCCGAAAACCAAAAATATAGCTATCGTTATAGCTACTACTAAAATATTTATGTGGTAATGAGCTGAAACTGACGTATCTATGACTCGACAATGTTTGAACTGTGTATATTTAGATGTAACTAATAATATAAAAGGAGTATCGAATAAAAGTTTAAAAGATTTTTTGTTTTTTTTTGTTAGCCCTCTCACTAACATTGGTACGGTCATGAAAATTATGACGGCAAAAATGTCATAACATTCATCATAATGGTGAATACTTAATAGTGATTAATTGATCAGTATATTCTATAATAAAATTCCGAAATCAATTTTGGCCATGCCATTACAGCAGTTTAAAAACACTGTTATAAAGAGGCTGATACAGAAAGTCTACTATACTGTTGAAGATTACTTAGATGATAAGGATGTGTGGATATAGGTGCGCTTCTACTCTGTACAAGACAGTAATAAATAAATGTAACTAGTTCTAAGATTTATATTTTAAAAAGAGCAACCGCCGAGTTTCTTGCTGGCTCTTCTCGGTAGGAACAGCTTTCCGAACCAGCAGTAAAGTTGACGATTCAAAAGCGCTTGTTTACAAGTTTACTTGAATAAAGAATATTTTGAATTTCGAATTTGAATTTATAAAATTGTCATAAATTAATTTATAAAAAATCCAAATCTCGATAATTCTGTTTAGAAATTCTAATTAGCAGGTGATAATTTGTGGAAAATAAAACCATAACAATTTACCGTAAACTTTCTATTTACACATTATATACAACACAATGTGACAATAATTCGTAATTTTTATAATAACTTTCCACGAAATAAGCTTAACAATATCCTTCGTACTATAGTGTTCTAGCACCTAAAGCAAGCAACATGGATGGACGAAGCACATCTTATATAATGTTTAAGATAAAATTAATATAATTTTCATACACTTCGAGGATTATTAAACCCATGGCATATTATTGGTCAGAAACAAATACACAAAGGTTGCGAATTCCTCTAAAATACTAGACATTCTTAAAAGTATCGTTCAATAATCTCAACATAAATACAACATCAGTCTCATTCTAGTAATTAACTGAAATGTTTTTAATTCCAATCTTAGAATTCTTGTTCAGAGTACATATTCAGAACAGAAATTAAGTTATAAAAACAACGTATAAAATGTTGTAGTGTAGTTGCCATAATTTAAAATATTTTTTTAAAAGAGGCAACATACAAATAAATTCGAAAATTAATATCAAATATAATCTGTAAATATACAATTATCTTGATTTTAGTGACAATATCAGAGACGTTTGTCAATCGAATACATAAAAATCAGTGCTTTCCTTTGTGTCCAAAAAATTTTACAAATTTTTTCAACTCGGTTAATTAAATAGATATACAAAAATTAATCTAATAAGGAAATAGCTAACCATTATTCAACAGTTATAATTACATACATAAAATGTACAGGCTTCCGGATAAATTTCTCAAATAAAAGATAATACAAAAGAAAATATTTTTTTTATTTTACTTATTTAAGATGGTGACCGATATATTTTTATGTATTCGAACAAAGTAATCAACTGTTATTAGCTTTCATTACATTGTAAACGATTTACAATTGGCTTATTAAACAAACTTTATTGACTAGACTAATAGCGAAATTTTTTATCGGAATATTTTATTATTATTTACATACCTTTCATTATTATATTAATGATATTGCAAACAATATTTCGATCGATATCGTATCGAATTATATTTTACGTTAATGGCACACAAAACAAAAAAAACTCGTGATAAGCAAATTATTTTAATATGTAGACCAAGGTATTTATTTATATCTTAATAATAAACAATCAGACATAAAAAAACCAGTAAATAAATTAAGCGGTTAAAGAGCACACTAAAAAGTACTTATTAAGTATGTCTGATTGTTAGCTAATATTAACAAAACGTACAAATAACTATATACAATAATATAAAGTATTTTGTTTGTGTATTTCTACGAATTCGTTTTCAAAATATTGTCATGTTAAAAAAAGCTGTCATGACTAAATGCCAGTATAGGAATATAAACATAAATAGAAAACTATCACGTTTTAAGATGAATTAAAAAATAAATGCCATACGGAATGAAGAATTGATCGTATTTTAAGGCAATCTGATAGTTTAAATAATCAAAAGTGACAATTAAATATTGCGATAAGTCTCGACACATGTATTGTAATTGAAAACAAAAACATTACATGTCTTTTTTTACAATAAATATCAAATAATTAGACAACGCCGTGTATCCGGCAGAATAGAAAAGACCACCCTCAGTTCTTACCGAGGTGTCGTAAAAGGTGACTAAGGCATGTGCCGTGTAGTATCCGGCTGCACAGAATAGACCACCCTCATTTCTAACCGACTAAGGTAAGTTGACGTCAGGCAGGCGGCCGGTCGTAAAATACGTAGCCAAATCATGTGACAACATGTTTGTAACATGTTGTGCCAACCCAACTTAGAGTGGGATAAGGGCAGGAGAATGATGATCCAATATTTACAGAATCACGGCGAAAAGAAAAATGTTCATTTGTATCTTCAACGGGTAACCATGCACCCAAAAAACTAGTCTGAAGAAAATTGGCTGGTTTAGCGACATGTAAGAGCCAATAGTATAAACAAACTGTATAAACTAGTTAAATGCCAATAACAATACTAAGATTTATATCTACGTTCACATAAAATGAATTAAGTGTGGTGGCGTTTAAAAGTAAGAAACGACTGGCTATTTCATAATTTCA
Source organism: Morpho deidamia (assembly GCA_947086505.1). Lineage (NCBI taxonomy): Eukaryota > Metazoa > Arthropoda > Insecta > Lepidoptera > Nymphalidae > Morpho > Morpho deidamia. Next base: position 5,244,845 of record CAMTZC010000015.1, read on the forward strand.
ATTCAAAAACTTAATGGAATCCACATTCGTCTGAGGTATTGATCAAGTCAGCGTCAATTTTTGTATAACGAAATTATAATTTATCTCGAACTTTCAGGCAATCCTAATAACGGTCTGCATTCCAATCGAAATCAGTATAATTTGCAGCTAGTTTACCCTTTTTAACTTAAATCCTTCTTCTATGTTTCTTTACTTAATGAATATTGTTCAAATTTCATGCCTGTCTTATCTCTCAACACCAATCTACTTATCCTAGCCCTTTAAATTACCCATTCCCTTTTCGGTTAAATTATTCTTACTATAATCGTTTTGTAAAATATACGAGGCCCAAGAAAACGACTTTAAAACGGGACGTACGATTTAAAACGAATCGTTGCACGAATCAAGCGATACAGGACCATGTACTCGAAGCCATTGCCATTACAGCAGTTTTGAAAACACTGTTAAAAAGAGGCTGATACAGAAAGCCTAACTTACTGTTGAGGATTACTTAGATGATAAGATGTGTGGATATAGCTGCACTTCTACCCTGTACAAGGCAGTAATGATTAAATGTAACTAGTTTTAAGATTTATATTTTAAAAAGAGCAACCGCCGAGTTTCTTGCTGGCTCTTCCCGGTAGGAACAGCTTTCCGAACCAACTTTACTAGTTGACGATTCGAGGGTACTTGTTTACTAGTTTACTTGAATAAAGAATATTTCGAATTTGGATTGAATTGAAGTCGTGGCAATGGCTTTCATGGCACTATAAGATTTTGTTCTATAAATTACATGTGAACAAATTGACTTGAACTCAGCAAATCCAACAAAACGAACATCAAGTGTTCATCACGCACCATGCATGCATGTAATTATGATATCGGACCCAAAATTTCGTGCGTTATATATAAATTTTTGCGTCCTGTATCAAAACATGTTTATATGGGTCACATTGCGATAAAATCGAGTTACCTTTGTATAAGGTTCGACGTTTCGGCAGAGTTGCATCCACCGTGGTTAGAAACTGTCTCTCTGTGTGACTCAGTTCGTTTCTCTCTCTCTCTCTACCATATCAATTAGTCTGATCTCTCTCTCTATCTTATATTATAGAAGAAACCGTTTTAGAATGGGTAATTTTTAACGAGCAACTTTACTTAACCTATTCAACCTTACTACGTGGTTGTGACAACTTTTAGCTTTTCCATGCCTTCATTACATCAATTTAAATGTCTATTTTCTTTCTAGTTACTTTTAATATGTATAGTGCTACAGATTTTTTCTAAATAAAATTATTTGTCTCGAAATGGCAAGCGTTGATACAGTATGCGGGACGGATGATTATTTTAAAAAATGGCATGGACTGCGTTATATTGCGGCGGCTTCTTTTTTACAAAATATTTCCATTACACGTTACTAAGATCCACGTATAAATAGATAAAATCTTGTGGATCTGGTCTCTTAGTTCTTAAGAAGTATAATTAGTATTTGACATACTATACCTAGACTATATAAGGTATACTTTGAGAACATAAATATATTTGTGTTCCTATAAATTGACGCGAGGTTTTTATAGAAATGTGATAACAACATAAATGTATATTGCATACTTAGTATTAAACTGACCGAATTCAAAATAAGGCTTAATCGAGTTAGATAATAGATAATTAGAGTAATCCTTATTCAATGCCAGCCATGACATCAAGCTACGAACTTTTAAAAATGCTATTGTTTTCTCACTATTCAGTTATGGGTCTCTATAAGACTCAAATTTTGAACACGCTCCGCTACTCTTTATTGCAATTCACCACAAAATAACTTTTTGAATTCAGTCATTTTAATATTTTATAATTTGTTTGTGCCATTTCTAGTAGTTTCGATACTCTAGTTTATTGATTAAGATTAGAGATAATCTAATCTGATTTTTATTTATTCAGATTCATTGAAATGTTATAAATCATTGCTAAATCACTAGTGCGGAAAACTTATATTGAATAGAATGAATTTTATAACGTAGTATTTTTTTTGATATTTACATTCTAGAAGGACCTTACTTTTGGTTTAATTTATTTATGACATGTACGGTACAGTTTAAGGAAGTTTTGGCAAATGTTAGTTCACAGTAAAATATCAGTTGGCACAAACATTAATATTTATTACACATAAACAGCTTAAGAACAAAGTCTTTACTTTATTAATCCTTTAGCTAACATCGAATATTTTGTCTAATTTTAACCTTACAAGCTCGAATGATCGTAACTATAATACTTCTACTATAGTAGTGGAATTGATATAGCAACGATTCATATTAAGGAATATATGGAACAGCAACTATAACAGAACTACTTTGCTATGGCTATATATATATATATTCCATATATTCATTTATAGAAGCAGACGTCACTTTGCGGAATTCCATATTACAGAATAACTATAACAGAATCACTTTGCTATAAGCTGTAATAGCCCAGCGGTGAGACCGTGCGATTCTTTCGAGGGGAAGACGAGTTCAAACCTGGGCAGGCACCAATGAGTTTTTCTATTAAATCTCATGTGTCTAATTGATAATTGCAATTTATCACACGCTTTTCGGTGAAGGAAAACATCGTGAGGAAACCTGCATATCTATAGAGAATTCTAGGGATATGTGTAACCTACCAATCCGCATTGGAGCAGCGTGGTAGGTCTTAGCTCCAACACTTCTCTCCATATATGGAGAGAGGAGGCCTATGCCCAGCAGTGGGATAGTAACAGGCCGTTACTTTTACTTTGCTATAATCCGCGCGGTTTAAGCGAATGCATGCAATGCTAAGTGTATGAAGCAGGCAACATTCACGTACCTTACACGCGCAGGACAAGTCATCACACGCATCTCAAGACGCCTCCACCATCAACAATGCACACAAGCAATACACACAACCACCATCACAATCTCTACGATTATTTTTAGTAATGCGTTACGATTTTTTCGTGGTGGTCGATTGGTAGAAGGTACGTGAATTTTGCCTGCTTCATACAATTAGCATTGCATACATTCGCTTAACCCACGCGGATTATAGCAAAGTAGTTCTGTTATAGTTATTCTGTAATATGGAATTCCGCAAAGTGACGCCTGCTTCTATAAATGAATATATGGAATATAAAACCAGCTTAAGGTTATAATAGTATTATTAGCAAATTCAAAATTGATTTCAAAGTTCACTTGTTTGAAGAGTATGGACCTCGAGAAGAATTCTTAACCGAGCCTTAACTCGGTTACGGCTTACGCCAGTGTTTTATTTGGGTCTTATAGCCAAAGCTCTCGGCTTTTGGCTTAAGAATTAAGCTTAAGGATACGGATACAGTGGGGGGACGTGTTAAGGTCACGGGTCAAGGTAAGTCTTTGTGTTATATCTGTAGATTTATTATATTGGATTATAAGGAAGCCAGTCCATTATAATGAAGAAAATTCAAATGAGACTCTATCTCTATCTCTTTTTATGTGTGATTTAACTTCTTCATCTTTCATCTCATTATTGTTTTGACACTCTCACTTACAGTTTACTTTAGCCCAGTATAAGTCTATTTCTAATGCGGGTTGCAGACCAAAAGCTAAGCTAAGTTAGTTTATTTTAGCTTGCATATATAACGCAGTTTTTCATACCTGCGTGCAGACTGCAAGCTACGCAAACTAAGCTATGTGAGCTAACTTAAATATGCGAAGTTAAGTTAGATGTTTATGATATAATATCCCTTCGTCTGTCGAATTGAAAGCCGCAATACTAATTGAGCTTCCGTTTAGTTCTTGGTGTGCGCGGAACATATTTTTAGTTTATCTCAGCTTAGCCTCGCTAAGATTAGGCTTAGTTTAGCTTCGGAGTAGCTTAGCTTTCGGTCTGCAACCCGCATAATAGTAACAGTTCCGTAGGTTTGTAGGGGCTACTTTTAGAGATGCCCCCACTGGCTATCTGTCTAGGAAGCAACGAATTGGTCTTGAAAAAATTGGACATAAAACCTGGGAACTATTGTTGTATGATTTAAATGAATCATATCAATGTACCTTAGTACATTTGATAAATTCGAAAAATCCTTTTCCCTCCTAACTAAATTTTGTAGTTACTTACACATTTGCTACAAACGTTACGATATTACGTTATTATTACGTTAGTAACACAATTGTGAAATAAATTGTTTTTTTTCATTCATATTATAATAACATATTATAACAACAAGATATCGACTGTGAACCGCCAATATGTCCTATCTCAATTTTAAGCCAAATCACTTACTAACGGCATTGGGTACTACTGCCCATCATTTACCATATCAACATGTATTATCCACTTGAAAATTTATCAATAAATAAACATATTTAAACTCAACTGTTTCTTTATTACATAAAAATTATTGCGAATGTATTAAAAATAAATTTTTTCTTCTTCCTGAAAAGTTGTCGAAAATAAGATAGGACAATTTGCAAGTTCACAGTCGATATATTGATTAAAAATTTGAATTTCTTGTCTTAATATTTAAAAGCAAATATATTTACTTATACAAAAAAGTCGTATTGTATTTGCATATATTACCAGGGCAGAGGTGGTTCAGAGTTGCTGCCGGCGGAGATTGGGGCAATGGTACCCTGTCCCCGCTACCCCCCCCCCCGTTTTTAGTCGGTGCGAGTCCGACATACCCGAAAGGGTCGAGCAGGGGGTCCCATAAGTTTTTCCAGTTTAAAATAAAAGTTCCGTGTAGTGTACTATGTGCAGGCGGCAGGTTGGGCAGGCGCGGGGGTGTGCGGTGAGGGGGTCGGAGAGGGGCTGGCGAGGGCAAGTGCGAGCCGCTCCAAGCGACGTCGTAGGGGCAAGAGACGCGGGGAGTGGGTCAAAGCCCCCAGAGCGGCTTCGACGGCCTCCGAACGGCGGCGTCGCTCGCCTTCGTCGCAACACTCCAGTTCCTGATACAAAACAATATATTTAAAAAAACACCCCTAATAGCACATCTAACTATAAAATAAAAAATTGTATATTTCTATTTACTTTTTTTAAAATTTATTTTTTGTATTTCATCAGAATGTACAAAAGTTAAAGTTAACATAATGTTAGCGTAAACATAAACTCATCAGACTTTTTCCGTACGTCAGAGCCATCGACTTAGATACATAATATATATACATTTATATTATTATCTAATATTATATTATAAGCTGTGAGACCGTGCGACTCTTTCAAGGGTAATACGAGTTCAAACCTGGGCAGGCACCAATGAGTTTTTCTATTAAAACTCATGTGTCTAATTGATAATTGCAATTTATCACACGCTTTTCGGTGAAGGAAAACATCGTGAGGAAACCTGCATATCTCTAGAGAATTCTGGAGATATCTGTAACCTACCAATCCGCATTGGAGCAGCGTGGTAGGTCTTAGCTCCAACCCTTCTCTCCAGAAACGGAGAGAGGAGGCCTTAGCCCAGCAGTGGACATAGTAACAGGCTGTTACTTTAGTTTTTTTATATATTATATTACTTTTATACATAATATATATTTTTTAAAAAAAATTTAATAAAATTTTTAATTTTTAATTTATTTTTTTAATTTAATTACAAAAGGTCGCCGCTATCGTGCGTATTACGAGTGCAGCCGACGAATAACGAACACAGCCGATGGCGTTGTCAAGGCAGCGCCTAACAACGAATAGTGGTTGCCATGGAGACGGAATAACAAGGAGCCATCTTGTGTGATGTGACGCGTTGTTTTATATAATTAATTGCGAATAAGGAAGTATAGATAAAGATTGATTCATTAATACTCACTTCTGAACACACACACACACACATATATTACATTTATAATACCTAGCAATTTTTTGTATAATAATACATTTGTACAATGTATGTATAAACTCAAAAAGCTATTTTTCACTAAATTATAAACTACAATGAATGAAATAAGATGTTTTACTGACCTGCTCAAGTAGTTCAATTTCGTCTTCTTCAACGCGTTGAGCCAACTGGCTTTTTAGCATCTGTTAAGCATAAATAACTTTTTATGTAAAATTATAGAACTCATTAATATAACCAAATCATCTATAATATATATCTAAGCTTAAATGACAAAAAAAACAGCGTATGTATAAACTTTGAAGCGGTAACAATTTTTGTCTGTAATTAAATAAATATAAAAAAGGACAGATTTGATATTAATCTAAAAAAAACTAGGTTCTCCATTGAAATGCAAAATTATACGGCGCGATAAAAAGCTAACGTCGAAATAATTCTAAGCTAGAATGAATTAAGGCTGTATAGCTATTGCTTTTTTAAGCTCTCTTCCTGAGATAGTTTATTGCACAGCAGACCCAGCCAAACTTTTCTGTGGGTCACTCTGTTTTTTTTCCGCTCTCGTAATATTTTGGCCACAGAAGTCTTTCATTTTACGATAAATAACATAATTTAAATCTAAATAAACATGAAATACTTAAAGTAACTATCGTATTTAACTTGGCAAGGTATTATACTGCATTCGTCTGAATGGCTTTCTAAATACAAATTTTTAATATATATATATATATAATATATATATTTATATTATATAATATATATTTATATATATATATATATATATATATATATATATATATATTTATTATAATATAATTAAAAATAAGTTATCCTCAAATAGGAACCTTCACTATACATGTTTTTATACTCAAAGGGATTGTGCAGCGATTTCGATGAAAGTTCCCAAGTGGCTTAATTTTTTAAACAAGTCTCATCTACTTTTAACTAATTTATCCAAAACCTTAACACTCAAAACACTGCGTTGTGAATCAGCCTGTCTAATCCAGTGTCTCCCAACATCTTTTGTGCCATGTGCCACCTTGTCTTTTCAAAATTCTTATGTCTTATATGAAACTTAAATGATAGGTTAAATTAAATTATTACCTAATATATATTTTCCCCAATTTAAGATTTTCCTTTTTTCATTAAATTTGGCACCGATATATAGGATTGCTTTGCCTTTGTTTTAAAATTTGTAAATATATACAAGTTTTCGTTTATTTCATCCTCTAAAGATGCTTGGTGCGAGAGCGAATAGTGCTTTTTTAGTGTCGTAGTGAATACTGTGCTTGTGTAATATTTGGTTGCAGTTATTTTTGAATCAAATTTATTTATTTGCTTGCTAGTAAATGGTAAAATAGGATATAAAATATCAGTAAGGTACTCCATTTTGGCGCGCATAATAGATATTTAACACACATTGTTATGTCTTCAGTATTCCATCGGAATTTATCGTAAGGTACTCATAAGTAGGTATTACAACATTAAAGCATTTCTATCAAATTGGACTTGCATATTATTAATGATATCAAATCATTATTATACTACTAATAATTCAGTCAAGCAAAATATGATAAATCAGCAAATTATATGTATGCTATGCTTAGCGACTATATGAAGTTATGAAATATTATATTTGCCTACAGCTTTTATGTTTTTTTTGTTACTAAGATTAAACGAGAAGTACCTTTGATAAAAATATGTCAAATTTTTAGTCAATATTATATACATAGCTAACAGTTACATTTTTAACGAAAAGAGAACATAATGATAACATATGAACCAAGTATATTTTGTAATCGAATAACTTCAATCGTCATTTACTTAATACTTCATCATCATCATTCTCCTGCCCTTATCCCACTCTAAGTGGGGTCGGCACAACATGTTACAATCATGTTGTCACATGATTTGGCTACGTATTTTACGACCGGACGCCTTTCTACTTACCTCAGTCATATTTTACGACACCTCGGTAAGAAATAAGCGTGATCTATTCTACTCAGCCGGACACCACACGGCGGCTGTACTCAATTGCTCATACAAACATAAATTGCATTTAGTATTCCGGCTATTTGGATATTTTTGATTGTATTTTTATTACAAACATGTTATCACATGATTTGGCTACGTATTTTACGACCGGCCGCTTGCCTGACGCCAACTTACCTTAGTCGCCTTTTACGACACCTCGGTAAGAAATGAGGGTGGCTATTCTATGCAGCCGAATACCACACGGCATTTACCTTAGTCGCCTCTTACGACACCTCGGTAAGAACGGAGGGTGGTCTATTCTATTAAATAAACTTAATACTTAAAAAATAATCTTGAACAAGTTCTAATATTTCTTTTTTGTAGTTGCAAATGTGTTATATACAGATAACAGTTAAAATATTTACACTTTTTCAGTTATATACATGGTGCTGGAGGTCGCGAGTCAACGCGGAGCATTAAGCTTTGTGACTGTCCCGTCTGTGTGCTATCTCCCATTAAGTTATATTATTACATATATTTGTTTCTATATTATACTTTTTTTACTTAATTGTTATTTATGACCAAATATTATTTTATACATATTTTAAAATAAGGTTGCATTTATACTTATATAACATCCTCCTGCCCTTATCCCACTCTAAGTGGGGCACAACATGTTACAAACATGTTGTGCCCCATGTGTGGCTATATATTTTACGACCGGCCGCCTGCCTGAAGTCTACTTACCATAGTCGTATATTACGACCCCTCGGTAAGAAAGAGTGTGGTCTATTCTACTCAACCGGATACCACACGGTGGGTCAACTTACCTTACTCGCCTTTTACTACACCTCGGTAAGAAATGAGGGTGGTCTATTCTACACAGCCGGATACCACACGTCGGGTCGACTTACCTTAGTCGCCTTTTACGACACCTCGGTAATAAATGAGGGTAGTCTATTCTACTCTGCCGGATACCACACGGCGCTTTGCATTTATACTTATATAAGAATGTAGATATTCGATATTTCGACGCTTTAATACATATGTATATTAATTTTGATATGTTTTTATTTTTATTTTATAAAACGCTGTTAATAACAATCGGCGTCAAAGATAGGATACTTTTGATATAAATATAATAATAGTATAGGAATACCTATACTATATTTTAACTTTGCCATTACAGCAATTAAAAAATACTGTTAAAAAGAGGCTGATACAGAAAGCCTATTATACCGTGGAGGCTTACATTGATGATAAGAATGCGTGGATATAGCTGCTCTTTGACCTTGTGCAGGATAGCTATGACAAAATGTAATTAGTATTAAGAATCTTCTTTTTTAAAAGAGCTCCACCGAGTTTCTTGCTGGCTCTTCTCGGTAGGACGGCTTTCCGAACCAGCAATAGAGTCGACGATTCAAAAGCACTTGTTAACAAGTTTATTTGAATAAATAATATTTTGAATTTGAATTTGAATATACAAGTAGTGTTAAGGAGAGAGCACACGACGTAAACAATATGTGCATATACAAGCTGGTAGTATGGAGTGAGTATTAACCTTTGCGTTTTATTCTTGACTCGAGATCGCCAAGCAGGCCCTGAATGGTGTAAATACCTGTTTCACATCAAATCAATTAACGGCACTAACTACTCACTACAAAGAATAAAAAAAAATAACATAATTATTAAAATTTATATTGACAAGCTATTGTTTTAAGTTATACGTTAAATAGAAATAAAAATGGCACCAATATTAAAGTACATATACGTAAGTATATATGTAGTAGTTATTATAGACCTCCTCAAAGTAATAGGTAATATTATAAATTATTTAAGAAATAATTTTATAATATCAATAAATAACGGAGATGTTACGAATGTTAAAAAACAACCGTATTGAAAACCTTTTTATATGAATACATATATGTTAACATAATAAATAAGCTTTTATGATATATCCTTTAGTGTGTGGTTAACGAATATAATAAATCAATCAACTGCTGTATGCATTCGTAGTATTACTTCTTTGAGAGAAGAGAAGTAAGGATTAGTTAGATCTCTGTCTAGAGTAAATTATGTAACAAAGGTGTATACCAGGTAATTCGCCATTGCGAGTTTTTATTTAAGACTGAACCTTAATTAGGTGGAATGCAAAAAATATAATTGAGTATTATATATGTCACCATCCTACTGCCCATCATCCTATTGCTCATCCCACTCTAAGTGGGGGTAACATGTTACAAACATTTTGTCACATGATTTGGCTACATATTTTACGATCGGCCACCTGCCTGACGTCAACTCAACTTAGTCGTACTTTACGACCCCTCGGTAAGAAAGAGGGTGGTCTATTCTACTCAGCCGGATACCACACGGCGGGTCAACTTAACTTAGTCGCCTTTTACGGCCTCTCGGTAAGAAATGAGGGTGGTCTATTCTACTCAGCCGGATACCACACGGCGGGTCAACTTAACTTAGTCGCCTTCTACGGCCCCTCGGTAAGAAATGAGGGTGGTCTATTCTACTCAGCCGGATACCACACGGCGGATCAACTTAACTTAGTCGCCTTTTACGGCCCCTCGGTAAGAAATGAGGGTGGTCTATTCTACTCAGCTGGATACCACACGGCGGGTCAACTTAACTTAGTCGCCTTTTACGGCCCCTCGGTAAGAAATGAGGGTGGTCTATTCTACTCAGCCGGATACCACACGGCATATCGAGTATTGTAAATGTATTACATGTTTATTAGTGTTTTATAAAATAAAAAAAATTTCAATCAATACATCATCATCAGAAGTAAAACTTAGTAATACTTATTAACTATTAAAGATTATTTTAAAATGAAATCGTGTAAGGGTAATAAATTGTTGTAGCTAATGTTATAATTTGTCCATTATATTTTCTGCATGACTTAAATTACAATTTAATAGTGGAAAATAAAAAAAACAAAGATCAGTTATAGAGTTAGCAAAGTTCAAAAACAATCCAATGACATCGTTGGTGCAACTTAATTAAATGGGGTTTCTAAAAAAAACTCCATATCAAATTTACCGTTTTATTTGTATTAATTTACTTCTATATTAACAAATTTCAAATACTCACTTCTATAGAGTGTTGGTATTGTTCCATGAGGTTCTTGCAGGCGTCCAATTCTGCCAGTTTCTTGACGACCACGTCCGCTACATTTTTCTCTGTCACCTCTATTTTGTCCCTACGAATTTAAGATTATTTAAGGTATAATTTATAGAATTAGGCGTTACGTTGCGGAGATCCATAATACAAAAGTAATAATAAAATTATTTTGCTATAATCCGCTATTCAGTAAATAGAAAGTATATAGTGTTAAATGTATAGTAGACTATCCGTATTTTCATACCCGATACGTGCAGGATTCGTAAAAACACGTGCACAATTCTCCACCACTTCCACCACAACACACAAGCACTACACACGTTCACTATCACAAACTCAACAATCGCAAAGCTTTTTTGTCGTGGAGTCTATCTCCTGAAGATGCTTCGGTTGTGGGGCGAAACGATTGTTGAGTTTGTGATAGTGAACGTGTGTAGTGCTTGTGTATTGTGGAAGTAGTGGAGGTTTGTGCATGTGTTTTCACTAATCCTGCATGCATCAGGTATGAAAAAATGGAAATAATTTTATTATTACTTTTGAAAAACTTTTTAGTTTATAGATGTAGGTAATAATAGAATAAGTAAATATGATGATAAGAGATAGTAACGCTTTATGGTGGGTTTACCTCACATAAAGAGAAGTTTTTTTGGAAATCGATTATGCTACGCGTTAAAGCGGTATGGGAAGGGGAAGGATGGGGAAGGAGGGGGAAGGATGGGGAAGGAGGGGGAAGGAGGGAGGAGGATGAAGACGGAGGGGGCAGAAGGGTTAACCGCTATTAACAAATGGTGTACCTGAGTGCGTGCGCCAGTGCCGCAGCCGGCACGTCCGCAGGTCTCGGCGCGGTGTTGGCCGCTTGTGCCGCCGCCGCCAACGCCCGCAACAGGTCCGCCAGGCGTAAGTCCAACGCCAGCACCCGCTCCAGCAGCGCGCCCCGTGCCGCCTCCTCAGCCTCGGCCTCCCAACGTTGGCGCGCTGCTATAGCCGCTGAGAGGTTCCGAAGCGAGTCACGCTCTGATGCCGACTGAGATTCAGCTGATCCATCACCTTCGTCTACAGAAAGAAGCGGATTCCAAGTTTAAAATAGTCTTGATATGAGCAAACTTTTTAGCCGTGTGGTATCCGGTAGAATAGAATAGACCACCCTCATTTCTTACCGAGGTGTCGTAAGAGGTAGAAACAAATATATGTAATAATATAACTTAATGGGAGATAGCACACAGACGGGACAGTCACAAAGCTTAATGCTCCGCGTTGACTCGCGACCTCCAGCACCATGTATATAATTGAAAAAGTGTAAATATTTTAACTGTTATCTGTATATAACACATTTGCAACTACAAAAAAGAAATATTAGAACTTAGTTCAAAATTATTTTTTAAGTATTAAGTTTATTTAATAGAATAGACCACCCTCACTTCTTACCGAGGTGTCGTAAAAGGCGAGTAAGGTAAGTTGACGTCAGGTAGGCGGCCGGTCGTAAAATATGTAGCCAAATCATATGACAACATGTTTGTAACATGTTGTGCCGACCCCACTTAGAGTGGGATAAGGGCATGATGATATGAGCAAACTTTTATTGAAAGTCACCAAAAATTCTGCTATGCTAATACTTAGCAGCTATTATATGTAATGTAATGGATATTTTTATACTCAAAATATATATGGATACATCCATATAGTACTTACTTTTATTTATTTTTTATTGTTTTTTTAAATATATATGTATATATGTTACGTACACCCCTTTTTGAGATTACTATTCGTTGTTCTTTAACCTTGTTTTGCCTGGAAGAGATTGCTGCTTAACAATAAGGTCGCCCATTGTACGACGAATCATGTATAAAAACATATTTTTATGTTCAACATCTCATTTCATTGTATATTAGGATTATGGTGTACAATAACGTATATTCTATTCTATTCTATGAAGCATTGGAAAAACGCGCTGTTAACCACACACATTGGGTGGGTAATACACGTAAGTACGCTCACTCACACGCGCTTATCATCTCTTTATAACACACACACACACAACGATAGCACGCACGCGCGCATGCACGCACGCACGCATGTACGCACGCATGCACGCACACACGCACAGGCACATACACACACACAGCGCGTTCACACCCAACACATATGTAAAATACCATTTGAATAAAAATACAAAAAGAAATTAACAGTGAATAATAATGGGAAGATAGATGTGGCTACTACGTAGCCTACTACGATAGTAGTAGTAGGAAGCTAGTAAGATGATCATATTGTAATAATAAGCTATTGCTATTTGGTTAAAGGTATGACAAACCTTTGTCGATATCGCCACATGATTCTCTTTCCGGGGATAACTCTTCGCCACTCCAGGCGCCAGCTCCTTCCGCTCCCGACCACCACTCCTCTGCACATTCTAAAAAAAAAATCGCATTAATGAAAAATCTTGGTTGTTGACTATAAGAGCGACATAATCGGGTACGACCAAGCTCTTAATAAAGATTTAAAAGAGCTATTATTATTGAAAAAAAAATATTGTATACGCCTTGTGAATACGTACCCTACGCATTGTGAAAAGTAATATTTTATCAAATTAGTATGTAAAATATAAGCCAATATTAGAATGGATGGTTCATATATAATATGAAACTGGATGGATCAACGAATGTAGGACAAGAGGTCAAAAAATATAAAGGAGTGACACCGGAGTTGAGAATAATATAGGCGAATGGACGATGAAGAGATATCGTGCCGACCCCACTCAGAGTGGCGTAAGGGAATTACGATAAGTAATAAGATAATATGGATCTTCTTCAACCGATGGACGTCCGCTGCTGGACATAGGTCTCCTTAAGGGATCTCCCCGCGACCTTTTTGAGGTCGTCTGTCCACATCGTTGGGGGTTTAACAACGCTGCGTTTACCGAGGTGTAAGGGGGAAACTCGTCCCAGTCAGTTTCTTCAAATATCAACCTCACCAGCACGCGGTACACCCTTCAAATAAACCGACGAGGCTCTGGCGACCGACTAATGGCGGTATTTATTTATTTATTAAGGAACAACCAGTGGCAGTTACATTAAAACACTAAATTAAAGTAGCACAACACAAGAGGCATTAAATGCACTGCCTTTAGGTGTCACAGCATGCACATCATCTTACTAATATTATAAATGCGAAAGTTTGTGAGTATGCATGGATGTTTGTTACCCTTTCACGACGAATCCGCTACAACAATATCGACGAAATTTGGCACAATTATTCCTTATACACCGGGGTAACATATAGGTTAATAAAATCCTTTTGATTCTACAGGAATAGGATGACATTCAAAAGCGCCATCTATTATCAACCTATCAAAGTTTAACATGGCAAAACAACGTTTGCCGGGTCAACTAGTTATATATAAGGACAACAATGAACTACTTAATCTAAATGTAACTCTACAGCTCCAAGAACTGGAGATTGAGAATATTTTTTTTAAATGTAATAAATGTATCGCTGAACACATCTACATATTGGTAAATTGTATTATATTGTCTTGATAAACCATTCTTAAGCTGACTTAAATATAATAAACCGACAGCGGGCAGCAGCGTTGTCGGTGCGAAATGGTCAGCACTGCGATCACCAACCCGCATGCCAAGCGTGATGATTATTGGCAAAACCCTGATTAGTATGAATGAATGCACTGAAATCTGTCATTTATATATGGTTAATTTTTTTACCTGGGTCAGTGACGAGACAAGGTTCTGTCTCCGAGTCGAGCAGGTCTGCGGAGTTGTCGTTGTCGTCTGACACTCGTGAGCGCTCGTCGTCGTTGTGGGCGCTATGTGCGTGGGCGTTGTGGGCGAGAGGGGCGGCGGCGGCGGCGGACCGCAACGCGCGCGCCACTGCGCCCAGCAGACCGCCCCGCGTGTCCTCATCGGGCGACGGAGTTTCACCGCTATCGCTACGACTGTGAAATAAATTAATGAAAATAATTAGTTAAAAATATAATTAATTATTGTTTTGTATGAATTGACGCGCGACGCGGCGCGACCGGCCGGATCAACGACCTTTGGGCATTCGTTTGCCGCCGGTCGCGTCCGACAGTTAGTAATGTTTCGGATACTATAAAGACAGGACGCGCGTACGCCTGTATACGATGGTATTACGCACACGTGTAATTATGCGTTTTGGGTGTGGTTCTAAGATTTAGTGACGCGTTTAATTAGTGAAGCGTTTGAGAAGACGCGACCGTCCGCGGTTTTAGTGCGTGTTCGGGTTAATGTTCCCCGATATGGGACGATTCAATAACGTGTGACCTTATGAAGGTTGTGTGCACACCGCGTGTTATTTGTGTTATTTAACCGCGTTGGTGAAGTGTATACTCCGGGAGAAATAGACAGTACGTGTCCGTGGAAGAATGCAGAGGCGAGCCAACGGTTTCGGGAATCGGCCAAGTACATACAAGCGCACACACACACGTACACATATACACGCAGTGATTCATGAGGCCGGACCGCATACAGCTGACGGCCGCATAAGGTAGGTTGAGACGCCGAGACGACGGGCCCAGGTCTCCGAGGTTGTTTCATCCGCCCGCACGTTTGTGCGGAACAATTATATAAAAATATAATAAAATATTTTATTATATTTTATATTTTATTATAGTTTAAAGAAAAACTAATAAATAATGTTTTGAAGAATTTCGAAAAAAAAACTGAAAAATAATTATTAATATATATATTTATTTATTTATTTATGTACCAAAATTAAAATATATAAGAAAATACAGGTAAAGAAAACAAGTACAAAGGATTACTTATCTCTATAAGAGATCTCTGCCAGCGACCCTTGGTGGTTTGAAAGTAAGTGAAAACGTAGTATAGGTACATTAATAGTAAAAGAGAAATTATTAAAAACACTATAAAACAATTATAAATTAAATTTGGATAAACTTACTTTCTTATTATCATAAAATAGAATACATATATATAATACAAGATGATACACTAATACTAATACAAAATATAATAAACCTACATAGATATAAGTTATGACAGCGAGGAAAGGTAGTGTTGCTTTAGCCTTAGTTTGAAAATGTGCAAAGAAGGAGAGTCTTTAAAGATGCTATCTGGTAAAGAGTTCCATAGACGGGATGCAAGGATTGTAAAAGACTTAGAGAAAAACATAGTTTTATAAGAAGGCACTGCCAATGATTTAACTGCAGGTCTTACACGAGGGGGAGCTATGTGAAAGCGCTCACGAAGATAAAGAGGTGAAGAACTATTAAGAGTTTTAAAAAGCGTGGTGAGGATATGAATATTCTGGCGAAGGCGAATAGGGAGCCACTTTAGTTATATATATGTAGAATACAAAAGTAATAATAAAATTATTTTGCTATAATCTGCGACACAGTAAATAGAAAATAATTATAGTGCTAAATGTATAGTGGACTATCATCCGTTTTGCGATTTATAGTAAGTCCAGCATTTAATTAATTTAATTTTTAATTAATAATAATTTATATTAAATAAAAAATTTAATAATTAATCTTTACTTAATAGTAACTCAATCAATGTTTTTTTTTAATATTTCTTGTATCTTTAATTATTTTATTATTTCTTATTATTTTTACTATCCTCCGTGTCATCTTATATTTCATCTTAGTTTTGGTTTGATATTTGTATTTTTTCTTTGACCTTTCTCTAGACTTAAAAGTTTAAATTTGTATGTTCTTCGATTATCCTTTTGATTACATTTGTAACACTGTATATGGAGCATGTTGTGTTCTCGTATAATTGGGGGTACACTTAGCTCATGAGTCAAATCTTATTATTAAATTTATTTTGTGTAACTCTGTCGGAGTCCCTAATTAAATAAATAAATAAATAAACAAACATATATATACTGTGGTAGCCCAGCGGTGAGACCGTGCCACTCTTTCGAGGGAAACACGACTTCAAACTCGGACACAAATGAGTTTTTCTATTTAAACTCATATGTCTAATTGATAATTGCAATTTATCACGCGGTTTTCGGTGAAGGAAAAAATCGTGAGGAAACCTGCATACCTCTAGAGAATTCTGGAGATATGTGTAACCTACCAATCCGCATTGCAGCAGCGTGGTAGGTCTTAGCTCCAATCGTTCTCTCCCAAAACTGAGAGAGGAGGCCTATTCCTAGTAGTAGGATTATAACAGGCCGCTACTTTTCTACTTTTACATATCGACTGTGAACTGGCAAATTGTCCTATCTAATTTTTGTCAACTTTTCAGGAAGACGAAAAAACGTGATTATTAATAAATTCGGATTAATTTTTATGTAATAAAAAGCCAGTTGACTTGAAATATGTTTATTTATATACAAATTTTCTAGTAGATAATACATGTTGATACGGTAAATGATGGGCAGTAGTACCTAATGCCGTTAAAAAGTGATTTGCCTTAAAATTGAGATAGGACATATTGCCGGTTCACATTTTAATCAATTCAAATAATCACTATTATGTATTATTTTATTCATTTATCTTTGAACTTTAATCTATGTATAGTGTTTCGTTATTTTTTTTTTCTTCCTTCCTTTTTTTTCCATCATCAAATTTTTTTTTCTTTTCATTTTCTTTCTGTTACTCATAGGTTGGCTGGTAGAGATCCCTTTTAGGGATAAGTCCGCCTTTTGTTTAAACAATAAAGATAAATAATAATACTAAACATTATGTACCTGCAGTAAGCATCGTTGTGGTATACAGTGGGGTGTATGGCGTGGGGGGGAAGGGCGTAGGCTGCTCGGACGGCCTCGGTGAGTGTCCGCAAACGCCGCGAGAGCGTGTCCAGCGCGGCGGCCGCGCCCGCACCGCCTCGGGCACGTGCGCCCGCCGCCAACGCCTCCTGCCGCCGCAGCTCGCACATGCGTACGAGCTGCCGGCACTCGCCGCGTCTGCAACATTGCAATCACATACAATCAGTAGCGTGCGTTACATAAAAGTATACCTACTAAAGTAATTAAAATATTAATAATTATATAGACAATTATTTTATTTTTTATCTATACTTATATTATAAAGAGGAAAGATTTGTATGTTTGTTTGTATGTTTGTTACGTTTTCACGCAAAAACTACTGGACCGATTTCAAAAATTCTTTCACCATTGCTGCTTTTTCACTGAGCAACATAGGCTCCCTAAAATAGGGATCCCTAATAAAATTGTAATAACTTGGTAAAAATTTACTCGTAAAACATCTATCATCGCGTGCGCTGCGGAAACTATTGATGATAGAACAAAAAAATGTTCTACAGTATTATAGAACGTATCAATATCCACAAAAAAGTCCGCGATACCATATGTCTAACTATTACAGTTATGCCAATATAACTACTTTTTTACATTGTAAAAGTTGGTAAAAGTGCCGACAATAATCAAACCATTTTATTCATATCTCTGTATTAATCCTTATCCCATTAAATGATATTTTATGAATAACTGTTTCAATACCTGTAAAATACTTTTTAAATTATTAAAATCCGACCTCCCAATCAAAAGATTTTACGAATTTAAGAATGTAAATCGAAATCAAATAATGCCATAACAAACCTAATCTACCGTTATAGCAGGGCCTGCACTTGGTGAGTTAAGTCTTATTCCAAGAATACTAATGATACCCATTTTTTATAATTAAATAATCTACAAAATAAATCTATAGTCCGATTTCGTAGACTTTCCACTACGACGAGATCTGTATGGACGCGGGTGAAACCGCGGGGCTTTGCTAGTTTATAACAAATATGTACAAGTTATATCTATCTTAAATTACTTACACGCTACTGCTATACAAATCATGCCCACGTGGATCAAAAGAGGTGTTAAAACGTATAATATTTTTTTTGCACTTTGGCTCTATGGCCCTAAGGTCTCAACTGCACACGACACAAATATATAACTCTCAACGAGAGATGCATACTTTCGTGCGTGCCGGATTCGGTCATTTCCGCCGCAGCTCCAGGTCTTGACAGCGTTTCCCTGATATGGGACGAGGCTAACGTATCAACGCATGTTGCGTCCCACATTAGGGCCTGTCCCCGTTCCCAAGGCATATATTATAAGATATTAATAATAGTATATATATTAATTAAATGACAAATTATTAAATAATTTTATATCAGCTCCACCTGTCGAGCGGTTGTGATATTACAACGACACGTCATTAATTTTAGTAGCGCCTATATGTTCTACCACAAAGACACGCAAACAATCGGTGGTTTTGTTTAACGTGTCTTTTATTTTGTAATAATAAACACTATGGAACGACGCCGGTTACACCGATATTAATGTTTTTTCACAGCAAAAAACACTAGCAATTTGAAAAACATTTAGAAGCTTCCATTGAATATTACACGTTTGGAAAATACAGTAGTGAGACACATTTAAATTCAATTGCCATCGCGTTATGTCTATCAATGTCGACATTAATAGACATAACGCGAAAGTTGCTCGGAATCGAAACATATTTCAGCAACTTATTAACATTGTATGTCGCGGTAGCATCATCGTATCCCTTTCATAGTAACA
Organism: Morpho deidamia; assembly: GCA_947086505.1. Lineage (NCBI taxonomy): Eukaryota > Metazoa > Arthropoda > Insecta > Lepidoptera > Nymphalidae > Morpho > Morpho deidamia. The sequence continues at coordinate 5,264,286 of CAMTZC010000015.1, forward strand.
AGTAATATTTTTGTCTATCCTGTCCAATAACTCTGTACACGCCACTGCATACAATGTTACCAACTATATTGTTTTAACAGTAGATTTGCTGTTTTAACATCGATGCCCCTGTTTTCTGTTTTATATCCAACTAGCTGTGCCAGCGGCTTCACCCGCGTGGAAATCAGCGTGACCCAATTTTTTTCTAGAATTTAAAATTTTAAACATAAAAGTAGTTATTGTGACTTAACCATAAGAGATAGAGACATACTATCGCGGACTTATTTGTAGTAGTTTTAAAGATCTACAATTCTCTAGTACTTACTATTTAGCGTATCTCTGCTGGTTTACGCAGCGCACGCGACTAAAGCTCCCAGCAAGCAAGGTTTTTAACAACTGCGCGATCTCTTCGACACAATTTACATAATATCGCTATGTATTATTTACCTAAACTATTTGGAAGTATTGCACTATCTTTTGGTGAAAACCGTACAAACATCCGTTCAGTAGATTTTCAGAACATCGATTACATACAGACAGACAGCTTTTTGGGACTTTGTTTTATAATAAGTATAGATTTTTACTGCTTTTCAACATGTTCAGCGCCACCTATTACACTATGCAAATGTTCTGATAACCAATATATAAAAAAACGCAATATCACTAGATTATAATACCTGGCATGAAATAATGCACATTGATGTTTATAACGAAACAGCTAGCCGATTCGGTTTCGTAGAGCGCTGTCACTGTCACTCAGTTAGTATGTGACGTTTCACACGGGTTCGTCAGTCTGTGCGACAGAGACAATGCTCTATGAAGCAGAACTAGCCGGTTTTCTCTCTTTAAGCCTCGATGTGCATTATCTATTGCCGCGTACTATACTTGTCAGGAAGTGCATGACAATCGTGTTGATATGCACGGCAAACTTTCATAGTAAGAATGACAGCTACAGGCTAAAGCGGCAAAGCCCTATTGAAACACTTATGAAATGATTATTAGTGAAATGATGCTGAATCTGGTCAAAAGTATCGTTTGAAGCCACAGAAAGGCAGACGAATGAATAAGTGCCCCGGATGTGTGCGAAACTAGTCGGGCTAACCCGATAAAATTAGACGTGAGTATAGCTGGTGTTTTGAATAAAATGACGCGCGCGACGCGACGCGAACGCGAGCTAGGCCGTTTTATGCATTCGTTCACGACCAGAGCGGCCCCCCGCCAGTCACCCGTCAGACACGATAGAGAGGCCGCGCGCGGTTGGACGCGGCATTCTTTTCTTACGCACGTGTGTAATTTTGCGTTTCGGGTGTTATTCTCAGATTTAGTGACGCGTTTAATCAGTGAAGCGTTTGAGAAGACGCGACCGTCCACGGTTTTAGTGCGCGTTGGGTTACTATTCCCCGATATAGGGACGATTCAATAACGTGTGACCTTACGAAGGTTGTGTGCACACCGGGTGTTATTTAGCCGATATAGTGAAGTGTATACTCCGGGAGAAACAGACATTACGTGTCCGTGGAAGACTGCAGAGGCGAGCCAACGGTTTCGGGAATCGGCCAAGTACATACAAGCACACACACACACGTACACATATACACGCAGTGACTCACGAGGCCGGACCGCATACAGCTGACGGCCGCATAAGGTAGGTTGAGACGCCGGGACGACGGGCCCAGGTCCCGGAGGTTGTTTCATCCGTCCGCACGTTTGCGCGGAACAGCTGGTGTGTACTGATTAACCGATTGAAATTTAAAAATTGATTGATTGACCCTTCATACCTGCGCTCTAGTTCTGTACTAAGACGTGTCGTCTCCGCCTCGGCGTCCCTCAACGAGTCGCTGAGGGCGCCGGTCTCGGCGGCCAGGAAGTCTTGCATCTCGGCTGCCTCCCGTTCCGCCTCGCCCAACCGCGCCGCCAACACCCGCGACGTCTCGCGAGCGTTGCACGCTTCCTATTATAGTAGTAAGATTTTCTTACGGACTCTTGACTTGGGAAGCTGGTGATTGTGTGACGCATTGCGAAGTTGAGACGGAGATATAAGTGAAGATTGAATGAAAGAGAGAGAGATTTACGTCTCGTATATTAATGTAAAGGCAAGAGAAAGGGAGGTGCGAGCACATATTTTCTTTCTCCCATTCTCTCTTAGTCAATTACGTTTCGTTTATCTAAGACACAGTGCAGCCCCAAAGTCTGTAGGTGCAAGAGAGAGCAACGAGCGCGCATATTTTCTTTCTCGAGCTATGGAAATTTGTATCACGCCCGAGTTTCAACCACGAAAATATGTGAGAATCGATTAGTTAATTAATTACTGTTGAATAAAAATAAGTCTATGAGGTTCTTAAAATATTATCAGCCCACATTGATAAGCGAAGCCAAGACAGCGTTAATAGGTAAAGCCAAGTCAACATGTTTTGTTCTATACTATTAAAAGCAGACAACTTGTCTTGGACGACCGTTTACCGAATTGTGATCACCCATTTTTTAGGCACGTCCGAGACCCCCCGGGACTTCTTTCGTCTCTGAAGCGACTTCGCTTACTGACCCCTGGGACTCCACTTGGACCACTTAAAGAAACTAAAAAAAGAGGAGATCGGAAATAGCATGGAGACGTGAAGATAGCTATGGGGATGTGTAGCAGGCGGAGAGGCGCGGTGTAGCGCGGAGAGGAGAGGTGCGGTGCGGAGAGATGCGAAGGAGAGTGGTAGCGCGCAGTCGTGATTTGTGCGCAGATGTGTCAAGTTGTTAAATGAGGTGACTTTTGAGAAAATTGCTTATTATTTGTCGAATAAGTATAAAGGAAAAATATCGTCGTATACTATAATACAAACTGACCGCGTGTAGCTTGTTGCAGTGTTCCCGTAACGCGTCGATCTCGCCGCGTTGTCTTGTCGCCAGCTCGCCTGCAGATCGCAGTTGCTCCTCCAATGCTCGCAAGCAGCCGTCTGCGTTGGCACCGGCGCCTGCAATTATAGACGATGATTAATTAAACTTACAATAGATATAATCAGTAAGAGTAATCAGTAATAAGCAATGAGCTTTAAGTGAACTGATAGTGATGAAATGAATAATGTAATAGTGTGAAAATTAGTGTGTCAAATAAATTTTTCGAACGCAAAAGTAGTTATAGTGAGTTAACCATAAGAGAAAGAGACATTTTATACCGTTTTTTGTAGTACTTACACTTACACTTACTGTATCTTGATCTACATATTTATTTATTTATTTATTTAAGGTAAAAATTTAAAAAGTTTACGAGTTTCAATTTTTATTATATTAATATTTTGTAATATAATACTTATATTGTATTATAATATGTATGGTGCCCTGTAAGCATGCTAGGTTCACAGAAGACATCAATTATTGTTAGCGAAAAATTATGTTGAATATTTAATATTTTCAATTGTATGTTAGTTTTGTGAAATAAATAAATCCTTGCTGATTTACGCGGCGCACGCGAGTAATGCTCCCAGAAGGCAAGTTTTTATACTACTGCGCGACTTTTTCAACACAATTCACATAAAATGGTAATGTACTATTAACCTAAAGCTTCCGGAAGATTTCCATTATCTCTCAGTAAAAACCGTACAAAACCGTTCAATAACTTTGAGAAAATCGATCACATACATACAGACAGCTTTTGGAAACTTTGTTTTATAATAATTACCGACACGTGAAGCAAAAACTTCGTAACCCTTTTGTATGAAAATTACGCGGTCGGATTATGAAATTTTGAATAGTTAAAGTTTTTATAAGGAGTGCAGAATGCTAATATTTTTATTATAATTAAATCAATTAAGCTCTGATAACACAGCGGTAAGTCCGTGCGACTCTCTAAAGACGATCATGAGTTCAAACCCCGGGCAGGCGACGATGAGTTTTTCTATTAAAACTTATGTGTCTAATTAATAATTGCAATTTATCACACGCTTTTCGGTGAAGGAAAACATCGTGAAGTTACCTGCATATCTCTAGAGAATTCTAGAGATATGTGTAACCTACCAATCCGCATTGGAGCAGCGTTGTAGATCTTAGCTCCAATTCTTTTCAAAAACGAGAGAGGAGGCCTATGCCCAGCTGTGGGCTAGTAAAAAAGTAACGGCACTTTTTTAGTCAATTAAGAAATCACTACACATAAACGCGCATTTGACACACATAAATATTCTCTTTTGTTTAAAGTATGTGGTCTTAACAGGATGATTAATATTATTTGTTTAGTCTTACAGAATAACAAACGTAATTATGATCATGATTTAGAGTGCTTTGTTTCAGTATTCATGAATAATGGTCGAATTTCGACTAAAGGGCGACTCCGAGTTTTATAATTTTTATATAACTATATCTACTAGCTGTAATAAACTAATTATAGATATTAGAACTGAGAGATGAAAGTCTTCTTTTGTTATAGACGCTCGCCAGATGCGTTTTGCATTCCAGAGTCAAGAGCAAGTCGCTTTGAAAAGTCAAAAGTCAAAAATATAACTTGTTGTGTAGTTTATTAATAGTGCAAAAACAATTGCAAAAAGAAAGGTAAGCTACATTCCATAAGACAGCCGTTGTTGATTATTTTTTATTTACTCGTTCAACTTAAGTATTCAATACTTTACTATAATTAAAAAGTAGTTAAGTAGCGGCCTATTACAATCCCACAGCTGGGAATAAGCCTCATGGTAGGAGGTAAGACCTACCACGCTGCTCCAATGCATATTGCAATCATAATGCAATGCAATTGGTAGGTTACACATATCTCCAGAAATCTTTAGAGATATGCACGTTTCCTCACTATGTTTTTCTTAACCGAAAAGCGTGTGATAAATTGCAAAGTGTAATTGTTATCAATTAGACACATAAATTTTAATAGAAAAACTCATTGGTAGGCACCCGGGGTTTGAACTTGTGATCCCCTCAAAAGAGTCGCACGGTCTCACCGCTGCGCTATCACAGGTCCACTATAATAAAGTATGATAATAATTTATGAAAACTTATTATAATAATGTACGAAAATAATATAATAATGTAATCGTGTAATAATTCAAGTAAACTAGTAAATAAGTGGTTATGTATCGTCAATTGATTCTCGTTAGGAAAATTTATACTAAGAAAGATCTACCGAGAAACATGGCAGTTGCTCTTATGAAATATAATTCTTACAAAACGTTACATTTCGTCATTACTAACTTGTGCAAGGTAGAAGATCAGCTAAACCTTATTTCGATTACTAAAAGTGGCGGATAGAAGCTAGTATAATAATATGATACTACAGCTTGGGGGTTTGTGATAGGCGAACGGTGAGATCGTGTGCCTCTCTCGAGGGGGTCATGGGTTCGAACCCCAAGCAGGAACCAATGAGTTTTTATATTTAAAACTTATGTTCCTTATTGATACTTGAAATTTATCACACGCTTTTCGGTGAAGAAAAAATCGTGATCATATTAATTATTAATTAACATTGCATATCTCTGGAGGGTTGTAATGATATGTGTAACCTACCAATTCGCATTGGACCAGCGTGGTGGGTATGAGCTCCAAATCTTCTCCTAAAAAGCGGAGAGAGGCCTTAGGCCTTAGCCCAACAGTGGGTTAATATAAGGCCGTTACTTTACATTTATGTGTCCATTTGTTAAGTACCTACCCAAAGGAAATGGGGATTTTTTAAATATTTTGGTCCGGTACATGATCCTCAAATATACAAATTACATCAATATAACTCCAGTGGAACAGCCGTGAAAGTGTAATAGTAGACAGACATTTCGCATATATAATTTTATTATGAATGAAATATGAATTAAAATTTGGAATGACTTTTAAAAAATGATGTAATTGTTTAGTGCCATACTAAAATTGGTAGTTATACCGTATTACGAAATTTACGATACAAAATATGAACGAACGATAATTTTGTCAGAATCCAGTGCAATACGGAAGACAGTCTATCAATGGCAATAGTTTGTTGCAATAAGAATTGAGTTACAATGAAAAATGTCCAAATAGCCAGAATACTAAATGCAATTTATGTTTGTATGATGTACAGGTTTTAAAGATTATAATCATACTAGTTCTACTTGGTTCTGGACAAACTAGATGTCAAAATATCCCCAATGTACTATGGGCTTTTTTCGCATTACTGAAGAAAAATCGGCATTTTTCACACGCATAGAATATAGAAAACATAGAATTATAATATTTTGAACGCCTCTGTACCTAATGTGTTCTAAATTTAAATTATATCGCACGATTATTATTAAGGTGACCTAAATCAAAATAGTTCTTTTAAATAAGGCGTAGCGTAGCGCCTAAAAAACTCGTGAGTTTTAAAGAGACTTAACAGCGAAGAGCAAAAAACACTAGTTTTTTTAAAGTTCATAGCATGATGTCGTTGATGGCATTGCAATTATTATAATATATCTAACTAAATTAAGCCTAATTTTTAATGAGGTCACTTTAATTCTAAAATAAGGGTGCGATATATTCATTTCAATAAGTCAAAAGTCGACTATAAGTGTGTACAGTAATCGCTCCTATAACACGGTATCCACTCTTGTAACGCCTTTTCAATAAATCATATAACACGTAAATTTGTTAGATGTCTGTAATCTGTAATTTATAATAATTTATACATAATTAATTTCGCGTACTCTTGCACATTGTGTCGATTGTGTTGTAATAAAATTGAATTGCACGTTTATAATATGGGTAATTTTTTTTAATTAATATGTTTTGTTTAGTTTTATTGAAATAAAACGCACATATTTCGTATCATATATATTTTTTATATATACGACAATACTTCTACGACCCGTTTTTATATAACAAGGAACGATTCTACCGTTATATATGGAGGGATTACTGTTCTAGTAAAACATTTCTTTTAAACTTGTTCGTCTGTTGTTTTCGCAAAAATCTATACTTATTATAAAATATAAAAACTCCCAAAAAGCTGTCTGCCTGTATGTAATCGATTTTCTCAAAATCTACTGAACGGATTTTTGTACGGTTTTCACCAAAAGTTAGTGCAATACTTCCGGTTGGTTTAGGTAAATAGTACATATCGGTATTATGTAAATTGTGTTGATCGCGCAATTGTAAAAAAACTTGCTTTCTGGGGGCCTTAGTCGCGTGCGTTGGGTAAACCAGCAGAGATACGCTAAAGTAATGTATTAGAGAAGTGTAGATCTTTAAAACTACTACGGGCATTAAGAGAGCTCCCGAACTCTTCCATCTAGCTACAAATAGGAAGGCATATACAGATATACAGAGCTGACTACCACCCTTCACTAGTTGGAGAGGCACCTAAAGAAGAAAGAAGAAAACTACTACAAAAAAGTCTGCGATAGCATGTCTCTATCTCTCACGGTTAACTCACAATAACTAATTTTATTCTCAAAATTTCGAAAATTCGGGAAAAGTTTCGTAAATCACTGAATTCCACGCGGGCGTTGTTGGCACAGCTAGTAAACATTTAAAAAAATTATCATACCAGCACCGGCGAGCTCCAGCAGCCGCTGGGAGTTTCTCTCGAGTTCGGAGATGGCAGCTAATCGAGCGGCCCGTTCGGCGGCGAGTTGAGCTTCTACGTGGAGTCTCCTCTCACGTTCCTCAGTTGCAGCCGCCTCAGCTACAGCCGTAGCAGCAACCAACCGCGCTATCTCTGTATCGCGGGCACTCGCTTGTACGCCGCGATGGCAACGCGTTACATCTATACGACTGAGAAGATATCATTTTCATTTGAAAGAAAGAAAGAAATGTTTATTTACTAAAAACCATTTTAATCTTAATTAAGTTGTAACGCTTAAATTTACTATATGTAATTAGTACACAGTAATTGTGGTCTCCACACTAGGTCTAGCCTGTATTGTGGAGTCCACTAAATAAAAAACATGCACTGCTTGAAGACCTTACCAAAATGCTCTGGCTAGAGAACATATAAACACAAACTATTACAGAAAACTATAACTATTTGACATACAAACTTCAGTAGTAACCTATGCCGGGTGGTATCTGGCTGAGTGGACTAGACCAGCAGCCTCATTTGTTACCGAGGTGTCGTAAAATACGACTGAGGTAAGTAGAAAGGCGACCGGTCGTAAAATACGTAGCCAAATCATGTGACAACATGTTTTATAACATGTTGTGCCGACCCCACTTAGAGTGTGATTAGGGCAGGAGGATGATGATGATGAAACGTCATTAGTAACCTCTCGATAAAATATCTCATGCACTCCTTTTTAATTATTACAATGATACTTTCAAGTGCTAATACTTTCGAATGACTGGTTCAAATTTGAACTCATACCGACTTCAGAATCGACTTTATTTTATTTTTCTATATAGGTAATTCAATTTTTTATGTACATAATACACTAACTCATAATGAATCCAAGTATATCAATGTCCATTTTTTTTTCTATTTATACATTTTTTGTAGCACGAACAATTCCAAGAATGAATGAAAAAAAAATCTAAAATACAATTTAATGATACATAAACTCATATCTTAGCGTTAATTCGTTCTTGAGATATCTGAAAACCAAATATGCAAAACTTATTTTTTTATGAAATTAACGTATAAAAATTATATAATAAGGCTTAGGGCGATTAGATATAGAAAAAAATACTTGTCTTTAGCATTTTTTACATTAGGCAGGTTATATCTCTGAAAACTAAGCTCCTTTTTTAGATTTTTTAATACTATTTGAGGCTCGATAATTAAATTATAGAGAAAAATTATTGAAGACAATACCTTTCTATGTTTGGCACGATTCCGGCAAGAGCTGAATCTATATCAGTCCCCGTCAAAACAGTTTGTGAAATTTTCTCAGCATATATTCTGACACGAGCTTTAGTTACTGATCGCGAGGAAACAGATCGTGATACTGTAGGCCTTCTTGAAGATGGTGGTGTACTTTCATGCTTTGGGGAAGACTCTGGATCCACGTCACGTCTTCTACGAGGTAACGTTCCATATTTATCGGCCGCCACTCTGGTAGCTGAAGCATCAGTATTAGGTGGTAGCCGCTGGCCATTAGTAGGCCATTTTTTTTCGTCTACCGGTGAATTTGGTGTTCTACACCTTGCAGATGAAGTTTTAGTAGGTTTGGCACGCAAAGCCGGACTTTCACGTACGAGATTTGGAAGATCAGTGGTTGGTCTTATACGTGGCTTGGGAGTCAGTGGTCGAGGTTTTTCTGGGGGTGTTGGCTTTTCTCTACTTCTAGCACGTTCACGAGTTGCCAAATTAGGCCCACGTGGCGCCGTAACAGGCCTTGGTGTTGATGAGCCAACTGGAGAGCTTCTCTTTGGGTCCGCTACGGTAACGTTAACTCTGCGGCGTGGTCGTGGAGGTGCTCCTGCAAGCGACGAGCTTTCAGAGCCGCATCCAGAACCACAAGAAACAACGCTCGAAGCACAGGAACGTGATCCTCCACCACTGCTGAGTGCTCGTCCACATCCCTCGACACCACTATCGCTACCCGCAGCTCCAATGACTAATTCATCAGCGGCCGGCAAGCTGTCGAGATCTCCTATTGAACGTGTATCATCAATAGCTTCACAAGAACCGTTCCCTACAAATGATTCCTTAAAATCTACACTTTCACTTTTACAGTCTTCGAAAACTTCCACAATTATACCACTTTCTTCTCTAATAGTTGCAATAGAGTTATCACTAAAATCATTCACATTGCACTCAGAATTTTGTTCTTCACGGCTGTTTAGTTCTTCGACGATAGAATTAGATTGAGGTGCGTCGCTAACCTCGACAGTTTTAATTGCAATTTCGTCTTCCATGTCAGCTTTTTAAATTACATGATCTGGAACAAAAATAAACACAGCTACAATGAAAATTGCAGTGAATTTTAAGTCGGCAGACGGATGATTTCAGTGCCAAGTAATCAGTTCAATGCAGTAGTATTGTGCGAGTACGGCGTTCATTGTGCGGAAACCCCCGGGCCTCGGGTCATAGTCTTGGGGGAGTTTATTTCTATTGTTCTCATTCGCCTATTCTTAAAACGTTGATAGCTTCATCGTAGAAAAAATGAAGTATTTTGTAAAAGGAGCGAGTACAATAACTGCGATTTAAAGTGTACCAATTAATATTTTTTACTTAACTGTGGGAAATATGAAATTGCTCTTACTTAAACTATTATGATATCTGAAACCACTTCTATATAAAATGGTTTCAGGAATTAAAAAAGTTTCTTAAGCAATTTTTAAAATATTATTTAGCACGATTCAAAGTTCCATCGTTAATTATGAAGCGATTTCGCAAGGTAATGACTCGAAAACAATAGGATAACCTGAAAAACAAGCAAAATTATAATGATTTAAATTTGGTGACGCCTTATTCAAACGATAAGATCAATTAAGAGCGGTTTAGGTTATTTACGCGGTATTTTCCTCCGTGTTACTCATACCAAAGATTAAACATAATACAAAATAAATTGAACTTACGAGCCTTATTATAAATAGCATATACAGCAGGCGCAGCGAAGTAATAACAAAGCACATTGTCGATACAACCATATGACCCCTATTCATGCTCGTAGGTATCAAACAGCGAGAGGCACAAATCGTCGTTCCCACGCAGCGGAGCACTCAGGCTTGCGACATTCATTCACATACCATTTTACATTTCTGCCACACCGTTTTGTACATTCAGTACTTTATAAGCATTTTTCGCTTTCATTGTGTCAGAGAATTAAAGTGCTAACTTGTATTATACAATGCAATTAATACAATGAACTTTTTGAATTTAGAAAAATATTTATATGCATAAAGTATTGCATCTTAAGCAGTACAATTCAAAATTTAACAATGTCTATGGAGCTTATTTGCTTTGCAAGCATAGAGATTTGATTGCCGATTAGGTTATTTGACTTGGATTACTTCAAATTCAGGTCTTGTTCTAGTTTACGTAAAAACTTCAAGCCGTACAGTGACTTCCACTCCATCTGGGATCAGACGTAGGAAATATCATGTCACCATGAATTTAGAACAGATATGATGGTAAACAGTACATCAGCGCCCTGGATCCAATATGTGACGGTTCCTGGATGTAAATACTATTTATAAATCATGTGTCATGCAAGTTGTGTGACTTGTTAGTTTTTTTAAATAATTGGAACCTAGTTCAGATCATTAAAGTAGAATAAAATATTACAGGGAGGATCTTTGAGGTAAGCACGATGCTTAACGCAAAAATAGCATAAGCGAAAGTTAATCATACCTTTTTATTAGTCTACACTCGGATACGTTACAAGGGGCTTATTATCCGAGTATCGAGCCTTAGACATATTTAAGGTCGCAATTTTTATATCTTGGATTCATAAACTTGGGAAGGTTTTCTAGTCTTTACTAGACCTATGACCTTTTGATTATTTCATTGTATAAGGCCAGGTAAATCATTAAAGATAGTAAGTAGTTTTTGTTGCCATCAATCAATGCTATTGGTGATGTTGATGTTTTCAATCATTAAATTAGAAAATCGCTAGAGGCCGTATTAAAGAACTTTTTAAGTGCAGCTAACATTTATTATGCGTTCATTGGTTCGAGTTTTTGTTATTATGAGCGAGCTATTAAATTTTTTATCGGTTTTGTGATTATCTACTATCTTATGGAAAATTATTTACGAGAAACTTGCTTCCAAGTGACTGAGATTTATGTGCGCTTCACAATGAAGATTTATTTGTATAGGCCACCTTTGGCTTTAAAATTAACATCATTCAAGATTTATTACTGAGACCCAATTCAGAACCCTGTTTCAAACATTTGTGCCGTCTTTGTTCACGGGAAGACTAAAGTTGCGTGCGTTATACAATAAACGATGACCCATTAAATTATTCGTCCACTCACCCGATGGAATTCTATGGTAGAACAAAGGTATTTTTTAAGAATTCTCGGGACATAGACCATACTACTCGAATACAATGACTCTAAATGAATGCTGCGAGGGCGTCTATCTACTTGATTTGTTTGAAGATTAGTTGTAAATGCAACTTTTTTTACTAATATATTAACTTAAAAATAGTAATTTCATATATATTGACAAATACTTAGTAAAACATAGCCGATATTTTTTATGTATATGCCCAAACTACTATTTAGATTCTCAAGTAAAATCATAAAGAAAAAATCATACAAAAAATCGTTAATAATTTGTGCTCGTAAATTTTAGATAATACTTATCAAACATTGATTAAAATAACGGTTTCATTTTTAACCTTCGCATTGGCAGAGTATAGTATTGAGTCGAACTATAACAATGCGCAGATATTTCAAGTAGAAATAATGACTGATAAGAATACGATTAGAGTTCATATCAGTGACTTCGAATTCGATTACGCTCTTCAGAATTTCCGTTTAATATTTAACTATCACTTATGTCCATTATGTCCATTCAATCGTAACTAAAACAAATACTTCTTAAATACAAAACATGATATCGTTTTTTTATGCGACTTTTTTTATTAATAGAAAAGACGATCGAGTTGAGATATATTGAGCGAGACTGACTATTGAGGTTATCATTTAAAATTGAATTGAATTCACAGAATAATTTTTTTTCTTTATATTTTATCGGATTATAGTCAACCGAAATAGAATTTACAAATAGATTCATATCAATTCTGAATATTGAATAAATTATATTAACTTGAACAATTAAATATAGGCCGCAATATATTCGCTGACATAAGTGAATCGACGTGGTGTAATCATTACACTGAAAAGACATCTATATGATGCCATTGTGATGATATACTTCGTTTCACTAACGACTTGATGAAGATTAGATGCTCTCAGTGCAGCAGTTGTGGTGAAAGGATGATGTATAGGGGATATCTTTATATATTATACTTTACTTTTAACGGCTTTTCTTACATTGGAATCACGTAATCTGAGAATGATAAGATTTGAGTCATTTTTACACGTCAAAAAAATTATTTCGTTCATGTAATTTTAGAAATATATTGTAATTAATAGAAATATGTCTACACAAAATATTGAATAATTTATAGAATTAGGCGTTACTTTGCGGAGATCCATAATACAAAAAGCTTGAAATTAAATATTTTGGAACAATTAGAAATCATTAAGCATAACAATAGCACCCTCATTAACGAGCAGATAAATGTTCAAGCTTGTTGCACGTGTTCAGAGGTAAAATAAAGGGGATGAACCAAGTACTATATAAAAATGCTTGTTTGGATATTGCTTCGCTTTGCGCTTTTGTCGTGGAGTCTATCTCCTAATGATGCTTCAGTTGCGGGGCGAAACGATTGTTGAGTTTGTGATAGTGAACGTGTGTAGTGCTTGTGTATTGTGGTGGCGGTGGTGAAGATTTGTGCTTGTGTTTTTACGAATCCAGCACGTATCGGGTATGAAAATACGGATAGTCCACTATACACTTAACACTATATATATTTTCTATTTACTGTATCGCGGATTATAGCAAAATAATTCTATTATTACTTTTACAAAATATTGAATAAAAAACACATACAAGTACATTTTCTTTCGATAGTGTAATGTGTAAAATCCAGCGAGTTGTGGGTAAATATATCTACAGCAAAAGTTCAATCAGTTATAGAATATCTTATCCGGAGTCATGGTATTTATTACATGACTATGAATTAGTCATAGCTGTGATAGCCCAGCGGTGAGACCGTGCGACTCTTTCGAGGGGAACACGAGTTCAAACCCGGGCAGGCACCAATGAGTTTTTCTATTAAAACTCATGTGTCTAATTGATAATTGCAATTTATCACACGCTTTTCGGTGAAGGAAAACATCGTGAGGAAACCTGCATATCTCTAGAGAATTCTGGAGATATGTGTAACCTACCAATCCGCATTGGAGCAGCGTGGTAGGTCTTAGCTCCAACCCTTCTCTCCAGAAACGGAGAGAGGAGGCCTATTCCCAGCAGTGGGACTGTAACAAGGCTGGTACTTTACTATGAATTAGTCATGTTATCACGATGCCATGGTTGGTAGCGACACGCGGTCTGCGCTTCCAATAGACACATAAAACTGTCCGGTTATTTTTATCATTCGACTGGGTAAGAAGACGCTAGCTAATTAAACTCGTTAGTGAGGCCACGGCTAAGGCCCTGTCGATGACACTCGTCAGTTAAAATCAAGGCCGCTAACTGACAGTTACGTCACTAGCTTGAAGTTTAAGCTAAAATACTTCCGCATCTTTCGTAGTTGTTAAAAATACGTACGTCGTAAAGTGATTTTTTACAGTTATTTTAGAGTAGTTAAGTTTATAATTTAACCAAAATAAATTGACCGTACACGTAACATATGACATAAGCTTTAACCATATTTTAAGTTAAATTCCTTCGTACTAAAACTCGAATTGTTAATCTTACGGATTTTATATTTGTAGTAGAAGTATGCGGTACACGGCAGAAAATATTAAACGATTAGTAGACAACGCCTTGTCATGTCTCAATCTGTTTTCCTCATTCACTAACATAATATTTTAGGGGAAATTATTTTTAATAATACGATAAAGGCCAAGGTATTAATTTAAAATATATGGTCAAAAGGATCATAGTTAGTATTCAGGATGAAATATTTAATGCAAACAATATTTTTAGATATTTATAGAATTAATTGTTTCCACCGTGTAGTATCCGGCTGAGTAGAATAGACCAACCTCATTACTTACCGAGGTGTCGTAAAAGGCAACTAAGGTACTTACCTTAGTTGCCTTTTACGACACCTTTTACGACCGGCCGCCTGGCTGATGTCAACTTTGACATCAGCTAGATGAGGATGATTTATAGAATTAATTGTTTAATTTGATAACAAGATATTTAAATGGATAAGATTTCCCAAAACCGCATCTTTAATTTTTTTTTAAATATCAAAAAAGTTCGAATGGGTACAGTAAGTTTTCCCTTAACAAAGAGGTCTCGAATTTTTCGAAATGAAATTTCTTTTCCGCGGACTTTGAAAATTGACGAAACAGCAAATAAGCTATTGTAAAACATCCATTTTATATTCTAGAATATACTTGTGTACAAATACTCTCACGTAGGATTTAATTGTGACTACAAAAGTAATAATAAAAATTATTTTGCTATAATCCCCGATACAGTAAATAGAAAATATATATAGAGCTAAATGTATAGTGGACTATCCGGTTTTTCATACTCGATACATGCAGGACTCGTAAAAACGTATTGTGGTGGCAGTGGTGGAGGTTTGTGCATGTATTATATATATATATATATTCAGCACTATATATATTTTCTATTTACTGTGTCGCGGACTATAGCAAAATATTTTTATTATTACTTTTATATTATGGATCTACGTAAAGTAACGCCTAATTCTATAAATTATTGATTTGTGACTGTTGTGCAGACTGAATGTTATAATTATAGGATTGGTGGATTTACGTTTTAAATATGTAATTTAACTTATAATAAGATGTTAAGATAGCTGTGACAGCCCAGCGGTGAAACCTTGCGATTCTTTCGAGAGAGTCACAGGTTCGAACCCGACCAGGCACCAATGTTTTTTCTTTTAAAACTTATGTGTCTAATTGATAATTGCAATTTACCACGCGCTTTTTTATGATGAAAAACATCGTGAGGAAACCTCTAGAGAATTCTAGGGATATGTGTTACCTAACAATCCTCAATGGCGCAGCGTGGTGGGACTAAGCTCCAACCTTTATCTACAGAAGCGGAGAGAGGCCTATGCCCACCAGTGGGAGTAGTAGTAGGTCGTTATTGAGCCATGAAGTTTACAGGACTCATTTGGCAAATATAAAATAAAGTAACTCAGTACACTTCCAGCTTACCGCAGTTTAGACGATATTGAGTAAGTAAATTATGCAAATGAATGTTTATTGTTTAGTGTTATGTAGTTGCCGCTTAGAACTACCAATATCATCATTGCTGCAGCACGCCAAATCGGCTAATGGATTCATAACTAGAAACTAGGTTAATGTATTATTATTGCATACAACAATATTTTAATACAGAATTCAAAAATTAGAACACGAAAATATTCTTTATTTAAAAGTAGAGATCGTGTTGCTTCCCGTTTGCTGCTTGCAAACAGATGCAATTATTCGAAAACTCTGGTCCTGAATGCCTTCGAATACACATCTAATATAGTCATATAGTATATATTCTTATGGTTAGTGCGTACCATTATACGTACCATCATAAAAATACGATAGTACTAACTGGCGATACTAAGTAATAGAAGTGAAAGTAGAAGTGGTTGGAAACTGACAGCTTTTAAATCTAAGATTGGGATTAGGATTCTGTGTATCCATAGTGCGTCGTTCTCGAATAGATACGATGACGTCTATCAGAGATGTATACTGAGCTGCGCGTTCGCACAGACTGACTATACTTAAAGAAATACCTACCTATTATTCCTATTCTTATTGTTCTCTATTATTCCTTTATGTAAATCTACTTAATTACTTTCTTGCATTTCAAGGAGTTCCGTAGAAGAACAATAACTATCAATATAAGTCAACGGTTCGAGAAGCTAAAGTGGGTGGGGCACATAGTACGGAAAATTATGGACGAGTCCAAGAGTTTCAGTTGGAACCCTTTATCTAAAAACACACTGTTAGTGATTGCGTTAAATCTCTTTTTGATACCTATGTCTAAAAGTAATGTAATCTAATCAGCAAATAATTAGGATTTTGTTAAGTGTCAGGAAAACCCATAAAGCGTCGCCGCCGCTAAATAACGAGCATGTCGGACATTTACCGACTAAAAACCTGATAGTGCTCCACCACACTACTGGTGGTAGGGTCAAGATAACGTTGTAAATATTGTCTTTCTTCCCGCCAGCAGCAGCCCTGTACCCCTGAGGGCGCTAGCGCCGTGCTTCTCAAAACACGGATTTCTTCTTTCGATAATCGATGCATCGACCGCCTCGGGGACCTACTCCATTTACTGACTATGACATCATTGCTAGTGTCGAATTAACGCTATACTTATTAAATGTTAGTGAATGCATTTAGCAATAGGAAAAGTACTCTATACAAGTATAGTATATACTCTAGTAGAGTATTACCGTTTAGTATACTTTTCCCGTTGATAGTTTATGTTTAAAATAGTGTATAACAGTTAATTATTAAGTACAATTATGGAATTAATATAGTACAATATATAAATTTCTATTGTTACAGATTGTAGCAATTGCGGTTTTGTTTTAAACTAAAATAAATAATGTGAAGTAGAAATCCCCAAGAGTCCTATATACTTTGTTGAAAAATACCTTGTTATATTATATTTTTTATAACTCACAAACTGTGATAGCTGGCGGAGATAAAAACTTGATTCCTCAAGGGCATTGGCTATTGTTTCATAATTTCACAGGGCTTTGAATTCGCTGTAACCGCGTTATATCATTTAATTAAATATCAAAGTCTAAGCCGATTGGTATAGCGAATAAGGCCACTTCGTTGAGCTGTATGACATGGTAAGGTTGTTTTTTTTACAAATCCCGTCCAAACACTTTTATGTTTTCTATAAAAAGTAAATATAATTATATTTCCAACTAAGATTTATTTATGGCTATATCAAATATTTATGATATATCTTTTAATCAACTATTATATTCAAACAAGGACTTCAGTAAAGAGCTAAAGCCCTACATTATTATCTGCTTTTGAACTATCTTCCGTTCGAATGTCAAAGAAAGACAAAGAAATTTCGGACAATTATAATAAGAAAATAGTAATATACTTTTATTAATGTATTGTTTAAGTATAGCTATTATTATTTTATTAATCTTACCAGCCACCACCAGCACCAACGTATAATTGCCTTGCTTTTCTGTTTCTTTTTCTAGAACTTAATTCGTAAAAATTGAATAAAGACAACGAACAAACATTACTCTTAGTTTGGTTAATTTCGTAATAATGTTATTTTTTAACACCCTGATAAAGTCAGTAATGTAATATACATGGATAATTTGACACGATGGTTGCTTGACAGGTAAATGGGTTAGTAAACATTTTATCGGAAGCCCGTCAGCTTTATATACATTATCAGTCTGTCGCCTACATAAATAAAGTTATGAAAGGCGACCGTGGACGAAACCAAAACTAAAATGCATAGAATTAACTAAGACTAGTAAGGGGAAATTAAAATATTATTTTTATCCGTTTGGAAAAGTAAATCTTCATCTCATAATCTATACATTTGGATCGAATCACGATTATTTGAATATGGACCATCGCTTGACCAATACTGAGGAAAGCTTAGAGAGTAATTAAGCCGGCAATGGTGCGAGCTATGTTCGCAATGATTTTAAGTAATCAAATCTAAAATATCAGGAGTTCCGTAGAAGAACAAAAACTATTAATATAACTCAACGAGAAGCGAAAGTAGGCGGGGCACATAGTTCGGAAACTTATGGAGGGGTAAAGACTTTCAATTGGGAACCTTCATCTGAAAACGCACTGTTAATGATTGCGTTAAAATCTCTTTTTGAAACCTATGTGTATAATGTCAATGTCTACTAGATGAAGATACACAGAAGGGTCTTCAGTGCACAATCCCTATATCTATCTCTAATCCCCATTATATGTTATACTATAAAATAAAATAAAAATCTACTTTCATTTTAAAAGTTCCTTTCTTAGCGCTCTTTTACTGGCTTCTGTTAACGTTAATTATATTGTCAGAAACGCCGCAGTTTTATAGGTGTCTCTAAAAATTGAGCTAAATTTAGATACATAAATAAACTATTACCATTGCTCGACATGCATATTTTTTATATTGCCGGTTGACGTCATGTAATATGAAGGTAAGCAGCAAATTGCCAGTTGCTGTGTTTATGGCTATCTTTATAGTGATATGACAAAACATGACCATATCAAGAGTTCTTGAGCTAAATGAAACAGCTATTACAAATGTCGTGTCATAATCATATTTAATTCAGAATTACCTCAATTTATATTTAAAAAAATCTATAAAAAGTAAAAAGAAGTTTATGAAATAGTTAATGTTAATGATATTGTCCGTTTTTCACACCGTTTTATCTACAATGTTGCCAGGATTATGATCACGATAACTAATTTATAGGATTAGGCCTTACTTTGCGGAGATCCATAATTATTACTTGAATTATTTCTTTTGTATCACGTTAACTACCACAAGGGTTATCATTAGTAAAAGAAAATTTATAAAATAGTGAATGTTAACGAAGCTGCGATAGCTTAGCGGTGAGACCATGCGACTCTCTAGAGGCGACATAGGTTCAAACCCCGGGCAGGCACCAATGAGTGTTTCAATTATAACTTATGTGTCTAATTGATAATTGCGATTTATCTCACGCTTTTCGGTGAAGGAAAACATCGTGAGGAAACCTGCATATCTCTAGAGAATTCCAAGGTTATGTGTAACCTACCAATCCGCATTGGAGCAGCGTGGTAGGTCTTAGCTCCAATCCTTCTCTCCAAAAACGGAGAGAGGAGACCTTAGCCCAGCAGTGGCCATAGTAACAGGCTGTTACTTTTTAGCCCAGCAAAATGTTAACGGTATTGTACGTTTCTCATACCGTTTTATCTACAAGGTGTGGAGCATTATGGCAACGATAACTTCCACAAGGGTTATCGTTAATAATTAATAGATGACGTTAAACCATTATTTATAGAAAAACCAAAGTCACCGATATAGTTTAGCGTGTCACGAAGCTGAATTGGGAATTGAGCCACTATGAAGAACCGATTGATCCATTAAAATTAGGTCTATTAAAAAACTAGTGTTTTTTCTTAAATCAGCCGTTACCCGAATTTTAACAGAGATGGTGGTTGGACACTACCTCCGGCGTGGAAACCGATTTTTGACACTACCGGTTCATATAAAGACCGTTTTGAACCCGACACCGTAAGCGTCGCATGCACAAATTTCATTGGTGCATCCGAAGAAGACCAGAGCGACACGGAACAGTCGGAAGACGCGCGACTACCGCCGCAACCGTCTAACCCCCCTCCCCGCCCCAGCTACCGACGAGGCGCGCCCAGCGATAACGTCGTGCGAAGAGCTCATGAATAAGTGCCCCGGACGGGTTCGAAACTAGTCGGGCTAATCCGATAAAACTAGACGTGAGTATAGCCGGTATCGTTATTAACTATTAACTAGTGTTTTCTTGCTCTACAAAGTTATGGGTCTCCTTTAACACTAATAAGTTTTGTAGGCGCTACGCTATGCTTCACACAAAACAGAACAAATTTTTTGAATTCGGGTCATTAATACTAAGCCTGCGATATACTATACGAGTATATTACGGTAAGAGTATGGTGAAGTTCAATAGACCATTTGGATGTACCATGAACAAAGATTAGTTCAACAAAATCCATTTTGCAAATTAAACTTCATTCGTAAATAAAAAATCTGTTTGGTATGCGTTAAAAAACTTATGTTCGATTGCAAAAAGTACCGCTCGGCTGTATTTTATTGCAAACGTCGTCATCACTCGATTTAGTTCGCTGATAGATGGGTCAAATGAGTGCATACGAAGCTTCTACAAACATACGCTTGTGTCATTTTAAGCTGCAAAGGAAAATCAAATATGTGTATTTATGGACTCCTTAGCATGCTATTGACAGATTTATGGATAAAACTAACTGATTTCAGAAACAGAACATTGTATTTTTTTTTATTTAACAAACAATATCCCAGTACTGGGTTAGTTGTATATTTCAATGCAGAGAATTATAGATACCTGACTAAGCCGGAAACCTTATTAAATGGTCTAATCACTATGTAATCCTGAATGAATAATTGTATATGATGCATCATTTTTAAATTATTTTACACATTACTTTATACCATTTAATGTGTCTTTACCTAATGGTTTAGAATTGTGGTAAAAAATATTCCTATTTACTTCCTTTCATATTTTGGGTAATGTTGGTTTAGTAAGCTTTAAGTTTTTAAGTAAAAATTCACCAACCAATCCACCAGCTGAACCGCTAAAGCAATTTTGATTCGGTGTAATTGAAACTTATAAATACCGGCTTTACATTTAGGATATTTATTTTTTTTCTTTCAAGAGAGGGAAAAAAATATTTACCATTTACTACGTACCCTCAGTTAAAAACTATGTGTGCATAACATAGGGTATTTTAACATTTAAGTTGACGTGAATTAAGTTAAGGGGTCGACTTGCATGAACATAAATTGTAAATGTTAAATAAGTCTAAATGGGTCTGAAGCTGCAATTCGTGGCTGAGCGCTGTAAGCGTAGTTGTATATATGGTAATTATACAAAGATTTTTTATGTATTTATGTCGTGTCCGGCTGCATAGAATAGACCACCCTCATTTCTTACCGAGGTGTCGTAAGAGGCGACTCAGGTAAGTTGACGTCAGGCAGGCAACCGGTCGTAAAATACGTAGCCAAATCATGTGACAGCATGTTTGTAACATGTTGTGCCGACCCCACTTAGAGTGGGATAAGGGCAGGAGAATGATGATGATGATGTTTATTTTTATGTATTTATGGGAAAAAAGACCTTACATCTCTATGTTGCAGTAGCTACTGCAGGGCTAACCCTGCAGTAGCTACTATACTATACTATACTATATACTATACTATAAGCCCTAAGGCTTATTATAGATTATCACGATTGGTTTTTTGATCTGGCAGCCTCAATCTAATAGAAATAACAAACTGACGTTCCCTAAATTGCTAACAAGCCCGTCGGTTCAAACAAGTATAACTTTATAGCATATATGATTTAATACATTACTCATGGAATCTAAATTGCAAAAAGCTTTCAGGCATCTAATTGAATCTGTTGAGCTGCGACGTGCAGACGAATTTGCGTGCCAGACTGCACGCAATTCTATTCTATTACTATTACAAGGTTACTACATGTATATTGTTTATTTTCCAGACGAATTGAGTATTTTTTTTTTAACTTATTGAATACTTATGATACTTGTAAATTCGTTCAAATCAACTTAACCTTTTAAGTACTCTCAATAATGCAAAATGTGTTTCTTCTATGTTCCCGATTGAAAAACGGATTTTTATATTCTAATTGTATAAGTTTTAATTATACGTAACTAGCTGTGCCAACAACGGCTTCGCCCGCGTGAAATTCAGTGATTTACGAAACCTTTCCCGAATTTTAGAAATTTTGAGCATAAAAATAGTTATTGTGAGTTAACCGTGAGAAATAGAGACATGCTGTCGCGGACTTTTTTGTTGTATTTTATAGATCTATAACTCTGTACATTACTTTAGCGTATCTCTGCTGGTTTTCGCAGCGTACGCCACTAAAGCTCCCAGCAAGTAAGTTTTTTAACAATTGCGCGATCTCTTCAACACAATTTACATAATACCGATATGTACTTCATACATAAACCACCCGGAAGTATTGCACTATCTTTTGGTGAAAACCGTACAAAAATCTATTTAGTAGATTTTGAGAAAATCAATTACATACAGACAGACAGCTGTTTGGGACTTTGTTGTACGTACGTACGTACAATATCGTTCCATCTATTAGCCGTGAAAGTGTACAGACACACCAGATAGACAAAAATACAGATATACTGTCGAATTAATAATATGAGTATGGATTTAAAAAGATCTTATCAATATCAATATTCTACAAAAGCAATGATAATATTGTTTTGTTACAATTTGCGATAAAAGCCATTAGGATTATAGCAAATTAATATCATTCCTTATATGTTATCGATCGCCTCAAAGTACCGCGTAATTCTTAAAACCAATTAAAAATTCCTTAAAAAGCCATTAAAGTAATGTCTTCGAATCTTTTTCGAACATACTTAAATCTTTGTAGGAAGCATTTGACAAAAGTACATAAAGTATGTCCATATTACTATAAATGTATATATGTATTTGTTTGTTGTTATTTCATATTAGAATGGATAAATGACATTTTTGATTTGCAGATAATTCTGCCTCAAGAGTTCCATAGGCTTCTTTTTAACTCGGTAAAGAAGTTCACGCAGTTAAAGTCGCGTGCAGTTGGTTTAAACAATAGAATTAAGACAAAATATTTTAGGAAACAAAATTGTATACGAAGATTTAATTTTTAAAAGCTAAATAAAATGTACGCGATAATTCATTCTAAATTATTCAGGATATCCTTATAGCGTATTCGCTTGCATGGCAAGTATATAAACGTCAATAATAACCTTTGAATAATAAAGTGGAGTAAACCGAAATAGGCACTATAATATCAGGGATAAAGTTATACGTAAAAAATCCTCGATAGATTGGTATAACTCTGTCGATTGCTTCCTTATAAATCTAAATCCCTTTCCAATTGTTTTTTTATATTTTATGAGCTGTGGCAACAACGGCTTCGCCCGCGTGGATCTCAGTGATTTACGAAAATTCCCAAATTTTTGAAATTTTGAACATAAAAGTAGTTATTGTGAGTTAACCGTGAGAGATAGAGACATGCTATCAAGGACTTTTTTGTTGTATTTTTTATATATCTACTATTCTTTACTACATTACTTTATCGTATCTCTGCTGGTTTACGCACCGCACGCGACTAACCACCAAGCAAGTTTTTTAGCAACCGCGCGATCTTTTCAACGCAATTTACATAATACCGATATGTACTATTTACCTAAACTATCCGGAAGTATTGCACTATCTTTTAGTGAAAACCGAACAAAAATCTGTTAAGTAGATTTTGAGAAAATCGATTACATAGAGACAGACGGCTTTTTGGAACTTTGTTTTATAATAAGTATAGATGCTAGATGAACAAAAAAATTCTTTCACGGAAGAAAGGTAAATAGAACGGTATACACGTAAGGCTGTTGCAATATTGAGTATTAGCAGATACACAAATCCTTTAATTCTCTGGTAATATGCAGGTTTGTTCGCAATGTTATTCTTATCCGTGAAGCGCACGAATTGTAAATAAAATTTTTGCATAAAAATTAAATAAATTATGGAGTGAGACAGAGTTCCGTAAAAGAAAAAAAAATTGCATAACTACTCGTACCTTACGATTGTCGTAGCGTAGAAATAGTTGTAGCGAATTAGTACAGACCTAGTCTAATGTGGTAATATTGTATCTGGTATTTAGTGAATGCTTTAAATGTATAAGGTATAATAAGTCAAGTTATAAAAAGCTTATTACAAAATTTCATGTCCCTACTGTTAATCGTTGAGGAGTGCCCCAGTCTGGAGTTAACCCTGGCAACAGCATCATAACTGGACCAGAATGTAACATTTCAGATCAATCACCGATAAGTGGGTCAAATTTAACTTGCAAGATTCCATTGAATTTGAATTGAATTGAAGCTTTTATAAACGGATAGTACACAAAACTTTCAGCATGACAAAAAATTTCTCCAATTGCGGAGTTAATTTTAGCACGCCTTGTGGTATCCGGCAGAATAGAATAGACCACCCTCCTATCTTACCGAGGTGTCGTAAGAAGCGACTAAGGTATGCGCCGTGTGGTATCCGGCTGCATAGAATAGATCATCCTCATTTCTTACCGAGGAGTCGTAAGAGGCGACTAAGGTAAGCTGACGTCAGGCAGGCGGCCGGTCGTAAAATACGTAGCCAAATCATGTTACAACATGTTTGTAACATGTTGTGCCAACCCCACTTAGAGTGGGATAAGGGCAGGAGAATAATGATGATGCGAAGTTAATTTTAGCACAATTAAATCTACATCGGGGATATCAGATATATATATGACAAAAAAATGATCTTTCAGAAACGGAAAGCACATTCCGCATATTAGGGTACTTAACGTTTAAGTTGGTGCGAATGAATTAGCGGGTAACAGAATTGCCAGATATATTTTTAAATTTATTATCACCGTTAAATCCACATGGTAAACATGGCAAGGTCGTTGATCCCCGCTGATTGGAGCGGGTTCGATGCCTGCCGGATGTGTGCGCTGGCGAATATTTTGTTCGTGCGATCGTAATCTGTGTGTTTATTCTACTATTAAATATTGTAAACGTAAACTGGGTTTAACCATATGTTACCTCTAATAGTTACATTTATTTATAGACTAAAGTATTTAATGTATGTATAATTTATTTTATGCGCTGTATGTATCGTATATATTATTTTATTAATGTCTAGACTAAAGTATTTAATGTATGTATAATTTATTTTTATGCGTTGTATGTATCGTATATATTATTTTATTAATGTCTAGACTAAAGTATTTAATGTATGTATAGTTTATTTTTATGCGCAGTATGTATCGTATATATTATTTTATTAATGTCTAGACTAAAGTATTTAATGTGTGTATAATTTATTTTTATGCGCTGTATGTATCGTATATATTATTTTATTAATGTCTAGACTAAAGTATTTAATGTATGTATAATTTATTTTTATGCGCTGTATGTATCGTATATATTATTTTATTAATGTCTAGACTAAAGTATTTAATGTATGTATCATTTATTTTTATGCGCTGTATGTATCGTATATATTATTTTATTAATGTCTAGACTAAAGTATTTAAAGTATGTATAGTTTATTTTTATGCGCTGTATGTATCGTATATATTGTTTTATTAATGTCTAGACTAAAGTATTTAATGTATGTATAATTTATTTATATGCGCTGTATGTATCGTATATATTATTTCATTAATGTCTAGACTAAAGTATTTAATGGATGTATAAATTTATTTTTATGCGCTGTATGTATCGTATATAGTATTTTATTAATTTCTAGACTAAAGTATTTAATGTATGTATAATTTATTTTTATGCGTTGTATCTATCTTATATATTATTTTATTAATGTCACGAAGGACATGCCACGGAAATTGCATTTTTGTACCAATTTTATCCTTTATCCATCCATTTATTTATTTACGGTAGTCAGTTCATTTCAATAAAATTTATTATTCTTTATAACCAGAAGTTTTACAACGAGTTTATTAAATATCAATAAATAATTCAATTAGTTTATTATAGCCGTGTGGTATCCGGCAGAATTCAATAGACCACCATCATTTCTTACCGAGGTGTCGTAAAAGGCGACTAAGGTAAGTTGACGTCAGGCAGGCGGCCGGTTGTAAAATTCGTAGCCAAATCAAATGACAACATGGTTGTAACGTGTTGTGCCGACCCCACTTAAAGTGGGATAAGGGCAGGAGAATGATGAATTCAATTAGTTTATTAAGAAAAAGTTTATATTGATTTACCTTTATTTTATTTTAATTATTAAATCAGTGAATTCTTCATTTTAGTGAAGAGGTTGACAGCAATCAACTTTGCACCGAGACATGTAAAGCTGCAGATTTTATTGAAAAAGCATAAGCAGTTATTATAATATTTTTAAATACATTATATTAAAAGTTTCATAACCAGAAACCATAAAAGCTCATCATTCTTCATAGGATCATAAAAGTTAATTAATATTGCTTAGGAAAGCGCTATCGATTTTAAACTTTAAAAGTTGTTTTCCATCCCAGTGGCAGACCCAGAAAATTATGGAGACTTAATCGAGGAGGAGATCACAGATGCAAAGTAAAATCTTGGAGGTGGGAGGCTAGAGACGAAGCGCAATGAAAATGGTTGTTAAGTAAGCAAAGACCTATTAGAGGTCACCTCTAATAGGTCTTAACTTAACTTTTGGGACGGACAGCCATGTGTATAATTGTCTCATATATTTATTTCCATCATCGAGCATGTGGCTAGATGCTAGCACGTCGATAATATAAAAAAAACATCTGTGAGGTTCAATGAGAGCATAACTTTTTAATTAAGTCGCCCGCCAACTCGAATTACATTGTTCTCTAATGGTACATGACAGATTTTTATTACTTTTAAGTTCATTGCCATCGTATAACCATCTCATCTCGCAGAACTCCTGTCTGGAACCGTCTTATATCGGAAAGTGCAAAGACGACTTTATTATATTTGTAAGAAAGCTTTAAGCTCTCATACCTTCAAAATATATGTTAAAAGCATAAAAGTATGTACTTATAAAAGTATACTTGCTGAAGTTTTATACGAAAACAACTTAAACCTGACACAAGAATTTTGAAACGCTTTATTCAGAAATTTTATCAGTAATGTATTTTTTCCCTTCTTTTAGAATTTCATCATCACTTAACATTGCAGAACCATCATTCATTATTCACTATTATAGATATAATCGATTGATAGAGATACTAGGTGTAATACTATATAGAAAGACCATAAGAAAAATCGTAATGCATTACGATTTTGTCGTGTAGTCTATCTTCGTGATAATGCTCGGGGCGAAGCAATCGTTGGGACTGTGGTGGTGGTTGTGTGTATTGCTTGTGTACGTTGTGGTGACTTGTGACTTGTCCTTCATATTATGTATGTGAATGTCGCCTGCTTCATACACTTAGCATTTCATATATTCTCTTAAAAAACGCAGATTATAGCTTCTGCACTATGGAATTCCCCAAAGTAATGCCTGCTTCCTAAATCACCATAAAAAGAAAGCTATATTAAAAGCTCATATTGCTACGTCATTCTGAACAAGGATAGCTGAAATGAACAATGAAAAATAAAGGATGAAAAAGAATTATTACCGTTTTTAATGTGAGCCCTAAATGAATGGTACGAAATTATGAGGTCGCACGTAACGGGGCTCGGTGGCGGACAGGGCAGTCCCGGAGGGCTTGGCACTATTGAATAACAGAATATGTCCGCTCGACACTTCATCAGGACGTTGGACCCATATAACATTTATTACGGTATTCATGATACCACAATCGAATATTGGGTATATCTTTTAATATTTTTTAATGTTACTAGCTTTTGCTCGCGTCTTTTTCTTCGGTAACGAGATGATAAATAAACGATGATATCACTTTCTATCTTTCAACTGTTCCCATAACAAAGTCCATATTAGTGATACTACAATTTAACGTATATCCTTTAATTTTAATGTTTATTTTAACGAGTTTTTCTGCATTAACTTCATGATAGCCTATATCACTTTCGAACTCTTCTATCACGAAAATCAAATTGTTCCGACGCTCCGTTTAGACGTGAAAGAAAAATTAATAAACAAACAAGCATCTATAATATTAGTAAAGATTGTTTCAATAACTGAATTAGTTGTGTGTTCTTAAATGCTGATTTTACTAAAACGCGTTTTGGTGAATGGTTAGTGATTCGATAATTTTCAATATTTGTGTTCAACTCGATTTGATTGATTGATACAAGTAAATCGTACTGGACGATCGGGTTCGACGAGATCCGTAGAAGCACCAAAGTTAATGTTGTGACTAAAAGACTCGCGAAGTTAAAATGGCCATGGACGAGTATGTAGTTCAAGAATCTATTAAGCTTGGTCAAGCTCAAGGTGTCTAAGCGGCAGTCCTAAGTTTCAAAACGAATAGAACGGATAACCTCAAGATTGCAGAATACACTAGATGGCGTATGAGACCTTATAGCACCGTAGAAAACCCTCGCAGAGGATATGTGGACTTCTTTTATTTAAAAATAGAAAGAATTTCCACATTAAAAAGTTCTATCAGTACCCCCATAATAATAAAAATAATCATTATGATCAGAGAAATGAGTCGTATAATTCACAACCCTTTTTGCACAGCAATTAGGTAGACAGGGCGCGACCGGATGTCAGAGGCAAAGTAACAACGGCCATCGCGGCGAGCGTGCTTAAATAAACGACGACTATTGCCATGCAATTTAGAGGCCTGGCTATAGTAGTTAGATTCTATATACACGTGTCCGTTGTATGTACTACACATGTAAGTACAACTATGTAGAGTGTACCAAGTAATTTATCCAGATCCAATTTTATATCCAGAAAGTTGGAAGAAGAAAAAGTGACATAATTATCCTCCTGCCCTTATCACACTCTAAGTAGGGTCGGCGCAACATGTTACAAACATGTTAACATGATTTGGCTACGTATTTTACGACCGGCCGCCTGCCTGACGTCAATTTACTTTAGTCATAATTTACGAATCCTCGGTAATAAAGAGGGTGGCCTATTCTAATTAGCCGGATACCACACGGCCGAAAAAAAAAAAATGACACAAACACTTTGAGACCTTGTAAAGCCTAGAACGGGAAATTGGTGGTGGTCATTTTGGTAATATACATATTAAACATAACATATTATTTTCAAAACTACAGGTGTAAACAGGTAAATTTCCGAAAGGAGGTAAATTTCAATCCGGCAATTAGTCAAATCTTCAGCCCAAAATTAGCAACAAAACCATAAATATATGGCTCAAGCTCGAAATCGAACATATAAAAATAAAATTAAGAACATCGAGCTTGGGTTTGCAAAAGTATATTCATCTATTCAGAATTTTATCTGTGATGTAATTTATCTTTATCAAAAATCAGTACACGATAGTCAGATACCTAAATTGCAGAGTTAATTCGTCGTATTTATGATTATGTCATAAATATGTTGAATTTGTAATACATTTCCGTCATTGGGATATTCCACATCTTAACTAGAACATATAAAGAAGAAAACCACGCGCCTTATTGGTCAGTTTCTTTTTACCGAGAACTTTTTGTCAGTCTTAAATTTTTTTATGCCAAAGTAACTAAAAAGTAAAAGGTTTAACTGCTGTTATACGCTATGAAATAAGAGTAATAATCACGTCAAATACCTATTTAAGAAAAAAATAACTGGAAAAACTACAGATTCAAATGTAAAAGGAAGAGGTCAACGCGCTGATACAATTGGCGACGATATTTCATTGGTTTTTGTAACGAATTCAAATAAAGAACGCGTTCAATACGTTCTAGAATGAAGTTATCGTGCTGGTAAATAAGCTTGACAATTTAAAAATGTTTTTTTTTACATTAAAACTTATGCTATAACAGGTTTTTTTAAAGAACTAGTATGTCTTTAATTTTTCAATTTATTATCGAACTTTATATAATATTAAATATCGTGGTCAAAGTTGGCTGTAGCTTCTCCATCGTTAAGTTATTTTCGTAAGCCTTATAGTATCCATCGTCGAGGTTCCCCCTATATCTATCTCTCTATATTTCCCCCAAAAATATTCTAAATTGTTTCAAAGCTTAAAGTTACTTTATTAGTAACTTTTTGCACCTTTCATAAAATACTTTTATTATATATGAATTTATAGAAGTACTAATAATGTAATATTACAAATAAAATTGCTAAAACATTGTATATTAGGTCGGTGGTAGTAACACTGAAGTGTATACGTTTAATTAGAAGCCAATCCCAAATCGCTCCCTAATTTCACGGTATTTGAAAAACTACGCCCTTCGTTGGGGATATTCTAATGAGTTCTGGTAAATATATCCAAGTACTTTTTGTATTCAGTTCGTATCAGTTTACAGTTTTAACTCCTCTGTTTTAAGTGTTTTTCAATAATAGACATGTTTCGCAGGAGCGGGTGTGTGAATGTTCATTACACTGAGTACAATTAAATCGTTAAAAAGTTCTCAAGATTTAACATGAATGAACCGTTCTTGGTTCATCATTCGTCAACTCTGGCGCTACTCCTTTCACAAAATCCAACCATTTCTTTTTACGCCTACGCCTCCCTCTAGTCTCATATCACATCCACATTTATATTAAACACTCGTTTGTTAAGATGGTTTTCATCCCTCCTCATTATTTTTAGTTCTTAGTTTATAGACTTCAAATTGGTAACTTCTTAGACCTGTAATCTTATGTTTAAATATATAATTAATGTCTCAAAGATCCGCTAAATATAAGGTTCTTAAATTTTACTTCGGTCGATACATACAGTTCAAAACGCACATACAAAAATGTACATGTAACAAAGTTAGTATGACAAGAACAAGGCATTTTCGATACGACAACACTCACATGAGAGATCTATTGAGACTTTAAGTGAAAGTATTAGTAGTCCCAATTGATAGATCGATATCATATACTCGTAAACCCCTATAAGTAGCTTAATTTAATTGAAGCGGCACAACTTATGATTTGAAAAATCCAAAAAAAGACCTATATGTAGCGGCTGTCTATTGGGTTACTAGATGACAAGACTGTTTAATAAAAATCTTGAACGTAGACACCTGACATGCATGTTTCAGATGTCCTAAATAAAGAACGTTACACACGATTTGAATCACGTATCAAAATAAAATTAAATGGAACTATCGGCGCCACTTGCCGTCCAGTAATCGTATGCTTTTATATTAGAAGAAAAAAATCTTTCATCAGACAACAATGGCCATTAAGGATTCTCATTTTATTTAATGGAGATATAATTCCATGTATCAAATTTACTTTAAATTATTGCCATGGTTATAGTACCTGTTAATACTATACCGAAAAGTATAGTATAGTAGTCTTCGATAAAGCGAGCGCAGATAAATCGCCTACGGTGCAAAATACGTATACCAAATGAAATAATCGAGTAATCAGCAATCTCCAAAGTGTCCTTTTAATAATAATCCTAGACTCCATTACTGAAAATTAAAAGATGCTAGAAGCATTAACTTACCTTTAATGAATGACGGTTTCTAATTCGTCTGTGCTACAACTTTTCAATCTAAAAACAAACGACTGGTAAGCTTATTCTATCAGTAATATACCTATGCTTTTCTTTATAACAATATTTATGACAAGACGTGATAAATAAATTATTTACCTTATTATATATTTATTTACCTTATTATGTAAGCTAAAAATATACCGACACTTTTCTTTTCTTTTCGTTCTTTTTTTGTTAAATCCTTACTTAACATATTGATAATACGAAAAAATCGTTATCAGACATCTCCACAGATGTCTACTATGAAATTTCTACCACTTTTTGTTATCCTTAGACCATTGTATTGTATCATTATGCTTTATCAATATAGACATTATGAAAATCGTTAAACCGATGCCAACTCAAAATTGCTTCGGTGTTGCTACAGACAACAGTTTTATTATTCCAATAAACATTACTCCCCCTCACAAACAGTCCCTCGTGTTTCGTCGATATACAGGAGAATGTCGGGTTCAAATCCATCGATTTTCATGCACGGAACACGTGCTCTTATTTTGTTCGTTACTTTTAGTTCGTTAATAACTTTTGTTGTTAGTAACAATAATTATCTCATTTGAACAACATGTATCTGAACAAAACACACAAAGTTTAGGTAAATTTGAATATTTCCTTATGCAACGTTCAACCAAAATATTGTAGGCATTATTTCAGCATTAGGGAAAATGTAAGTCAATAATTGAATTAAGGATATATTCATAAAAAAACAAGCCGGCATTACTATATATATATATATGATAATAATATTAACTCTTTAATTGTTATATGTACCTACATATCACAATGTTTATCAATAAATTTAAAATAAGAATTTTTATTTAAATTTTAAGATTTTCTATAAACTTAGAAAATTTACAAATAATTTCAAATTAAGCTATATTTTAAGAGTTCTTAATATAACATTAAATCCACATACTTTTAAAAATCGTACGAGTAATCGATAAATTGATAAGTATTGACAGATAACAATTTCACATATCTAATATAAGCAAGAAGAGAATCGATTAATTCCATTATACATCGTAATGCTTACCTAGATAAAATAACATAAACAAAGATGGTATTAAAGTGCACTTATCAGAGTTTGGAACATAACCACTTTGGAAAACTTTACCGAGACTGCTAATAAAGAACGCGTTTGCGCCCGATGCAAACGCGGATAAAACTAAATGAAACCTCGCGTCCGAGAGTCGAGACCGAGGGGTGCGAGCAATGATAACCCAACTACTGCAAATGAACATTACTTCACTGGCAACTACATACAATGATATTGCAACCTTACATGACCAGGTTATAATGACATGTCCCACGCTGATTAGTTTTGCAGCTGTGACCAATAAAAACAAGATGAGTTCTAGATGTATTTTATAAGTTAAAAGTAAATATGCACAAATAAATTGGTTTCAACGTCTTTAAAATGTACTTTAAACTCCATAAGTGATTTCTTTCAAACAACCACGCACCGACGAATGAAGTAATTTATCTGTCAATCACCGTCCGCCTGAAGAGAAAATTTCAATTGAAAATTTCTACAAGTCTTACCCTAATTGCTGTTTGATAGTCACTTTAGGAGTATAATGGAGTCGTAATTTCTTTTTAACGCGAATGTTAATGTTATATACTTCACAAATATCAGGTCAGATAATTTTTAAGATAAAATTTACTGTCTATGAATCAAACTACAATCTGCATCGCGATAAATGACGACAAATACTTTTTTGTGCATAACATAGAGAACAAGTATACATGCAAATGTTAGATGATAAAGGAAATTAAGAAACAATTTCCTTTAAAAAAATAGGCATTAAATATGCAATATATAATTCCTTTATTAAAAATTAAATAGGCATTAAATATGCAATATATAATTATTAAATAGATAAGACTAATGAATTGAGCTAGTTTTAGCCTATGTATGGAAAAAATCCATATTATTACACAAATTCTAGAGTCCAGAGCAGTGCCTTTAAATTTCATTACATATTAAAAATAAGTCCTTTTTTTCTTTTGTAAGACCCCAAGATCCCCAAGAGATCAGTAGAGCAGACAAGCCAAGACTGACAAATTTGGCGCAAAAGAGTAAGGAGATCTATACACTAATAATTTCAACAGGGATGGAAAAAGAAGTCTTTCCTTTTTGTACTATGATAAAAAAACCAATATCCTAACTTACAAATAAATACTGTTTTTAACATTGTTGGTTTAAGCGACAAATAGTGTCTATCAAATTTAGTCCGCCTCAAGAAAAACCTTAGATGAAATCCTAACAATTTAAATCATCAAATGCAGCTGAAGTAGGCGCTCTCGACAGGCTTGCGTTACTAACGGAAGATAATAGGATTCATGGAATCAGATGACTACTTACGATCTGATTTTCCGCTAGATCTTATTTGCTTACAATAATATTATTTTCTGCTCCATCAATGTCAAGAGTATCTTTGATGTAAAAAAATCTTTTAAATTTAGTAATAGCTAATTTTTATATTTTCGAATTTACTACAACATCGGTTTCAAGAAATTTATGTACTCTTTAATATGGCTTGTGTCATATTGAGATAATTAATTGAAAGTCAATATACCTTAAGAGTAATATTAATTCTGGTATTCATAATTTTACTTATTATTCGCTTACTTTACTTATTATAATTATTTGTTTACTTCAGCCCATTGTCCTACAAAAGATTATTCCTTACAGTAATTGGAAGCACTTAAAATTGAACGTTAGGTGTTATTAAAACTGCTAACTTCAGCTTATTGATATTTGTTTTTATCGTCATATTTAGTTCTCTCACTGAAGCGTTGACTTGCTTCTTTTTACCTTTTATTTTTGCGTTGTAAGAGTTCTATAACTTCTTCTATACTTAGGTAGAGAAGAAGTTATCTCTATATGGTTTATATACTATAAATAAGTCTTTTAAAATGTTTTCTTTTCAAGCTTTTCAATTTTTCAAATATGTACGAAAGCTGTTGACCACATTGTACAATAGATTCTTTTTAAATGTTTCTTTCCGCAATGGTTTTTACGAAAACCTGTTAGTAATGGCAACATATCGCAAAAAGTTAAAACGAACTTTGATGGTATCGAATAAAATTGAACGTTGTGAAATTGATGGAAAAAATTGGATTTATCGTGACAATCCAATAAGCTCGGTAATATATATGAAATTTAGAGAGCTTATGGGCCGATCTTGCTGATATTACAGCGACATATTATTATTTTTAGTTTTTTCTATAATATAATGAAAACTATATAGACCTTTTACGGGTTCGAGAATTTATGTTTGTAATTTTGGAGATTATTTTTATATAGTACATGTTATCTGCCCACAAACAGTTGTCTATTGTTGAGTTACTATATTCGATAAGTATGAAACATTACTTATCTTGGATATAAAAGGCAATCTTCTAAAGGCGCACTTAAACTAAGTATAAAGGTTGACTGACTATAAAATGGTAATACAATATATAACAGATTATTGTTTGTATTATTTGTATGCCGTGTGGTATCCGGCTGAATAAAATAGACCACCCTTTTTCTTACCGATGGGTCGTGAAATACAACTAAGGTAAGGTAACTAAGATCGTGAAATATGTAGCCAAATCAAGTGGCAACATGTTTGTAGCATGTTGTGCCGACCCCACTTAGAGTGGGATAAGGGCAGAAGGATGATGATGTATGTATTATTTGTAAAGTAGAAAATATCAAGAGAATACAAAAAAAAATTGATCTTAATAAAAATTAAATTGGAGAACACTTGAAAATCTGCACGCTGTAAAGAGTCTTCTAATCGAAGAAAGAAATTGATTAGTTAATCGTAGTGGTAATGATCTTTGATATTTACGTCTGGCGTTTGAAAAAGTAGTCGATATTAAAATACGTTTACTTAAGATAGAGTAATGAAATCGTAACCATGAAAAGTAGCGCACGTGGCTGTAAAGAAAACTTAATTTTATTAATAGTCCATTGTCTAAACATTGTTGTTTCTAACGGTAGATAGTTTATGTAGAAAGTCCAATTGCTCACTTAAACTATGATGTCATTTACGAATACCTATAACTATATTATATTTAAATAATTTATTTTTATATTTAGGCGTAACTTTGCATGGATAATGATAAATTCATGATAATATTGTGACATTTATTGATTGATATTTAGAAATATAAATCCCGATAAAAATGAAATTTTATAGCGGATTATAGGAAAATAATATTGTCATTACTTATCTACATTTATTTAGAATAGAACAGAATAGCATCGAAATATTCTTTGTTGTACACCATAATACTAATATACAATAAAATAAGGTTTCGAACAGAGGATTTATATTACTGATATGAACTTATATTTAACCGAAGTATAAAAATGCACAGTAACATAAAAACAATATTTGTATACATCACTTTACTTGTATTTTAAGGCCTAACGGTGACCCCTAGAAACGGGTTCAAATCTGAAAGGCACACTATTCTGTTGGATAGCATATTGTAATGAAACGTGCAAATTTCTCGAACTTCTCTGTCGCATATGTCGTACTACAGGACCAGCAGCGTGCTCGGTCTAAGCAACAATCCTTGGTGTCAAAGAAATAGATGGTCTCTGCCAGTATTTAGATAGTTTATACATTTAACTACATTGCAAGAACACCAAAGTATGTTAAATTACTTATACTCATTACGTATTGTATTGCTATTTATATAAACATAATGAAATTGCTAATTCATACCTTTAATAATATTAGTAATATCAAAATTAAATGTACCTCCTAAATATCTAAGTTGATAACGAAAGAATTCATTGTGATAAAAACCTGGATATACTTATATTTAAGTAGGTATTACTTCCAAACCGCATTGTAGTCGCCTAACTCTAATATGCCATATATATTTATTTCTAAGAAGAAAGGAGATAGGTCTCTACTTAAAGTAAAGGAATTGCACATTATTACAGTATAGTATAATATTTTTTACTATACTAGAAATAAACTTGAATGTACGACTGAACGATATGATTGACATGTAAAGAAATAACGTGAACTTTAATCACTGGAATCAACTGTATAATCCCAAAAAGCCAATTTATTTACAGACGGCAATTTCCTGATCAGATAGGGGTAGGTAGTGTACATGAAATAGGCATCTCAGTAATTATATTACCTTTCCATCATAACTGCGTTACGGCAAGACCTCTTTTGATTACATGGTCATTCTGATTGGATTATAATCGTGCCGCCGGCGAACAGAACAGCTGGCGTATGTATCTCATGCGTCTCTAATATTTGCCTCTATTATTGTTGCCCGTTCGATATTGTGCTGTTAATAATGCCATTGTAGAGATAATTGCTGTATATTCAAAATTTTTGATAAATAAATATAAGAAACACACACAGGGCGTCCTTACCCAAGTAAGAAAATTTGTACAACACAAACACTTGTATGGTTGGGACAGGCAACTGGAAATTATAAATATATCATCATCCTCCTGCCCTTATCCCACTCTAAGTGGGGTCGGCGAAGCATGTTGTCACATGATTTGGCTACATATTTTACGCCCGGCCACCTGCCTGACGTCAACTTACCTTAGTCGTCTTTTACAACACCTCGACAAGGAATGAGGGTTGTTATTCTACTCAGCCGGATACCACACGGCAGTGGAAAATATAAATATGTATAATTTTTAAATAACTACTTAAATACACTAAGAACCGAAGAACCAACATTTTGTATTTTTTTAATGTTGGCCTTGTATTGTTGTTGGTCTTGTATTTAGTTTATCGTTGACAAGATTGTTCCGTTTACAACGACATAGAAATAATTATAGCATACATTAAATAAATAAATAAATCTTTAATCACGTATAATATCATAATAATGTTATCATATTATTACTTTAAGCTCTGACGTCAATTCTATGGATTATTTAATTGAATAGAAAAAAAATAAAAATTTATAACAAGAAAACAATCTCCGTATAGGATAATACAAGGCCATGTTGTATACAATCCCGGAACAATGTTAGGTCAACTAGCCTACGGCCAAATTGTTCATGTCTAACTACAACTTCAATCCGAGCAAAAGTTTTTGATGTTAGTGCTTTCAGAGCACTATCATACAGAAAAGTTTCATCGCTTGTAAAGTTTATTAAGCTAAGATCCATCGAAGGGATTATTGTATCGCACCACATTAACTGCGGTTCGAATTTAAAAACTATCCTGACAATATGTGAGCCGCCATCAAGTTGAAGTCATAAAATATGATACACTCAAACATTAAAAATAAAGGCTGTTTTTTATTGGAACTAGCTGTACAGTAACGATGTTGTACCTCAGTCTGGTTTCGAATTCATCTCGAAACAGAACTCAACAGTTAAAAAAATGCTCCTATCGTCACCCAACTTTAAAGGGTCGTCCACTGTTTATTCCAAAAATTGTCTGAAAGTCCAGCCATTTCTAAGGTCGACTGCTCAAAAGGACATCATTATCATCAGCCCACTTCGGTCCACTGCTGGACATAGGTCTCTCCAATTACATGCCACATAGCCCGATCCTGGGATTTTTATTTCCATCCGTTGCCTGCTGTCCTACGTATATCGTCACTCCATAGAGTCTCAGGGTGTCCTTATTTTTTTTCGAAGTGACTGTACGCTGTTAGCCCTAACGGCTTTTAAAGCGTCGGCGGCAAGTGCGAGCGCAGAAGCATCGTCGAGGTTGCGAAATGCAGAGTAGAGCGCAGAAATTCTACTAGGGTCAGGGACCGTCCTCCTAAGAGTGCCTCCTGTGAGGCCGAGGCTCAGGGCGACGCATAGTGGAGGGCTGATGATATGACTTTGATTAGACATTGCGACGTCGAGAGGGTGGCGAGAAGCCACGACCGACCGACGTCAGAAAACTGGGACCTCGTATTCGCTGGCGAAGACACAGCGTCTTCGCTGGCGTGTGTGTATTACGTGTGTATAGGGTTCGGGTATCAGGGTGTCCTACACTTTGTTTTCCGGTAATGTTTCGGACATGCTGATATACATTCATTTTTATATATAAGATGAGATAAGAATAATAATAAGAAAATAAGCAGAATTATCACTCCAACAAATAAACGTCCAGTTTTGGAGAGTGGTAAATTATTATAATTTTCCATATAATAGCACTTGTAAATTTATGTTTTTACTCAGTGTGGTTGTGTTCAGTTTTCGAAAATAAATGAAATGAAAACTCTTTATTCAAACAAAGCTTAGATTAGATTAGATGAGATTAGATTTACCTTTCCATTTCCTTTATATCATTTTGAAATGATTTCGTAGATACAGTATAACTAATATCGTATTCACCTCTAAAGATTCGAATATTTGATTCTGATAAGATAGCTTCCGTTCGAAACGAATTACTTTCCAATCGCCATCGTTCGTGCTTGACACAATGTAAAAGACTTTTAATTTGGCTTTAAATAATATTCTTACGAAATCACCACGAGTAGTTACTGAATCTATTTAGTCAAGGGTTCATTAAAATGAGAATGAATAAGCGCTTTCCATTGCACGAAGTAACCGACACGCGCTAGAATATCGAATAAAAAAATTCAACCTTTTTAGAAATGAGATCAGATGTAAACGAAATAGAATTTATAAGTGTTACAAAGACATTTTTTATTTAACTCAAGATGTTTGCTGTATAATTTGAAGAAGCCGACTGAATTAAATAGGAATCTAAATATTCGGAAAATTATAACATAAAAGAGTAAATAAATAGACCGTTACCGTATCACTGATATAAATTTATCCTCACTTATATTGTAATTATACTACTTCTGAAGCAGCAGTTCGCTTACTGGCTGACTCCGATGCCGAAATCTTTAAAAACTCTCCCGTCGGAAAACGAATGTAAAGTATTCTAAATATAAAAATTATCCTCAAATGCAAATTAACGTTTCATCAGTATCATCATCATAATTATCGGTAATATCAATCAGTAAAGCACAGACATTTTTAAACAAAACTCCTTATCGCCCTTCGGGATTATATCCCACAAACGATTGATAAGTAGACGTCGTTCCCGTATTTTAATTGTGAGGGACCCTCAATTTTCTTTGCCCTTACAATAATAAAAAAAGTAAATAAATTAATACTGTTTACTGCAGATGACATCTTTGACATTCAATTACAGCTTGCCCTTGTAAATAAGAAAAGTGTTGAAGTAAGTAAAAAGAGGCCTTCCAAAGTAAGAAAGGTCAAGAAAGAGCTTGTGTTGCAATTGAAGTTTTCGATATTTAATAATAATAATGTCAAATAGCAGATTGAGTGAGGAGATATTTCAAAATGAATAATTTTTTAAATGAAAATGTATTCATATATTAACTTGTTACGATGAGCAGGTTCGTGAGTTTATACTATGTCTATATTTTCGCAGCATTGATAATTTGTTACGCTTTGAACTTCTCACGTGTGAATGTTTTGCCTTGACCGGCTGCCATATGGCGCTATACTTTGATTTGGCTTGGTATTTTGTCTCCTTACAAGGTATACCCTAACATTCAGTCAACATTTGAGTTGTGCGAGCGTCGTATTGAGGTCAGTTAAGAGGTTATGATTTATAACAATTCACTAGAATGTGAGAATAACATCTGTGTCAAGTGTAACTCAGCACGTTTGCTGAGAACGACCTAAGTATGATTCATGGTACTCAAGAGTACAAATTATATGTCTGAGGGACCCAGAAAGATAATTGTCATGTAAATGTTAATTATATGAGAGAAATATCAAAATGTAAACGACTTTTTTTGCGTAATCCGGTAAAACAAAAAAATGTGAATTTTGGCATGTCGCAGTAAGACGCATTTGCATATTTTTTTAAGTTACTTATCTTAGTGGTATTTTACGACCCCTGCGTAAGAAATAAGGCGGTCTATTTACTCAACCAGATACCATATCTATATCGATAATATCGATAATCTATATAGATAATATATCTATATAGTAGCCATCGGACCTTGCAATTTATACTATAATGTAATGTAACAGCCTGTTACACTGCTGGGCTAAGGCCTCCTCTCTCCATTATTGGAGAGAAGGATTGGAGCTAAGACCTACCACGCTGCTCCAATGCGGATTGGAAGGTTACACATATCCCTAGAATTGTTTAGTGATATGCAAGTTTCCTCACGATGTTTTCCTTCACCGAAAAGCGTGTTATAAATTGCAATTATCAATTAGACGCATAAGTTTTAATAAAACAACTCATTGGTGCCTGCCCGGTGTTTGAATCTATGTCGTCTCCAGAGTCGCACGGTCTCACCGCTAGGGTATCACAGCTTGCAATTTATACTAAAAAGGATAAATACGTGTCATGTCTATCATATCCTTGTTAACTTAACGTAATTTAAGTACATCTACAACTTAAATTATATATCTGTATCTACACCAAATTATAGACTTTGCATGCTTAATGGTTGTATACATATGTATGTTGACCGAGTTTTCTTTGACACAAGAACGTTTCAGATCTTGTATGCTGCGGTAAGAGTGTGACGTAAGCGTGACGCCAATTGGAAATGTACATTGCAAAACTAATTAACACTTCTTGATTATATAATGACGAACATGTATGTCAATGAAATGTTTTCAATTACAACAAATCCATATATTGTACCAAGAAAAGCGGTTGCATCCGCAGTATGTAAATATATATTTTTTCACAAGAAACAGTGGTAATATTTTGCATAATCTGCGATGACAAGAAATAATTTCTGTGTTAAAATAAACGCTGAAGTCAGGAAGTCAAATCTTTTGCAATTTTTATAATATTGTACGCTTGATTGAACACTTGCGTTTCAAATTTCAAAAAAGTGACAAATTTCAATAAAGTAAGCGTGAGTGTTAAAGTATTGTAAGTGTATTTTTTCAATCGCTGTTTATAGTAAAATACAACTACCATTTTGGTGCAACTCATCGATGCTTGTGCGCTCGCCCGTACATCTCGGTAAAGGTATACGTACATCCACTAATCCTGCATGTATAATGGATGACGATGGATTGTACTGCCTACATTTAAGATTACGTAGATTTAAAAATCTTATTTTGCTGAAAGCCGCGATTACAATCATTACTATCTTACTATGGAAATTCTTTTATCACTCATATTTATTATTTATTCAATTACAAACGGTTAAATACACTACATGCCCGATTAAGATATATCCACGATGATGTTAAAAATCATCAACGACGTATTGTATGAGAAACAACATTGATCTTGCAGTTCAAATAACATTATAAGGATGCACGGACAATTCAAAGCCATATCTCAAGAATAATACAAAGCATGGTCTATTTGTTACCGCAACCAGATCCTCGGTTCACAGCGTGGAACCATGGCCGTTGATCCACGAGTATCATATTTGATTGCATACGAGTATTACTAAGGAGTAAAGTAAAACTATACACTTAATGTCGTAATAGACGTATCTAGAGCGCATAAGCTTTACATAAATTCTTAAGCATAATGAGATGAATTATTTCAACGATCCAGTGGCGAAATTGACAGCAAAAAACTTTCTTTTGTATTTTTTAAAATATTATATAATCGTTCCAAACACATAACGTATATGAAGGGGTTTATCCTTATATTTTTAGTCTATGCTCCTTCATTTTTTGTAATTTACTTCATTATTTAGTCTTTCGTTAGATATAATGCAATAGCCTCTTTAAGACCAAATCAATTTAGAAAGTTTAAATTAATCATAACTATTTTATTGCACACCATAAAAATAATACATAGCAGTATATCTAAATAAAAATAAGGTCGTACAATCTGGCGGTCTTATTGCTACATAGCGATCTCTTCTAGACAAGACAACAGTGTATTCAATATATAATAAACAATATATTACTTACACATGCACATATAAAATATAACATATACGTACATAAATCAATAAATATAATATACACACATATATAATACATATAATCGTCATAATAGCATAAACAATATGAGAAGTCATTGTCGCGGTGTCGAAGCGATAGGAAATGATTTTTAACACGATTTTCGATTGCGATTAAATAAAGAGTATACGGATAATCATTGCCGTGATCCCACTTTCTATTCACTTTTCTTTCCCATTTTCTCCTACCATTCGTCAACTCTGCCGCTACTGCGCAACAAAAAAAAACCAATAAAAACGAAAAAATGATCATAATTTATTAATTATTTCTAAGTCACCATGTACAAAAGGCACAATGTATCGGATAACACACCATGTCTCTAATATCTATAAAATAGTCTGAATGGGAATAGGCCTTAGTTTTAAAGACTCAAAAATGGTAATCTAGTTTCCTAACAAACCCTCATGTGAACGTCACGTGAAGTGGTCTCGTCTTAACGACGAGTGACTTATACGTAAAGATGCAGTTTCCAGATTGCACGGTAGCTGCATTTTATAAGAAAGTAAAATTTATTTCAAGATATCATACTACCAATTGTTACTTCTGCTTATAGAAATAAGTAGACGTACTGCAAGTACGTCTACTTATTTCTATTAACAATTTTCTCGATGTTTAAATGTGAGGAAATTTTCTTAATATTGGGTTTCCTGATATAAGTAAATAGCTTTTGTTGCGTACATCATGTCGCCTCTTTACAAGAATAACGTGAAATCTCAAAATTTTTTTTTTTAATTATTTCTTTTGTTATATCTTTTTTGGTTATTTTCATAAAGCACATTAATTAATTTTCACACTAAATTTATCAATATTTTTATCAACGTTTAAATGTTTGAAATTGCTCTTCTGTAAAGTTGTGGTTTGATAGATATCACGTTGTTCTTGTAAAGAGGCGATGTGTCCAAAAGGTATGGAATAAGTCGAGTATCAATCTTCTTATATACAAAAAAAAGAATGTTTATTTGTATGTCCCTTATAGACTCCGAAACTGGACCGATTTAAATGAAATTTTCAGATAATCTTTAGATTGATCCAGCGGATGTTGTGTTTTAAAACTGTTGAGTTCTGTTTCGAGGGGAATTCGAAACCAGACAGAGCCACAGTAACGCGTGGCCAGACAGCTAGTATCAAATATAATTCATACACGTCAGTATTGCAATAATGTAAACTGTGCAAGAACAATGCACGTCATTGTAGGCGTGACGTGTATGCATCACGCGTTCGAAAGACACGTTTTTGTAAATCACGAACATACGAGTATCGGCAAAAAGTATCACACGTGAAAGGCCCTTGAACACGTTTCGATGGATTCCACAGCGTTTAAAATAACAAGTCGCATATAAAACTTTAAAGTCGTTTAGAAAGTTCCTGATTAAAGAACATGAATATGATAAAATTTTTTCATTGTGTTTTGTTTTAAATCAATTCAAAACAATAATAATAAACTTCTCATTGAAAATATAGATGCCAATCACATATAATACAGACGATCAAATCACGATTGGAATTATCAAGTGCATAACCAGCGTCTCTGTCGTCAAATACGAGGTCCCAGTTTTTTGATTTTAGTCGATCGGTTTTTTACCACATACGTGATGTTGTGGCCGGATAGCTAAAATCATACCACCATCCCTTTAAAAAACTATGGAATTCCGCAAAGTAAACTGACTGCTTCTATAAATCACTTTGGCCCAAATTCAAATCCGGTTCTAAGGGGGGGGGGGGGGAAACACCCGTAGGAAGATGCTGCTCGACGATGGTAGAGCTGCTGTGCTCTACATTCCGCAATTGTTAGCGATATTTTTGAATTAGACTGTCAGATATTTTTTTTTTTATTTATACAGGAGTTTCGCCTGTCCTTTTTATTTTCCCTTCCTTGGTCGTGATTAATCACGCATAAATTGAATCTCTCTGAATAATGTTATATCGTTACTAAAATTATAAATGCCAAAGTCTTTCTATTAATCGGTTACTCTTTTACGGTTTATTCGATTGGTTAATGTTTATGAGATGATTTAGTACAATTTAGGCTTGTATACGGGATAAGTTCTACTTTTTTTTGAGTTCTTCGAGTCTATTTAAGTGTTTATTATAAAATGATATACGTAGTATATGTATGTACCCAGTTGTCTGTCACCCATAAGACTTGTATAATGTTACTAACTTTGGGGGCGGACAAACGTGTGTGTAAGTGTCCCTTTTTTATATTTTATTAGATTTATAAATGTCTTCACTTATTGATCATCTACCGCAATGCGTGTCATCACAAACTATATAATCGATGTATCAATGTAGACGGTTCATGGTTTTTGTTATGGCGGATAAAAGAGGACAGAGCAAACCACAACGAGTATGATCTAATTTTAGATGTTCGCCTGTCCCCCGTCGCGTGCCTAGCGTGCCTGTCTCGAAGC
This sequence comes from Morpho deidamia, assembly GCA_947086505.1. Classification (NCBI taxonomy): domain Eukaryota; kingdom Metazoa; phylum Arthropoda; class Insecta; order Lepidoptera; family Nymphalidae; genus Morpho; species Morpho deidamia. The sequence continues at coordinate 5,309,114 of CAMTZC010000015.1, forward strand.
TACACCAGAATACTTTTGACAAGTTAAATATGATACATAATTTAGCTGTAATGCAATTATTCGCAAACATTAACATCATCTTTTTTTAATAAGTACGCATGCTTTGCCGAATTTCATAGTACAAAACTAATGATCGAATTATTTTGCTATTATAGGCGTTTTTAATTGTAATTTTAACAAAAACGGATTAAAGCAAAATACGTCTATCATTTATTTTGTATTATCATTTTTCGCTAACTGAAACTAAATAACTTTTCCAACAAAAAAATGTATTAGGTTAATAATTCTTTCATATGATTGCAGAAGTTTTAAGTGATAACAAATAGAGCGCTTGCAATGAATAGAAAATGACTTATTCGCGAACGGCTCTGAATTGCGGGCTTTCATTTTTTACTTATATACTAAAGTTATGAAAACCGCGCTTAAATAGTACACTTCAGGGGAATTTCCGCATTATACTATACCCAATGCTTACCAATTTGCTAATGCTCCACTTCCACTTGATGTACCAAATGATCGTTTCAAACGAGCTGTAAACTTCTAACAATGATCATTGCTAGACCGTGTAAAATGCAAGGAGAGATTCCGATCAATTAGACGGTTTTTAGATTTATATAACTTCAACGTTATGCTTGTTTGATCAATAAATATAATATTTTTATAGATGAAATGACCATATCAAGACCTTAACTAGGTAGTATCACTACAAGGGATTTTTTTTATACTTGGAGAATATATAAAGCTGTTAATATGCCGTGTGATATCCGGCTGAGTACAATAGACCATCCACATTTTTATCGAGGTGTCGTAAAAGGCGACTAAGGTAAGTTGACCCACCGTGTGGTATTGTTCGGTTGAGTAGAATAGACCACCCTCTTTCTTACCGAGGGGTCGTAAAATACGACTAAGTTATGTTGACGTCAGGTAGGTGGCCGGTCATCAAATACGTAGCCAAATCATGTGACAACATGCTTGTAACATGTTGTGCCAACTTTACTTAGAGTGGGATAAGGGCAGGATGATGATGATGATATAAAGCTGTTAATATGAGATACTTAAATATTATATAAAAAGTTTTATTCTGAAATTATGATACACTACGATCGAGTATTTTTAATACCGCTTTTAGTTTTGTTTTGGTAAAGTCCTACGCACATAAACTGTAAATGTCACTATTAAGCCTAGTTCAATTGACTTTATAAAACCTTTTTAAATATTGTTTGCTAGAATCGATAAAATTAGCCTAAACCAGAGGTCGGCAACCTGCGGTTCGTGAGCCAAATGCATCTCTTTGGAATTAATGCTATGGCGTTTTAGTTTCATATGCAAATATTATTTATTTTATAAAATAAAACATTTGAAAATCATTCTCAGTCGATTGTCGTCACTTGTACTTGCTTTTCATCGCACCCCTGCCTGAGATACTGGCGTGGCCGTAGGTTTGTAAATTAATTCACTTCGAAAAAAAAATTTTTCCAAAACAGAAGTTTTGGAAATTGTAATTTTTAACTTTTCCCGACTCAAAAGGTTGCATACCCCTGGCCTAAATCCGTAAAGTGGCGTATACCTACGCCGTAGTAACGGAACATATAATAGTTGATAGCATCTGAATGCCGTATATCGTCGCCTCTAAGCATCGACACGGTGCTTCCTTAACAGGATAATGATCGCTTACCGCTAAGGTGAAGGCCAGAACCCGAACATAATAGCCATTAATTCATTATTCCTTGACGCTGTTGCGAGAACTATTTTTAGCACCTGCGTTATCTTCACAACAACGTCATTAGAATTGATGGAAATAAATGATAGAAAATTACACCAGTTCAAATACGCAATCGAAATTATTTGGTAGTAATAGCAATGAAGATAAATTTGATTTTTGAGCAATTTTATTGTTGAGGGGTGGCAATTCTAAAATAGAATTTAACCCTTTCGCTGCGGGAATTTAATTATATAAATTATAAATTATATAATAAAATGCAAAGCTAGCTTTCAGTGCCAAATTTAATAAATAAAGCAAATTCTTAAAGAAATTATGAAATAATAATTAGATGTAATTTAAGTTTCTCAGTGGAACATTTCAATGTTTTAATTGTTAACAGTTATGAAGGTTACATAGGGAAGCATAAGATTATAGAACGGATTTTAGTTTTTTTTTTAATTAGCTCTTTTCACGTAATGGCTGCGATTGCCATTAATATATTAATACAGAATATCAAAAAAGAGATACAAGCACACAGAAGGTTCTTTCAGAACATAATTGCTGTTTTATTTAAAGAATTAAAGCTAAGTACCAGAAAAAATGTTCATCATACAAAAACCCTAAAATTGTTATAATAAATTATCATAGGTTTCATATCTGTTTTGCACTTAAATAAATCGGCTGACTTCACTGAAAATTATACTGCCATGTCGAACATGACTTGCTAATAGCTATTGCCCACACTTGGCAGTCGGTGACGACATGCCGATGTATACCAAAAATACTTAATATTTAAGCGCAATAATTTGTTTGATAACCATAACAAGGATAATATTAGTGATTTACCGACATAGTGAACAGATGATGAGATAATTTATAGAATTGGGCGTTACTTTGCAGAGATTAATAATACAAAAGTAATGGTGATATTATTTTGCTTTAATCCGCAATGAAATAATAGATATTTATCTATTATACTTACTTGACTGGCCCGTTGGCGCTGTGGGTAGTGACCCTGCCTTCATGTCCGCGGGTCACGGGTTCGATTCCCGCCGAGGGCCAACATTTTCTATAAACAAATTGTTGGTTCTGCGAGCCTGGGTGTGTATTTGTATATATTTAAACTTATATATGTAGTATATCTAACAGTTGTCCGTCATCCATAACACAAGTATTAAGCTACTTACTTTGGGGACGGACGACCGTGTGTGTAAATGTCCCATATATTTATTTATTATTTATTATATAAATAATAATAATAATTAACATGATGAGACTAAATTTTGAAAACAATAGAACATGCTCAGCTGTGTATAAAGGATTTTTTAATGGGAAATATAAACTTGAAGGACTTGAAACTTTATCTTATCTCTGTGCTCTCCTAAGTAAAAAAAGCAGGCAGAAGCTTGTTACGAAATCCATTCAAGTAATAAACTCTCATACGAAAACATCTCATACAATATAAAAATATTAAACGATAAGTATTTCAAAACGTATAACAGGAAAAGAGTTTACAATAACAGGAAATCATATTACAAAACCTACGATAAGGATTACGGATTGTTTATTTTTAGTTTCAGTATAAATTTTAATCCTTACTAGGTTTAAGGGGAAACCTTGTCCCTTCCGATGTCCTGTTGCCAATCCCTGTTGATAAATTGACGAAGCACTGACGAACGGCCAGTGGGCCTGAACAAATAAAGAAGAATAATATATAATGGCTATGTAATGTGTTGTAATCTGCCTACTATAAAGAACGTTTTTGTGACATGTTTACACATAGTTACCCCTCGCAAGCACGAGAGATTTTACCGTGCGTTAAAAATACGTCGAAATGAAACAAATTGGTATCCAGATATCTGTTCACACGACAACGATTTAAAAACGCGACGTATTTATATCGAGCAGTGTCCCATTTTAGGCGTTAGGCGTTGGGCGTTAGACCGAATTAACCATACGAAATTTCTTCTTACGCGTATAGCGGAGTTTTAACGCGGCGTATTTTTTACGCCCGTGCGTACGAGGCGTTAAGTACCTAAATCTATGGAGTATAGATAGTGTATTAAATATATCTCAATATTTAATTTAAACTGTTCATTTGATGTTAATAAATAACTTTATTTTAAATATATATATAAAAATAATATAATAATACCTAAAAATAATATTTAAATCAATCAATGCAAATCCCTTGGATTTATACTTTAAAAATCTTGTTATTCAATGCGATATGGCTAATTTCTATTGGAAGTGATTACGTGTGCCGAGTATATTGAATACAAGGAATATTTAACGGTTAAAACTCGATATCGGCGCCTCGTGAGCTGTGTGTGCCAATGTTTTTGACCAGCACGTTTGTGAACGTTAAGGATAAGAGTAGAATAAATTAACTGTATGATAAATTTATATTCGAAAGCTTTATAGGCACTATAACAAAACTACTTCGCTATAATCCGCACGGGTTAATCTACGAACTTATACAAGCAGCACACACACCCACCACCACAACAATCTCGACGATCGTTTCGCTCCGAAACCGAAGCATCATCAGGAGGATAGGCTCCACGACAAAATCGTAATGCAGTCGTGGAGCCTATGCTCCTTACTGGTGGAGGAGCCTTGGGGTGCGTATGGTGGCTTGTTCTGCATGTGTAAGGTTCGTAGATTTTGCCTGCTTCATACACATTAGCTTTGCATGCATTCGCTTAACCCGTGCGGATTATAGCGAAGAAGTTTTGTTATAGTGCCTGTAATATGGAATTCTACAAAGTAACGCTTGCTTCTATAAATCATTCGAAAGCTTTATATTTCATATGGTTTTATTGTTTCCTTCTGGAATTGAGACCATGTGCTAACAGGTGATACAGTGACCGTCCTTCCAGGAGATGGGTTGACGACCTCAGACGAGACACAAGACGAGGTCAAGACTGGATGCTGATTGCACAAAATCGTCTGGCATAGAGTAGGCCTACGGCCATGATTGACCAGAAAATGTCTGAAGATGATCATGATGATGATGGCTATGAATATCTATATTAATATTTTAAATTTTAAATTGTGTATATCTGTTACGCTTTCATAGCTAAACGACTGGAACAATAGTTATGAATTTTAGTACTAAAATCATCATCATTCTCCTGCCCTTATCCTACTCTAAGTGGGGTCGGCACAACATATTACAAACATGTTGTCACATGATTTGGCTACGTATATTACGACCGGCCGCCTGCCTGACGTCAACTTACCTTAGTCGCCTTTTACGACACCTCGGTAAGAAATGAGGTTGGTCTATTGTACGCAGCCGGATACCTCACGGCACATACCTTAGTCGCCTCTTACGACAACTCGGTAAGAAAGGAGGGTGGTCTATTCTACGCAGCCGGATACCACACGGCACATACCTTAGTCGCCTCTTACGACGCCACGGTAAGAAAAGAGGGTGGTCTATTCTATTCTGCCGGATACCACACGGCGTAATTTTTGTACTAAAATGAAATTTGATTAAAAAAATTTTCAGGAACAAAAAAATCATACCAGTAAAAAGTACATAATTGAGGATATTTTAACATTTAAATTGACGCGAAACAAGTCGTTCGCGCGATTAGTTAATATATATAGATAATACACTATGTGATAGCGAATCCCTTTTACAGAAATCTCGTGATTCATTGGTCGTTTCGATAGAGGCGACTCAATTATGGCAGGAGTTCCTGCGTTCGTTGCACCTCGATTGTTTTGCACAGACGCCGTCTGCATACTTTATTCTTATTTTTTATCCACCATTCTTACTTTTCTCCAGTTCAAGCATCGACAATTTAAATGCAAAACCATGCAATTCTTACTGGTATCTGCAACATTTATAATAGATCCCTATTAACAGAAAATTTCGCAAGCAGGAAAATTCCACATACATATTAGAATAGTCTGTGAGTTTATTTTTACTACACAAAACTACCAAGTAAAGATGGAAAAAATAGAGAAAACTACCAAATATAATGTAACTTATAATACTACAAATTTAAATTTAAATTATAATTGATAAAAATAGTTCTATGTCGTGGACACCGATGAAGTTCTCAACGTTGCTATTACTAAGGTAAACACATCCTGTATTATATTTTAAATAAAACAATAATAATTAAAGTAAAAAGTGCATTGTTTGACTCAAAACCATGTGATTAAAAGTAAACTTCGTTGACACATGTCAGTGATTTAGGTACAATAGATCTATTCTGGTTTGATCACGCAGATAGAATAGAATGTGTATGCCACTCATTATATTACAAATCTCTCAAGGTATATACAAGTTGGACAAAATATGGTTTTCAAGACTCTCTACGGAATTATAAATGAAGAGGAAACTTTAAAACACAAAAATATTTCATTTATTGAAGTTATAGATAAGTTAAACATAAATTATAAAAATACTAGTTGTGCCAGCAGCTTCGCCCGCGTGGAAATCAGGATGTCACAATTTTTTTCTAGAATTCAAATTTTAAACATAAAAGTAGTTATTGTGAGTTAACCATTAGAGATACAGACATGCTATCGCGTATCGTACTTTTTTGTAGTAGTTTTAAAGATCTACAATTCTCTAATACATTACTTTAGCGTATCTCTGCTGGTTAACGCAGCGCACGCGACTAAAGCCCAGCAAGCAAGTTTTTTAACAGTTGCGCGATCTCTTCAACACAATTTACATAATACCGATATGTACTATTTACCTAAACCATCCGGAAGTATTGCACTATCTTTTGGTAAAAACCGTACAAAAATCCGTTCAGTAGACTTTGAGAAAATCGATTACATACAGACAGACAGCTTTTTGGGACTTTGTTTTATAATAAGTATAGATTTTGTTGAATATCGTAATAATAGTAATGTACTGTACTTCTGTCATAATCGAAATTATTGTTTGGAATGGATATTACATTACATAAAACGTACATAAGTGGATACGTTGACCGATAAATGACGGCAACCTATCATAATAAATCCCCAGTGAGTAACGCAAAGGTCGTGTAACAATAACCCAAATCGGTCGGCTTTTCGCAATACCATGGATTTAAGGCGCGACGAGCTGGCGCTATATATTCACATTTAAATGCGATAGGTAAATTCGAGCATCACCCCATCCGAAGATTATTTACTTTATTTACAAGTTTTGCAACGACCCCCACTCTAAGCGAAAAGTAAAGTAGCGGCCTGTTACAATCCCACTGCTGAGAATAGGCCTCCTCTCCCCCTTTCTGGAGAGAAGGGTTGGAGCTAAGACCTACCACGATGCTCCAATACGGATTGGTAGGTTACACATATCCCCAGAAGTCTCTAGAGATATGCAGGTTTCCTTACGATGTTTTCCTTTTTCGTTTTGTTTTCCACCGAAAAGTGTGTGATAAATTGCAAGAGTTTTAATAGAAAAACTCATTGGTGCCTGTCCGGGTTTGAACTCGTGTTCCCCTCGAAAGAGTCGCACGGTCTCACCGCTGGACTATCACAGCTATCACTAAGCGAAGGACATTATTAATTGGTTCCCGCACAAACACCGAAACATATTTAAAATAAAGTAACAAGGTAATACAAGTTAATAAAGTAAATACAAAGGTGGGAATGCGTGTATGCGTGAGAGTATGACAGTTTAATAATATGAAATATTACAACGTTCATCTCCTTACGATAAGTTAAAAGAGTTGAATTGATGATTCTAAACCTAGAATACATTTCTATTTCCTGTTTAGACGAACATTTGTAGTATGCCCCAGAAATATTTCAAAAAAGCGTGTAAGTAATTTAAGATAGATATAACTTATAACATATTTTTTTTTAATAAATATTATTTAAATAAAAAAAAGCCCATTTGGATATGTGCCACACAATTATAGATTAATTTTTCAATAAAAGTTATCGTTGCGTTTCAGCGAGAAGTCTGGGGCAGTGAGTTAGATGAAAGGGTGAACTATTGTGAAAAATACATAATGACCTAAAAATTCTTTTATTGTATGCCAAAGTGACAGACCAATATTTAGGGTCCATCTGGATAGAAGTAATATAAACCACAAAATTAAAATAATTAACGTAATTTAGGAGTTATGTTTAGTTTAGTTATGTTTACTGACAAATATTGCGCGGAAAGTTTTCATATAGAAAAAACGTTATAAACTCCCTAACCTTTTCAATTCCGAGATCGCTATCTTATATTCCGATTATATTGGATGTTTCAAAATTCTTCGCGTTTTCGTAACATGATAGTTAATGCTATTCGATATAGGTAAGTAATGTGGGTTCGCATTGTGAAAACGGCGCCACTCCGTCGGGCTTGCAGTGTTGCGAATTTGAATACTCTTTCATTAGCGTAAATACACCGTATATCCACCATAATTCAATTTATTAAATAAATATAAATATGAGTGGCCGCTATAAAACTTTATTTCAATTGATTCCAGGAAAATTGGCTTCAAATTACGATACTTTTCGTACTACGAGAAATTTTCTAACTCCCTTTCTAAAACTTCAAAATAATGCCTAACTTCTTAATATAACTTCTAGTATACGATTATACTATCTGTAAACACATAACTATAGTTTATAACAATCAATCAAATAAGGAGTTATAATTAAATTAAATTATCTTCCGATTTATCCTTTCGCAGGTTTCATATCCTCTGGTTAGATAGCTTTTATTTCACTCATAACAAGCAAAACAAGCTAACCTTTGATAAGCTGAATTTAGTGTTGCTTTCAATTGAACATGTTCTTTATCTGGAGATTGAAAAACCAGCTTTTAGAGTAGGTTTTTTTTGCCTATAGTAATTTATCTATTATAAGAATTTTTTAGGTACATGGAAACAATCTACAATTACATTGTAGAAGTTTATTCTAAAATTTTTATTGTTCTTTCAAAGAAAAGACGTCTTTAACTAAATGCGCGATAATTAGCTACGGTATAACTATCAACAACGAAAACTGCGGCGCTGAATTTATAAATTCACAAACGAAAAATAAACAAAGCATGGGTTTGAAACAGTCGTTATCGTTTACGAGTTGCTCCTATCTATTGGTAGACGATAAACATGTCCGTGTGTAAAACAAGATGCAAGCCCAAAATATCCAAACATAAACAAACAGCAACCGAAAACATGGCACTATGTAAATAGTAACTGTTTAGATTTATAAAATAATAGACTATCTTCAAAGGAGAGTGTATAAACTTAAAATTTCAGCATTACCATGCTTCAATCCAAATTAAGTATCTCAAACATAAAATAAATAAGACTAGTTGCAGCCCATGATTTCATATATAGGTAACTAGTCACAGACCCGTTTGCCCAACATTTTCACAGCTACGAAAAACACATCACTAAACGTAATAAATAAAGACTTATCAATAAGAATGAAGGAAAATTAAAAAATAACATACAAAAAGGAACTTTATTCATAAAGTATTAATTAAACGGCAGATATTTGTAATGTTTATATATAGATCTATACTAATATTATAAAGAGGAAATATTTGTATGTGTGTGTACACACACCCACACATACAAATATTTCCTCATATAAATATTTCCACACACATTTCCACACGCACACACGCACATACACACACACACGTGTGGCTGTGTGTGTGTGTGTTTGTATATCTGTAATGATTTCACGCAAAAACTACTGGACCGATTTCGAAAATTCTTTCACCATTGGAAAGCTGCTTCTTCACAGAGCAACAAAGGCTATAATATTACATTTTAGAAAAAAATAGGGTCGTAAAAATCTTTCATCACGTGCGCTGCAGGAACTGAACTTAACGATACTCGTATTATGTATACAGATAAAAAAACCTAATCATCATCATCATCATCATCCTGCCCTTATTCCACTCTAACGACGAGGCCGGTACATCACAAATCGTGTGACAACATGTTACAAACATGTTGTCATACGATTTGGCTACGTATTTTACTACCGGCCGCCTGGATGACTTAAATTTACCTTAGTCGTATTTACGACCCCTCGGTAAGAAAGAGGATGGTCTATACTACTCAACCGGATACCACACGGTGAGTCAACTCACCTTAGTCGCCTATTACGACACCTCAGTGAGAAATGACGGTTTTTTTCTATTCAGCCGGATACCATACGACATTATGAATATGAAAATATTTTTCTTATGATTTTAGAAAGAAATGTAAAGCAAAATTGTATTTTTTGTAGAATAGATCCTATCATCCTATCATTGATACTCGATATAGGCTTTTTGCTCTGGACTGTACAAGTATCTACGGTTGCGTAAGTGTTGATATTACGAAAATTGCTCCAAACAGACTCCACTAGTGTGACAGGAAAACATCTCAGACTACTTGGCGACGTCCGCGATTGTGTCGATTGAAAGTAAAATAGGGCAACGACAAGCAAACACTCCTCACAGGAAATTAAATGGATGTATATGAACACGGCTGTGAGGTCGAGTAAAAATTACCATACATTAAAATGTATAGTGTTTACCCGGGATTTCGTTCATTTAGAAGTTGCTAAATGCAATAAAAGCTGTGATAGCCAAGTGGTGAGACCGTGCGACTCTCTACAGACGAACATTGGTTCAAACCCGGGCAGACACCAATGAGTTTTTCTATTAAAACTTATGTGTCTGATTGATATTTACAATTTATCACACGCTTTTCGATGAAGGAAAACATCGTGAGGAAACCTGCATATCTCTAGAGAATTTTAGGGATATGTGTAGCCTACCAATCCGCATTGGAGCAGCGTGGTAGGTCTTAGCTCCAATCCTTCTCTCCAAAGAACGGAGAGAAGAGGCCTATTCCCAGCAGTGGGATATTAACAGGCCGTAACTTTAAATGCAATACCATTAATAGTTACGTTCACGCGTAGTTCAAGGTGTGATTGCCGAAGGGTGAAGTCGTGTGGCTTACCTAGGAGTCACAGGTTTAAACAGGGGTAGGCATGAATTTATTTATTTATTTAAGCAGAAAAATATCGTAAGAAAACTTGGAATATTCCTAGGACACGTGTAACCTACAACAAATAACAACCGCATTGAAACAGCGTAGTAAATCTAAGCTCCATATATCCATCGAAACTTCTGTCCAAAAGGAGAAAGCAGGCCTATACCCTGACAGTGGGAAGTAATAGAACGGTACACATATTTCGAAGAATCGGTGTACTTTCGGGCCAAAGGTGTTACAATAGTAACCCCATACCTACACGTACCTAGGGACTGACCCTATTAGGGTCACCTAATTGTTAGGGTGGCAACCCTTAACACTTGGGGTTATGAAAAATTCTCATACCTACCTACATATGCATATAAAATTTCATAAAAATCGGTCAATGCGTTTCGGAGGAGTATGGTATCTAATATTGTGACACGAGAATTTTATGTATAAGATTACTACAAAAATGGCCAATCTTATTTATTCTTAAACTTTTACTTTAGCAAAAAGTGAAATGTTTGTTACTATGCACTAATACATAGATTTGGTTACGGAATATTCTATACATAATTTATATTATAAAAGCGCAACAAATTATATTTTAGATTACGAGTTTACAATCAAATTTGTATACATTTAAATTCTGTTATGTAACTTTCAACCCTCGTTATAAAAAATATACTTTCATATATAAGTTTATCGGAATAAGGTATATAGTAAAATATTGTAAAGAACTAAAATAGAAAAAAAATCACTTATTGTGAGCTAACCATAAGAGATAGAGATTACAGATCTACAATTCTCTAGCACATTACTTTAGCATATCTCAGCTGACGTACGCAGCGCACGCGACTTAAGCTCCAAGCAAGCAAGTTTTTTTTACAACTGCGCGATCTCTTCAACACACATATATACTATTTACCTAAACCATCCGGAAATATTGCACTATCTTTTGGTGAAAACCGCACAGAAATCCGTTCGGTAGATTTTGAGAAAATCGATTACATACAAAGAGGCAGCTTTTCGTGACTTTGTTTTATAATAAGTATAGATGACGTCACACTCGCCGGCGACAGGACTTTGGGTATATTTAAATCGAGGCACTGATCTTATTAATGCCATAAGCAAAACTGCTAAAAATGTGAAATTATGGTATTTATTTTAGTTCTGTTAACTATGATAAATACGTCAGTTGAAGAAGTTGAGCATACCTATGATTTTTTCAAAATTTACTTTCAGCTAGTTTATGGATCACTCAAAGTATATAGATAGCAAAATCTTTTAATTTATCATTAAAATTAAAAAAATATATACTCGCTTTCGATATGAGTATGGCTTATAAATAGAGTGTAACAATTAAAGGTAATTTGTAAGCAAGAACTCATCACACCAGAACGGCAAATTATTCGGGTTTTGCCGTTAGAATAACCCAGTTTGATTCAATTAAAAAAAATTGCATCCGGCGATCCATAACGTTACAGCAATTGAAAATAAATAACTCTATTATGGTCCATTTGGAAAACCTTTGTAACGGTATCATGGACGCGGGTTTCCCTTAACTACTCTCTGAGACATTTTCTTTTGTTCAGAATTTCCAAATTCGCAGGTTTGAATTACGCTACTTACATATTTTATAAACTTGCAGACAAGTAAATGAAGTATATATAATATATATTTAATGTATTGAATTTGCCTAATGCTGGAAAAACAGCAAATAGGCTTTCTATTAATAATTTACCACTGAAAACAGAAAGTACAACTGTATTTTTGGGAGTGACCTTGGATTCAAAACTCCAATGGAGCACACACATAAAAACCCTTGCAGGGAAACTTAGTTCAGCAGCTAATATTTATTAGTATTGTAGTAGCGTGTAAGTAATTTAAGATAGACGACTTGTACATTTTTGTTGTAAATAAAATAAAAACTTGAATAGTATTAGTAGGATAGCTATGCCAGCAGCTTGACCGGCGTGGAAATCAGTGTCACAAAAATTTTCCCAAATCGAAATTTTAAACGTAAGTCTTTATTGTGAGTTCACCATACGAGACAGAGACATGCTATCGCGAACTTTTTTGTAGTTATTTTGTCTATCTACAATTCTCTAGTGCATTACTTTAGTTTACGAGTATCTCTGCTTGGTTACGCGGTGCACGCGACTAAAGCTCCCAGCAGGCGAGTTTTTTACAACCGCACGACCTCTTTAACACAATTTAGATAAAATGGTAACGTACTATTAACCTAAACCTTCCGGAAAAATTGCACTATCTTTTAGTAAAAACTGTACAAAAATACGTACAGCACATTTTGTGAAAATTGATCACATACAGATTAAGGACATTGTATTATAATAAGTTTAGATATACATGGATATACAGACATGCACTATTTAAAGTGAGAAAATCATGTTATACTAATCTTTGGTGCTATTATAAGTCGAAGTACAAAGGGAAATCTTAACTTTATGTCCCAATCGTCAATAGTACCGGGGACGATTCATCTAACCAATCACCTGACTGATAGCTCTGTTGACCATCTGATGGGGGTATACCATTCACCTCATCACCATACTGCCTCATACTTGTAATAGTACTATATCGTAAGTGTCATAGGACAGCATCACTGTTGCAATTGCTGTATCTACTTTATTAAGACACTTATGGATTAGGCAGTGCATGTTCAGAAAATTTTGGCCATAATTGATGATGAATTTAATTTTTATTCAACATTATAACTAAACAGATAATAAAAATACAACATGAAAAATTCCTTTTTCTCTCTTATAACAATCCGTACGCAATTTTAAGTGTTAACTAATTTATGCATACTTTTATTAGTGAATTTAAATAATTCTTTCATTACTAGTTAATTCAACGTAGAAGGTGTGTACCGCGTACGGTCATATATTATATAATCAATTAAGTTTAAATTTAAATAACGTAATCCAAATAGCATAGAGTTAATTAAAACGGTTTAGGAATTTTAATTTTTTTATTTGGTTAAACTATCTAGTAATGATTAATAATCGTTAATTAAACTGCATAATTACGAAATAGAACATGGAGTACAGCATAAACATTATGTTATGAAGTTTTGGAAGCCTAATATTGGGCGCCCTTATCTTGAAATTTATTATGTATGTGTCGGACTTCCAGCAACTAAAATTCTGGTGACTGCTTCTTATGACGGCAGTAGAATAATTCAGTAGCTCTTTAGATCTAAAATTCGATTCCTTCAGGTTAAGACGTTCTTCCGCTAATCCGGAGGGAGATACACGTCAAACTGAGCTTTCAATGACTTGTACTATAGGGCATTGAATATAATTGAAAAGTAATAATAAAATTATTTTTGCTATAATCCGCTATACAGTAAATACAAAATATATATAGTGCTAAATGTATAGTGGACTATCCGTTTTTTCATACCCGTTACATGCAGGATTCGTACAAACGCATGCACAAACCTCCACCACTGCCACCACAATACACAAGCGCTACACATGTTCATTATCACAAAATCAACAATCGTTTCGCCCCGCATCCGAAGCATCATCAGGAGATAGACTCCACGACAAAATCGTAAAGCGAAGCATTATTCAAGCAAGCGTTGTTATATAGTAATCGGTTAAACCCCACCATTTATTTTATTTTACCCCTAAACACGTGCAACGTGCTCGAACTGTTGAATTGGAATTTTTATATGTTTTAGCGTTGGTCTTGAGGATATTTACGTATATACTGTAACGTTAACATGACATATCGAAATATGAACTTTTTTTTTTGCAATAATGGATTTATTATTTTAAGTTTGAAAATTTTATGATGTGCAGCGATGGGTCTGGTACAGTACGGTATGGTGTGTGCTAATTACTAATCATTAACTTATAGAAAAGAAGTACGCAATTGAAAGTTAAAAAAATATTTTAAATAATGTTCTTTTTGAAAAACTTTTATTTAACTTGCCGTGTGAAGGTGGAATCTTGCAAATCAAGTTTGATCCATTTCCCGGTGTCCGATTGGGCTGAAATTTTACATACAGGTCTACTCCCGATGACAATCCATGATAATGATAAGCAGGACTCGATGATGATCCTGGCAGGATTGGTTCGTATTGGCAACGGTCAACAGTAGGGAGTAAAACTTTGTTTAAAAACTATTTAAAAGATTTTTTTAACTTGACTTGCATAAAATGTTAATTGCATACACACTTTAACTGTCAGAACATCTAAGCTTAAATAGTTAAGTTGATTGCAGTTTCAAAATCTAGTCAATTTGTTCACTATCCGCTTAATTGGCTGATTTATTATTAGTTATTACTCAACATCATTCAATTACTTAACTAATCAAAGTGGGATTGCACGCATCAATAGCCTGGCCTGAATAGCATGTGTTTTAAATCATCTCAATGACAGGTACATGAAAAAATGTTTTGCTTATTTTATATCGTATAAATAATTTAGTATGGTAAGTAATAACGCCCCGGTCTATACCACTATTAACCCTATGGTCAACTGAGGATGCAGCGGAAGTATAAAAGCGGATATCGCTATCCTTGCTTGCAGGATTGATGGGATAGATGATTTTAAACATTACTGACTTAGATTTTGCTTAATTTGATATAATGATTTTGAGACTGTGCTTCTTATTTTAGGGATAAAGAATAAATAAGAGGACTAATGATATGACCTTAGTGATTGTAAATGTTAGATTGATATTGGGAGCATTATCTATACATGTAAAAATAAATGTTTGTCTGTACGACCCTTATAGACTCGAAAAGGCTGGACCGATTTTAATGAAGTTAATAATATAATCTTTAACTTGACACAGCAGATAATCCTATAAAGTTTTGGTGGCGTTCGAAGTATTTTTAAACTATCGAATGTCATTAATTGTTTAAAAAACAGTTATATTTCGAGGGCAGATCGAAACCAGACCAGCAACGCGTGGCCGAACTCCTAATCATTATATACATTCTTACAAACAAAAAATATAAACATAAATTAACATTTTATAATACACGCTTCTTTTTATTATGTAATCAAAAAGAAATAATTCATCAAATTTCACCTTTTTATATTAAACAGAAGCCTCAAAGATAAATCTATTACATACGACAACGAAACCATTTTTTAAGCGAAGTAGAAAGAGTTTTATTTTATACTGCAATTGATTACGCTTCAATAACAAGTATAATCAATCATCTTATTCGAAGTAAGAGCGAGCCCGCGATTCCGATCGCTTTACGAACTTAATGAATGAAAAATATTATTACGCCCTATATAAGGCGATTTGAAAGAATATTTCGCACGCTTCATATTAAAGTGACCGAATCCAAAATTAGGCTTAAATGACTTATATACATACATTGCAAGCTTTATTTTAATGCCATTTATGATATCAAGCTAGGAACTATTAAAAAAACAAGGGTTTTTATGCTTTTGCAAGTATGGGTTTCTTCACACTTGCAAGTTTTATAAACAATCCTCATGTCCTTTTACGACACCTCTGTAAGAACAGAGGTGTCGTAAAAGGCGACTAAGGTAAGTGGACGTCAGGCAGGCGGCCGGTCGTAAAATACGTAGCCAAATCACGTGACATGTTGTAACATGTTGTGCCGACGCCACTTAAAGTGGGATAAGGGCAGGAGAATGTATGTATGTATGTGTGTATGTTATTCTTTATAAACATACAATTTTTGGTTACATCGAACGGAGAAATAGATAAATGTTTCAAAATCTCATTTTATTCTTCAATCTTGACGTTTTTAATTGTTTAAATAGTTTGCTTTACTATTTATTACTTAGTCAGGAATTTCAGGTTTCCAATTTAAAAGAAATTCATCGTTATGAAAAAAATTCGTGATTCCTATATAAATTATGGGTCTGTAAATTTCCTCTTGGATTAGAATTTATCGCTCGACCCACGAAATATCGCAATAGTTCACTTTCACTCTATACATTTCATATCACCAATAGCCTCTGCCATGAGGTTCACTGGGACTTCTCATTAAGTGATAAGGTTTTTGATACCAACATTTTTATTCCTATATTTAAACGTGTTTATGTTAGGTATTATAAAAATTATTACAAAACATATCTTCCGAGTTGACGAATGGAATTCGATAGTCGATTATAACTTTGTCATTACAGCAGTTTAAAAACACAATTACTAAAGGTTAATACAGAAAGCCTACTACACTATTGTGGATTACTTAGACGATAAGATTGTGTGGATAGAGCTTCTCTTCGACCCTGTGCAGGGCAGTAATGAGTAAATGTACCTAGTAATAAAAATTTTGAACACAGCAACCACCGAGTTTCTTGCTGGCTCTTGTAGTGGGAACAGCTTTCCAAACAAGCAGTACATGTTGACGATTGAAAAGCACTTGTTTACAAGTTTACTTGAATAACGAATATTTTGAATTTTAAGCATTTAAAAATTTAGATTAAAATTAATTTAATTTTTAAACCGCGCGAGATATTTACTGCTTTTAAAATATAATGCTAGTATGAGTATCGCATGTTTTTAAATTGTTAAATGGAGAATACTTTATTACAACTAACGCGTTCTTTACCTACACTGATCCAATATCACATACAAAGTAACATGCTAACACGTATGTTACCGTATGTACCGTAGAACATGCACCCTATTTAGTAGAATTTTCTTGATATAACGAAAGTAGTACAAGTAAGGACGTATAACCATCATTTCATTACTGGACAAGGTCTCATCTCCACACAGATTGTAACGAAAATTAATTTATAATAGTGAAGTTGGGATTGGAATCTGATAGCTATTCGCTACGAGCATTAATTAAATTTTAGGAGATTAACTATATAAATAAATAGCTTGTACTGTTAATAAGTTTCTTTTGCTAATAATGTCGAAGAACAAATATTACCCTTTACAAAAGTAATAATAAAATTATTTTGCTATAATCCGCGATACAGTAAATAGAAAATATATAAAAATCGCAAAATCGTTTTGCGATTTTGCGGTGGAAGTGGTGGAGGTTTGTGCATGTGTTTTTACGAATCCTGCTCATATCGGGTATGAAAATACGGATAGTCCACTATACATTTAACATTATATATATTTTCTATTTACTGTATCGCGGATTATAGCAAAATAATTTATTATTACTTTTGTATTATGGATCTCCACAAAGTAACGCCTAATTCTATAAATTATTTATTACCCTTTAATTAATGTACAAAAATAGGTGTTTCAATTTTAAATATAAAATTGCATATACTGTCAAACTATCTCGTCAATCAAGTTTTTTTTAAACAATAGCTCCGTAAATACCTAAACGTTAACATAAAATGTGGTGGGTATCTTTACATCTATTTTGCCTAATAGAAATTCTAAAGTCTTTCGTAAGTAGTTCAGCCTCGCTCCAAAACTAGAGATTTATAATTGAAAAGGTCGATGTTCTAAAAACGAGCGAGTTCACTGGCCGGCAGTTAATACGTTAACCATCAGGTGTTTATTTACCGACAATACGTTACAATGAAAATAAAGTACACGCAGGATACGTGGGAGATGCTGACATATATTAACACACTTGTTACATCTGGCTGTTAATTTCTCCATATATTTTAGCTATTAAAAATGTATATAGCTTACCATAGAATAAAATGGGACAATAGCACGAAGCAAGTTTAAAAAGGAGACGACATATCGTTCATGTATTAAAAATGTATAAGAATATCATATTTTTCCTACTATGGTATCTATTATCAATTTAAAAACAATGTTAATGCATTGCGATTTTGTCGTGCAGCCTATCTTCTGATGATGCTTCCGTTTCGGGGCGAAACGATTGTTGACATTGTCGTAGTGAATGTGTTTAGTGCTTTTGTAGTTTTGTTGGTGTCAGTGTATACGTGTATATGTGATACGTGCGTGCGTGTATAAGGTATATAAACGGTTTCTGTTTCCTACTCTTAGTTACATTAGTTACATAGATATTACGAACAAACGCGGATTACAGCAAAAAAATTCTATCATAAATTTTTGTACTACGGAATTCAACAAAGTAATGCCTACTTCTATAAATTATCAATTATAAAAAACAATGTAGACTTTGGGCATTGATTTGATTAATTGATTCTTAAACTAGGTGTATCCTGTCTTCCAAAGGCCATATTCCCTTTTGCTATTGACGTAAGGAACGTAAAATATTAACAGAAGCGAAATTTCATCGCTATCTCATATTTAGAGCAGTTTAGAATAGGTGACAGGCCTTGAACATTGTCAAACTTTCAAGTGGTAGAGTTTGAAAGTTTGTGTAAGAAAATTAAGTAATACATAAGTTAAATTTTGACACAAAACTATATTAAAACAAAACTGCGAAAACGACGGGAGCCGTAATTACAAGGTAACCTTCATAATTCGAAGACTCAACAGAGTATCACCATTTGCTTGCTGGGTTTGGGCAGTTTAGTTTTCTTTGAGCAATAGCCAAAGTCCGTTGTCATAAACTTAATTCTTAAAAAAATATTATAAAATAAATATATAAGTAAATAATATAGATAATAATATAATATAAAAATATTAGAATTTAGCCTTAAGATCAGATTCTAATATTTTTTTATACCGAATTTTTCATGAATAAGAATTTGTAACTTGGAAAATAAAAATTGCGAAGACTTATTTAGGTTTCGCTATTAAATGTTGCTTTTCCAGAGTAATAATTGGATTTTTATGGAAATAGAACCTTGGAATTGATGTTTTTTATTGTCATTTCCATTCATCGAGACATTTTTCGTTGATTCACTTTCTCAACGGACTTAATTGACATAGAATAAATAAAAAGTAAATTCGTGAAAACCTATCGATAAAGGAAATTATTATACTTATTTGAGGATTGTAATGAGACATTAACATCCTGTCAGCAGGTTCAACGCAGCATCCTATCGAACAAAGTAATCCCTTAGTAGTACAATAAAATAGTTACTACTACGCTGATATCTTCAGTTAAAACCAGATATTATTAATAAAAAAGATTATTTTGTTTGTTGGAATAAGATTATAAATAGATTTGATTTCATCAATTTGAAATAATTTTTCTGTAATATGGATAGAATTAAAATAATTTTAGGATATCCTTTAAAGGACTTTTAGTAAGTAATAGTTTTCAGATGCTGGTTCTCAAAAGTACAATACAAATGACCACATTGTTGTGAGCTCGTTTCTGGAACTTCCCGTTGTATGGTTGTAAAATAGGTAAAATTAGACTTGCCAATGCAATGACGGTACAGTTTCCAGCCTGTTCTTTAGAATACTGAAAAGATTTATGGCCGTGCGAATGAATCGTTTATATATTCCTTCTGTTTTATTTGGCTTTTTCCGTGATATTGAATCAGGTCATATGTTTAAAGCGCATAAAGCTATTTTATCATTGATTTCCTATACATTACATATATCTATAAAAAGAACCTATAAATTTAACAGTAATGCTGTGTACATTTTTGAACTTTCTGAGCAGTGGAACATTAGATATTGCTTAAACTATTTATTGTATAAGTAATAGAATTAGGCGTTACTTTGCGGAGATCCATAATACAAAAGTAATAATAAAATTATTTTGCTATAATCCGCGATACAGTAAATAGAAAATATATATAGTGTTAAATGTATAGTGGACTATCCGTATTTTCATACCCGATACGTGCAGGATTCGTAAAAACACATGCACAAACCTCCACCACTTCCACCACAATACACAAGCACTACACACGTTCTATATCACAAACTCAACAATCGTTTCTCCCCGCAACCGAAGCATCATCAGGAGATAGAGTCCACGACATTTTGTCAGCTTGGCGATTTTCATCAAAATAATATTACTTTTGTATTGTATAAATCGTCAGTATCACTATTATTAAAGTATCACAGTTTATCAGAGGCTTATTCTCCAATTGTACCATAACATATATGATATAATATTCCCTTTTTCATTAATTTTTTTTTCTTTTTTCATGCAGTATTGAAAATATTTTAATTCTCCAGTTGCTGCGAACAGTCTCCGAAATCGCTAGTAAATTACAAAAAAAACTGAGAAATACTTGTCTTGGGCCTCAAGCCACATTTCCTTCATTCCTGTGTTCCTATTGAGCTGGTTTGACTGTTTTTTTATAGTGCTATAACGATAAGGTAAGTTGACGTCAGGCAGGCGGCCGGACGTAATATACGTAGCCTAATCATGTGACAACGTGTTTGTAACATGTTGTGCACACCCCACTTAGAGTGGGATAAGGGCAGCAGGATGAATGGAGTGATATAATGATTTATATTTGAAACTAGTATGTTCGTTCCGCTTTGCAAGGCTTAATTTAAAGATATATTATTTTTTAAAACTACAAAATCAGTCGCTGAATCATTTTAAAGATTGTCTGAAAATTTAATTAAGGTTGATCCAGCCGTATCGAAATCTACAAAGGACATACAGACAAACATTCATTATAATATATATCAGACTAGTTTTTGCCCGCGGCTTCGCTCGCGTGGAATTTGGTCTGTTACATTATGTTTCGTGAAGAGTCATTTTTAATAAAATTCCTACTAAATGAAATACTGATAGCCACAAATATATTGATTTTGATAAGAGTTTGATTAAAATACTAAAATGTGCATTGTAAAATAGTATCTTATTTAATTAAAATTTATGATTCACAATTTTGGTCATAGTGGCTACCATATAAAAGGTAGATATATGTTGTCGCGGACTTTTATTTAGAACTATTCAAGACAAATAATACTATCCTACATCATCTTTGTGTAACTCCAATAGTTTAAACAGCGTACGCCAAGATTACTCTCAGAAGCCAGATTTTTTCCGACTTTATTGACATGTATCGCTATAATTACATAAAGTCATTACAAATTGTAGCCTATATGTTATTCTGAAGTATAACCGATATAACTGTAAAGTTTCATCCAAATCCGTCCAGTAGATTTTATGTGAAAGAGTAACAAACATCCATCCATACTCACAAACTTTCGCATTTATAATATTAGTAGGATTAGTAGGATTGATAATATTCGGAAACTTGTATAAGAACATCATGGTTTGACTTGGATCAGTTTTTTTTATAACATATCTTAAGACACTTAATATGGAATCACATTATTCTGTACACAAAAAAAACAATCACCAATGTTGGAAGAAATAATGAAAGCTGCGCGTTTAACAGTTCCAAACATCTGCATCTCTCAGCAGCTGTAGCCACTTAGTTATTCGAGAAATGAAAAGTTCAATGCATCAAACGCATCAACTTTATACTCAGCGACTTACTACAATAAGTATATATGTGTCTCTTAATAGCCGCTATTAAAAGTGCTTAAGTTCTTAAAGTACAGTAACTTATTACGGCAGATGCAAATTATTCTGCTATTTCTTATACAATTACTTACTGTTATGGCTCAAAGTGAAAAACGGTTGTGCTAAAGGTGCGCAAAAGCTTTAAAACAATGTTTAAATTCAAAAGACTTTTTTTTAAGTTTATTCACCTGATTTGTATTTGATAATTCATAAATGTGATTGTTGTGTATTGTAAAGCTTTTTTGACATTTTGTAAATGAAACGAATTCGTCACAGCATTGAAGTAGTTTGAAAATGTATACATATAACTTTACTAAATTATATTGTACTTCATAACAATCAAAAATTGATTATGTGAATGGACTTTATGCCTCAGTAACATGATTTTTTTGTAAAATTGAACGGTCCGTGCAATAAATGCAATAAAAATTATTTTTAATTCAAGTGACAACTATTTTGTTTCCCGTGCACCTGCCTTACCGGTATCATATACAATAAGAAAGTAAGAAGGAAATATTTTTTATTTAGTAGATGATATACAGCCCTCCGGTTTGTAGTTTTATCATCCTGCCCTTATCCCACTCTAAGTGGGGCGGCACAACATGTTACACACATGTTGTCACATGATTTGGCCTTCTTTTTTTACGACCGGCCGCCTGCCTAACGTCAACTTACCTTAGTCGTATTTTACGACCCCTCGGTAAGAAGGAGGGTGGTCTATTCTACTCAACCGGATGCCGCACGTCTGGTCGACAATTTACAATATAATGTAAGTACATTTTAAGGTCATGGTTAGCTATGATGAGACAATTTTTGTATTGAGGTTTTTGTATGATCTATAGACAAAGAAATGGAAAATTAAAATCAAAAGGTCCTACATTAAAAAAATCCGTAAAGGCCATGATATTATACAGTTTTAAGTATGTAAAGAATTTAGTGTTCGCTTCGAAGACCCATAATTACGTGCAACGTTATGCAATACTGTGATAGCCTAACTTAAATTGGTAACTGTCATATAATAAACACTCGCCAAATCTATGAAAGAAAGTAGTCAAAAATTACAAGCTCTACGATTCGTCTATTATTGAATCCGGTTCCATTAACAAAACGTCACTTTCCAACCGGTCTATACGCGGATATACCTAAGACCTAGTTTTATTACAAATACACTAAACACAAAGTTAAAAAAAACTTCAAAATGATATAGTACTGTAATAAATCAAAGTAAATATGTAAAATTAAAATTATAATTTTTTTTATTTCAATGGATATAAGATGTTTGATACCTTACAATTGATACCTTACTTTTGGCATTTACAATAATTATGGACTAGAAATGATGCTTATTAAATAACTAATTAATAAAACAGGACACTTTTTAACAAAAGCGGCGATACATCGTAATAGACATATACTTACACATAATAACAAGAGCAGTCGCGGACAGGATGAGCAAATTAGTCCGTTGAAAATGTTCACATATATGACACAGCGTAACAAAATCAAATGAACCAATGATATGCGCACATGTAAATATAAAGTAGAACGATTCGACGGCAGGGCGCGCGCGGTGCGTCCAACGTTGACGTGCGAGTGAGCGTAACTACCGAATTCAGAATTGCCGACTGGCGACTGCATAGCAATTTCTTTCGCCGGCCGGGCTGCGTGAAGCGAAACCAGCAATTCTGTACTGTTGCGTATGCTGTTTATTGTTTTAGTTCATATCTGTACATCTCGACAGCTTACATATTTTGTAAACAAATACAAAAGTAATAAAAAAAAATATTTTGCTATAATCCGCGACAAAGTAAATAGAAAATATATATATAACGCTAAATGTAGAGTGGACTATTCGTTTTCACACCCGAAACATGCAGGATTCGTAAAAACACATACACAAACCTCCACCACCGCCACCACAATACATAAGCACTACACACATTCACTGTTACAAATTCAACAATCGTTTTTCCCCGCAACCGAAGCATCATCAGGAGATCGGCTCTACGACTGAATTGCAACGTTTTGCGATTATACATATATATATATTTATTATGATTTATATATATGTATTTCCTATTTACTTTATGGCGTATTATAACAAAATAATTTTATTATTAGGTCCTTACATATGAAATTGGCGTTTTGTCGTACTGGCCACTTTGATCTCAAATATTACCTTTATGGTTAGGAATTCCAAATTCAAATTCATACAGCTATTTACTCATGCATTTGTGTTTCAAACCCCCTAATTCATTTGTTTTTTCTTCTTTTGTTTTTTTCTTTGTGTCACTCTGTTTACAAAATGGAAAACATGAAATATCGCGTTATTTACGAGTATGAGTTCCACCGTGGCACCAGTGCTGCAGAAACAGCTCGAAGGATAAATGATGTGTATGGTGACGGTGTCGCAAAAGAAAACACAGTGCGTTTTTGGTTCCAACGTTTTCGTTCTGGAAATTTCGACCTGCAGAACAAGCCTCGTGGACGGCCGGAGACCGAAGTTGATAATGAAGAATTGAAGGCTATTGTGGAAGCGGATCCATCGCAAACCACGTCCGAGTTAGCTGCAGGCTCCGGTGTTAGTGATAAAACTATTCTAATCCACTTGAAGCAAATTGGGAAGGTGAAAAAGCTTGAAAGGTACCCACCTTTACCACTGTACCTCATGAATTGAGTGAAGCAAACCGACAAACGCACGTCGACTGCTGCGTTACGTTACTCAACCGGCACAATAATGAAGGAATTTTAAATCGAATCATTACCTGTGATGAAAAGTGGATCCTCTACGATAATCGGAAGCGCTCATCGCAATGGCTAAACCCTGGCGAACCAGCCAAATCCTGCCCTAAGCGAAAATTGACTAAAAAAAGTTGCTTGTAAGTGTTTGGTGGACTAATGCCGGTGTCGTTCACTACAGCTTTCTTAAATCTGGCCAGACGATTACGACAGATATCTATTGTCAGCAACTGCAAACCATGATGGAAAAGCTAGCTGCTAAACAACCGAGGCTGGTCAATCGCTCTAGGCCACTGCTGCTTCAGGACAACGCTAGACCACACACTGCACAACAGACGGCTACCAAAACAGAGGAGCTTCAATTAGAATGTCTTAGACATCCACCGTACTCTCCGGACTTTGCTCCAACAGATTACCATTTTTTACGCAATTTGAATAACTACTTGCAAAGAAAAAAATTCAACTCCGATGGGGCAGTCCAAACCGCCTTCAAAGATTTTATTGATTCCCGCCCGAATGGTTTTTTTAGTAAGGGGATCAATGAACTACCTATGAGATGGCAAAAGTGCATACATGGCAATGGTACATACTTTGATTAATTAAATATATTTCATTTAAAAAAAAACGACTTTATGTTCCTCCCATAGAAAACGCCAATTTCATATGTAAGGACCTAATATTACTCTTGTGTTATGGATCCCACAAAGTAACCCCTAATTCTTTAAACAAATACTTAATAAAGCACAAAGTAGGCACAGTCGTATGTGAGAGTTTTTTTAGCTTCTCCTATCTTATATTTGAAATTTCTTTAAATGCTTTTTTTCAATTTATCGCATGGTCTTCGTTCTATAAATATGTAAGGATGTAAGATTTTGAAGATTTAGGATAGATGGTAGCTTTAACCGCTGTAGATCGTCGAAATGAAAACTCATGTATCATATTGTTACGAACATGCGAAAAGAATTCGTAATGCGTAAGTCATAGAGTTCAGATTGGAAGGGGGCAGCATGCAAAAAGAGTTCGTAAATTTTATGTCATAGAGTGCGGATTCGCTTGGGCGCTGGTTATCTGGAACATTCACTTTGTTAACGATAGTGTTCGGTATCACCGCTAGAACTCCTAAACGTTCGCGAACATTATCGAAAACGGTTCGTTCGATATATAAGCGGACAAAATATATTCTAATACTTGAAAATGCATTGAAATTTTATAACAATCATTCAGTATATCAAATCCTCTGCTTCAATAAGGTAAGTAGCATTTAAAAAAATTTAGATTGGAAATCAAAGACAAAGTATTGGTCGTGATTACCTACTTATATTATCTACTTAAATATTACTTAAGTCATGTATTCCTTGAAAAAGTATAACCTAATGATAGTTGTGCAAATATATGTGAAACATAATACCAGAGAGGCAGGGGGTCATAGGCAGGGCTGTAAATGAGTGTCACAAGAAATAATACTAGGGCAGATGTAATACTTAACGTATACTTTAACACAAAAGAGATTGATAGATACACCCTGATTTGCTTTCTTTTTCCCTTTATTGTAAAAGGACACATTTTAGGCTGGCTTATCTACTCTTGTATAATAACTCTATGTATATACATCGTATTTAATAGCATAGACAAATAATTTAATTAATTATGCTATGTATTTTGAGACCATCGCAGTTGAAGTCAGACGAATATTGCGTGATATGTATTTCAACGAGCTCTATCGTATTCGTATACCGAAATATTACTTAACCAAATAATAGATGACAGATTATGATAGTATGATAGATGACGTTTCATTGTTATTAAGATAGTGTATTGATATTTGATGACTTAGAGCACTCTTTATTAACACAAGGCTAATCTTTAATTGTTAGATGAAATCAGAGAAGATACTTTAAATGCCAAACATATTGTTGATCTTCACAATGGGTGTAACTTTACACTTGGTATATAGAGAAAGCTTTTACGTAATAATAGGATACCAGATAAAAACGAGAAAATTTTCCTGATACTTGTCTTAATAAAAGAACTTGAATAAATAAAAATACACTTGCTTGGGTGCTTTTAGTTGTAATTGTTAATAGAGGCTGTTTTAGTGGCGATAGTAGCAATGGAAAGGCTGTGTTAAGGAAAGTTTCCGATGCATGGGCAGTCTAACATCTTGGAGACGGAAGGCTAGGGACAGAGCGAAGTGGAAAAGGCTCTTTAGAGAGGCCAAGACCCATAAAGGGTTGTAGTGCCGCAGGAAGTAACTAAATATTTTAGTAGTAGTTTTATAAAAAAAAAATCCTCTTAGTACTAGTATAATTTTCTTCTATTTATTGATGTAAAATATTATGTACCAAACTTTTTATAATAACTCTGTACTCGTCTTAAAAAAAAAATGTTTTACTTAGAACTTGCCTTATGATAAAGTGTAATAATAAGTATATTAATAAGTTTGTGTAAAATGCTATTGGCTTGTCATAATGAAATAAATAAATTAAAGCAAATTAGCATCTATTAAAAGTTATACTTTTGTTAAATAAGTTAAGGACTTTTAATAAGTAATCCGCAGTTGTCGGGTACTGAACTATTGAATTGGGAGGACACTATAGGGGTATAAATAAAATCACCATATGTACCTTGTGAACTAGAGTGCCACCGTACTGATATGTGGTACTCGACACTTTTTATTATTTGTTTAATACATTTTACAATGGCAACACAACAGCTCGAGACAAAAGGGTACAGCGCCATCTAGTTTCGTTTTACGAACTATTATATTAAAATTTAAGAGACATTATTGAACAACAGTCGTCTTTTTAAATATTACCTATTGAAGTGAAAAGTTTAAAGTAAAAACTGGTTTACTTATATGCAAGTCTCATATACTTGCATTTAAAATTGTCAGCTGCCTAGCTGTCGTTAGCTAGGTTTTGAAATATGTATAAAGTTACCACCCAATTAAGATAACGTTAAAGCATTTGTATACGTAATTCAACATGAAATGACTGTTCGTTAAAATTCACAGAATAAAGGACCTTTAGAGGTGATTAATGATTGCACCAGACTACGGAATAGGGTCATTTACGGTAATCGGGCATCTTACGCTTACCTTACGTAACAAAAGAAAACAAATTGTACGAACTTTGAACGCTTATGTCCAGTGACCAAGAAACGATATAATGTAAGTGTGGTAAAGTAAAGTAACAGCCTGTTACAATCCCACTGCGTGGCATAGGCCTCCTCTCTCCCTTTTTTTTTGGAGAGCCCTTCTCTCCAAAGAACTACCACGCTGCTCCAATTAGGATTGGTAGGTTGCACATAACCCCAGAATTCTCTAGAGATAAGAAGGTTTCCTCATGATGTTTTTATTTCATGGAAAAGCGTGTGATAAATAGAATTATGAGTTAGTACATAAGTTTTAATAGAAAAACTAATTGATGCCTGCCCCGGTTTGAACTCGTAACCCCCTTAGAAAAAGTCGTACGGTCTCACTACTGGCCTATCACAGCTCTAGTGCGGTAAAGTTCACTAAAAATATGAACGTATTTTTTTTTATGAAAAGTTTTTCATTAATTGCCTGAAGCCACTTGAGTGCGAGCTTCAGCTCGAGGGAGCTCAATGTTACTTATGTTGTAAAAGAAGTTTTCATTTTATAAAGTAGCAGTGCAGCGAACGACAATATCTTAAACTATTACTACTAGCAAACACATTTTCTCATTTATACGTATTGTATGGGGGTATAAATTTCAGAACTTAGGCTAGACTGAATCTGGTATATCTCTATAAATTAAGTCCGATAAATTGCATCTTCATGTTTTCGTTATCATTGTTTAAGTGTCAATTTTTGGTAAAAAATCGATAGTTAAGTGTTAAGTTATAAGTAGACAAAAAAATATTTTGATTAATAAGTTTTTACTAAAAGATAGTGTAATTTTTACTATAATAGTATATTACGATTTATGTAAGTTGCCAGCGAGTTCACCCGCGTGGAAAACTGGTTTCCACAAAATTTTTCCTGAGTTGAAGATAACCTTAAGAGATAGAAACATGCTGTCACGGACTTTATCGTAGTCTTACTTATTCTCTAGTGCATTACTTTAGTGTATCTCTGCTAGCTTGCGCGGTGCACGCGACTTAAGCTCCAAGCAGACGAGTCTTCTTAGAAAATTACATAAAACAGTAATCTACTATTACCCTAAACCTTTCAGCAGAATTGTACTATCTTTTAGTAAAAACCGCACAAAAATCCGTTCAGTAGATTTTTACATAATCGATCGATTACAGACATACAGACAGACTGCTTTTGAGGATTTTGTTTTATGTTAAGTATCAGTATAAAATACAAAAGTTTTAAACTTTTTTAATAAAGTAAGAAGTTTCTAAAAGTTTGACAATATTCCCGGAAAAACTCACGTTGGAGAATATAAGAAAAGCGCGATTAATAAAATGAGTAACACAACAGCCGTCCGCCCCGTCATGTGGTGCACGGCCGGAAATTGCAAACACGTTAGTGACTTGAACTCATATTGTCAGTTCTATGAAACTAGTTTTGATATCAATTAGCTTTCCACGAGCTTGTATATTTATTTCTCTTATTCACTACTTGAATGTTGGATACATTCATTTGGATGGATCGTAGAACAAATTAAACACAAAATTTTAGAAATATATAATCTTCCCTAATACCGCCGTGTGATATCCGGCTGAGTAGAATAGACCACCCTCATTTCTTACCGAGGTGTCGTAAAAGGCGACTAAGGTGAGTTGACCCACCGTGTGGTATCCGTTTGAGTAGAATAGACCACCCTCTTTCTTACCGAGGTGTCATAAAAGGCGACTAAGGTGACTTGACCCACCGTGTGGTATCCGGTTGAGTAGAATAGACCTCCCACATTTCTTACCGAGGTGTCGTAAAAGGCGACTAAGGTGAGTTGACCCACCG
Source organism: Morpho deidamia (assembly GCA_947086505.1). NCBI lineage: Eukaryota > Metazoa > Arthropoda > Insecta > Lepidoptera > Nymphalidae > Morpho > Morpho deidamia. The sequence continues at coordinate 5,338,765 of CAMTZC010000015.1, forward strand.
TGTGGTATCCAGTTGAGTAGAATAGACCACCCTCATTCCTTACCGAGGTGTCGTAAAAGGCGACTAAGGTGAGTTGACCCACCGTGTGGTATCCGGATGAATAGAATAGACCACCGTCTTTCTTACCATCTATTTATAGGCCTCCCTTTAGCCACATATCCATCAACATTCATATTTTACACTCGTTTGGTCACATGTTTTTATCCACCCTCATTACATACCCTCTTAATCTTGCACTTCTCGTCTTTTCTATAAAAATATAGAAATATAAAAATATATCAGTCTTCCCCTTATATACTTATTTCGTATTTTATCCAGTCTTGTCATGCCACATATCACTCATTTAAATCGTCTTTACTAAACCAGTTTTTACTTACACTATCATTAAATATATTCATCATTCTCCTGCCCTTATCCCACTCAAAGTGAGGTCGGCACAACATGTCATAAAAATCTTGTTACATGATTTGGCTACGTATTTTACGACCGGCCGTCTGCCTGACGTCAACTTACCTTAATCGCCGTTTACGACACCTCGATAAGAAATGAGGGTGGTCTATTCTACGCAGCCGGATACTACACGGCACTCACCTTAGTCGCCTCATACGACACCTCGGTAAAAGGAGGGTGGTCTATTCTATTCTGCCGGATACCACACGGCGGTATCATTAAATATATTATTAGTAGAAATTGAGAATGTTTTTATACACCACAAACATTAAGAAATACTGCCCATATTTTTGAATATAAGATTCGTAAAACAGATAAGTGAAACTAAACACAGCATGACGCTAAAGTTAGTACTGAGTTGCAAAATATAAGTGCCAAAAATGAAAATATTAATTACATGATGACTTAACCCTCAAACACTTACAACGTAGCGCTTATTTTTTAAATTATTAATTCTCATTGCACTAAATAGAATTAAGCCGAGACAGGAGTACAGAAGCGGTCTTATTGCTATAGCAATATCTCACAAACAACATTCGGTATCGGAGCAAACTATGAAGGCGAGTATAATGCATAGTAAAATACTAATATTACAGAAATATTTAATATTAATATGTTATACATCTATTTAATAAAATATACATAAATACTAAAATAGATTTTATATTTTAGATTGACAGAAAAGATAAATAAATAAATAAATAAATATATGGGACATTTACACACACTGTCGTCCGTCCCCAAAGTAAGTAACTTAATATTTGTGTTATGGGTGACGGACAACTGGTAGATATTCTACATATATAAGTTTAAATACATACTGAAATACAAATACACACCCAGGCTCGAGGAACCAACAATTTATTTATAGAAAATGTTGGCCCTCGGCGGGAATCGAACCCGCGACCCGCGGAGCTGAAGGCTGGGTCACAACCCACAGCGCCAACGGGCCAGTCAAAGATGTATTACTATTTATACACTACCTTTGACATGCTATCGGATAATAAAGTAATATATGACAATGCTGCTGTAATTTGCGAAATGACCTTTTTTATGTCTATGCCATTCGTCGACGGTTTTGACAGCGACCTATAGAATGGTGTAAAAGGTCACACAGCCTTTCATGATTCAGCTAACGACGCTGTCTAAGCGCGCACGAATATAATGAAAATATGAAAACTATAGAAACCACCGCGGGGCGCTTCAAGCTTAAAAGACTGAAATATGGATATTCTCGTTACGATTGAAAAAATGGTAAGGAGGTCAAGGTCGTTCACAAAGAAGAAATTGAATTACCATTTACGGGTTCATACTTTAACGTAAGGTAAACGCTTACTCGCGAAGTGAAACTCAAATAGAGCGGTTGGCGTGATCCAATTTCATGGCAATAAATCATTAATGTAGCTATGATGTCTATCTGTATCATGCTGAAATGTTATACAGTATGTGGAACATCTATTGAACGCCCGCCGTTCTGTTACTTCTAAATACAAAGGTAGGAGTATCACTAAGGAATTGCAAAGTTATATTTGTATAACTTTCTTTTACAATAAAGGGGAAAGTCCTTTATTACTTGTGACGGTTTTCTTACATTTATTACTTAAAATTTTTTCAATATACTTTATTAATGAACGTTTGTCATATATAAGACGTACGGTTTTCAGATTCATTCGGAATTAAATATGATTGTAAAATACAATGTTTACAACCGATGGACTTACATTGCTGGATATAATTATTTTCGAGGGATCACACCAATCACGATATGGTTTATCCACTTGGATCTAGGTGTTGCCTTTTTAAAGCTATCAGTCCTCTAAGTAGGGGGGTCAAAAAATGCTTAATCTTCCAATCTAAATTTGCTCTTTGTGATCGAGATTAGCTATGTAGGTAATTGTGGCTATACAACGGAAACTCATTTTCGATTTGTTCACTTAGAGACACTTCTAGCCTGGCTCCACAGCACCGTTCTATACCGCTTTCAACATATTACAATGGTTTATGTGTAACAGACCTACAGATATAACATCTTATATATACTATAATATCAAAGGTTAAATGTATATTTTTTAAGTAATTAACATCGATATAACATAAACAGTGTTTTTGAGTAAAATACGATATTCAATTGTTTTGGTGTCACACATGAAAATAAATAAAGCGATTGGTTGTTTGGAGCAATAATAAATTAATAGTAAATTTACTAAATTTGGCGTAGTTGTTGAAATTAAAAATCCAGGACTAATGACAAAACTTTCATAATCTTACGTAAGTTAAGTTTTTATTGCTCCAGAACCATGGAAGTTCTGTATATTAATTACTTTATTTTGCTATGGCTTGCGTGACAAAGAAGCAAAAACAAAAACATGAAGTATACGTATATGTAACGCAGGAAAACCGAAACCTGAGGCAACATTTTTTTCGCAGAATGGCGACATAATCTATCAGCAATAACAATGTTAGATCACGCAACAATAATCGTTTCTTTACCACAGTTCATATTTCATGACAAACGAGCAATAACCGATAACTATTACGGTTAAATTCCCACAGAATTCTGTAACATATGTAGGTTGTAAAAGTTTTTTATTCGCCATTTTCTTGTAAGACTCAATCATTATTGAATAGGTTTGTACAGCAAGAACTAACAATACCACCAATATATTATTGCCCCATCCGAAGAAGAAAATTACCTTTTCTATGTATATCATACATAAAACATGTAACTGGGGCGATATCATCATCCTCCCGCCCTTATCTTACTCTAAGTGGGGTCGGCACAACATGTTACAAACATGTTGTCACATGATTAAGCTACGTCAACTTACCTTAGTCGTATTTTACGAGCCCTCGGTAAGAAAGAGGGTGGCCTATTCTACTCAGCCGAATACCAAATGGCAGGTCGACTTACCTTAGTCGCCTTTACGACACCTGGGTAAGAAATGAGGGTCTATTCTACTCAGCCGGATATCACACGGCATTAGGGCGATATGTAGATTGGATTTGTATTACATATAAAATAAAATAGCAAGATGTAAAAATCATATTCAATATTCAGATTTTGCGTAGCAGTAAACTATGAAACAATTATTGTATAAAAAAGTTTGTAATATAACAGTAAAGGATAGATTGTTTATAAACAATCTATCATAATATAAACAACATTTTGTGACAAATTTCTTAACGATTTTCCGGTTGTGATCTCATCTGCCTGGAAGTGATTGATACATCATTAGAAGTCAGTTCTAGCGTAATTATTCACGTAAATAATAAACAATTAATTGTAACATTTGATATTATTAAATATAAATTATATGTATAGATTTATAACTGAGTTTAGTTACTGTAGCTTTGAAATGCGTCCTGACGCTGAGTTTGAAGATGACCGCGATGATTTGTTATCCAGTGTGTGTATCACACACTTTAATCTACTCATATATCATACTAATATAATATAAGAGTTTGGAGGAGTCTTTATCTAATATACTCACAAAGAAACTTTGGGCAAAAATTGCTACAATTGCTCTTACGTATATGATAAAAAAGTAACAGCCTATTACTATCCCACAGCTGTGCATAGACCTCCTCTCCCCGTTTTAGGAGAGAAGGGTTGGAGCTAAGACTTATCACGCTACTCCAATGGGGATTGGTTGCTTACATATCCCCAGAATTCTCTAGAAATATGCAGATTACCTCATCATGTTTTCCTTCACCGAAAAGTGTGTGATATGCAGATATCAATTAGACACATAAGTTTTAACAGAAAAACACATTGGTGTCTGCCTAAGGTTTGACCGTGCCGTGCCATGACCCCCTCGAAAGAGTCGCACGGTCTCACCGCTGGACTATCACAGCTTAAGACTCATATAGCAGATAAACAATACCGAAAATGTCATATTTTAAAATTAATATTTATAACACGTATTGACTAATGATGCAACGGCGCAGTATACATAATTTATAGAATTAGGCGTTACTTTGCAGACATTCATAATACATAAGTAATAATAAAACTATTTTGCTATAGTCCGCGATGCAGTAAATAGAAAATATGTACAGTGCTGAATGTATAGTGGACTATCCGTTTTTTCATACCCGTTACATGCAGAATTAGTAAAAACATATGCACAAACCTCCACCACTGCCACCACAATACACAAGCACTACACACGTTCACTATGACAAACTCAACAATCGTTTCGCCCTGCAACCGAAGCATCATCAGGAGATAGACTCGACGACAAAATCGCAAAGCTTCTTTTGGCGCAGTATACAGTAATCAAATGTCTCCTGCACTATACAATATCATACTGGATGAGATAAATTTAATTAGTCTTAAAGTGATAGGTAAAAGCTTTCTTTAATATTATAAGTTGACGTGAACGAAGTCGCGGGCACAGCGTCTTAGTATAATATTGGCATTTTGAAGCATACGATAAACATGCGCAGCTCAATTCTACTTCAACTTGGCAGCTTTCACGCCTCCATCTACATTTTGAGTAATTGAGCTTTTTCATTCGTTCTATTTTTATGCTGGACATCTTCAAACTTTGCAGACGATATTAAACTAAAAATCTATGATTTCAACGTATATGACGATTCAAAAGTACTGAAATCAGACCACTTTAATAAAGAATATTTTGAATTTGAATTTGGGCTTAGGCAAGTCGCTATCACCTGGACTCGCCAGCGGCAGATTGGATCCAGAACAAAAGTTTCCCGAACCGCTCCACCGCCTCCATCCGCAGAGCAGAAGGAGGCCATTGCTGCCCGCGATCGCTCCCTGCCCACCGATGTTTCATGTTACGGTGGACAAAGAGAGACCGCGCCCCAGATAGGGACCCCTACACTGTGGTGGGCGTTACCGCCCCCACCGGGTAATTTTTATAGAGGTTTTCTTCCTCGCAACCCGAAGGTCCACGTTCCCATTGCTGGGCTTCCGGGCTTGCCGACGGTGGCCGAAAACCATGTCTAGTTAGACTTAAAGCAAGTCCAACTGGACCCGTCATCTAGTGGAGACTCCACCCGCCCCCTTCGGAGTCCCCGGTCCATCCAGATTACCCTCTGCTGATCAGAGGGACAACTGGACTGGCCACCCCACATTGGTCCGTTCGCCAAGCCTAAGGCCTGCCCAGGGTGCGCCACGAAGAGGCCGACTGACTTTGGCACCACAAATATGTATTGGTGGTCCAACTGCTTGCTACCACTGAGAAAATAAGAACCGACTAACTAAACAAGACGAGTTTCAGTTAATATTGTTTAAAGACTGGATAACTTTTTTGAACCGGAAAACATTTTACCACCTGTTTGGAAATTCAGTGAGGAAGAGACCTCGTAGAAACCCCAGGGTAGTTTTAATTCACACAAAACAATAAATGAGATTAGGGATGGACTGCCCTATATTATTTAGCGAAAATGTTACAATAACGATGATGAGAGCTCACATAAAACGTTAGTTGTGTCCATTGACATGAGACCATAAAAAAGGTATGGTCCTTCTCAATCGATAACACTCACTTTTGTTTGTATTCCGTAAGTTAAATGCTGATATTTGTCTCAATAAAAAACTAGGTAACATGCATATGGTTTATGCAGTTTTTGGCCCGTGGCTAATTTGTAAAATTGGACTTTGAGGTCACAATCAATAAAACTGTGGCCAGTGATTGATAGACTGCTTATATAATAGTTGTAATAGACTTTCTAATATTTTTCAGCTGAATCAATGCGAATCGTGTGTATGTATTAAAAATAAAATGGTTTTTTCGTTATATTAAAAACAAGTTTTATAATCGTTAAATTATTGTGATTGATATCTTGCTTTACGAAACGTAAATAATTATTATAAAAATAAATGATGTAGCCTTAAAGGCTTGTAGTTCGTCACTGCTAGCGAAAAAGCATCGTTAAGGGTTTTAAATATACATGAACAACTGAAACTTAGTAGAGGGAAAGTCATTTTAACGGTGCCATCTATTAGGAATGACTAAAGCTTACAGAAGAGGATTAGATGAATCTCAGCAATTCAAAGAAACCGTTCAGACATTACATAATCTCCTCTATCGCGGAATATAGCGAAATAATATTATAATTACTTTTGCACTATGGACCTAAGCAAAGTAACGGCTAATTGTATAAGATATAGTGTAATCACTATTATTAACGAATACACATTATATTATTAACTGTAAGTAAATGCATTTGAATTAGTTCAAGTGCTCTATAGAGACTGCCGATTAATAAACTATGCGGAATGCCTAATTCTATAAACCAGTATCTAAACGTTACCACCCTAATTATAATTTCCATCAAGAATCAACAAAATGAATGAATTTAGTTGGATTTAAAGCCAAATTTTAAATAGGAATCGTTAGGTCATGTTAAGAAACCGATTATTCTTACGTCGCTATCGGGTTAGCCCGACTAGTGTATAGAGCTCATAATAAGCCCATACGGGGGGCTTATTATGAGCTCTCTAAAAGTTACCACCCTAATTATGAGTCCCATCAAAAATCAACAAAATGAATAAATTTAGTTGAATTTAAAGCCAAATTTTTAAATAGGAATCGTTAGGTCATGTTAAGAAACTGACTGTTCTTACGTCGCTATCGGGTTTTTCGGCCCGAATACTTTCAAGCCCCCCGTATGGGCTTATTATGAGCTCTTTACACGGCGTCATCGTGGCGGGAACGCCGATGAGTTCCTACAATCTATACATAATAATAAATACTACTAACGATAGTTTAAATTCAAGCAGGAATGTTAAGCTCCGAAAATGTTTTCTTAAACACGCAATATTCATTTTTGAACCACACGCCTTATGTCGTGCGATTTTCAACATAACACAGCAGTCTTGTAGTGTGTTAAAATTAGATGACATAGTTGATTAGTCTCACGTTCGTAATGGTGGTTTAAAAAATTAAGTGGCTACATTGTTAGTTCGACAGGTGAAAGTTCGCCTGAGAACAAATGGGATCTTTTGTAACGAATCGGCCCACAATCGAAAACCGATATAATTGTGCAACACAACAGGCGTTTTGTTAGACGTAACATTCTCAAGTTCATAATCATAGTGAAAATTGTAATATACATGTTTGGCTTTGGTTCGGGGGTAGAGTTGCAGTTTTCCGAAATTTTAATTTTACTAAATTAAGAATATTTTTTATATAAGTCCTGAAAAATAAAGGTCATAAAGAAAGAATTTTCTTTATTACCTTTATTTTTTAATCCAATTTTAGAACTTTATTGTAACTTAAACATTTAACACAGTAATTTTTCTCGTTCAATCGAAACTAATAGTCTGTGCGATAAACTAGAATTTAACATTATTAGGATTTTAATATATTAATAAAATTATTAAACATGATATAGGACAGACATGATGTTAGTTAGTTAGTTTTCCGCCATGTGGTATCCGGCTAAGTATAATAGACCACCCTCACATCTTACTGAGGTGTCGTAAAAGGCGACTAAGGTAAGTCGACCCGCCGTGTGGTATCAGGCTGAGTAGAATAGACCATCCTCATTCCTTACCAAGGTTTCGTAAAAGGCGACTAAGGTAAGTTGACCCACCGTGTGGTATCCGGTAGAGTAGAATAGACCACCCTCTTTCATACTGAGGGGTCGTAAATTACGACTAAGGTAAGTTGACATCAGGCAGACGGCCGGTCGTAAAATACGTAGCCAAATCATGTAACAACATGTTAACATGTTGTGCCGACCCCATTTAGAGTGGGATAAGGGTAAGAGGATGATGATGATGATGATGTTAGTTAGTTTTGTTTTTTATTCGGTAATCTGGCAATATCTGTAATTATAAACATAGATTAAATTAGTTTGACGCTCTTTGATATTTGAATGCAACATCATTGTCCACCATATTAAATATAGATACTAAAACTCAGTGTACCACCTCTTAACGTATTTCCTAGAGCTTTCATAATATATAACTGTCGTAAGTATGCAATTTAGTAAGCTATTATATGATTTTTGGTAATTTACCATTTCTTATAGAATCAATTAATGCTCTTAATGACTACTCGGCGAAACAATAACACAAAAATTGGAAACAATTTCTGTTTCGCTGTTTTGATTTCAATTTCGATTCGATTTGATTTCAACACCGCCATTTGATATTTTTGGGGAACCACCAAAATCATACCTCAATTATCGATTAAATCGATGTAACCAAAGTCGTATAAAAAATCCAAAAATACTGCGCACTTCTTTAGGGAGTTGTGACAATACATAATGTACGAAAAACGTTATGTATCAGAAACAGTGAATTGCGGAACAATTAATAGCTGCGGATATAATTTGCAGTATGCAGCGACCGCGCATTCCCACCGATCATATAGGAAATGCGTAACGTTAAAACGCAGAATGATGAACGTCGCGATAATTTATTAAATATGGCTTTATAACTTAAGTGTTATGAGAATCTACGATTTAATTGCATATTTATATATTTTGCTATTACAAATTTCCAAAGAATCATTACTGTAGAATAAATATAAGCTCTAGTAATAAATAAATAAATAATATATGGGACACTTACACTAACGGTCGTCCGTCGCCAAAGTAACTGAATACTTGTGTTATGGGTGACGGACAACTGGTAGTTATATACATATTTAATTACTTTTTATTACTAATTTTAAATACATTCCTTAATACTAATATACACCCAGGTTCAAAGAACCAACAAATTGTTTATAGAAAATGTTGGCTCTCGGCGGGAATCGAACCCGCGAAGTAGTGAACGTGAATAGTGGTACGATTTTTTGGTATGATATTGGACTGAAACACTGACAGATAAAAGGTATTAGTATTGAACAGGATTTCTATTTTCAATTAGTTAAAATAATTAAATTAACAAAAAATAATAAAACAATAAAATTACCAAACTTAAAGGACTACGAAAATGAAATTACAGAAAAGCGAGAATGTTTATTTCTGAAATACTATATCATTTCTATTAATTGGGAGTGTTGAAGTAGGTTTATATAACAAAGAGCTTTCTCTGTAACGATCTAATTTAAATGGTATATCGGGAACATTCAGCGAGGAACGTTTCTTTGCATAGCGTATAATTTATAGAAGAAAATTGCTTTGCAATCCAGACTGGCCGGTTCAGAGCACAGTTAGTTTTCCCTTATTTACTACGTTCCTTTACAAAATCAGAAGTGGACCATTTTCCATTTAAGAGCAGGAAATTGTATCGAATAAACGACTTCTGTTTATCTTCCCAAATAATTGCATAACCCACATAGGTTACCAATGTAAACTCACTGAGGGCACGGTGCGATGTTCTTGTTAACGTGTGAACTTTCTTTTCAAGGCGGGGACAAGCCAGTTGATTCAATAAACCGATCCCAATTATTCGATCATCTTATCTTGTACAATTTACCCTTTTGCTGCCGAGTAAAGTAAAGTAACGGCCTGTTTATATCGCACTGCAGGAAATAGGCATCCTCTCTCCGTTTTTGGAGAGAAGAATTGGAGCTAAGACCTTCCACACTGCTCCAATGCGGATTGGTTGGTTACACATATCCCTAGAATTCTCTAGTGATATGCAGGTTTCCGCACGATGTTTTCCTTCACCGATAAGCGTGTGATAAATTGCAAATATCATTTACACACATAAGTTTTATAGAAAAAATAGTTGGTGCCTGCCGGGTTTGAACCCATCGTCTCTAGAGAGTCGCACGGTCTCACCACTGGGCTATCACAGCATCGCTACCAGCGTCACATATATGTGACGACCCGATTTTCTTTGCTGAGTGTGCGCCGGGCGTCACAAATATTTGACGAATGTTTATTATCAATTTATGATAACTGTTATATTAAGCCGTACTTCATATAAATTATAAGTGCATTCTTAAAAAACTTAGTAATAATTATATCATATTTAGAACGTCTGGGCTGTGGTCGCAGTTTTTCTCCTGAAACCCTGGTAGCGAAAGGGTTAAGCATGGACATTGGGTGGAGCGTGCAATACAACAGTTTCTCCTCCCAAATGGCATTATATTCTACTATAAGAAATCTTACTACTTACGTCCTCCTGGCCTTATCCCACTCTAAGTGGAATCGGCACAACTTTTTACAAACATGTCATTTGATTTGGCGTACGTTTTGTACGTATTTTACGACCGGCCTGCCTGGCGTCTATTCTACTCAACCGGATACCACACGGCGCGGCGGGTCGATTTACCTTAGTCGCCTTTTACGACACCTAGGTAAGAAATAAGAGTGGTCTATTCTACTCAGCAGGATACCACACGGCATGTAAGAAGTCTTACTATACAAAGTAAGTTTAACGAGTTATCGGATCAAGTTACGTTGGTTAAAAGTAATATAAGTTTGTTCGTTTAACAAATTTATATGGATAGCAAATTTTAATTCTAATAAGCATGTGGCGTAAGATCAGACTTTATGTTGTTAAAATATGTCAATCCATCCTCTTGTGCGATCTAGTATAATCTCAGTGTTTGACCTGGGTCTATTTGATATTCTAGCCCATATTTGGCACGCTACCAATTTTTGAGGTTTAAGCGGTACGAGTATTAAATACGTTTATCTTAGGATAGTAATTTACTTTACTTATATATTTCTTGTATCGACGACTTATTTAGCGTCAACTTCAGTTTTAAAATACACAGTATATAAGCTTTAATTTAACTAAATTTCATTACCATCAGATTCGGGTAACGGTTGCTTAACCGATATAATCAATTGAGACACCAACCTTCTCTATATCCCTGGTCTAAACAGTTATTCATATTAATTGCTATATCATAAACTATTTGCTTGTAATTGTATTAACGAGTGTTGCATTACCGCAAAGTTATTTTTAAGACTACACCGTGAAATGACGCTGAATATATTAATTATTGTTTTGCGATTTTGTCTTAGTCTATTTGTCTATCTGTCTATTGTCTTATCTGGGAATTCGCCTTCATTCGTGCTAATTTAAGCGTTTAATAAATCTCAATAGTATGATGTGTTTTTACCTTGTTCCCGTAAGAACAACGGGAATTTATTATTTGATGTTTTTCCTATATTTTACTCTCGTGAATAAGTTTTAATTGTGCGAATTGTTATCGATATTGTTCCTACGGATTAGCCCTGAGACTGTAACATACAAATAGACAGACTTTCGCATTTATGTTATTATGGATTGTTTACAAAAAACGGTAAGTGTTAAACAGTGTGTATATGTATAAACTGTTGAGATGTTTTAGGAACGCTCGAGACGCGACGGCGTGCTAAATGACGCAGCGTGACAGTCGTTCCGGGAATTATCTACATCGGTGCATAGCAGAGTTCGCCTAAATATAGTGACTCTGCGTTCCATACATGCCATATCGGTCGAAAATATATTTTGTAAAACTGGTACTATGTAAATGTGCAACTAAAAACCATAGAGTTACTCTATGAGTATAGAGTAGATAAAAAACCAATTCATGGAAAAAAAGACAAAGCAAATGAGGCTATATATCTGTCGCTTTTCTATAAAGATATCTCTCATCTTCCTTCTCTTATTATATCTTTATGCACTCACACGCCCTCAAACATCGTCCAACAAAAAATAATGTTGCCCGATTTTGTTTGCACCGATGATGATCATGACCAAAACATAATAAAAAATATTTGTGTAATTTTAAATTTTTGTGTTACAGCAGATCAAAAATTAATACTCTGATTTCGCGTTTTTCGTTTACCGGTCTTGATCGAATCCGACATTTTGGTCTGAATCTTTAAAAAAATACAAACGAAACTATTTTTTTAAATTATCTACATATGCTTACTCCTGGTTCGTTAATATTGAGTACGAGTCAGAGTTGCACGTTACTGCCAAAATTTTCGATTTCCCGTAACTCATTTTGAAATAGTTGTTTCATTTACCATTATTATATAATTACTCTTATGTATATAGTTTAATAAATATTAAGTGCATACCTTAATAAGGTAAGTTATACATGATATTTTTTTCTTATAATTTTATTTTAATTATTTGTAAGTTATATATGTAACGACCACTAGCTGTCCAATAAATAAATAGGCTAAGTATATGCATTGTATAACATTTACAAGAGTGCTTGAAACTAGCGCAGTATATTAATGTCGTATACCGTGTCGTGAAGACGTTCCGGGAACGATCTAGACTAGTGAATACTGCATTGGACAGTATAGCTAATTATAGAAGGTCCGCATTCTCCATATATACTTATTGCTTTTACAGCATTTTCCGGCTCAACTAACCCTGTTCTGCGCCGTCGGGGAATTTCAACGATATTGTCAATATTCTTTGTGGTGCACGAACTAGAATGCGAAGAAAATATGAGAACAATTTCCCATCTACGTTGCAACGTAAAAGGCAAATTGTCTTGATCTGAAATTCTACTCGAATATCAATTTCTATTAAACACGCAGCGTTTGTTTTGATTTTATTTTAGGAGATGGCATGAAATTCATGTGACCAAACGAGTGTCAAATATGAATTTTGGATGGATATGTGACTACAGGGAGGCCTAAAAAGAAATGGTTGGATTGCGTAACGTATGACATGCGTGTTAAAGGAATAGCACCAAAGTTGACGAATGATAGGAGAGAGTGGAAGAGAAAAACATGTCAACCACAAAAGTAATAATAAAATTATTTTGCTACAATCCGCGATACAGTAAATAGAAAATATATATAGTGCTAAATGTATAGTGGACTATACGTTTTTTCATACCCGTTACATGCAGGATTCGTAAAAACATATGCACAAACCTCCACCACTTCCACGACAAAATCGCAAAGCTTTGCGATTTAGTCAAAAGTAGTTAAGTGTAACATTTCTTATAATATATCTCTCTTATAATTATCTTACATAATATACTGAACACATACCTACTTCAAGGCTGCGGCGAGAGCGGAAGATTGGAAAGCACACAAAGGCCCGACAACAATAGGTTATTCCAACAGAAACTTAATATTACTACGATTTACAGCCACTGTATGCTGGCGATAATGGTAAATGGATTATTCTAGTAGAAACCTAATATAAAAAATAAAACTGAAGATATTCTAGTGTAAATAATGACATCACTTATGAATCAATGATATTGTAGTGGAGCCACTCAACTATTAAAAGGCTAATACAGAAAGCCTACTATACTATTGAGGATTACATAAATGAAAAGAATACGTGAATAACATAACCACTCTACGACCTTGTACAACATAAAAATGACAAAATATAACTATTTATAAGAGTTATATTTTGAAAAGAGCAACCACTAGTTTTCTTGCTGACTCTACTCAGTAGGAGCAGTATTTTGAACCAGGAGTAGACAATTCAAAAGCACTTGTTTACAAGGTTACATAAATAAAGAATATTTTTAATTTGAAATTTATGTTAATAAGATTTGAGTTTTTTTATAAAATTATCAAATGAAACTTAAGTTAAACAGGCCAAGGAAACACGACTCTTATAAAACATAGCTGAGCAGTCTTTAGCGACGAAAGTAGGTCTGGGACCTACCTAAAGGCAAAAAATGATTTTACATATAAGACCACTAAAATATATTTAAAGCTTTATTTAAGCTTTACATTTGCAATGTTTCATCTGAATAATAAATTTAGAATATTGTTATTAAGAGATAGTTCGTTTCTACGAACTATCTCGAAGATAGTGAAAAAATCTTTTTCAATACTAAGCATAAATAACAAAGAAAAACAAATAATTTATAGAATTTGTTATAGGCTTTGCGATTTTGTCGTGGAGTCTATCTCCTGATGATGCTTCGGTTGCGGGGCGAAACGATTGTTGAGTCTGTGATAGTGAACGTGTGTAGTGCTTGTGTATTGTGGTGGAAGTGATGGAGGTTTGTGCATGTGTTTTTACGAATCCTGCACGTATCGTGTATGAAAATACTGATAGTCCACTATACATTTAACACAATATATATTTTCTATTTAATGTATCGCGGATTATAACAAAATAATTTTATTATTACTTTTGAAAGAAAAACAATTTAATAAGATAAGATAATATATCTTTATCGTTTATCTATATTTATCACATTACTGTATAAATTAGTCGTAGCTCGTCTTGATATAATAAGACTTTATTTCTAACTTTTATTTAATTCGAGATGCATTTTGCAGTTTATCCAAATCGAATAACGATGGTGAATAAAATACATAATGCGAACTAAGAGCTGCTTGTGATGTGAAATGAGTGAGCGTCTTTAATTATAATGAGGATTAGTTTGGCATTGCAGTAACTTCTAAGTAGGTAGTTTTATCATCATCCAAAAGCTAATTTAAAGTTACTTATATATCGTAGGAGTTAAAAGTAATTTTTACTTGACATCGTTAACCCTATATGGAGACAAAAGTAGTTGCAAATTAGAATGCGCCAACGCAATTCGCTACCTGGGGGACGATCAATACCAAAAATGGATACAATGAAAAGAAAACATTACGACAGCAGGAGAAAGCTACCACTTCTAAATAAAATTTAAAAAAACTATTGTCTTTTTATAACAGTCTCTAAGAGGTATTATTTTAGAGGGATTTGTATGGATTTTTTTATACAGGTAAAAACTATCTTTGCTACATTAGCAGTTTACATTTTCTTCCCCTCGCCGTTTTATTAAATACATTCAATGTTCTATATACGAAAGTTTGTTTGATTGTTATCTATATCTATACTAATATATAAAGCTGTTTGTTTGTTTGAACGCACTAATCTCAGGAACTACAGGATAGTTTTGAAAAATTATTTGAGTGTAAGATAGTCGATTTATGAAGATAAATGATTTATGAGATGAATAGGAGAGGAGCAGCAATAAAAAATATTGCGAAAACAGCAAAATTTAAAGCTTTCTATTCGTGCGCTAAGTAAACAATGAAAGTTTTTCAAAAACCATGTACTACAAAATTTTTCCCCTCTAAAAGTACTAAAAAGTCCGCCACAGCACATATCTAACTACTAAGGTTAACCAACCCACTTTGACCATAATTAATATAAGTATTACAGTATACTCAAATAATAAGACTGCAGTCCACGCGAACGTATAGTACGCGACAATAAATAATGCACTTCGAGGCTCAGAGAGAGAAATCGCCTAGATTCTGCTACATAGAGCATCGTCTCTGTCGCACAGACTGACGAACCCGTGTGTGGCAGTGACAGCGCACTACGAAACCGAATTGGCTGGCTGTTTCGTTCTAAGTTCTCGCATAATAATGCACATCATTATTTATTGCCGGGTACTATAGTTGAGTTTAAAAGCTAGTTCTATTATATCCGGTGCAATCGATGTATTTGGTATGGTGGTCTACCGTGTGGATAACGAAATGCGGCGTAGGGCACATACATCGAAATTACAGAATCAGAAATTACACGCAGTCGAATCTGCGGATAATAGCTAATTCTTATAAATAAGACTAGTAACAGCAATAAGGCTTTGCTCACACTGTAATAATTATTGCTTTTCTGCTACACCCGACTACTTGTCGTAATATTTATAAGTCGCACCTTCTCTTTTCTTTTTTCAATTGATGGATGCCCACCAGCAGGCCTACTATGAACTCTTATTGCAATTGAAGACGTAAGCGAAATTGTTTTTGCTTTTTCATACTATGACGTCTTAAAGACGCACACTTTAAGTCGTTGCCGAATGAGCGGAATTCTACCTAAGAACATGTGAATAAAAGAGGCGGAGTTATCTATAGTTCATATAACATCCTTTTTAAACATTACGACCCCAACGCAATTCACACTTCATGGTACGAAAGAAAGCGGTTCGCGGTTATCGTTTACGACTTCAATTGAGTCGCAATAAGAGTTCATGGTAGGCCTGCAGATCTCCTTTGTTGATTTCAATATGACACGATTTCGTAGCTCTCTGATCCAGATTTTGTTTTGATTTTTAGTTGAGGATTTTGTAGTCTAACTAATGAGCAATCTTCCGGTGGTAGTTCGCTATTCATTTACTTTGGGACTTTTATGTCTATCATACATTTAAAATAAAATTCAATCGAAGTTTCGAATTCCATTATATAGGGTTTGATTAATTATTATTTGGATGGTAAAGGAACATATGATTTCACTCAGAGCCATGTTAAATCTCGTTCGTACTTTACCACACCTAATTGTCGTGAAATCAAATTTTCGGTTCACTTCTTTTGACATCTTAACAATATATTTACTTTCACCGCAAAACTATGAATATTTTATGCAAATAAACTGTCGAAACCTTTTCTGTTCTTTTATGACAGGGTGAAAATAGTATACGTTGAAATTGTACGTTCTTGTAAATTTAAAGTGTCTAGTTTATACTTCGATTTTTCGTACTTAAGTTCATAATAATTTTTTTTTTAATATCATTAAATAAAGTGCACAAAAGCTGTCTGTCCGTATGTGATCGATTGTCTCAAAAAGTACTGAAAGTATTTTTTCAAGGTTTTTATTAAAAGATGTGTGATTACTGAGACAGGTTTAGGTGAAGACCATTATGGTTAAATTTCTGTTGGGTAATGATTTATGCGGGTATAACCATGTGGGTATAATTCATTATACGCGGGCGAAGCCAGCGAGGTTCTCTAGTTATTGTAATAAATAATAAAATGAACATATTGATGCATGATGGGTATACGCCCAGAAAAAATAATAAATGTACAATTTACGAGATATAGGAAGAGTAAAACGTTGCTCATGAAGCAATAAAATGCTTATTTATAGGCGTTTTACGGTCTTATTAATAAACCGTTATTTAATTTTATTGATAAATATTGTACGAATGTGCCGAGTGGCCGATGTATAACGAATCTTTAAGGTTAAGATCATTGCACTAACAAATATATGAAAACTACTCGCAAATGAATACAAAAATCCTATTGAAATAAACTAAAATTAAAATTACTAAACAATATACATTTCTTTTTATACATAAAAATTATGTGGATTAAAAAATATAAAAAGGGTAGTTGTAAGTGTTTAAAAAATACATTACAACTATAGTTTTAAAATTGCTAGTGTGAATTTATTGTGATTATTTCTAACAATATATGTCATGTTTCATGTTTGTCAAAGGGGTAACATATATTATGTGGAAGGATTTGCAGTACTACTGATGTTATATTATCATGGGCATAACTGGTATCTGAGAGAGTGATGAAATGTTAACTAGAAAGCCTTGCACATTGTTGTCGTAATCATTGAACATTAACTGCTTGACAAATTTATTAATAACTTTTTTCATTACAGTGTGTCTTACAAATAACTATTATAGCATCAGACAATTCTCATTGGCTCTTGGGCAGAATGTGAGTACAGTTGAAGAATTCAAACAACAATGTGTAACAAATAATTTTAAAGTGATGTTAAAATAATTCTTTAACCACTATTATATAAAAGTTATAACATTAACATATTGTGGTATAGAAGATAACATCAATTATTATAAGAAAATATTTATTTGCAACATTATACAAATGATGTATTAAACACAAATATTTAATTCAGTTTCCTCAGAGCTAGGCTTTGATATGAAGGCCTAATAATCAGAACTCTTACCCAAGTGTTATGATTGTTAGTTAGGAAGGCAAGTACATGGTTTCAATCAAAACTTCCATATACTTAGTAAATATTTACAATGCATTATGATTCATATGAATTAATTCTGAGATATTACATTTAGTTCGGAATAACGATGTTTTCATTGTAAAGTTTTCATTTATCTTAATATTAGTATGTAAATTGAACGTTGAAACTTTCAAACGTTGCTATGGAAAAGCACGTTCTTACCGATAGGCCATCACAGCTTAGTATATAATTAAAAATGAAATAGTTTAATGCATCCCTACGTAAATTATTTTAATTTTTTTTTTTTTTATTCCGCACTTTACTCACGGAATTTTGTAATAAATAATAAAACTTAACTTACCAAGTTGATGTCTTCATGAAAACGTGAAGCTCTTTATCTATCACACGTTAATTCAGCACTCAGAAAATTTATAAAATAAATTTAATAATAAAATAGCAACAAAAAACAACTTAAGATGAATATTTTAATTCATTATTACAAAAATATTTCCGAAAACAAATAAATACCCAAGCACATCCCCTCTAACTTTATACTTTATAGCATAGACTATGCTTTATAGTTTATACCTTAAAATAGGGATGATAGAAACTAATCGATTATTATTTTAATCGATTATTTTATTACAATAATCGCATTTTATTCTTCGATTATTTAGTTATAAATCGATTTTAAGAATTATTCTGTTTTTATCATTTCTTACCCTCCTTTTCTTGTCTTTTGAGGTAACTTATGCGTTGTTGGCTAAACCAATGTAGCTATTTTAATCAATTTCAAGAACAATGCATCTTTTATTTTTTATTTGTAGTTGTTTTCTCTAACTAATCTTGATCCTTATTAATTAATTTAAAAAACAAACATATCTTATTTTAAAAGAAAGAAGGTAAAAAAAAGAATAAATAACAGGATAATTATATTATAACACAAATATATCATAATATAATTATATTATAAACATTGTAAATTGATTTAAAAAAAAATTATAATGCTTAAGTGATTAGTTATTAAAAATCGATTACTCTTATATTGTAGTGTATTATGAATTATCTATGTCTGTAATTTTAGAATTGACAGCTCACTATTTCATGTCAATTTCATGTTTTTCGTTTTCGTTATCATAATATGTATTATAATATTGTAAATCTAACAATGTGGTTCTGTTGATTGGACCGAAAGTGCAGTTATTTTTAAGCTTTAACACGTAACAAAAAGAAAATGGAAGCAGATTCAACCACATACGAAAATAATTTAAAATCTTCGATTAATGATTTTTGTTTACCCTTTAACACAAATCCAGCGTAAGGCTTGTATTTTAATATTTTATATTAATAAGCATTAACAAAAAGATTGTTAAAAACTGTCGTTATTGCAGGAACTTAAATTTATACAAAGAATTTATTAGTGCCGATGGTAATTCAAATTTTGAAAGTCGTTTGGTTATGAAGTTGCAGGCATTTGGACTACTACCATCAAAAATAACATGTACCGCGAATATGGAGAACTGCAAAGTAACATCTAAATGGGCAAGAGTTGTTGACAGGTAAGCGTTACAATCATATCATTGTGTCTCAATCAAAGTGACTACTAACTTGAGGAATAAGGTGATATTTGCTTTATTAACTTACTAGATATCAGCTTATGCTTAGCTATTTGTTACTATGAGTTAAGTAAGTCGTATTTCTGTTCCTACATTACTCATTTATATGATAAAAAAGTTAAAGTTTATATTAAATAGATGTAAATATACAATTAATCAAATATAATTTATCTATTGTTAAGCCTTTGTGTTCATAAATTATACTTTTTAATAATGTAATTTAAGTGTAATTTATCATAATAGCTCTCACTGGTTAGTGCTATCGATTGAAACATATTAATGAAACATTCAAGTTGAATTTACTGTTCTTTAATCATATCATTCTTTGGCTTACTGCTCAAATAGTTTGTGACAATATAGAGAATATAGACTTTACTCTTTTATTTTATGTAATGTATATATGTTCATCTACATCTTCGAGCTATTTAAAGTCATAAAATACTAATATTTTCAATAGATCTCTACTGAAAGTGGGCCCTATAAAGGTTTAATGTGTTGGTAATCCTAGGTTAGTATGAATTTCCTGCCAGCCCTCATTCATCAATACTGAAACCATTTTAGATTTACAGACTTCATTAAAAATCTTAATAGTTTACAAGAGTAATAAATCTATACTTATTATAAAACAAAGTCCCTAAAATTTGTCTGTCTGTATGTAATTGATTTTGTCCAACTATACTAAACGGAATTTTGTGTGGTTTAGCACTACTACTACTACTACTAAAAAGTAGTGCAATTCTTCCGGAAGATTTTAGGTTAAAAGTACATTACGGCTTTATGTTAATTTAGTTGAAGAGGCCCAGCGGTTCTACAAAAATCGGCTGCTGCATTAGTATTGATAAAAAATGGTGTAATTGAAGCTTATACTTTAGGGTAACTATAACTGGGATAAAAAAATACCACTTTTCTTCCAAGAACAGCGAAAAAATCACATATTGCATAATTGAGGATACTTAAATACTAAGTTGACTCAAATGAAGTTCTGAGTATCGCTAGGGTAATATATATATGTAAATATATTCCTTTATAGAGTCCAATGGGTGTGTGAAGGATGCAGCAAAAGGCAGCCCATCCGGACAGGGTCCTTTTTCCACAAGCTGCAGTGTTCTATTCTTCAAACTCTTCAATTGGTACTGGCTTGGTGTGAAGATGCTGATATTACTGTTGCTGCTCAGTATTTTGGTAAATCATAAAAAATATACAGCTTATTTACAGTTCTGCTGTTTCTTTCTGCTCAAATTATGAAGTATTTTAAACAATGTCATAGAAAAGTTGTTTAGTTATATGTAATATAAAAAGTAAAGTAACGGCTTGGTATGTCCTACTGCTAGGCATAGGCCTTCTCTCTCCGTTTTCGGATAGAATGATTATAAGCTAAGACCTACCACCATTCTGCTCCAATGCAGATTGGTAGGTTACACAAATCCCCAAAATTCTTTTGAGATATGCAGGTTTCCACATGTTTTCCTTCAGCGAAAGTGTGTGACAAATTGCATTTATCAATTACACATAAGTTTTTAACAGAAAAACTTATTGATACCTGCCTGGGCTCTGCACCTGTGACCCCTCTGAATATGTCATCTATATGTAATATTCTAGAAATATTTGAACTTTTATTTTCATCAATTGTCTTTCAATTTGATTTTGTGCTTAGTAAATTTTTTTATATAAGAATTTCATATAGTAATTACACATGAACATTATATTTATTTAATAAATTGACTTATATCGTAGGTTTTCTTGACTAAGACTGTAAATTGAATCTTTTAACATACCTATAATTTTCTGTGTCAGTAAATATAAGTATATATTTATTTTGAAACTAATTTTGTTTCATGCTAGCAATTGCAATGGTATGGTAAGTTACTTTTGAATAAGACTAATCAAATAACTACTTTACTATGCTTTAGTATGCTTAAAGCTAATAAATTTTTGTTTTCATTCCAGATATAAAGTCTAGGGTGGCTACTTCTATATATGATAAGCTTGACATATTAGCGATAAATGAGCTTAAGAAGAGTAAATTAGGTGGTGAAAATGCAGTGGTTTTAAGTGAAATCTACCCAGACTGCTTAAATAGACTTTCACCGGACACCACAGATCAACCACATGTGCATAGAATATTAATGCTTGCAGATACCAAAGTAAGTTTGACCTATTTTTAAAAGCTTTTAATTAACCCTTGGGAATGAACACCTAAGGGAATGAACACCTAAGGGAACGATAGGTTCCCTTAGGTGTTCATAAAACGAATTTTTGACATTCATTTTTAGATCATGTTTTTTACTATATAATAAATATACCTATGATTTATATACCATTTTCTTTGTTATAAATTTCCCCATTGAATACAATAAATCATTTTATAATAATAACTTACATTTATTGTTGGTGATGAAAACATTTTGATTTTTCCAAAATTGAAATATGATCCATAAAATCTCTTATCAAAAATTAATTTAAAAAATTTAACAATTAAAAAATACAATTTTTTTAAGACAAACCCATGCAGGTATAGGATTAACAATACTATTTTTATTAGCTATTGAAAATTGAATCATACAATATATTTAATCTCCGAACCCAATATAAATCACCATGTGCACATAAGAGCGAGTACCAAAGATAAATGTAACTTACATTATTGATATATTATAAAATAATTGGTTGCATTCGATGGGGAATTTTATAATGACGAAAATCTAGATGCTAATTTTATAATGACGCTAATCATAGGTATAATTATTATATAATTTTAAAAAATGATTCAAAAATAAATGAGTAAAATTTTACGCGACTATTTGTGCTCACGGTGCACAACAACTGGTGAAGGGTTGAATTGCAATGTATGTATGTGAAGGTGGAATCTTGCAAGTTAAATTTGACCCACTTCCTGGGGACTGATTGAGCTGAATTTTTTTTTATTGGTCCAGTCCCGATGTATGTTTATGGTAAGTATAAATATAAGCTCGAGACGAGGGAACTCTTCGATGGTTATCAGTATGGGATATTAAATTTTGTTAGAAGTTTTCTTAACGAGGACTTGTTGTTATTTTACATTACATTAGTAGGAATCAAAAAATAAATAAATATATGGGACATTTGCACACACGGTCGTCCGTCTCCAAAGTAAGTAACTTAATACTTGTGTTATGGGTGACGGACAAGTGGTAGTTATACTACATATATAAGTGTACTACATACATACTACATGTATGTATTTAAATACATACTTAAATACAAAAACACACCCAGGCTCGAAGAACCAACAATTTGTTATAGAAAATGTTGGCCCTCGGCGGGAATCGAACCCGCGACCCGCGGAGCTGAAGGCAGGGCCACTACCCACAGCGCCAACGGGCCAGTCAATTTTTGATTGGTGACACAATCCTTACCTATGTCCTTAGCAAGACTTTAGCAGTCTAGTAGATTTGCACAAAATCCATGTTCTCAGAGTAAACAAAACAAAACTATTTTTGTTTGTCACTGTAAGGATTAAAATCATACTTTTTATAAAATCATTGCACTAATGGTGAAACTGTGAGGCATAGCTGGTTTTGCCTGCTATTGGGCTGTTTCTCAGGTAAAACCTCAAAAGATGTATTCTTTTAAGAATTTTGGTACATATGTATAAGTATTTACACCATATTATTCATTATATCAATAGAGGTGTATGATAAAATGTATGACATAAAACTACTGTTCTTTAAATTTTTTATAATTTGAACTTACAAAACTAATGAGTGTATTAATTTGCTATAAAATTTGCGCGGATTATAGAAAAATAATTCTCTCATTACTTTGTGTTATGGCACTCCACAGAGTAACGCCAAATTCTATAAATTAATTTTAAGTTAAATCTTCAATATAAGTTAAGTTTGAGCTATTAGTCCAAAATAAAAATTCTTATTATTAATAATATGACCTAAACATTTTATGTTCCAGCACATTCCTACACATTACAGACTTCATGTCTTACAAGACGACTTGAAAAAACCACTACACAACTTACTCCTTGAGCAGGTGATATTCTTTAAAAAGCTATATATTAATTTATATTACAGTACAAGTTGACTAATGTAAATTTGTATTATAAATCTTACATATTATAATGTTTGCAAATACAAAGGGTTTTGAAAATATATCTAGATTAATTATTTATTACTTTATTAACACTTAGTTCTCAATTTTTCAGTCTCTTAGAGAAGAAATTGAGAGAGTATTAGGTAATGAAACAGAAGCTGAAACAATGTTGGTAATGGGCAACAATGTACCACTGGTAGACGGAACAGCACCGTTACAGCAACTTATGCAACACTGTGACGTAGATATGCAGCATTTTCGTGAGTTTAAGTGAATTTACATTATTCTGTAGCGTATTGATAAAACTCTTGATATTAATTAGTTGTAAGCAAATTGTAATTTTTTTTGTCATAATCTAGTTAAGAAGTTTTAGGAAAATTGAAATTTAATGAAAGGCTTGAAAGGCCTCGACACCAGGCCGTTAATAAAACTAAAAAAAAAGCTTATCATGTTTCATATAAAACTCCGACATCTCTAAGATTTAACACGTATTTAATTGAAATGTAAAATTTTAAATTTAGAATATTATTTATTCAAACGTTTAAATCACATAGAGTTATTATACTTATAGAGTACGGGAGCCCTATATTCCTGTAAGTAAGAGTATCACAATAAATGAGAAGGAAGGTGATACTCGTATCTTTGTCTAATCACACAAAAGGGGGACATAAATACTCATTTACTTTATTACTCTTTATAGTAATAGGGCACATTTTAGTTACTTACTCAAGTATAATAACTCTAAGTATCATATTTTATTGAAATTTATAATTCAAATTTAGAATTTTCTTTATTCAAGACTAAAGGTCCGCTTGAATGTTCAACTTTATTTATTAATTAGCAAAGCCCCGCGGTTTCACCCGCGTCCATACAGATCTCGTGGTAGTGGAAAGTCTACGAAATCGGACTATAGATTTATTTTGTAGATTATTTAATTATAAAAAATGGGTATCATTAGTATTCTTGGAATAAGACTTAACTTACCAAGTGCAGGCCCTGCTATAACGGTAGGTTAGGTTTGTTATGGCATTATTTGATTTCGATTTACATTCTTAAATTCGTAAAATCTTTTGATTGGGATGTCGGATTTTAATAATATAAAAAGTATTTTACAGGTATTGAAACAGTTATTCATAAAATATTTAATGGGATAAGGATTAATACAGAGATATGAATAAAATGGTTTGATTATTGTCCGCACTTTAACCAACTTTTACAATGTAAAAAAGTAGTTATATTGGCATAACTATAATAGTTAGACATATGGTATCGCGGACTTTTTTGTGGATATTGATACGTTCTATAATACTGTAGAACATTTTTTTGTTCTATCATCAATAGTTTCCGCAGCGCACGCGATGATAGATGTTTACGACTAAATTTTTACCAAGTTATTACAATTTTATTAGGGATCCCTATTTTTTTTGAAAATGACATATAGCCTATGTTGCTCAGTGAAAAAGCAGCTTTCCAATGGTGAAAGAATTTTTGAAATCGGTCCAGTAGTTTTTGCGTGAAAACGTAACAAACATACATACAAACAAACAAACATACAAACAAACATACAAATCTTTCCTCTTTATAATATTAGTATAGATTACTAGTTGACCCGGCAAACGTTGTTTTGCCATGTTAAACTTTGATAGGTTGATAATAGATGGCGCTTTTGAATGTCATCTTATTCCTGTAGAATCAACAGGATTTTTATAGCCTATATGTTACCCCGGTGTAGCCAAGGAATAATTGTGCCAAATTTCGTCGATATTGTTTTAGCGGATTGGTCGTGAAAGAGTAACAAACATCCATCCGTACTCACAAACTTTCGCATTTATAATATTAGTTAGATTAGATCATTATAATATCTTTTCAGTGAGTTCACGTATTTGGAGTCAAGCACTGTCTCTTTGCTCAGCATCCCGCGATCTCTGCACGGGCTCACCGTCAGCCGTTTGCGCTAACGCTGTACAGCGGTATCTCGACGCTTCGTTGTACCGGCTCCAATATGGCGATGGCTTTTATGAGCATATACTTAGGCTAATCTCGAACGAGTTTACTCAGACTACGTTACACAATTAATAAATATATAATTTATGGAATTAGGTGTTGCTGAGCGGAATATAATACATCCATAATATGTAATACACAATAATAATATATTACAAAAGTAATAATAAAATTATTTTGCTATAATCCGCGATACAGTAATCGCTTTACGATTTTGTCGTGGAGTCTATCTCCTGATGATGCTTCGTTTGCGGGGCGAAACGATTGTTGAGTTTGTGATAGTGAACCTGTGTAGTGCTTGTGTATTGTGGTGGAAGTGGTGGAGGTTTGTGCATATGTTTTTACGAATCCTGCATGTAACGGGTATGAAAAAACGTATAGTCCACTATACATTTAGCACTATATATATTTTCTATTTACTGTATCGCGGATTATAGCAAAATAATTTTATTATTACTTTTGTATTATGGATCTCCGCAAAGTAACGCCTAATTCTATAAACTAATAATATATTAATTTGCTAAAATCCGCGATTATTGAAAATTGTCTATTCCTGATGGTAAATATAAATATATATGGGACACTTACACAACACGGTCGTCCATCCCCAAAGTAAGTAACTTAATACTTGTGTTATGGGTGACAACTGGTAAATATACTACATCTATAATTTAAATACATACACCCAGGCTCAAAGAACCAACAAATTGTTTATAGAATATGTTGGCCCTCGGCGGGAATCGAACCAGGGTCACTACCCACTGCGCCAACGGGCCAGTCATGATGATGCTTCGGATAAGGGATGAGAAGATTGTTGAGATTGTGGTAGTGAAAATTCACAGTTGTAGTAGTATGTTGGTTGTACAACTGATTAATTTTTTATTTATTGTTAAACACTGGAAAGAACAGAATACTAATCAATATAGCGTTTCATAAAATAGACTCATCGGTGTTAAGATAAATTTATCGATTACTTTATAAAAATGGTTCAGTATTTTGTACCGTGTTATGTGCCGGTATATTCCGACTGGTAAAAAAGTAGTAAAATGTTTCGAAGTACTGTATAATATAAGACAACTTCACACAAGGCTGTGTAAGTTGAAGATTGTTTATAAAAGTCGTTTATTTATTTATTTCTTTATTGTATAAACAAAAGGCGGACTTATCCCTAAAAGGGATCTCTACCAGCCAACCTATGAGTAACAGAAAGAAAATGAAAAGAAAAAAAAGTTGATGATGGAAAAAAAAGGAACGAAGAAAAAGAAAAATAACGAAACACTATACATAGATTAAAGTTGAAAAATAAATGAATAAAATAATAGATAACAGTGGTTATTTGAATTGATTAAAATGTAATTTAATATTGATAATAAGCTAAATTAAATTTAAATGACTTGAGACAAACATTTTTTAATCTGTGACTTAAATGCTGATAGGGAATGAGATGAGTCGTTTCGTTTGTTGGACACTTATGTTATTCATTTAAGCTAATTTCAATGATCTTGTCAGGGAAGTTAATGCCTACTTGCTAATACTTGTTCGATATCTGTTTGGTTCTCTTTGATGACACTCATATTAGTCGATAACGAAACTTTTATTTGGGACCGGACAATTTTCCCTAAACCCTAATATTATTAGTCTATATATTAATACCTACGAAGTACAGTATTTTTTAATTGTTACTAAATGTTAATATGTTATATGATATTGTTTGTGCATTGGTCGTATATCGAACACTATAGTATAGAAAAAAAAAAAGTTAACGCGCCACCTATAATAGGCTAAGTGTATACTTTGTCCTTAGTTGTTTATTTAATTGATATTAAGTTCACGATATTATTTTTAATTTTCTTAGTATTATTTGTTATATTCTGAATATTATTTTAGCCCATAATTTGCTTAGGAACTATTGAGCTATAAGGGTTTTTATTAAAAATAATGTTTCATTTATGAATAAGCATAAAATTAGGTAATATTCGTTACACTAAACGTAGTAAAAGATAAACCAATTTAAGAAAAATATAAGAAATAATAGTTCTTTGAGTAGTTGTTGTTCATGGATTTCTTAAACAATAATCGATTTTCTATATTTTGAGAAATGGTTAAGTATTTACCGATATAGGCCGTTGTAGACTTTTTTAAAGGACCTTAACTGACGATCCTGAAATTATTTTCTACCAGTTAATATTTGAACTTTTTTAAACATCTTCAAGATATATTGAGGCATAAAGTTGTTTCATTTCATTCAATTCATATCATCGAAATAGTATAGAAACTGCTATGTGACTTAATAAAATAGACTTGTCTTTTTTCCTTTCTATAATGAGCTTTGAATCTTCGAACATACATCTCTCTTCCAATTAGCGTATCAGCAGGCCTACCCTGAACTCTTATTGCGATTCAATTGAAGACGTAAACGAAATTGTTTTGTTTTTTTATACCATGACGTAATAAAAACCCACATTTTAAGTCGATGCCGAATGAGCGTTCGGAATTCGTCCTAAGAACATGTGAGTAAAAGAGACAGAGTTTTTTAATTAAGTTTAGTTAGTTCATATAACGTTATCCTTTTCAAATATTACAACCCCAATGTAATTCAAACTTCATAGTACGAAAAGAAAGCGGTTCGCGGTCGTCGTTTACGTCTTCAATTGAGTCGCAATAACAGTTCATGGTAGGCCTGCTGTTGCTATCTAACTGCTAGGCACATACCTCCATTCGCCGTTTTTGAAGAGACTTACCACGCTGCTTCGTGGTATTGGATGCTGGATTGGTAGGTCACAAATATCCCCATTATTCTCTAGAGATATGCAGCTTTCCTCATGATGTTTACCTTCGCCTTAAAGCTTGTGGTAAATTGAAATTTCATTTAGACAAGTAAGTTCTTATAGAAACTTATTGGTGCCTGCCCGGGGTTTGAAATCACGAGCCCTCTATAGAGAAAATGGAGAAAATCACAGTCTCGTCGTCTATATTATCTGAGAGTTGCTGGATAAAACAGTGAAACAGAAATGCAACATAAGTCCTATTAGCCTGGACCAAAGTAGGTCTATCCAAATGCCCTTTGCATTTGGATGGACCTACTTTGGTCAAGTGTTAATTAGCAAGTACATATTCAAGATATTTGGAGATTCATGGTAGGCCTGCAGGTCAACAAGCGGTTTGCTTGATACGCACTTTGAGCTCGGTGGAGAAATGTAAACTAAGACTAAAATATTTTAAGGTTCATGGATGTAAGATATGGGACAAGATAAAGGTCGTGGATCTGGCAGTAAATTATGGGTATAGTAAGAAATAATATGCTAAGTTGGTTAACAGTGCTGTTTTTCTAGATAGTACCTTTTAGTAAGTATTTAATTGTGATATGGAATGTTGCACAATTTTGTCTTCCAAAAGTCTTTTCAAGCAACTAAGCTTTCTAAGTCTTCAAGCTCTGAGGTTTTTTTTGGACTTGGACTTTTGAATAAATTAAATAATAATAATAAATTAAGTAATACTTGTATTATGACAGGATTAAAAAATACGGTAATAAAAAAGGTGATTGTTATCGACCATTATTTTAAGATTTATGTGATTTTGTAACGTAGTTAAGCTGTTTAAATTCTTAAGTGCCTTATATTATACAATAATGTGTTAATAACTCTGGTAAAATAAATCCTAAGTTACATTGAGTGTGTTTTATTTTAACCTTCTTATATATGGATGCAAGCCTAATGCCTAGGTCAGGAGTCACCAATTAGTTTCGCTCGGGGTCTTTTTTAAGAAATAAAATGACCACCGTGGTCCGTACATTTTATTTAAAAGAAAAAATAATTATTAAACAAATGTAATGAAGGAAATAACAAATGTATTTACATATGTATCAATACAAAAATGGCATTTTTTGTTGCGAATTATCTGTCTGAAGTTTGGAGTAAAATCAGTGCAAGCTATTGACATTAAATCCAGCAGACCTACCAATCAAGTCAATTGAAGACGTAAACGACGACCACGAACCGCTTTCTTTTCGTACCATGAAGTGTGAATTGCATTGGGGTCGTAATGTTTGAAAAGAATAACGTTATATGAACTATAGATAACTCTGTCTCTTTTACTCACATGTTCTTAAGACGAATTCCTAACGCTCATTCGGCAACGACTTTAAGTGTGCGTCTTTAAGACGTCATGGTAAGAAAAAGCAAAACAATTTCGTTTACGTCTTTAATTAAGTTGCAACAAGAGTTCATGGTAGGCCTGTTGGAGATGTTCAGTAGTAAGTCGTGATCAAAATTTATTCTTAATGAAATTCATCTTCGAAAATGCTGCTTCACAAATATTTAATAATGCAAGTTGCTGTGTTCTTGCGGTCAAATTGGGTCGGCGGTCCGCCATTTGGTGACCCTTGGCCTAGGTTAAAGATCGCTGGTGAAGTTTTAAAAGAAATATAAGTGATGATAACGTATTACACTCTGCCAAGAGTGTACGAGTGTGAAGTCATTTATCGTTATAATTTAAGTATATGCACTACAACCCTTTTGGATTTTATTTGTTTCACTTTCCTTCAACCTTTTCCAATCCTCGGAAATCCACAAAAAACATTTAATAACTATAAAGTCAGAATTTGTTCTTTCTACGCAGCCATCACCGATTGCCTTGTATATAATTGAACTATTGTTAACTCCTGTGAACCTCTGCTTAAAGCGGGTCGTTTTGGAGGACTGCATTTAACTTGAAGAAATCTGCATCACGACACACGCTGGACACAAGCAAGAGGGAACCTCGTCTTCGCCGGCGAAAACGTTGTGTATGTAAATGTTACGGACGCTCTTAGGGCGTCTATGAAATTTGTTTGGGAATTTAAACAACTTATAGCTGGACGCGTCCACTATAAGGATTCAGGTGACCTGATGCTTGCTCGAGGTAAGTCTTCGAGAACTGCCGGAAAAGGTCAGCTATCGTGGGCATGTCTCTATGAAAACTCATAGCGCACTAACCACTGACAGCTAGTGGCTGTTCCCATGAATCGATTTTGATGTGTCTGCAACAACGATCATATAGAAAATTATAGGTCAAATGCAACAGGCCTACCATGAACTCTTATTGCGACTCAATTGAACACGTAAGCTAAATTGTTTTGCTTTTTCATACCATGATATCTCAAAGACGCACACTTTAAGTCGTTGCCAAATGACCGTTTGGAATGCGTCCTGAAAACATTTGAGTAAAAGAGACAGAGTTATCTATAGTTCATATAACGTTGTTCTTTTCAAACACACTTCATGGTACGAAAAGAAAGCGGTTGGGTTTAGGTACTGAATTTGAATTGAATCGTTTTCTAAAGGTTTCTACTGGTCTTGGAAAGTGCCACTTTACAAAAGCTTAATTATTTATTGAATTAAGTTACTCAAACCCTCATATTGCAGTGGCGAAGCTGCATACTAAAGATAGCATCGAAGCGCGAGCTTTCAAGCCCGTTAATACAATCTGGGCCAGATAGTCCCGTTTCATACCTACATTTACTTACTTCTAATTGGTTGAAACATTGATTAAAAGAAGGTTAATATTGTATGACCGAAATAAAAACCTGCTATGCAAATAGGAAAGTAGGATTAAAATTTTACTCCGCGTGTAACTTATACAGAACGGAAGAGATTAATTTTAAAATTTGAAATGTTGAGCTTTAGTCACAAGTAGATGGCTTTTACTAATTTCAAGGAAAAAGGCAATTCAGCTGTAGTATTATAGTTATAATATTAAAGTTATTTAAAATATAATTAATATTGAATATAATTTAATTTCAATTTAATTATAATCAATTAATAAATTTAATTATATAATTTTAATTTAATTTTTATTATAGTTACATAACTCGTATACGCTTTTAAACCCTTTTCAGGTTCTATATAACATCGAAACAATAATCTAATGGCAGTATATCGTAGTGCAGCCTGGTGGTATTTAACTTCGTTCTCTCTAGAATAGGGAGTTTTAAAATATAAGTACATTTCGTTCTAGGAGTCGAACCTAGAACCTCCAGGAATAAAGCAGCACCAATCACTGTGCTGTGAAAATAGTCAAACTTTTGTAGTTTCCCTAGCTGATAGACAAGTCTAAATAAAATCCACACTGCATTAGCTTCTTAAATTTTCTTATATTTATTGGTCTTAAAAGGTCTAGTTAAAAAAGCTTTTAAGAAAATTTCATGTCCCTACTGTTAACCGTTGAGCAAATCCCACGTGTGGAGCCAATCCTGCAGCAGCATCAGGTCATGCTTATCATAAACATGCATTGTCACTGGGACTGGAACAATATAAAATTTCAGCTCAAACGGACCCCGAGAAGTGAGTCAAATTTAACTTGCAAGATTCCACCTTCACATACATATATTGCAAGGTAAATAAATAAAAGCTTTAAATCATTTATGTGTCGACCAATGTATGGACGAAACTAATTTCTACACAATATTATACGTTAGTGGGATTTTTTTTACTGTAACCATAACTGAGATTGATCCCAGAATTCTTGCATATTAAGCGAGAAATACCACAACGTTGTAGCAGTCTAGAAGCAACATTTACGTTTTACCGTTTACAGTACAGTTAACGTCGGAGAACGCAGTCGCATCACAACAGGTTGTTTTACTTCACAATCTATGCCAAACGCTGTATATCTCTTTATCACTAGCAAATCCCCAGACATTCATTCAAATAATGGGTATCAGACTTTGGTTCTTTATAATAAACATCGATCAGTTATAGAATGATTCAACTACATTTTTGTTCGTGAGATTTTTCCATTGTTCAGTTCATTGTCCATTAGATTTAACCGATGGACGCCCACTTTATAAACTAAAATTTTAAAATAAAATATTTTCCTGTAAGGCATACGATATTTTGAGGTAAAGCTGTGATAGCCAAGCGGTGAGACCGTAAGACTCTTACGAGGGGAACACGAGTTCAAACCCGGGCAGGCACCAATGAGTTTTTCTATTAAGACTCATATGTCTAATTGATAATTGCAATTTAACACACGTTTTTAGGTGAAGGAAAACATCGCGAGGAAACCTGCGTATCTCTAGAGAATTCTGGAGATATGTGTAACCTACCAATCCGCATTGGAGCAGCGTGGTAGGTCTTAGCTCCAACCCTTATCTCTAGAAACGGAGAGAGGAGGCCTATTCCCAACAGTGGGATTTTAACAGGCCGCTACTTACTTATATTCTGAGGTACTTATACTTAAAAATTTATACTTACTTCAAGTAATAAATATGACATACGTATTATAATGGTTTCCAAATAAGTACTACCCTATGATAAATATTATTATAACATTTTTAATAAACATGAAGTAGTCATGTGTAATATTATAGTGACGCTTAATATATTCATATTTACTCTACCTCATTGTTAACGTATTAAACATATTTAATTTGACTTAACTCAATACCATACATACCATGGTACTTGTATTTTAATGAAACCGAATTAATTTTTTTAAGTAAGTAATCACAATTTTATGTTTTTTCTATGCTGTTCCGTTAAGTATAGTAATGTAGAAAAAGTGAATATAACGCTTTCAGTCAATAAGACGATGCAATCGTCAAACGTCGTTTACGTCTTCAGTTGAGTCGCAATAAGAGTTCATGGTAGGCCTGCCAATCTCAGTTCCAAGAATGCCCTAGTTTTGTCAATTCCAGTTTGGCTTAACTGGGTGAGGTGGTGAGACCGACGGGGCCACTCTCCGTTCGCTTGACCGATATAATAAGATACTCAAAGTAGCTACAAACAGTGTCTTAGCATAACTTAGGTCCAGTGCGTCTTCAGAAAGCTAACGTGATGGTCAACTACATACGTTTGATATGCAATACAAGTGTTCTAGCAATGGTTTTGGCCGTTGCATACACAACACCGGTGCCTGGCGACACCGAAGAATATTACGATCTAAGGCAGACAAACGGCAAAGTGAATGGTAGAGTAAAACTCGAGAATATACTCATAGCTGTAGTGCCACACGATTTTCTTAAAATTACTACTTCAGATCTTACTGACCTAGTTGAACTATCGGAAATTGCAAACCTAGTAAAACTACCGAATTCGAGTAAAAAATTAGTTGCATCTGGAGCTGAAGATTCAAGTAAAAAGTCAAACAATCAAGACAGTGATAATCATGACAAACCCGCTGACTCTTCTATTAACCATGGCAGTGAATTAAAAGTTCAAAAAAACAATGCCACTGAGGAAAAACTAAAGGAAGTTAAAAGGTAATAAATTCATTTCGTCTTCGTTGATCGAATATGTGCTGTAGTATTTAATGGAAATTATTAGTTTTTCCTTTTTTGATAGACTGCTATGTTTTACAAGAGGCGACTCTTATTTAATGGCAGCAAGCCGTTTTATTTAAGATGGAGTTAGGTTAGGTTAGGTTATTGGGTTAGGGTATAGGGGTTAGGTTAGGTTAGGGAATTGGGTGGTGTAATAACGAATTTTCATCACCACTACTATTTTCCGTAAAGTCAGTTTATTCAAATTAATCAGTCAGTTCATCAATTATAAAATATTTTTAAATTCAAGTAATCATTTGAGATGAATAAAATTAACTTTATGATAAAATAAGCATATCTTTTTTTTCAGGCTAAAGGAGGAGTTAGCAAAGGTTTTGATACCGTTATTAAAACGGGTAAACCATCAATGAATAAAAAAAAGTACTAAAACTACTGTCGTACATATACACATTTGTAGGTGATACACATAATGCATTTATTCATAAGTAAATGTAGTTTAAATAGTTGTATATAGTCTAAGCTCAAAGGTTGTATGTGTTTAATTTGTAGAATGTATTTAAAAAATTGTTAAAAATATCGAATGAAAAAAACAATAAAATTATTTTATAAACTTTATCGATTTGTAATGAATTCATAATGATAATAAATACACAAATTTTAATTGATACATATACACACAGGCATAGACAATAATTAAGCATAAACGATGGGTAAAAGAGCACCGTCAAGTTGCAGTAGGTATTAAATATCCTACCTTCTACAATGCTATAATTAAGAATTCTAAAGAGAAATATTGCTTGCTTAGCCTCCCTACCTATTAACAGCGTTCAATCTCTTCGAAAGCACGATTTCAACTTGGTAAAACTAATAACAATTATTAAGGTTTTAATATCTTTATAATTTATTTGTTTTTAAAATCAATTTTCAAATTAAGATTTAAAATAATCAAGACTATTATTTGAATTATTCCAGTATTAAGTAATCAAAGTAGATGATTTTGTATTGCGTTGAAATTTGACACTACTTATGCAAAAGGCTTACCAAAGGTGTCTAATAATGTTAAATTAGACTTTTATTTTTGTCATTGATAGTTACTTACATCTGATAACCTAGATCTTAACCTAATATTAATTAATCACTGCTAAAATAACTTTGTTTGAAATCCACGAAAGCTATTGATAATATTTTCGTCAAAATACCCTTTACCCGTAAAGATAACAATAAAAAACATATATCTATTTATCTGTACTATATATCTATCTGATTTAAATATGTTTTCAGTTTAAGTTAATATATAAGATTATCATTTATAGATTTAAAACCCTTTGGCTTAATCAAGAAACAATGAAATATTTTTATTATAATAAAATAAAACGTCTTTACATGTATAATACAGAATATTGTGAGACACATTGTCACGTACATTTTAACTTGGATTTTATATAACAGTTTGTTAATATCATTAATTTAATTTTCACATGGTGTTGCTTAAAATAATCAACAGAGTCCCGTCTACAAAGTTACTTTGATTTGATTTTAATTCTTTATCTATTTCGAAAGTCTCACCTTTGTCTACCGAAAGCATGTACATAAATAGTAAAGTATGTATTATCATAAAACAAGTTCATTGGCAATTTCTCTACAAATTTATATTACCGTAAGACAAGTTCAATGGCAATAACTAAGAGAAGAAAACGCAATCTTATACAACGAGCTATAACACAGCGTTTTATTAATTCCAGTTGAGCTTAACTGGGCGGTGTGGTAAGATCGACCGGGCCACCTGTACCGCTATATCTGAGAATAAATAAAAGATGCGGACTTAAACGGCCACAGAGAGGCCCGCTAGCGCAGCCGAGGCTCAGTGCGAATAGAGCTTACTAACGCGATGGTCAACTATAAACGTGTGGTTTGTGAGGTAGCAGTGCTGGCAGTGGTACTGACTGTCGTCGCCGGGGCACCAACTTCCGATTGTACTGAAGCATATTACGACCAGAGGCAGAATGGCTCCGAAAATTATAGAGTGAATATCGACGGAGTAATCATAGCTGTAGCGCCAGCCGAAACCTTTATTGAAGCCGTTTCAGATTTCAGTGACTTGTTTGACATATCCGATCTTGAAGATATATTAAAACCACCGCCTTCGGGAAGCTCGACGGCTAAACCTGACGCAAATGATTCTAAGCCAGACTCCGAAAAACCAGCCGAATCACCTATTAGCGATGTTTCTCTACAATCTGAAACGAAAGCTCAGAAGAAGGAAGCGTCAATGGGTAAATCTGGAAAAATTCAAAGGTAATAATCACGATGCCGCTTTAAAAATTATTGGTCTTATTTTAATTAGAAATCTAAGCATATTAGAGTGGAAAATTCAGCAAAAGAAACCTACTGTTTGCTATAAGGTAGTTATCTATATTATGCCAAATAAACTGAATTATAAATATGAATAATTAAATCTGCCCGCGACCTCATCTGTGTGAACGTTCATAAAAGTAGTAATAAGTTAATTGATAATACTACTTATTTTAAGGATTTATTCTTGTTAAAATATTCGATTATTCGCAAAAAGGCATAAATTTTATAAAAATATGGATCCGGAACATATTTTATACATCACATTAATTACAATTTGTTCCCGCTAATCGTATATTGAATTTTATTTACCAGTCACCATTAAAAATTTTACTTATTTTATATCATATACTTGCAATTTTTTTACAGACTTAAACATCGACTCGCAAATGTTTTGATACCATTATTAAGGAAACATACAAACAATGAATCCAAAAGGATTAAAAGTTGAACATTACAATGATAAAATAGAGGCCATATAGCCGCGAGTGATAGAAGAATGCATTTATTTAGTATAGTTTTATAATTTAGTAATATGATTGTATGTGAATTGTTATGTTGAAAATAAATGATAATTTTTATTGAAAAATCCCTAATAAGTTGTTTGTCTCTTCTTTGCATCGAGTACTATTAAGTAGATGTATGTACTATCAAGTTTATATATAGTAATATTCTATTTATACGGAAAAATTTCCATATGTATAAGAATAACTTTGCTGCCGTGTGGTATCCGACTGCATAGAATAGACCACCCTCATTTCTTACCGAGGTGTTGTAAAAGTCGACTAGGGTAAGTTGACGTCTGGCAGGCGGCCGGTCGTAAAATACGTAGCCAAATCATGTGACAACATGTTTGTAACATGTTCTGCCGACCCCACTTAGAGTGAGATAAGGGCAGGAGAATGATGATGATAAGAAGAACTTTGGTGTATATCATAGACACACGAGAGGTCACAAAAAAAGCTTTTGATTCCTATGTGGCGACTCAACAGAGTTAGCAACTCATGCGTTGGTCTCAACCCATACTAGACTAGTCTACAGAAAGATTGAAATTAAGTGTAAGAGATATGCTTATACGTAAAGCATATTACAAAATTAATGATTATTTGGATGATAAAAATGCCTGGATGTGATAATCATTTCAGCTTCATACAAGGCTGCGATTTTATAATGTAAAATTTAAAATGTTTAAAAGGTTGACAGCTGAGTTTCTTGCTGGTTCTTCTCGGTAAGAGCAACATTCCGAACCAGTTGTAGCTTCATTAACCATATTGATCCTTGACGATTCAAAAGTCCTTAAAAGAACTTATTTGAATAAAGATTATTTTGATTTGTTTGATTTGAGATACAATTGAAAATTTTTAAGTAAGGCCTTAATTAAAAAAAATGCCAAGTTCAAAATAATCAAAAACTTTTAAAGAGTTGTTGCAAATTTTTGTAAACAATAGTTACAACCTAGTTTCTTTAAACAGCTCAAGTTCTAGCAAAATTATTTTAAGGAAATACGATAAAAAAGAAATATTTTAAATTGACTGAACAAAAATTACCAATTTAAAAAAGGTATAAGAACTTTGCGAAATCTACCATATTGGAAATATTTAATTTGGTTCATATTTTTCTAAAGTTTAGAAACTTTATGAGGGCAACTTGCCGGAAACACTTATTTTTATATATATCGGGCTTTAGTTTCGTATGTAGTCTATCAAAAATCATTAAGGTTAGCATTTTATTATCTTTAACAAGGTATTATCGATAACTCTTTTACAGCAGAACCTTTCGCTGGGTCTATACTTTCAATACTTGTATGGTAGACAATCCGACTGTTATAGAAGTCAGGTCTATTTGGAATATAAGGAATTATGTCATTTAGCTCGAAAAGTTTTGTTTAAAAACCAATCTATTTTATTAAACTTAATTGATGAAACTAATTTCGATTATTATGTATGTTATGGTAGAAAACATTGGGAGTAGAGGTGTAAATTAAGCAAAAACATCCTAAGCGAAACACAACTAAACACGCATGAGACGCAATAACGGTTTAGAGTTATTCGAAGTTAAAGGTGACTGAAAGGTAAAGGTGGTTATATACTGTGGTGAATAGTTACCACGTAGTAGGGTGTATTCAACGACCGACCGATGTTAGAAAACTCTAGCAGATGGAGAGACGCATACAGCTATGTGTGTTTATGTTTATCATCGTAATAATTCCGTGTCCGACGGCATGAGTGAGTTCTGTAGTCTTTGGAGGATGAGCAAGCTGACTTGAAACGCGCACATAAGATGCTTTCTGATCTTAAAGATGCCTTCATAGATTATTGATAAACTAATCTTTTGGTTTATGGAAGGATGGAGTTGCCCGGGAACCACTAACACAATATATCATAATATTATTTAGAGGAGAGAGACCTACACAAAACAGCACAATTCATCAGAGCCTTATATAAAATTAGTTACATCGTTGCAAAATTAAAATAGATGCCACTATATTATATACCTTATTTATTTATTGTATATTTATCGAATCATTAGTTTTCAGGGAGCATAACATATACCTCTCATTCAGGACTCGCTTGATAAAATCATGATAATGGTGATATAGACTTATAAATTTTAGTAGCGGGTTTATAAATAGAAAATGATATATTTAAAATATGAGAAGATTTGATAGTTAATTATTTAACTGATTAACTTTAAAGAAATGTTTCTTTTCTTAGTTATTCAAATTTAATTGTATTCACGATCGACATTCAGCTGTAGGTATCAGATATGTCGTTAAATTAAAGGCACAACTAACTAATTAAGTAGAAAACCGACAGGACGATTGTGTCGTGGTAACCGTTACGGTGTGCTCGATTTAGCCAGCGACTGGTTAGCGGGTGCCCAGTAAAAGCGAGAGCGAGAGATGGCGCGGCACAGTCTTCGACCAGAAGGCGCAAAGGACGCACGCACCATGCTCCTAATACTAACATGTATACTGGCCACAGTCGCCGCCGCACCGTATCACGACCTGAGGCAAGACGGGGAAAGAAACGCGCAAGTAGACGTCAAAAACCTAGCATTTATCATCGTTATACCTAAAAAAATTCCCCTAGTCGAAGAACTATCCAGTATAATTAAGAATGTGATGACACGAAGTGGAGATGACCCAATTGCACAGGACAAAGATGATACTCACTCAACGGACGCATTTGTAAAGCCCAGTACGCCGTATCGTGTTGTGATTGGTTCCGATTCTGATAGCGATAAATTAGTGGAAGCTGGAAAAGGCAATGCGATAGTTATCGCCAGCAGCCTGCGTTCCGATGCGGAAGCTGAAACCCATGAAGACGACGCAGAGATGAAACTAATAGGAGCAACAGAACAATGTGGCCCTGACTACAAACGGGACCCGGTTAGCCTTATTTGTCAACCTATAGCAGAGACGAAGCCCGAAAATAACCCAAAACCGATCCACGTATAACATGACATCTGAATTAGTGAAATAAGATATTTATTTTGTCAAAGAAAAACTTTTTAGTACACATTAATTGTTACGTATTTATATGTAAATAAAATTATAATAACAGGTCACTTTTTAATTACCTGAGGTAGTTAATAAAATATTAAGATATCACTTAGAATATAATATAACTATTAAATAAGTATTTAATAAATAAGAAACAATTTTCGCAATAGTCAGCTCATTTATTATTTCTCAAAAATTCGTCACTTTGACGGCGACAATGTTTTCGTTATATTATTGACTTACCTTTTTAAATGAGATTATATTGAAACACGTCGTAACAATCAACATCCTAACAACATTTGGTACCCCGCAAATATACTGAGATAACCCCTGGGAATGATTCTACCACCGATTCGATATGCTGATTGTACTGAGACTACTCTATATACTCAATCTCTATATAAACTCAATACTTGCTCTTTTGACCCTGTAAAACAAATCGGCGCATGCTAAGCTGTTCCAGCATTTCGCACCTCGAGCTCACCCCATTTCACACTTAATCACTGTCATCGCATAACACAGCACAATTAATGGTGACCAACTCAGCAGATACACACGTAAACAGACTCGCCGATTAACGCTCAAAGAACAATCACCACATCCAGGCAGAATCTAGCTGGCAGTCATTGCAGATGGCAATGACTAGGGCCTTACATAGCACATCGTTACGTTGATCTCACAGAGTTTATAAACCGAATATCATTAAATGTCATCATTAATCTCTCCAATAATAGTTTTAATAGCAACCGCGGGGCGCAATCATCTCTTAAAATGTCCAGATATTTCTTTTGTCCAGTCTATTTGTATGGTTACATGCCTTTCTGGACATAACAACGATATTTTTTCTTAACACTTATTCAGTAAATAAGAAACATCTCGTAAAAGTTAACTCATTTATTATTCCATACATAACACACTATATAGTATTATGTCTCAACAACTCAACAATATATACACTGTAGTCTTTGACACAGACGGCGACAATGTGATGGCTGAACAACAAAGATTACAGAATACATAATGAAACTGAAAATAATTTTGAGATATGCGTACCTTGCCAACTTGCATCTAAGCCCCAATCTATCTCTTAGAAGAGACCCTTACCCAGTATTAACATAAGAGGAGTACTTTTTTGGACAATTTTTTATTTAAGAATTCACATTTTATGTTGAGTGCAATTGTGAGCTATAAAATGTTTTAAATTGAATAATATATATGTGTATTTTTCTATTTAAAACTATGATGCACTAAATGATAGCAAATATAATAATCGCTATTTCATTGCAACTTTTTCTCTTTGTGGCTAACAGTTAGAGAAAACAAATTCTCAATACTATCTTGTAAACTATATAACAACATACTATAAGATAGGATACTCATCAAATTCCGAGCTGACGTAGATAAAAATAGACTACTATTTTATTATTTTTCTGAATAATGGAACACGTATCTACAAATATTTTAACTTTACGTCTTAGTTTATAATATAGTTGAAGTCACCTTTTGCGGAAATAAAATTCTATGCTCCAAAATGTATTACTGTAGAATTGATAGATATTGACATTGTACACTCCTGGCGAAGTGGTTGTATCTTAGGACGTCTATGGGACGTAAATTGGTTGCGGGTTCTGTGAGACACTTACACTTTGAGACTTCATCAATATATAGTTCCTATATTGCATCAACTGATATTTTATATTACAGTACATATAAGTACAGTATAAAGTACTACATATTACTACTAACTCTCGCGATTTTTACTTAGTATTGTCAAATTATACGCATTTAATTATAAATCATTTCATGCATAAGGAATTACAAAATTCTCATAATAAATAAAGACTTTATTGTGAGAATAAAGTAACAGCCTGTTACTTGCCCACAGCTGGGCTAAGGCCTCTTCTCTCCGTTTTTGGAGAGAAGGATTGGAGCTATGACCTACCACGCTGCTCCAATGCGGATTGGTAGGTTACACATATCCCTAGAATTCTCTAGAGATATGCAGGTTTCCTCACGATGTTTTCCTTCACCGAAAAGCGTGTGATAAATTGCAATTATCAATTAGACACATAAGTTTTAATAGAAAAACTCATTGGTGCCTGCCCGAGGTTTGAACCTATGTCGTCTAAAGAGTCGCACGGTCTCACCGCTAGGCTATCACAGCTTAATTGTGAGAATATGCCATGTCAAAATATATACTTTATTATCGTCATGTTGGCATATAGAGTATGTCTAGTCGTATGGCTGGAAGGAACCGATTGACGTCCTAAAATGGGATGTTTGTTGTTGCGCTAACTGAAGAACTCAGTGTTGGACCGACGGGTTATTGAGTTCAATGGGTTATAAATTGAAAAATAGTTTACGTACCAAAATGAACCATATCCTGGCAATGAATATGGTTCATTTTTATTGGCAGAGCGATGGGGATAATCAGACAGGATAATGACACGCTGTGACTGTGCATCGGTCGAAACATTCTGGAAACCCATAATAAAGCAGTGTATAAACAGGTATTGAAGACTAGCCATGACCGACTACGAAAACAAGTTCAATGGAACATTCCTAACTGAATGACGGCGGAGAACGTCGTCCCACAGTACAGTGGCCCACATTTAATTTTATTAAATCCTGTTTACTATAACTGGGCGGTGTGTAAAGATCGACCGGACCGCCTCTACCGCTATCTCTGAATAAATAAACGATGCACCGCTAAATGGCTACAGAGAGGGCTAGCGCAGCAAAGACTCAGTCTGGCTACAGCTGACTAACGCGATGGTCAACTACAAACGTGTGATCTGTGAGGTAGCGGTGCTGACAGTGCTAACCGTCGTGTCAGGAGCACCAACTGATAACGTTACGGAAGGATACCATGATCACCGGCAGAATGGTGTCGAGAATGTAAGAGCGAAAATCGACGGAGTACTCATAGCTGTAGCGCCAGCTGATTCGTTCATTGATGGTATTTTGGATTACATGGACCCTACCGACGACACATCGGATCTTGAAGCCATTGCAGCGTTATTGAAACCCCCGCCTTCGGTAAGCTCAACGGCTAAGCCAGAGGCAAATTCCAAGCCAGACATTGAAAAACCCGCCGAAACGCCTCTGAGCGATGTTTCTTTACAATCTGAAACAAAACAAGGAAAAAGTTCTCAGAACAAAGAAGCGTCCACGGGAAAATTGGGGAAAATTCAAAGGTAATTTTTGATAAGTAATCTATAATAAACAAAACTTTAACTAGTAAATTATAGTATTATAGTGTTATACTTAGTTTAATTATATATACTATATTACTTTAATTATACTTCTAATTATATAATTATATATTACTTTAATTATATATACTAGTATTTAAATATTACAACAGAAATATAAACGAAATAACTAGTGCTATAATATTGTTTAGAAAACAATAGTGATACATATATATGCCGAATAAGCCAACGCAATTTGTTTAGTTTAAAATAGTTGAAAAATTAGATTAAAATTAGAAATTTATAGTATCTTGTATTAATAACAAACAAACAAACAATAACTACTGAGAAACTGATGTTGTCATTCAATGAATGTACAATAAATCACAATATCGGCGATACGTTATAAATATATTCAAAATAGAAACAAATTAATCAACTTATGTATAACCCACTTAGTATTATAATAACAACCTTTTTTTTCTTTACAGACTAAAACACCGACTCGCAAATGTTTTGATACCATTACTAAGAAAACATGTCAACACTGAAGCTTAATATATAAAAAAAGAAGTTAAACAATACTATGATAAAATTGAGGCTGTTTAGCTACGAGTGATACGAAAAATGCATTTATTTATATATAGTTTAATAATTCATGGCTAAGTTATATTTTACAATTGTGAGTTGTTTTGTTACAAATAAATGATAATTTTTATTGAAAAATCCCTAAAAATATGATTGTGTTTAATTTTTTTGGTACATTATGTAATACGATATCTACATTCTGAAATAGACATGGACTGAAATGAAAAAACTGCAAAATTCTGTAAATAAAATTATTTTTAATAGATTGCTCTACTCTACACAAAGAAATGACTGCCAATGCCAAACCAAGTGGTACCATGGGGTTTGAATATGATTAAGAAAGATTAAATGTATAAATTTAAAATAATTTCTAAAAATGTGTAGTATGACTTCAATTTAATAACAATATGTTCAAGTAAATAAATAGTAGCTCATAATTTGTTAATATAAAAATAAGTCCAATTCCAGAATAAAACCCAAGCTAGTTAGCAAAATCAACATTCTACTTTCATTCGCTATGTTATTTTTGATAATCAATCCGGGTCTTCTCGGTACCCTGTAAGGGTGCCGGGGTACGGGCCTCGAGGCGAACCTCTTTGCCCGGGCTGCTCCTCGCAGGCCTGTGGGCCTGGTCAGTATTGGGGCCGGTTGGCCCAGGTCACCTTTGGTGATTTTAATAATTTGAAGTTTAAAGTATCACCTGTAACATAGTACATACCTAACGGAGAGCTTCAGGTATTGTACTAACTTGACCGAAACAGCAAGAAATAC
This sequence comes from Morpho deidamia, assembly GCA_947086505.1. Lineage (NCBI taxonomy): Eukaryota > Metazoa > Arthropoda > Insecta > Lepidoptera > Nymphalidae > Morpho > Morpho deidamia. Next base: position 5,383,169 of record CAMTZC010000015.1, read on the forward strand.
ATTTGATTAGATTAGCAAAAGCAAGTTGCAATGCAGCGCTTATCGTAGTCGAAGATTAAGAAAAGTAGATACTAAATGAAATTTAATTGAAAAGAAACAGATTTTTGTTTTTCTGCAGAAAAATGTATGTATGTGTTGTTTTCAAGAAATTTATTCAAAACACTATTTTTATAACGTGTTAACTGTTTAAAATGAGAAAGTCTTGGACAAAAGTAATAATAAAATTATTTTGCTATAATCCGCGATACAGTTACACCACGACAAAAAGCGATTTTGTCGTGGAGTCTAATCTCCTGATGATACTTCGGTTGCGGGGCGAAACGATTGTTAAGTTTATGATAGTAAACGTGTGTAGTGGAAGTGGTGAAGGTTTGTGCATGTGTTTTTACGAATCCTGCACGTATCGGGTATGAAAATACGGATAGTCCACTATACATTTAAAACTATATATATTTTATATTTACTGTATCGCGGATTATAGCAAAATATTTTTTTTTTTACTTTTGTATTATGGATCTCCGCAAATTAACGCCTAATTCTATGAATTATTTAAAGTCTTGGACCTCACACAGTTTTTCAAAAATTATGAACAATGACTGTAATAAAACTGATATCAAATATTATTGACGACAGATAAGCCTTTGGGCGTCTTCTCAGCTTACGCTAAGTGATAATGTACTGAAGCATATTAAAGGACTAATTTAGAAGCTATATCACAACCATTACATTAAAATAGTTCTAACAGGTATCTGTTTATCTGAATAGGATTTGAAGGGAACTAGCTACGGTCGAAGACTTCCGTAAACCTAGCTAATAATTTAGAAAATATTATATTTGATTACTATTTGATTATGAATGGACTTATGAATTTGTTTTACTTAACTATCCAGCGCGTAAAATTTATAAAGTTTATATATATAATTAATTAATGGTACCCGCTACTTAAGTACCCTAAATAAAGAAATTTGTTTTTTTCCCTGTTCCCGAAAGTAAAACGGATTTTTTTATCCTATAAGTTACTACGGTGTATAAGCTTTAATTGTGCAATATTTCATCATTATTGACCCTTTAGATTACGATGAAAGCACACACAGACGGGAAGACTTTCGCCCTTATGTGAATATAGATGTAGTTCAAGAATCGAGAGCATGATTACATTTCATCACTACTTGCTTAACGGTAAAAGTAGGAATTAATAATAAAGTGCAATCCATAATACCCGGGATGGAAAACATTAACAAGCTAAGTTAAAAAAGTTTCAAACAAATTTTCATGGCCATACTGATAGCAGTTGAGGAGTACCCTCGTCTGGACCCAATCCTGGCAGCAGCATCAGGTCATGCCTATCATAACGGGGCTGGACCAGTATGTAAAATTTAAGCTCAATCGGACACCGAGAAGTGGTTCAAATTTAACTTGCAAGATTCCATCTTCACATATATACACGGCAAGTTTAATAATTACACCATGTTTGTTAATAACATCAGATTAGTTGACAAGCTGTGATAGCCCAGTGGTGAGACCGTGCGACACTCTAGAGACGAACATGGGTTCAAACCCGAGCAGGCACCAATGAGTTTTTCTATTAAAAACTTGTGTCTAATTGATATTTGCAATTTATCACACGCTTTTCGGTGAAGAAAAACATCGTGAGGAAACCTGCATATCTCTAGAGAATTCTAGGGATATGTGTAACCTACCAATCCGCATTGGAGCAGCGTGGTAGGTCTTAGCTCCAATCCTTCTCTCTCGAGAGGAGGCCTATTCCCAGCAGTGGGATATTAACAGGCCGTTACTTTACTATTTACTACTTTTTATATGAGATGAGTGGTCATAGACAAAGTAAAGTTAAATTCTTATTCATCCTCGAGGCGGTCGGTGCATCTGGTGCTCCCGATGCACCGGTTAGCGGAGGGGGGCTTTTTTTTGAGGGGTTCCCACCTAGAGGAGGACAGCAGCTCTGGGATCAGAGTTGCTGCTGGTGGGGATGGGGTCAAATAAGGTACCCTGCCCCTGCCGTCAGTAGCGTGGTGGAACATACAGGTCGTTTTAGTCGGTGCGAGTCCGACATAACCACCGCCCGTCCCCGTCGGGCGGTAGTACCCATAAGGGGTTTTTTTCTGTTTAAAAAAAAATCTTATTCATAATAAATATGATTTAGAACAGAAAAACATTTATTTCGCGGTTTATGCGCTTGACCGGATATCTTATTCAAAAGTTCCTCGTCTTTGTATAAATAACGTATCCATTATAGATAGAAAGTTCAGGCACAACAAGCTTTCACTAAAGCTGACTAATTACTTGCAAAATGAGGACACAGACTAGACTTTAAAAGTTGTCCGCGAACACTTTCTTTGAGACTAATCGTTAATATAGAATAATTACTTATTCATTGTAGTATTCTAATGGTATTTTTTATAATACAAATGTCGAAGCTCTTCATAAGGCAAGCATGTTTTTAATAAGAAATCGTTAGTTTTTTGGGTTGCAAAAAAAATGTTGGTTTTATTGTACAACCGTTGGTTACTGCAATGAAGGATTTTGTAAACTATCTGTTTCAATACGGTTAAGGTAAAGTGTGTTTGTTTCATGATCAGGACTGGAGAGCGACGTAGACTGTTTTATATCCGTTCACTAAAGTCCAGCGGTGAGACCGAGCAACTCTTTGAAGGAGTTGCGGATTCAAACGGGACAGGCACCAATCAGTTTTTCAATTAAAACGCATGTATCTAATTGCAATTTATCACATGCTTTTCGATGAAGGAACATATCGTGAGGAAACCTCCATATCTCCAGAGAATTCAAGAATTCTCTAAGATACTCTACCAATCCGAATTGAAGCATCGTTGTAGGTGTTAGCTTCAATTCTTCTCTCTAATAAACGGAGAGAGGAGGCCTATGCCCAGCAGTGGGATAGTAATAGGCCATTACTTTACTTTAATAAAAGCCCACGCAAACCCAGTTGCGGACATACGCTAGTAACTTATAAATAAAATCATAAATGTATCGATTTAAATAGTTAAATTATTTAATTTATTTAAATTGTCTACGAGTCATTGTTGTTTGTTAACTCTTGTTTCTTCTTTGCCGGCTGGCTTTGCCTGTAAAATAAACAAAATTATTTTCACAGCTCTATTCGATAGTTTACCACATCACATATATATTTTGAAAAGTTTACCTTGCCGATACCAGTACTTTTTATTATAGAACTCACCTTGTTTTTGAATTTTCGCAAAAATTGTTTCGTCCCGCGTCGATGCAGAAGACTCCTGCATGCCGTCGACTCGCTGACAATGGTGTCGCTCGCGACTTTTCCTGTAAAATGATAATATGATAATGAAATTTCCAGTTATTCAATTATAAACGTTCTCAGCTTTATTAAATTCGATAATTTACCACACAACATAGTATACTAGATACTTCGAAAAGTTTACCTAAACGATAGCAGTATGACTAAAAAAAATCTGGCCTCTCGTTAGTAAGTATTTACAGCTTTTGATAAACTACGCTTATCAGTGTTGTATGGATCTCAAAGAACGTTGACACCCTGTATATTCAAAAACATTAAAAGAAAGCTTTTCTTCAGTAACTCTGTAGTGCCGTAGAGCCCTCGTGCATGTTGACATATTTCGATTGCATATTTCTGACCAATCGCGCTTCATCTAAGGCTGCATCATCGCCCAGAATGGTATCAGACATTATCGCAGTCAAAGCCCCGCCTACTACGTATATATGTCAAAGCTGAGGTAAATATGACAAGAAAGCTTTTAAAAAAAGTGGTCCTAAGTTAGCAAATGAAAGTGTTTTTTTAGTAACTGTGAGTAGCTGTAAGTTGTGCGGATCTACTGATTAATTCGTATACCAAATGTGCGCGTGCGCAGTTGGTACGGAACTGTGTTATCGTAACGATAACCTACGTATTCTGTCAAAGGTGACGAGCTATCCGATTCATGTAACATCACGACATCGAGACGATATAAATAAAATATACTTTAATAAATATACGGGATAATCACACACGCCGTCGTCTGTCCCCAAAGTAAGTAACTAATTACTTGTGTTATGCGTGATAGACAACTGGTAAATTTACTTATATATCAAATGGGTTAAATGGATCTCCTCAGCCAGTGACAGTGGCTGATGGAATTGCCTACTGCGGGGCACGGTTTGGATTCAGCAAACCAGTCGATTATATAAAACTGCATAGTTAGAAGGCATTGGTTACTCACCTGACATGCATCCTACCAGGTCATGGCTTCTCTTGGGAAATATTTAGAAAAATATGCGAGCCAAAAGCCGTCTCGAGTATGCCAAGAGTACGGTGCTTAGTACGATATGATTTTTCGGTCTCTTGTAAGAAGTCTCGTAACTTAAGCACATCTGACAACATTCACCGTATAGCAGCTTGATGACAGATAACGATAGAAAGTTTTCATGTGATACTTATTTATGGGAATTTAATCGTTATTGAGTCAACTTTTGAAAGTCAGATAAACCGGTGTAAAGAGTCAACAGGAAAATCTATAAGTACTTGTTCTGAATGTTTAAACAATATTTTCCTTAAGCAAATAGAGGGGGTCCAGAAGTAGAATGAAAACCTACTAATAAGTTAAAACTTTTGATGATTTCTTTTTATTGGAGCTATTTAGAAAATTTAATAGAAAACAAATCTGATATCGCTAATTGTTTATTTACATTTTTAAGCCGGAATACATTATGTATTTCATTCACGAATAAAATCATATATTCATTGCATTCACTCACACGACTGATCAGTATTGGTGACCATTACGTTGAAAATATTAACTTCCTCAATGAGCTTATTTAAAAAAGAACTTTTCAAGGTCAATTTACATTATTACAAAAATTCTTGCCGAAATAATTAGCTACTTAAATACTCGTTCGTCAATCAGCTGTAAGTATCACGCGTGTCATACATAAAACTGAGAGGACGATCGTGTCGTCGGAACCGTTACGGTGTGCCCAATTCAGCCGGCGACTGGTTCGCGGGTGCCCAGTAAAAGCAGAGCGAGGGAAGGCGAACCGCAGTCTCCGATCAGAAGGTGCGATAGACGCACGCACCATGCTTCTCATACTAACATGTATACTGGCCACAGTCGCCGCTGCACCGTATTATGATCTAAGGCAAAACGGGAAAGAAAACGTAGACATTAATGTCAAAAATGTAGCAATTGTCGTCGTCATACCCAAAAAAATTGCTGTGCCCGAGGCACTAGCACATATCATACTTGAGGCTGTGTTGGGACGAAGCGGCGATAAGCATATTGCGCAGGACAGGGCTGATGTCGAGGTAATGGAAGCGTTTGTTGAGCCCAATACGCCGTATCGTGTTGTAATTGGTCCTAATTCAGAGGGCGATAAGTTTGTTGAAGCCGACAAAGACAATGCGATAGTTATCGCCGGCCGACGGCGTTCTGAAGCGGAAGTTGAATCTCATGAAAGTGATGAAGAAATGAAACTAATAGGAGCAACAGAACAATGTGGCCCTGACTACAAACGGGACCCGGTTAGCCTTATTTGTCAACCTATAGCAGAGACCACGCCAGATAATAATCCTGAAGCGATCCATGTATAACGTGCTGACTGTATAAGTTAATTTAGTTATTTATTTCGTTGAACAAATTTTAATTATTAGGAATTTTATGTAAATAAAAATATTTTTAAAGTTACTTATTTTATACTACTTCACTTAAACTAGATAAGTACCTAGATGAATAAATAAATATCAAGTAAAGCAATAGGACATTAATAGGATTATAATGTGTGCTTTAGAGTATTACGAGTAAAAATAATTAATACATTGGCAATTGACCGAAATAATAACTCTAGCCGAATTTTGGTATTTCCTGATAAAATACAGAATCGCCGAATAGCAAATTTTTAAATTTATCGTGAATCAAGCAAATCTCAGAATGACAATAATTATATTCTCTTTTACGACCATAGGTAATAATTTTTTTAACATCCTTCTTATAAATAAATAATAAATCTAATAATTTCCATCTGATAACATCTTGGCTAACAAATGATGCTAAAAATTTGGGCTAAAACTTTATTACGTAAAAATAATTCCTCTCAACTTCTTATTTAAATCGAATCAAAATATTCTTTATTCAAGTAAACTTGTAAACAAGCGCTTTTGAATCGTCAACTTTACTGCTGGTTCGGAAAGCTGTTCCTGCCGAGAAGAGCCAGCAAGAAACTCGGCGGTTGCTCTTTTTAAAATATAAATCTTAGAACTAGTTACATTTATTTATTACTGTCTTGTACAGGGTAGAAGTGCACCTATATCCACACATCCTTATCATCTAAGTAATCTTCAACAGTATAGTAGGCTTTCTGTATCAGCCTCTTTTTAACACTGGTTTTAAACTGCTGTAATGGCATGGCCAAAATTGATTTCGGAATTTTATTATATAATCTTATACCCATACCCAAAAACGATTTACGTACTTTTGCTAGGCGCAAAGCAGGAGTCGCAAGCTTATGTCGGTTCCTACTTTGTCTATTATATACATCACCTATCGTTTTATAATTCTTTATATTTTTATGTACAAAAATTACATTGTTTAAAATATACTGTGAAGCAAATGTAAGAATACGTATTTCCTTAAACTTCTCACGCAGAGAATCACGCGGACTTAAATTGTAGATGCCACGTATGGCTCTTTTTTGTTTCGCTAATATTTAATTACTCTATTATGGAAGTTGGGTGATAATAACATAAAGTTTATCAAGATTGACCTGTCGTATATAAAACTATTCGTTACGTTAATTTTTTCATTTCATATTATACTATATCTTTAGTTACAAGTTTTTTGTTTTTATTATTTTTTTAATTTACTTAAATAATAGATAAAAAATCAAATAATACATACCAAAAATCAAAAACATTTGTCTGGAATGCATGTGACAAAGTTAGTTTGAATACAATTTATTATTAAAATTACGTATTTGTAGAATTAAAATAAAATAAAATAATTATTTAATTCATGTATTTGTGTAACAGACGATATTAGATGCAAACGTATTAAAAATGAGAAAATGATTGATTGACACTTTCTCGTTATTTTAAAAAAAACGTATATGAAGACTGATGTACGTTTTTTTCATATATATTTTAATATATGCCGTGGTGTCCGGCTAAGTCGAAAAGACCAGCCTCATTTCTTACCGAGGTGTCGTAAAGGCGACCAAATCGTGCGACAACATGTTTGCAACATGTGGGGCCGACTCCAGTTATAGCGGGAGTATGATATACATGCAATAGGAGATATGCACCTGTACCTTCTATAGTAAACAGTTTTTGTCATGTGCACAATGTGCACGTATTTTCATTTTTTTAAATATTTATAGAATTAGACGTTGCTTTGCGGAGATCCTTTATATAAAAGTAATAATAAAATTATTATGCTATAATCCGTTACTTTATTGTAAAGTAAATAGAAAAAATATATAATGCTAAATGTATAGTGGAATATCCGTTTTTTTCATACATGCAGGATTCGTAAAAACACATCCACAAAACTCCACCACCGCCACCACAATACACAAGCACTACACACGTTCACAATCACAAACTCAACAGTCATTTCACCCCGAAACCCAAGCATCATTAGGAGATATCTCCTTCATTTTTTCCTTTACGTTAGCATTTTTTTGTTTTCTAAATACAATCCTAAAAACTTTTGCACTTGTTGTGCTATTGAAAAAGTGTGAATCGAACTTATAAGACGTTAAAACACAATCCCCTTTCAGTTGATGTAGGTCTTCGCTCCTCATTATCTACATCATCATTTTCTTATTAAAATTTCACTCTAAGTGGGGTCGGCACAATATATTTCGTCTTCCATTCTTTTGTATCATTCGCCAACTCTGGTGCTATTCCTTTTATAACATATTGTTCAAACAACCCATCCATTTTTTTCTGGGCCCTCCCTTTAGTCATATATCCATCTACATTCATACTTAAACAAGGGCGTAGCCAGAATTCTATACATACCATATTGTTTTAGTAAATTTTATATAATATATTAAATAAATAAATATATGGGACACTTAATTAAGCTAAGACCAAGGTTAGGGACGTCATGGTAGTGATTGCTAAGAAAACTGACTGAAAAGAGGACTAGACAGGACCGGGCACAAGACCGCCGGGCGTAGAATGAAATTTAGACTATATACATTTAATCATGGTATTTAAAATATGAGTAGCTCACATTAGTACGACCTATAATGTACCTCACCTCCATGTGAGGTGCATTATAGGTTGTATGCAAGCGTTATAAAGTATCCTATGTTGCGAGTTATCAGTTTCCCAGTTTTACTGATTGTAAGGGGCGACAGCTCCCCCCACTTTGCCCGTACCGCGCTACGCCGATGTACTTAAAACTCGATAAAGCTTCTTTTTAGATGGAAAAATATTTCCATGATATATACCTACAAATATATTTTTACTATCAAATAAAGATAACGAAATATTGTAGATAAAATAAGATAATCAGTGAATACTTCATATAAAATGTTTGCAATTTAGAATATATCTTTTATATTGCCGAGACGCGATAGTGTCGTATACTAACGAAAATAAATAGATTTATAATGGCGTCTGAATATAAAAGCAGTAAAGATTTTCCTTTTGAAATTGAAGTACTTGATCCAGATGGTGATCAGGAATTAATAGAACATTTACAAGGTAACTATTAAATGAAATCTAACTTATATAATTGTATCCAAGTTTAATACTATTAAATATTTACGTGGCGTTGCTTTTTTGAATAACCGAAGAAAAGACGGTATGTAAAAAGTTACTGAATCGAAATACCATTTAAATTAAAATTAAAGAAAGTAATTTAATTAAAATAACTTTTTTACTTTTAATTTAATTTTTAATAATAAAAATCTTTTTACATAAAGTCAACGTATACCTATTCAACTTATAGTGAATAGTTTGAATTTGAATTTATACAAGTTTGCTTTCACAAGCTCTTTCAAATCGTTAAAAAATTAATGTTAGAAAAGGTGCTCTTACCGAGAAGAACCAACAAGTAACTCGGCGGTCACTCTTGTCAAAAATAATTATTTTTGTACATATATATAATAAAAAATGTATGTATGTATACGTAATTATTATATGTTGATTTATATGAACTCCTTGAATAAGTTGTTGTAGTAGCGGCCTGTTACAATCCCACTGCTGGGAATTGGCCTCGTCTCTCCGTTTCAGGAGAGAAGGGTTGGAGCTAAGAACTACCACGCTGCTCCAATGCGGATTGGTAGGTTAGTTAATAAGTTGTTGAGTATGTAGAATTTACTACTCATATTATATTGTTTATAATGGGATTTATAATATATCAATCCTTGGTTGATCAATTTGCTTACTCTATCCAACACAAAATATGAGGGTAAAAGTTCTAAAATCTTATGGAACCCCAGGTATATTGTTTTTTGTGTTTTTTAGCGTACGATGAGGAATTCATACGTATTGGTCCGAAAAAGTATGTCATTCAGACAAGATATTTACCGGAAGCTGCAAATATTTACAACTTCGCACTGAGACCTGATGATACATTCATTGTGACATTTCCAAAAACAGGTAAATATTTAGTTGTCAATAGATAATTTTTTGAGTACCAGTTACTTCCTGCAACTTTATCTAATAGGACCAGATCCATACCTAAAATTACGTCGAACATCGTTACTGAAATAAGGTCAAACACATACACTTTCACATTTATAATTGCTAAGGATTGTAGGTTTATGAGACAATTCGCCGTTGTTAACTTTTGTTTAATGTGTATTCAAAAATATATAATATAATTTAGTTTTTTTTATTATTATAAGCTAATTTTACTTTAAAAAAAACCGTCTCGGTTTTAATACCATTCAATTGATTAAGAGGTTGAATGTAATGAAACTTCAGAAGACCCCATGAAAGTGTGTCTTCGAAATTTAAATGTTCTTCAGATTGCAAAGAATAACGGTTAAATCCAACACAAATCATGACTATACAATCTTATAAAGTCTGGCAGTATAAAGTCAATTTCCATCCTTCCATAATGTTGCAAGAATAGCATAGACACAGTCTGCAACAAGACTCCCATATGCTATGGGACATCTTTATCCGGTTGCCAATACAGAAAATAGTACAAAACTTATATAAGATCATGTGTAAGGCGAGCTTTGAATTCGCGTACCTTCTGAAAGTCTAATTGGTTAATCTCCAAAAAATACTGAAAGAATTTATGTGAACAGGCACTTTTGTGGTTTATTAGAAAAGTTCACGTCTTTAGAGATCACGACCACTTTAATATGAACTCTTTAAGCGCTTTTAGAAGACTTACTTTAAAATAGCTAAGAAGCACCCGATTCTGCGTACATCAGTGGTTTCGAACTACGTTGATACCGCCTAATGACGCTGTTCAGCCATTAGAGCTAACAGTATTTTGCATTAATGATGTGCAGTCATCTGGATCGGCCTTAGTTATGGGTGTGCCTCAAGGATCAATCCTTGGTCCCTTTCTGTTTTTAGTATATATAAATGATCTACCATATTTCATTCATGATATTTGCGACATTGTACTGTTTGCTGATGACACATCTTTAAAATTTAAAGTAAATAGGAATGACGATAATAATATTGACGAAGTAAACAGTGGATTGTCGCAGGTAGCTCAATGGTTCAGGCTAAATAATTTGGTACTAAACTCAAATAAAACGAAATGTTTAGAATTTGCATTACCTAATGCAGCTAAAACAGCAAATGAGCTCTTAATAGACAATGTACCACTAAAAACAGAAAATACAACTGTATTTTTGGGAATGACGTTGGATACAAAACTCCAATGGAGCACACACATAACAGCTCTCGCAGGGAAACTCAGTTCAGCAGCCTATGCTATTCGAAAGATAAGACAGTTTACAGACGTCGAAACAGCAAAACTAGTTTATTTTGCTTACTTCCATAGCATTATGTCTTATGGAATAATGTTATGGGGTAAATGCGCTGATATTGAGAAAATTTTTGTATTGCAAAAAAGAGCCATACGTGGTATTTATAATTTGAATTCGGGTGAGTCCCTGCGAGAGAAGTTTAAGGAAACAGGTATTCTTACGTTAGCTGCACAGTATATTTTTAGCAATTTGATTTTTGTGCATAAAAATATACATAATTATAAAAAGATTGGCGATGTATATAATAGACAAAGTAGGAACCGACATAAGCTTGCGGCTCCTGCTTTGCGCCTTGTAAGAGTACGTAAGTCGTTTGTGGGTTTGGGTATAAGATTCTATAACAAAATTCCACAATCAATTTTAACTTTGCCATTACAGCAATTTAAAAATACTGTTAAAAAGAGGCTGATACAGAAAGCCTATTATACCGTGGAGGCTTACATTGATGATAAGAATGCGTGGATATAGCTGCTCTTTGACCTTGTGCAGGATAGCTATGACAAAAAGTAATTAGTATTAAGAATCTTCTTTTTTAAAAGAGCTCCACCGAGTTTCTTGCTGGCTCTTCTCGGTAGGACGGCTTTCCGAACCAGCAGTAAAGTTGACGATTCAAAAGCACTTGTTTACAAGTTTACTTGAATAAAGAATATTTTGAATTTGAATTTGAAAGTATATTGTAAAAAAAACGATCCACGTACAAGCTATACATAGCATACAATAATAGGAGTTCACACACAAATCAACTATATCATTTAATTTCATAATATGTAGTTCTTTTACGTTCAAATCTAAGAATAACAAAAAGTGGAAGATGGAGCCTTCCTCTTTTAGTTATAGTTATTCAAAAATTTGTGCATGTAACGTTGGAATAATCATTCCAATCCTATGCTCGAATGCTAATTCAGTTATTTAGTAGGTAGTTTTTGTATTTGTATATACAGAAAACCTGGTTAGTAAGTGTTAAATACAGGCGATTTTTTTTAATTTCGTGCAATCGTTGTTTCATTTTTGATTCAAAAAATAATTGCATTATTTTATAGTGTTAATTTTTTTTTTTAAGTGTGCAGTTCATAAAAACATTATATATCTATATTTATTATAAAACCTATACTTATTATAAAACAAAGTAACAAAAAGCTGTCTGTCTGTATGTAATCGATTTTCTCAAAATCAACTGTACCGATTTTTGTACGGTTTTCACCAAAAGATAGAGCAATACCTCCGGATGGTTTAGATAAATAGTATGATAGATAAATAGTAGATAAATATATCGGTATTATGTAAATTGTGTTGAGGAGATCGAGCAGTTGTTAAAAAACTTGTTTGCTGGGAACTTTAGTCGCGTGCGTAAACCAGCAGAGATACGCTAAAGTGATGTACTAGAGAATTGTAGATCTATAAAAATACTTCAAAGAACCTTTACCTCATAAGGTTAACTCACAATAACTACTTTTATGTTTAAAATTTGAATTATAGAAAAAAATGTGACACGCTAATTACCACGCGGGCCTAGCCGCTGGCACAGCTAGTAATAGATAATATTGAAAAACAAAAATATCTTATTATTAACAGGAACAACTATCACTCAGGAATTAATATGGCTTATAAGCAATAATTTTGATTATGAAAAGGCCAAATCAAAGAAACTCATCGAAAGGTTTCCATTTCTGGAGTAAGTTATATTTGTTAAATAGCCATTGATACTAAAAGTAAAGAAAATAAATATGTTTTAAACATACATTATATATTTTTTTTCAGAATGCCACTGTTAAATCTTATTAAAAAGGAACCGTTCACAGAAGAGCAGGAGAAAGAAATTAAAAACTCTTTTGTTGCCTTAACTGTTAAAGAAATAGCGGAAATGCCTTCGCCAAGGTTTATTAAATCCCACCTTCCACTTTCGCTATTACCAAAAACATTATTAAATAATACAAAGGTAAATGATTGAAGATAAGAAATAACAGTAAACTTTTTAATCTACATAAATATTGCCTATTAATTTAAAAGGAGAAATTCAACTTCTGCACAATTTTTACACTGTAATAATTTTTTTACATTTTTAGTATATATTGTTTTACAGGTATTTTATGTAACTCGTGATCCAAGAGACGTTGTTGTTTCATTCTTTTATCACAATAAGTTGATGAAATTGTTAAAACCTGATGACAGTATAAAAAGTTTTTGGAGGATGTTTGTTAAAGATAATGGTAAGTTTTATAATTATATATAAAAACATCCAACGTTAATTATAACTAAGCTGCGAACTTCCGTGAACGAACTTGCTTTTTACTTGAATCAGCAAGAGGTCTTTTATATTATTAATAAGTGGTACCGGCTCCTTAACTTAAGCATTTAAGTACTATTAATATTAATAAAGTAATATATTAAGGCTTCATTGTCCCTCTTCTCGACCGAAAAACGGGAAATTTCTTTTCTTATATGTTACCACGCCACGAGTGTATAAGCATCAATTGTATCAAATTTATCCTGTATTGCACTAGCGACTTAGCTCACAAAGCGTTACAGACAGGACAGATTCCCATTTATACTAATTGGTTGGATATAGATAACTGGATTATATGTGATATTGGTTCCATCCCAAAACACTTAAGTATCAATACAGTAAAGCAATATATCCAGATTCCATTTTTTACAACCATATTTCTGCTATGACCAAACCAAACGTTACTGAAATTTTAGGAACGATTTCTTTTTTGAATTTAAACTATCGTAAGTAGATTTAATAGTTTATGTTAGAGTCCGGCAATACTCACTTCTTATTCTTTCGGATTAGCCCGATTCATGAGCTCTTTATACGGCATTATCGTTATACGACTACGTTATACGGCTAACCCGATAGAATGAGATGTGAGTATTTTCTTCAGGTTCATTATAAACGATTTCTTATAAATTTTTGACACTTAAACACACAATCATGTTTTTTTTAGTTATCTGGGGTCCTTATTTCAAACATGTTCTGGAAGCTTGGGAGATGAGGAATCATCCGAATATGTTATTTCTATTTTACGAGGAACTAACTAAGGTGACTTAAATCGCTGATATTATCAGTAAAATGGGAATATATTAGATACATTGTATATCTATATGTGTTGAGATCGGAATTTAGGAGGAATTTATCATTACTCTTGTTACATACATGTTGTTTTACGTTATTATTCTTTCTTGCTGTTACCGTACTACTATATGCTAAGATATGTATTTTTCATTATAGTTCTTTCACAATATATTAAACATTTATAAGATTATTTTTAATACATATCATCTACGGATATTCTCTATATCACATTAATTAATAAAAAATGTTAAAGCAAAGCTGTTTTTTTGTGAAAAAAGCATCGTCACATAATGTTTCTTCAATTCATTTAACATTGTTTACAACAATTACAAACGGACAGTCTGGAATTAATAATATTATTAGAGATTAAAGTATTATGGATAATACATACTTTTTACAAAAAGAGTTACATTGCACATATTTAATGATAGAAAAAGGCGGAAATTAAAATTTGAAAACTTTCTGCTCTAAAGTACCTTGAAATTTCAATCAAATTTATTATTTTTAATCTTACAAATTTAAATAGCGTGATATTTATTTAGGATTTACCAGGTACTGTCCAACGAGTAGCAAATTTCCTTGGTAAAACAGTCTCAGACGATCAACTTGAGGGACTTCTTAAGCACCTCCACATAGACAACTTTAAAAAAAATTCTGCAGTAAACTTTGAAGACATGCAGAAAGCTGGTTTTTTTACCAGTAACGGAGGATTTATAAGAAAAGGTGAGGTTTACAGGTCAAATAGTGATTAATATAATTATAATATATTATATCTGGATATAAGATATTATATCTGGCTTATAGCAACAAATTTTAGATTATTGCATGATAAAAATTAATTCGCAATTGTAACAATTTATTTTTATTTTAATAATTATTGCATTTTTTTGTACTATTTCGCGGTACAGGGCGACCTAGTGCGAGCATCAATAGATATCTGTTGATTTCATTTACAGTGCAATTGTGAAATTTAAATAAATAAAAATTAAAAATGAATATACCTGACTTCCTTTAAAAAAATTGAAAATTAAAAAATATTCATAGATTAAAGAAAATTTATAGATTTGAACGTAACTACACATAAGCAATTGTCTCTTAAGTTTAAGATTAGACTAGCGATTAGATTGAATTTGAAAAAACGCTTTTCTTTTCTTTACTATTTTGATTGTAGTCGTGTTGTCGTTATCTTTTATTTGTTAAATTTATGCTTTCATTAACTTTCTACAGTTATTTGTTGCGTACTTCATCATTCTCCTGTACTCATCCCACTCTAAGTGGGATCGGCGGTTGTTTTCCTTTTTCCATTCTCTCCTCTCATTCGTCAACTCTGGTGCTACTCCTTTTATATATATAAATGTCATACTTAACACAATCCAACCATCTCTTTTAGGCCTTTCTCTCCCGTCACATGTCCCTACATTCATATTTAATACTGCTTAGGTCCATACTATCTTAAATTCAAAAAAATCCAAAATTCAAAATATTCTTTATTCAAGTAAACTTGTAAACAAGTGCTTTTGAATCGTCAACTTAATCTTTTTTATGCGTGCCCTTTAAAAGTTGTACATATCTATAACGTAAAATAGCAATATAAGCAATGTAAAAATAAATAAGCATAGTGCTAGTAAATAAGCATAGTTTGATAAATATCAATAATAATAAGAAATGAAAAAAAACTTCGTGTAACAGTCTCTGACCCTAGTATCAGAGGAAAGAGAAAGTACCACAAGCAATAATTATGGTTAATTACATGAGTATTTTGAAGTTAATGTACTAACTACTGTAAGAAACAAATAATACAAACCATACACAACAACAAACAAACCATAAACAAAACCTAACGGCTGAATCCTTACAGGTAAGTCAGGAGATTGGAGAAATCATTTCGACGAAGAGATGACGGCGGAGGCTGAGGAATGGATTGAGAAAAATCTTCGTGGTACTGACTTCAGTTTTTATAAATCTTGATTGTTGGAATTTAAGTTTATTTTATATTACAGGAGGTACCGATAAAATTTGTTTGAAACAATATAAATCTAAAAAAATTGATAATATTTCACATTTTTTATTTATTTTACATTAATCCTATTTCAACTATAAATTTATCTTCTAAACTTTTATTAAAACTATATGTTCTCTGATGAAATTATAATCGCTTTTCGCATATGAAAATACGAATGTAATTGTAAAATAGTTAACTTTCACATGAAACAAAAATCCGCGACACTATATCACTGTCCGTAACACTGGACAGTGATACAGTCTACTTTTACGAGTATCTAGCTCAAAAAACAAATTAGCCATCTAAAGTTAGTATAGACGTAACAAAGTTATCTCTTTGAAAAATATTTTGATCTACACTAACATTACAAAATATATTTCGACTATTTCGTACCGTTAAAATATATAACTTTAAGACGCCGTGTAGTATCCGGCAGAACAGAATAGACCACCCTCCTTTCTTATCGAGGTGTCGTAAGAGGCGACTAAGGTAAGTGCCGCGTTGTATCCGGCTGCATAGAATAGACCACCCTCATTTCTTACCGAGGTGCCGTAAGAGGCGACTAAGGTAAGTGCCGTGTGGTATCCGGCTGCATAGAATAGACCACCCTCCTTTCTTATCGAGGTGTCGTAAGAGGCGACTAAGGTAAGTGCCGTGTTGTATCCGGCTGCATAGAATAGACCACCCTCATTTCTTACCGAGGTGCCGTAAGAGGCGACTAAGGTAAGTGCCGTGTGGTATCCGGCTGCATAGAATAGACCACCCTCCTTTCTTACCGAGGTGTCGTAAGAGGCGACTAAGGTAAGTGCCAAGTGGTATCCGGCTGCATAGCATAGACCATCCTCATTTCTTACCGAGGTGTCGTAAGAGGCGACTAAGGTAAGTTGACGTCAGGTAGGCGGCCGGTCGTAAAATACGTAGCCAAATCATGTGACAACATATTTGTAGCATGTTGTGCCTACCCCACTTAGAGTGGGATAAGGGCAGGAGAATGAATGAAAATATATTACTTTAAGGTTTTTAGGCATGTTCGTTTTATATTCTCTTTTAATGTACCATATTTACCGACCAACCAGGCATTATTGTGAAATAAATTTGGTTAACTTATAGATTATCTGAACTTAGGATATACATTTTCTGAACTTGGATGAACAGGTCAAGTTAAAAAAGCTTCTAACAAATTTTCATGTCGTTATTGATAACCGTTGAGGAGTTCTCTGGTCTAGAGCCAATCCTGACAACAGCATTATGCTTATCATAAAGCTGCATTGTCATAGGGACTGGACCAGTATGAAAAAATTTCTATTCAATCGGACAGAGGGAAGGAGGTCAAATATAACTTGCTAAATTCCACCTTGACATATATACGTGGCAAATTAAATAAAAACTGTCATAATTACATATATTGGAAATTAATGAATGTATTCTGCTGAGTTTGTTGTTGGTTCTTCTTGGAAGAAGCATACTTTCCGACTCAGTGGTAGCTTCCTTGATAACAATTGACGTTAAAAGTACTTGACAAGATCTGCTTGAGTAAAGGATATATTGGATTTGATTTTAATGTTGATTTCAGAAGAAAATAAATAATGTATCAAATGGCTTCATTGTTTTTGATAGTGGAAAAAACCGCTCTCCCAAATATCATAATACTTATTGATATGTATTGACAATGACAATGTATTATATAACTTATTGATATGATAAGATGACAGTTTTACCGGTGCAAAGAAAATACAAGCGATTGTAAAATGATAATAAAGATTAAAGATTAGATGTGCGTACTTATTATTATTGAACTATATATACTTTAAATGCCGGACGGAAATTTACCGAGTGCGTACAATGCGGTCAGTAGGCTTTGGAAATCGTTTCAAAAACTATCATCCTAATTTCCTAACATGACTGAACCTTTGCTGCGTGACCCTGGCTTCAGCTCCACGGGTCGCGGGTTCGATTCCCGCCAAGGGCCAAAATTTTCTTTAAAATGTATTTTATATCATCATCATTCTCCTGCCCTTATCCCACTCAAAGGGGGGTCGGCACAGCATGTTTTTAACATGTTGTAACATGATTTGGCTACGTATTTTACGACCGGCCGCCTACCTGACGTTAAATCACCTTAGTCGTCTTTTACGACACCTCGGTAAGAAATGAGAGTGGTCTATTCTACTCAGCCGTATACCACACGGCTACAAATAAAATTGTTTATTGACTGTTACCTATAACAGAAGTATTAAGTTACTTTGGGGATGAATGACCGTGTGTTTAATTGTCAGATCAAGGCTCCTAACTAAGAAAGAAAAGCTCTATGTATTATATATTTTACTTTTGTAAAGCTCCATAGTAACATTACGCGATTGTATTTCCGTAATTTTCGAATCTAAATGATACTGAAAAAACAATGAGTTAATTTAGGATTCCTTTTTTTTCAAAACTCACTGTATACTGTTATCCTAATAGTTTTTACGGCGTCGCCATATAAGTCGTGAAATCCCAAAGCTTTGCTCGCAGTAAGTATTGGCAAAAGGAGACCTCACACAATTAAAAAGACTTTACACAAGAACAAAATATTAAGACGATTTTACACAAAAGGTCTCGATATTTCGAAACTTATTTCGAGCCCAACTAATGAGCTCAACTTATTAGTTCAACAGATGGAAATTGCTTAGATTTTTCGTTCGATTGATGTTCTTTTATGTCACTTTATCTATGACATAGACTAACTAAGTAATGTAACTGCTGTAACAGCTAAATGGTGAAGATTTAAAAACTATTAAAATTTAATAATGCTTTAGATCCAACGATCTGTGATAGCCCAGCGGTGAGACCGTGCGACTCTTTCGAGGGAACACGAGTTCAAACCCGGGCAGGCACCAATGAAATTTTTTTATTAGAAAACTCATGTGCCTAATTGATAATTGCAATTTATCACACGCTTTTCGGTGAAGGACAACATCGTGAGGAAACCTGCATATCTCTAGAGAATTCTGGAGATAAGTGTAACCTACCAATCCGCATTGGAGCAGCGTGGTAGCTCCAACCCTTCTCTCCAGAAACGGAGAGCGGAGGCCAAAGCCCAGCAGTGGGATCGTAACAGGCCGCTACTTTTCTTTTTTTTTTAGATTGAACGATTACTGATTAGTGAACAGGTATTTATATCTCTCTTTCAAATTTTCACTCTAGGAGTTGCATGCTTTGATTCAGAATTAAAATCAAATACAAGCTCAACGATTACATGGAGATTTAGGGTCATGTGCTGTGAAAACTCAAGCCGTCATTATATTTTAAAAAAAAATTATTTAACTTGCCGAGTATGTATGTGAAGTTTGAATTTTGTAAGTTAAATTTGACCCACTTCCCGGCGTTCGATTTTGCTGACATTATACATACTAATCCAGTCCCCATGACATTGCATGTTTATGATAAGCATGACCCGATACTGCTGCCAGGATTGCTCCAGACGAGGGAACTCCTAATCGGTAAACAGTAGGGACATGAATTTTGTTAAAAGTTAAAAAAAAATTAACTTGATTTGTTACATTTAATTTATTATCCTCCTGCCCTTAATCCACTCTAAGTGGGGTCGGCACAACATGTTACAAAAATGTTGTCACATGATTTGGCTCCGTTTTTTGCGACCGGCCGCCTGCCTGACGTCACCTAACCTTAGTCGTATTTTACGACCCCTCGGTAAGAAAGAGGGTGGTCCATTCTAGTCAACCGAATAACACACGGTGCATCAACTTGCCTTAGTCGCCTTTTACGACACCACGGTCAGAAATGAGGGTGGTCTAGTCTACTCAGCCGGATACCACACGGCGGACTTGTTTCGAGTATATTGTAAAATGGTATAGAAATGACTATTTCTGCACTGTAATATTTTATTATTTATCAGCTTTTATTATCATTTATCAAAAAAAGATTAATAAATTGCTATATAAAACGTTTTAGATACGAAACATATCTTTACAAATTAGGATCGATTAGGACCAAAACAACAGAAAGTTTCACGATGGTAACTGAGAGTAATGAAGGGCTTCCTTTGGAGTTTCAAGACATAGATTCCAAAGAAAGTAAGGAGCTAGAAGAATATTTAACAGGTAATAACATAATGTAATACGTAAATGTTTTTAAATTTTTTATTTTATCAGAAGATAGATAATATTAGAAAGATATTTTTTGTGCCTTAGTTAATTTCGTTACTCACGAAATGTATTTTAATTAAAAAACAGTAAAGTCCCAAAAAGCTGTCTGTCTGTTTGTAAGCGATTTTCTCAAAATCTACTGAATGGATTTTTGTACGGCTTTCACCAAAAGATAGTGCAATACTTCCGGATGGTTTAGGTAAGTACATATCGGTATTATATAAATTGTGTTGAAGAGCTTTAAACGCGTGCGCTGCGTAAACCAAAAGAGATACGCTAAAGTACTAAACTAGAGAATTTAAGATCTATAAACATACTACAAAAAGTCCGCGATAGCATGTCTCTATCTCTTATGGTTAACTCACAATAACTACTTTTATGTTTAAAATTCCACGGGGGCACAGCTAGTCTACGGTTTATCATAGACTAGCTGTGCCCCCGTTTTAATTTTTTGAGTAACTATTTAACGAAGTATAGAAAATATATTTTTGGTTTTAAATTTTTTATTAAGGACAATATTAAATAGACAACAGTATTTTTTCTCAACCACTTTGCTATACAAAGTCACATCTTCCGTTTCAAACTGTCACTAAATTTATGGTCAATTTAAAATCCAGCCTAGCGTTGCTATAGCTCAGTCTGGTTTCGATATCCCCTCAAAACAAAACTCTCATTGACAGTTCAAAAGAAAGTGATCGCCACCAAACTTTACGTGATTATCCGCTGGTTCAACCCAAAAATTTCATTAAAATCGGACCAGTTGTTTTGGAGTCTATAAGGAATATTCAAACATGCTTTCTCTTCTTTATTTATGGAAATTTATTTCACGTAATTTGTAGCTAAGATAAATTAAGTCGCTGAAACTTCTTTCTGCGTAGATTTCAAGAGCGAGTACCATACTGATTTCGTGCGTATTGGATCGAAAAAGTGTTTTGTCATGAGAGGCTATTTATCGGAAGCTGAAAATATTTACAAGTTTCCATTGAGATCTGACGATATATTCGTTGTCACTTTTCCTAAATCAGGTAACTATTTAGTAATCAATACTTAATACTGTTGACCCATGACATAAATTAGAATAAATAAAAAACAAATTAGAATCAAAAAATCTTATCTTTTTAGTCTAATTTGACACATTTTTAAATATATCTATTTAATATTTTACAAAACATTTAACCAAAGTACAATTAACATAAAAACATAACATAAGAGCAGATAGTAAACAATTGAAATAAGATTTTGACGAGTATTATCGTTACACTCCTCTCGCTTTGAAAACTTGATAAGTAGTATAGACAACTTGATAAATAGATTCAGGATTAATAAACAAAAACAAAAAGAAAAAACTGTACGTATTAAAAATGTTTTTTTCACTGCCCTTATGTCTGTAAGTAAAGTAACAGCCTGTTACTATGCCCACTGCTGGGCTAAGGCCTCCTCTCTCCGTTTTTGGAGAGAAGGATTGGAGCTAAGACCTACCACGCTGCTCCAATGCGGATTGGTAGGTTACACATATCCCTAGAATTCTCTAGAGATATGCAGGTTTCCTCACGATGTTTTCCTTCACCGAGAAGCGTGTGATAAATTGCAATTATCAATTAGACACATAAGTTTTTAATAGAAAAACTCATTGGTGCCTGCCCGGGGTTTGAACCTATGTCGTCTCTAGAGAGTCGCACGGTCTCACCACCTTATGTCTGTACTTAATTTTATATATCCTATTTTTATATATATATTTATAATGATATATGTTTTTTCATGACGTCTTATTTTAGTATTACACGTGCACCAAAATTTGATTGTGTATATATTAATTATTCTTCCACTACTCGTTATCCTTAGCCTGAAGCTACTACAGTTTCTAGGCTCTACTTTCCACATCTCGCTCCCTTGATGCTTCTGCAAAAAAAATAAACGCAGGCTAAGATTATTTCTAAATATTATTTCTATATAAGCTGTGATAGCCCAGCGGTGAGACCGTGCGACTCTTTCGAGGGAAACACGAGTTCAAACCCGGGCCAGGCACCAATGAGTTTTTCTATGAAAACTCATGTGTCTAATTGATAATTGCAATTTATCACACGCTTTTCGGTGAAGGAAAACATCGTGAGGAAACCTGCATATCTCTAGAGAATTCTGGAGATATGTGTAACCTACCAATCCGCATTGGAGCAGCGTGGTAGGTCTTAGCTCCAACCCTTCTCTCCAGAAACGGAGAGAAGAGGCCTATTCCCAGCAGTGGGATTGTAACAGAATGGTACTTTACTTCTTTTTTTTTACTTTACTAAGATTATTTCGCTGAATACATTTGATAGCATTATATACGATATTTTATTTCTACACGGATTTTATTACGTAATAAAGAATCTTGTGAGGTTCAAGAAGAAATTAATAACCCATACATGACGGGGGTGTAAGGGGGAGGCTCGTCCCAGTCAGTCTCCTCAATTGTCAACCTCACCTGCACGTGGTGCACCCTGCAGATCAACCGACGAGGCTCTGGCGACCGATAAATGGCGGTATAACCATTTCATTTTGCTGACCTTAAATACCAGATTGACAGTGGGCAGCAGCACTGTCGGTGCAAAATGGTCAGCACTGCGATCACCAACCCGCATGCCAAGCGTGGTGATTATTGGCAAAACCTTCATGGCATCACAACAACCTCAAAAAGGTCGCAGGGAGCCACTGGATCCAGGCGGCGCAAGATCGTGTGGTGTGGCGATCCCATGAAGAGGCCTATGTCCAGCAGTGGACGTCCATCGGCTGACGAAGAAGAAGAAGAAGAAGACGGATAATACTTGAAACACAAGTAAGTAACAGCTCAGACCACAGAGAAGCAACTTCTGTCTTCAATTTAAACAGTAACGGTTTATTTATTACATAATATGTACACGTCTTCTTATGTCATATTAAACAAAAACGCAAATTTCTTGAGGTACCTACTAAGTTAAATTTACAGTTAATCGCTATTATCGAAAACGTTCGGTAGTGCGATAAATATCAGCCCAATCATTTAATATCAGTATTAGATATAAGGTTTTTCTACATATTTTTAACGAGTAAGTACTTGTATGGAAAGAAATTATTATTGAAATAAGTTACAAACATAGTTTTAATATTGGAATGGTTAATAATAAATTGAAAATTAATAAATTTGCAATTGATTTACAGGAACTACTTTGATGCAGGAATTGGTATGGTTGGTATGCAATAACTTAGATTACGAAACAGCACAGTTAAAGAAACTCAATGAGAGGTTTCCATTTCTGGAGTAAGTTTTCATGATTTTTCCTGAAAGCTTTACCTAAAAATAATAGAAAAATGAAAATTACACAGGATTTTTTTTGTAGAGTTTCTACGATAGTTCCAGTATCGGCCATTTCTTATACGGAAAATCAAATAGAAGTATTGACAAAATCTATTGTGCCTCTTTCCGTAAACGAAATAAAGGATCTACCCTCGCCAAGATTTATCAAAAGCCATTTAACACTTTCACTTCTACCACAGTCCTTATTAAACAGTACAAAGGTCAGTTAAGTATTATGTTTAATTTCTCTTTATATATGTTTAGTGTATTTAAATGTTTAGTTTATTTTAAAGGATTGGAAACTAGCTATGAAGTAGTCTATGTCATTCTCAAAGTAAAGTAAAGTAAAGTAACAGCCTGTTACTATGCCCACTGCTGGGCTAAGGCCTCCTCTCTCCGTTATTGGAGAGAAGGATTGGAGCTAAGACCTACCACGCTCCAATGCGGATTGGTAGGTTACACATATCCCTAGACTTCTCTAGAGATATGCAGGTTTCCTCACGATGTTTTCCTTCACCGAAAAGCGTGTGATAAATTGCAATTATCAATTAGACACATAAGTTTTAATAGAAAAACTCATTGGTGCCTGCCCGGGGTTTGAACCTATGTCGTCTCTAGAGAGTCGCAGGGTCTCACCGCTAGGTTATCACAGCTTCATTCTCAAAATCAATGATTCTTTCTACTCCTAAAATCACATCGATTTGGAAATGAAATTGGACGTATAAACATACCTTGCTATTGTAATGATCAACCTTACGTAGATTAATATATATGTATGATTAATAATCATCATAAAAATCTGAGCGGCATTACTTTACACTAAGAATCAATTTTGGTGTAAAATTGACCTTCTAAAAACACGCTTTTTCTTGTCTTTCCTAAGGTCGTTCCTCATTTTATCAGATATTTCTAATTGCTTATTTATTTCCTTATTTGCTACTTCTTGTAAAATTCTATAGATTTAATCTTCCTTGAAATAAAATAATAATCAATTATTTTTATACAAATGCCTTTTTAAATTTTACAGACAGATGAAGTTGTATAATGATGCTATGTAATAATTAATGTATAATAATCTGATTTCTCAGGTAGTGTATGTGGCACGTGACCCCAGGGACGTATGTGTATCCTATTATTATCACATGAAGTTGATGAAATTTTTAAAGCCCAATAGAGAATTTAAGTTCTTTTGGAAGCTCTTCGTTTCAGATAACAGTAAGTATTCCACAAAAAACTACTTTATATCATATATTATAAAATTGACCCTGTTTAAAAATAGGCTATTTAATTAATTTTGTTTAAATAGTATGCGTTTTTCTGGCATCTGGATATATGTATTCCAATATTTACATTCCAATGCGATGCCAGTTTGAAAGAAAGTTCACTAGCACAATCTCCCAATCGTTTCATACCGCAACCAAAGTATTATCAGGACTTAATAATAGAATTCACTTTTAGAATTATATAAATTCATATTTTTTTGTATCATGGAACTCCGCAAAGTAAAGTAAAATAATTACTATATTAAAAAATATTCACATAAATAGTAAAAATAGTGATAGATATGACAGAAATACTAGAAACTATAATCTAACGTCTATAGGCACAAACCTCCAAAAGATCTTTAAATCATTTGTCGGTCTCGGTACACGTTTTTACAATAAAATTCCTCAACATTATCTAAACTTCTCTTTACAGAAGTTTAGTAATTATCTTAATACGATGCTGCTATATAAAGCCTACAATTAAAAATCACTTGAGTGATAGTATCACATCTTAACTGCAGTCAGCTAAGCAACAAGCAATCTTGTAATCAATCAAATTATTATTTATTTTAATATTATTTCTACCGAGTTTCTTACCGGTTTTTCTCAGTAGGGGCAAATTTTCAAAGAAAGCTTCTTTAAAAACATTTGAAGATTCAAAAGTACTGAAAACAGTCTAAGTACTTGAATGAAGAGTATTTTCATGTTTTTTAATATAAATTAATTTCGGATTAACTGAGGTACATGTATTGCAACGTACTTGTTTGATTCAATAAAAATATTCCAAAGTTTAATATGACGGAGATGCCGATTTACTTCTCAATGTTTTATATACTGTGTGGTTTGTTGTTTTAGTGCTGTGGGCTCCATATTTCGAGCATGTTAAGGAAGCTTGGGAAAAACGAGACCATCCGAACATGTTATTCTTATTTTATGAGGAAATTATTAAGGTACAACTTTTTGTACTGAAAATATAACTATTTTTTTTCTTCATTCATACATAAAGAAAGACAAAACATAATATTATGACAATATATTCCGTACCGTCAAATGTATTCGGGACATACTACCGCTTTGCAAACTCAAAAGTAATAATAAAATTATTGTGCTATAATCCGCGATACAGTAAATAGAAAATATATATAGTGCTAAATGTATAGTGGACTATACGTTTTTTCATACCCGTTACATGCAGGATTCGTAAAAAACATATGCACAAACCTCCACCACTTCCATCACAATACACAAGCACTACACAGGTTCACTATCACAAACTCAACAATCGTTTCGCCCCGCAACCGAAGCATCATCAGGAGATAGACTCCACGACAAAATCGCAAAGCCAACGTGAAAAAACGTATAGTCCACTATACATTTAGCACTATATATATTTTCTATTTACTGTATCACGGATTATAGCAAAATAATTTTATTATTACTTTTGTATTATGGATCTCCGCAAAGTAACGCCTAATTCTATAAAAGCTTTGCAAACTTTTGAATAAATGCAAGCTACTAACTAAACGTCGACATTTCATTTGAAACCTTCATTCCTATGATATTATGTTATGTATTTTTTTAGGATATGCAGAGCGCTATTAAACGAGTGGCGAATTTCTTAAGTAAAACAATATCAGATGACCAACTTAAAGGACTTCTAAAACACCTCCGTATAGACAACTTTAAGAAAAACGAATCAGTCAACATGGAAGATATGCAGAAATTTGGTGTTTTTACCAGTGACGGAGCATTTATAAGAAAGGGTAAATATAAATATTTTTTATTGCTACGTCATTGATATCTTCATTGATGATTTAGTTACTTCAGTTTTGTTATAAATATTTCGATTAGTTCACACTAAATCACTCCAGAGCCTCAATTCTAAGATGCTTTGGTTATGTGAGATTGACTGTTACGATATTTTTTTCTCCTTCCTTGCTTTATCCCATGATTTCCATTGCCTTATAAGTCAAGAAGAAGATGTGATGTTTAATAAAGGGTATTTATAGTATTATGTATTATGTATTTTATCCGTTTTAACACCTCGGTTGATCGCCTCTTCAGCTGACAAGAAGGCTGGCTCCTTTTTCGCACAAAGAATCAGCTTAGCGATTCAACGCGGAAACTCTGCCAGCATTCTTGGGACCATTCCACGTGGGCATGATTTTATATAGTACTAGCGTGTACAAAATTTAAGATAGACATAACTTGTACATGTTTACTAGTAAATTAAAAAAAATGCATCGTGATATTAGAACTATATTTAGTTTACATAAACGATAAATGTAAATACGTAATAAACACATAAATTTAGTAATACACAATATTTAATTGCGTCGGTTTAATTGGACACGGATTTATAAATTGTTATAGGTGAATCCGGAGGCTGGCGAAAATATTTCGATAAGGAGATGACTGCGGAAGCCGAGGAGTGGATCGCGAAAAATCTGCGCGACACCGACTTCCGTTTCTCACAATTTTAAAATTACAAACATGAATTATAAATAATTAGTATTTTATGATTACATAACTTATTTTATTTTTAAAACTCTAAAGATATCATTACTAATATTATGCAATAGTCTGTGAGTCTTACCTGTAACGCTTTAGTTAACCCCTTGATGAGATTTGGCATGATTATGTTCAAACATTGGGATAACATTTGAAATACTAAATTCGGGTTTCTTGTTAAAACTGTGAAAAAACATATGGTATTATTCAGTGTACGCTTTAGTTGCCACGAACAAAAAAGCGGGTACCATTAGCATAGAATACATATGATGTTTGAAAATTTAAACTTTACAAAAGCTATTTGCAATCCCTTTGCTTAGCAGAGGGATAGTAGTAAAGTAAAGTAGCGGCCTGTTACAATCCCACTGCTGGGTATAGGCCTCTTCTCTCCGTTTCTGGAGAGAAGGGTTGGAGCTAAGACCTACCGCGCTGCTCCAATACGGATTGGTAGGTTACACATATCTCCAGAATTCTCTAGAGATATGCAGGTTTCCTCACGATGTTTTCCTTCACCGAAAAGCGTGTGATAAATTGCAATTATCAATTAGACACATGAGTTTTAATAGAAAAACTTATTGGTGTCTGCCCAGGTTTGAACTCGTGTTCCCCTCGAAAGAGTCGCACGGTCACACCGCTGGGCTATCACAGCTCGTACACCGCTGGGCTATCACAGCTCGAGGGATAGTAATAGGCCAGTATTTACTGGTACATGACGTATCAGTTAATTGTAAGGCAAAAAATATTTTATATGTGGATTAGAGTCGTCAAGGACGGTGGCCGTATCATATTATCAATCTCTTTTCATAGTGAATACTTTATTAGATATTACATTTAAAATCATAATTTTCGCCAAAATCTATATCTACACTAATATACTCGTATAAAGCTGAAGAGTTTGTTTGATTGATTGTTTGAACGCGCTAATCAGAAACTCATGGACTGATTTGAAAAATTCTTTAAGTGTAAGATAGTCCATTTACCGAGAAAGGCTGTAGGCTATATGAATAATATGGCTATATGATGAATAGGAGAGGAGCAGCATTAAACAAATATTGCGAATATGGCAAAATTTAAAGCTTTCCTTGCATGCGCTAAGTAAAAAGTGAAAGTTATTCAAATCAACATGTATTACAAAATTGTTCCCCTCTAAAAGTTCCTTTTAAATAGTCCGTGGCAGCAAATGTCTAGCTTTTAAGGTTAACCCACTTTAACCATAATTAATACGTAACTGAAGGTAAATATGGAGAGTTACAACGCAATCTTAATTTACCGTAAAATAAAATTTTAATAGATGATTCATACTGTTAATGATTGTTATTATAGATTTTATGGTTTAGTAATTCGATTCAATGATAAACCATTTCGTGCGTGCGTAATTGTTCTTAGAGATCTATCATTCTAAAAGTGCATGCCCCTCCACCAAATTACATTATTTTAATGTGTGCGCGCAGCAATTTCAAAGTTGTCTCGACTCATCCGCGCACTTAAAGGTCAACTAATTGCTCGACTGGTATAAGTCAAGCATTTATATGACGGAGAATGCATGATTTGTATGAGACAACACGTCTATTCTGTCACGCGTTCCTATCATTTGTGCACTGGTTGACCAACCAATCCGGTTACACGGATTACAAGTAACGTTTGCATAAAAATAAAATTAATATTATATAATATTTATAATCAAATTTATGTTGAAAATTCTTTAGAATAAAAAGTAAGTTTTTAACGTTTCCCTGGAGTAATAGTAAGCGCTGTGGATTGTAAACGGGAAGTTCCGCATTCGAATCCTAGAAAAAACATATTAGTATATTTCTAAAATTTATCCCTGGTCTTGACTAGATAGATACTTCCGACGTACCCTTCTAACAAAGACGTACCACCAAGCGGTTTAGCATTCAGGTACGATGTCGTGTAAAAACCCTGAATGGTTACACGTTTAATCTCCAAACCCTTTCAAGAAACTTGAACTACATCGGCATCCATCAGGTGAATTCGCAATCAAGAGCTTTTCAACTTAATTTAATAAAGATCATATCATATATTCATTATGCAACTATTAGAATGATTAATAAAACGTAATGTACAGAAGTCTGTTCATTTATTTTATTAGTAAAAAAAGAAAAAAATTAAACCGCAATAAATATTTACTATTTTAAGGCTATTCACTCACGTCGCTATCTTCAGATTCAGACTCAACATTAATTATAAATTCAAAATTTTTCATATATTCTATCTCAATATCATTCACATTTCGACACGTATTTTCCCACATATTTCTATCAATCATGTCAATTCGTTCCTTAATTAAAGCAATGGCTTTAATTATGAAATAATGATAGATGTTAAGTTTTGCCTGTTTTTTTTCGCACACATAGTTTTATAAAATTCACCATATTTTCTATTAAAGAAAAAATATTTATCTAATTATTATTTAAAATAAAAATTATTTATCCTTTTTTTTTATGACATGCTAACTGTACTTTTGGCAATAATCGATGCGTGCTCCTACTTTCATGTCTATCCGGCAACTGAGTAACCAATTAGAATAACAAGTTTGCGTGTATTTCGTCTGTACATAAGTTTTTTGTGTGTGAGTAAAGACATAGGAGGGGCGTGAACTTTTAGAATGAAAGATCTCTACATGTATGTAAATAATCTGTTTGAAGTCACAGTACATAGTCTGTTACAACTATAGCATTGCCGAAATGATATAATATATATAGAAAAAGAATTGAACTTAGGGGCTATTATAAAAAAACTTAAAAAAATATCCTTAAGTTTACCGCCTCTCTTATGGATCCTCCTTATATTATATTTTTTTGAAATTTACACGTGAAATGAACAATAAATGCAAAACATTTTTATATTGTAACGTTATATTGTTTACAACAAAGTTATCATGATTTTAAATATGAAACTATGAGATTTATCCATTATTTCGACGATGAATTGTGGTTAATAAAATTTAAAACTGTGACATATTTTGAAATTGCTTAAGACTTAAATATAAGACAACTCGGACTCTTGCGAGCTATCTGAAACGAATCACCAAATGGGGCCAGACTGGCAACTATCTTCCCTCGACATGGAGGACCTATTTAAACATATATAAAATGGACGTATTACTTCGGACGAGACTTTGTGCCTGATTGGGACGTATAGCTTAGACACAGGCAGCGGAAAGATCAGTTGATGGAGGGCGCAACTTAATCAATAAGGCCATTAAACCCGCCCTCGTGTATAAGAGAATTACACATATTTTTATTTAAAAAAATATTTTTTTGAATAGTATAAAAAAGGAATGTAAAGTTTCACAAATAAACATAATTCACTAGGAATTCGGTTAGCTTAGATTAGGTAGAATAAAATAAAATCAATATGAAAATAATTGTATTATAGGCGACCCAAAAAGGTCGCGAGGACCCGTTGGTTCCGAGAGAGTGACACAAGATCGGTTATTCTAAGCTTGCGAAATATAATTTTAAAACGTTTTCTTATGTAAAATGTTTATTGGCCCCTAAAATCTAAAAGTGCGGGATTGCTATTAAAATGGCGAAGTGAATTTGCTGATGGTTGTCTGGAATCGAAGTTTTGCTGACCAGCAAGTATAATAATATAATCTACCAATAAATCTTTGTCGGAATAAAATAACGTAAATGGAAAAACAATACAAAAAGCAATTGCCAGTGACTTGGCACTTTGGCTTGTTGAGTTTGTGATAGTGAACGTGTGTAGTGCTTGAGTATTGTGGTGGCAGTGGTGGAGGTTTGTGCATGTATATTAAGAATCCTGCATATATCGGGTATGAAAATACGGATAGTCCACTATACATTTAGCACTATATATTTTTTTTATTTACTGTATCGCGGATTATAGCAAAATAATTTTATTATTACATTTGTTTATACTAAGCGTACAAGTAATTCAGGTATCTGCAAACAGCGTTAAGTAGTACGCATTAGAGACTATTGCGATACGACAAATACCTCACTTAAAAAATATATGTTTTTAAATAGTAATATAGCGGTGACCATAGAACACTTATTTTGGAAAGCGAAAACCTTAAGCGCCATACTTAGTTGTGTTTGCAATAAAACCTACAAATCAACAGTTAATCGTGATACTGTGCGAAGTGAGCGCGCCTACAGGCTACACATGTAGTGTTGTTAAGAATTAGCGAAACAAAAAACCTTATAAATAAATTAGTAGTTAAGTAAATATGGAGAAATTGAACAATAATTATCCCCTGGAGATAAGAGATGTCGAAACAGAGGTAGCGGAAAATATAATGAAATATTTTACAGGTAAATAAATGTTATTTTTTATTTATATTGCGTCGTCTGACGATCTTGTATCCATAGTTCTTGATAGTTATTATCTATTTCTTAAGTTTATAGCTGCTTATCGTTACTGAAAATGTTTATATGAGATGATAGGTTCATCTAAAGAAAAATATTCAAAATTAAAATGTTCTAAAATGATTCCAAAGTACTTACTCAGCTACGACTCTTTATCATATATGGTAGGAAATAGCTTAATTTTTTTATGACTTTTAATTAGACAACCTCGTACAATTCGTTATTATGTTACTATAGTTATATCATTGTGTAAAAACTACTCGTGTAATACTTAAGAATAGGGAACGTTTTTCAACAAATAAAATAAATAAAGAAACAAAGAGATTTAGATTAAAAGTACTGTAATACGTGCAAAGGGCTGTCTTGTCGCAGTAGTGATCTCCCCCAGAGAAATTAAAAATTATCTCCATATAAATAATATATAACTGTTATTTTTAATTTTAATTACAACTAATTAAGGCGTTAAGAAGCTTCTTAGAACGGTATTGAAGCTGTCACAGACCTTTAATTTTGCTTCAACTACCTCTAAAAATGTTATCTTCTGTATTACTCTACTAAAATCTAATCCGATTGTCAAGTCGCATTTTTTAATTATTTATAAGCAAACCTAAACAGTATATTACTATGCACCTTCGTAACACACACGAATGATCAATTATAATACTCTTTATTTACTATTTATTACAGTATTTGTTTATATGTAATTACGAAACATGATAAACAATATGCTAGATAAAAGGTAAGTAGTAGATATAACGTTGTACTTGAATAATTAATTCAACATTTTGCAACGACCATAGGAATGTTGATATCTCTGCAAATATCGGCCAATGACCGTATTACAAAGAGTAATGAAGAGATAAATGTTTTACGTCGTTTATCTTACGGTATCTGTTAACTATACATATGAAATCAATCCTGTCTGGCAACTTATTTTAACACATGAATTTAAAGAAAATAACGATTCGGATTTAATTTTTTGGGCGAACCCTGAAAAATACGCTGTATTGCCGAAGTTCTCCAACCTTCTCGACATCAGAACCATAAAAACTGTTAAATAAAACTAGTAGATACGGTGAAAATTCAGAGGATCTCTAATTCAAGAAGAGACCTAAATCTTTTATACTGCTTGAGGTATTCTCACCAGCTAAGCCGTATTTCCCGTGAATGAAAGCTATTTGAACTGCTCTGAAACAAATCCGGGACACGAATGGATAGAATTAAGAGTATCCTAACCTAACCTAACCTAAACATTTTGCAATAGATTTGAAATGATTTGGTATGATATCATACCATACTGTCGAACGATAAATAATAAACTAACTAATGCATAAAGTTTTCGAAGTTGACAAGGTACCTCTTAATTATATGAATAGTAGTGATAAAAACTTTACAAAGTCTGAACCCAACACTCTTATAACAAAAAACTGTCGTTCGTAGGAAGATAATGGTAGCATTATCTTTATACAATAACCTGGTTACTAATTAATTATGATAATAACCTACTTAGATACATACATAATCATTTACATACAGTAGATATAGTAATAAAAAGAGAAAGGCTAGGGTGTTAGAAGTATATCCATAATTTTACAGAGTTATTAGTGTATTTTATTACACGTGTATTTACGCTTACTTGATTAATTGATTCAATATTTTGCTCATTTGTTTATTTTATACATTAGGCATATTTTTAAATACCCATTTTTTACGATTATTATTTTGTATGAACCGATGTGGTGTGTAAAATTGATATATATTTTAGAGATTTGATAATTAATAACATTATGATATAATGATTGACGTCATTGATATTAATACCGTTAATTTATTTCATAAATAGTAACACGCCCCGTAATATATCGTTCTACGTATTAGTAAGTATGCATTTAATTATAATATTTCTATAGGCACAGCGCCATTCGAGGTACGGTTCAGGTTAGGCGTTAATTAAGCGTGTAATAATTTTATTTTTGAATATTATCAATCATTATAACATCTATATTATCTTGCAAAAATAATAAATTAGTCTTTTTAAATCTTTTTGACTCTAATAATTTTTACAAGTAATATTAAATATGTAGGCTCAATTCAGCGTGTCGCGAACCTAAAGTGGTGATTGGGGTCTTAAGGTGTTGGAATGGCGACCCCGCACCGGAAATGCAGTGTCAGTAAACCCCCTACTAGAGGGATGTCCTCAAAAAGGTCGTGGGGTGCCGCTGCATCCAAGCGGTATAAGATCGTGGACTTTGAAAAGCTGTGAAGAGACCTATGTCCAGCAGTGGACGTCCAGCGGTTGAAAAAGAATAAGAATTAATATGATAAACGATATTACAAAATGTATAGTCGAGACAACAAATTATTGAGAATACGTCTTACACAAAGCGTACAAAAATAAAATCGTTTATAAAATTACGATATAACCTTCACAACAGATTATTCACGAATAATTCAGGCCTTTTTCTCACTGTTTTTTATCGGTATCGTAATTAGACTTCCTTATGAGATTTTTCAACAAGGTTGATTTCGGCGTATTCGATTGTTGTTATTATGCCAATGTAGTTCCTGCGACCTTTGTAAAATATTAATGTAGGGATATTAATAATTCAATCGATAAAAACCCTTCTAAAAGCAAATAGTTTGTTTTTATAAATATCAGAGTTATCGAAAATTTGCTTAAGCTGTTAATTATTTTCATGTTGTCAACTATTCGCTAATAAAAGAAGGATTTAAACTAAAAAACCAATTCAAAAAAATTGCGGATCGTATTATTTTCTTCGTATTAAGTTTACTATCGATCATTGAATATCGACACTTTCATTTTATGTTGAGCTTTAATTTTAAATAAGAAAAATTAAATTAGTTCCATTATTTTATATAATTAATATCAAAAACTATATTTTAAATACAAACTAAATCAATTTTTTCCTCTATTGCAGGGGAACTCACCGGATTCGTCCGCGTTGGACCTAAAGGTTATTTTTTCCCACAAAAATTCAAACAAGAGGCATGGAACATATACAACATGGGAATTCGACCAAGTGATGTTTTTGTCGCAAGCTATCCACGATCAGGTATTATTAACGTTTTCTTTAGTAAAAAAAAAGTAAAGTAACAGCCTGTTATTATGCCCACTGCTGGGCTAAGGCCTCCTCTCTCCGTTTTTGGAGAGAAGGATTGGAGCTAAGACCTACCACGCTGCTCCAATGCGGATTGGTAGGTTACACATATCCCTAGAGAATTCTCTAGAGATATGCAGGTTTCCTCACGATGTTTTTCCTTCACCGAAAAGCGTGTGATAAATTGCAATTACCAATTAGACACATAAGTTTTAATAGAAAAACTCATTGGTGCCTGCCCGGGGTTTGAACCTATGTCGTCTCTAGAGAGTCGCACGGTCTCACCACTAGGCTATAACAGCTTCTTTAGTATATTCATACTAATATTATAAATGTAGTATATCTATCCGACGATCTGTCTTTCCGTCCGTTACGGTTTCACAGTTAAACCACTAGACAAATAAAGATGATATTGGTGTAGTTATAGCTTATAAATTGGGTTAACATGTTGATGAATATTTAAAGGTATATAAAAGAAGTAAAAACAACAATTTTATTTAATTAGGAACAACCTGGACACAAGAATTAGTTTGGATGGTGGCAAACGATTTAGATTACGAGAGATCGAATGCCATACCATTGACCGAAAGATATCCGTTCCTTGAGTAAGTATATAATTTGTTTATATGATATATCAAACTTATAATAATTTATTCTAACATCATAAATAAAAAAGTATGTTAGTGTTGCTGGTTCTTCTTATTCTTACTGAATGCCGGGATTATATCAGGAACAAAAATAAATCAAACGATGAAGAGTTTCATATGAAAGTTTTTATCCTAGTTTTATCCATACACATGAAGTCATAGGCAGAAGCTAATTAATTAAGAAATATAATATTAACACTGTTACTATCATCAATACATCTTGATCTTCCTGCCCTTATCCCACTCTAAGTGGGGTCGTCACAACCGTTTTCCGTTTTGCAGCGGTAAATTTTGTTTATTAATATTTGCCCTTAAAAGAAGTCACTAAAATTTGTTACAGGTTCTCCATGTGCGTGCATCCAGTGCTGAAACAACAATTCGAAGACGAGAACAGTGATAGCGAGGAAAAATTAAAACTTCTTGAATATGTATGCCAACCCGGCACTGAGCAACTAGAAAATGCACCTTCTCCGCGCTTTGTCAAAACACATTTGCCCTTATCTTTACTACCACCATCTTTACTTGACACCGCTAAAGTTATATACGTCGCCCGAGATCCAAGGGACGTCGCTGTTTCCTTTTACCATCTAAATAAAGGGATGAGGACTCAAGGATACACGGGTGATTTTAAAACATTTTGGAAATTCTTCAGTAGCGATTTACGTAAGTTGAACAATTAAGAATCATCATCATGCATTCTGCTGCAGGCCTACCATGAACTCTTATTGCGATTCAATTGAAGACGTAAACGAAATTATTTGCTTTTTCATACCATGACGTTTCAAAGACGCACACTTT
This sequence comes from Morpho deidamia, assembly GCA_947086505.1. Classification (NCBI taxonomy): domain Eukaryota; kingdom Metazoa; phylum Arthropoda; class Insecta; order Lepidoptera; family Nymphalidae; genus Morpho; species Morpho deidamia. Next base: position 5,419,374 of record CAMTZC010000015.1, read on the forward strand.
AAGTCGTTGTCTAAGAACATGTGAGTAAAAAAGACAGAGTTATCTATAGTTCATATAACGTTATTCTTTTCAAACATTACGACCCCAATGCAATTCACACTTTATCGCACGAAAAGAAAGCGTTTCGCGGTCGTCGTTTACGTCTTCAATTGAGTCGCAATAACAGTTCATGGTAGGCCTGCTGTTCTTATCCGACTAGAAGTGGTAGTCGGTACAACATATTTTTTTCTCCTATCGTGAACACCGGCGCTACTCCTTTTATGCGCATGTTCAAAATTCAACAATCATTTTTTGGGTCTCCCTCTAACTATATATCCAACCACAGTCTTATTTAACACTAATTAGTCAGACGATTTTCTTGCCTCCTCAATTCATGTCCATACCATCTTAATCTCGCACTTCTATAACATTTAGACTGGGCGCAAGTTTTAGATTTCTCCTTATACGGTCATTTCGTAATCCATGCAGTCTTATCCCATCACACATCCACCTTAACACTCTCATCAAATTTGCATGCACTCTTCTTTCATCAGCAATTGTCATCATCATCCTCCTGCCCTTATCCCACTCTAAGTGGGGTCGGCACAACATGTTACAAACATGTTGTCACATGACTCTGTTATGTATTTTACGACCTGGCTGACGTCAACATACTTTAGTTATATTTTACAACCCCTTGGTAAGAAACAGGGTGGTCCATTCCACTCAACCGGATACCACAAGGCGGACCAACTTTCCTTAATCGTCTTTAACAATACCTCGTTAAGAAATGAGGGTGGTCTGTTCTACTCAGCCAGAAACCACACGGCGGTTCGACAAACAATTATCACAAAATTCGACATACAATTATCACTTATTATTAAAAAAGTTTAAATAAACCGTTAAATTCGCATTATATAACGAATCGTTACTTATATTCATTCCAGATCATTGGACTCCATATTTTGAACATCTCAAAGAAGCATGGGAAAAAAGGGACCATCCTAATATGCTATTTTTATTCTATGAAGAACTATCTAAGGTGAGAATATTGTATTATTACATATGAATCTATTATTATTTCACAATCAGCCGGCTGACGCCTACTGCAGAAGATTTCTGACCTCTTTTATTTTCTGTTAGGTATGCTTTAATATTATACCTTATACGAAAGAGCGCAACACTAATTTTGGTTGTACAATAAGATTGTTACGTAGAAAGAAATATTGGAAGTGAGATCAAACTCAAACTCAAAATATTTTTTATTCTAAACTTGTAAACAAGTTCTCTTGAATCGTCAACTTTACTACTGCTTCAAAAAATTACTCTTACTAGAAGCCCGAGCGATACGAGTCTGTAGGAATCTCAGTGGTTGCTCTTGTTAATACATAATTATTTACATTTCGTCATAGCAATCTTGTGCAAGATATAAGAGTAGCTAGATCCTCGTCGAAAGCGTAGTTAGTTATCAATATCGTCAAAACGACATAATTTTTAAGATACGACATAAGTTATTTTGCTTGATTCGATTGTTTGTGACTTAATATTGGGATTTTAAAGAGAAATCACGGGCTACTAACTTCAAAAAGGGACTGCGTTTTAGACGGCGATAATTCTGCGTTGTACTGAATTTGTTTGCTTCGATTCGATTCGATCGTCAAGGTTGTATATAACGCTTAACACACTTGTATTTTCGATAGTATCCCCCGATAGAGGTGTAGGCGAAAACTAGTTGTGTAATTTTTGCACTTTGTATATTACAGTATTTTCGTACGGTAAAACCACTAACATGCTATGTATATTAAGAATTAGGACAAGGTATCAGTCAGTAGATGACGGCATTTTAAAACGTGGAACTGTACAAAAAAAAATGTACTGCCTGTTACTATGCCCACAGCTGGGCTAAGGCCTCCTCTCTCCGTTTTTGGAGAGAAGGATTGGAGCTAAGACCTACCACGCTGCTCCAATGCGGATTGGTAGGTTACACATATCCCTAGAATTCTCTAGACATATGCAGGTTTCCTCACGATGTTTTCCTTCACCGAAAAGCGTGTGATAAATTGCAACTATGTGTCTACACATAAGTTTTTAATAGAAAAACTCATTGGTGCCTGCCCGGGGTTTGAACCTATGTCGTCTCTAGAGAGTCGCACGGTCTCACCGCTAGGCTATCACAGCTTGGAACTGTACAGAATCAATCAAATTATGAACACAATAATATTCTCAACTAGCTTTTACCCGCAATTTCGTTCGCGTGGACTACAGTCTCGGAATAATCAGTAGCTTCTGTCACTCTCCAACCCTGCAAATATCTCAATCACAACAATCACATCGATCCGAGAATTAAATAATTTTAATGTTATTTAATTTGATTAGTTGCATTTCGGTTCTTCTGCTTAAATTTGTCCACCGCCTTATAGGAGGCATATTTGGTAAGTCACAAACACACGACACTTTGTAAACTTTAAGGAAATTTGTAGCTTTTAGATTTAGTAATATTATAGATATAACGTACCTACGTAGTGAAGAACTGCAGAATGACTTTATTGTTTCAAAATGATAAAATTTCAATCTTAACCAAATAAAGTAAGGTAAAAATAAAATCATAAACAGAATTTACCGTATCTATAGATAGATATCCTACTAATCCTACCTACTAATACTACTATATCCTACTAATATTATAAATGCGAAAGTTTGTGAGTATGGATGGATGTTTGTTACTCTTTCACGAATAAACTATCAGACGGATTTGGATGGAAATTTACAGTTATATAGGTTATACGTCGGAATAACATATAGGCTACAATTTGTATTGATTTTATATAATATAACGATACATGTCAATAAAGTAGGAAAAAATCTGGCCTCTGAGAGCTATCTCGGCGTACGCTGCCTAAACCATTAGAGTTACACAAAGATGATGTACCGTAGTATTGTTTGTCTTTAATAGTTCTAAATAAAAGTCCGCGACAGCATATATCTATCTTTTATGTGGAAGTCACTATGACCAAAATTGTGAATCATAAACTTAATTAAATTAGATACTGTGGCAGACAAAATTCCTAGCGGGCGTAGCCGCGGGAAAAAACTAGTCTGTAATATATCACACTTTAATAAATATAATTTTGTTAGTTTATATATACAGTAAAAAGAATATTTTTCGTAACATTAAGTATGAATTATACTATATGTATATAGAACTCTGGGGGTCTCGTGAAGATAAATTCTGCAATAATGTTAAGAAAAAGTTATTTTCACTTAATTGAGGTCATACAAGTGATAAAACAACTGAAGCCGTTTCTATAACGGCGAATCGTCAAACCGGTTCGCAAATTCTGGGCTTAAAGTATTACTCATAAAAAAATTTCAAGACGATGTGGCATAATTAAATTAAGTTCATATTCCTCTATTAGGAAAATAATTACATTGTCGATCATTGATTTACGCAATGTACATTTTAAATAATGAAATATTTAAATTCAAATAAATTGATAATTAAAATTGGAGCGAAATATTCCTTAATTATAAGGAATCAGGTCCGTGGACCCAATTTACTACATAGGTGTTCAATTTTTAAATTATTTTCTATTTTTCTGGGCAATAAAAAAAATTATCACCGATAAGTAGCCACAACTCAACACCACCCAATCTTTCCATACTGCTGTGCCACCAACTGACTGAAGACCCAAAGTCCTTTTTACTTTAAAACTAGAAACTTTAAATAAGCGCTTTTTATAAATCACGACTGTTAAGAAATAGTATGAAAAAGACAATTTTTATATATAGGTTTTTATTTAAATCTAATAGGCGTCTGCTCGGAGTTTGAACCCATGAACCCTGATTGTAACGCACTATCACCATAAGGTTAACGGAGCTTCATCTATACTTATTATAAAACAAAGTCCCAAAAAGCTGTCTGTCTGTATGTAATCGATTTTCTCAAAATCTACTGAACGGATTTTTGTACGGTTTTCACCAAAAGATAGTGCAATACTTCCGGATGGTTTAGTACATATCGGTATTATGTAAATTGTCTTCAAGAGATCGCGCAGTTGGGAAAAAGCTGGGAGCTTTAGTCGCGTGCGCTGCGTAAACCAGCAGAGAAGAATTGTAGATCTATAAAAATACTACAAAAAGGTCCGCGATAGCATGTCTCTATCTCTTATGGGTAACCCACAATAACTACTTTTATGTTTAAAATTTGAATTCTAGAAAAAAAATGTGACTTGCTGAATTCCACGCGGGCGAAGCCGCTGGCACAGCTAGTTAATAGCTAGGTAATAATAGCTAAGAATAATCAGTGATCAGTTGAGTATCCTATGTACAGACTCCGAATTTTCTTTACAGGATCTACCTGCGGCTATACTCCGAGTAACCAAATTCTTTGGCAAACAATACTCTGAAGACCAACTTAAACGTTTAAGCGAACACCTTAGTATAGAGAGCTTCAAGAATAACAAGTCTGTCAACTACGATGTAATGAAAATACTTGGTATCCTGAATGCTGAAAAGGAGACTTTTATCAGGAAAGGTAAAATGCCGCGTTAAACAGTACCTCTTACACCGACGTTGTATTATAATATTAGGCCAATATAATTTTAAGCACAGTTTTACATATTGTATTACTGTATTCATTAAAGATTAATTGATGAAAAAGAGGGGTACGCTGCAACTCTCATCCAATCTATCTATATACTCGTACATAGTATCGTAAAACAGTCCCAAAAGCTGTCTGTTTCTTGATTTTCTGTTGATTGATTTTTGTACGGTATTTCTAAAAGGTAGTAAACCTAACCTAAATCATTCTTTCTAAAGATCTACGTTAGGTTTTATGTAAATTATATTGAAGAGGTCGCGCAATTGTAAAACAACTCGCCTGCTGGGAGCTTTAAGTCGTGTACGCCGCGTAAACCAACAGAGACTCACTATAGTAACTTACCTCCTACTTGTACTTACTAATAGTACATGTACAAATATACTACAAAAGTCGGCGACAGCATGTGTTTTTCTCTTTTGGTTAACTCACAATAACTACCTTTATCTCCAAATTTTCAAAACCAAAAATTGAAAAAAAAAACGCGGGAAAAACTTCATGACAACACTGACTTCCACACGGGCGATGCCACTGGAACAGCTAGTTATTAATAAATTTTAATTTAGATGTCAAAAAACTATGGAAGTAAATAATATATATTCACTCTCGTTTATTTAAAATAAAGTTTATTACTCGAGCTACTCTGTCGCAGCGATAACAATATTATCGTTTATCGGTCAACGACATTTGGGTTAGGTATTTGTCAACTGTATAGTATAGTCTGATGCACAGAAGTCAGACGAGGTTGGAATGGCGATACCGTACTGGAAAACGTGGTGTTGACAGACCCCGTAAGAGATGTACAAACGATCTCTAAAAGGGCGTTGATAACCGCTGGATCGAAAAGCAGTCATATGAAGTCGTAGTCACGTGTTTTCAAAGGAATGTCGTTGTGTGATTGTTATGTTTTATGTTTCTCTCAAACAGTGATAGCCGAGGGCGACATGATTTGAGCGGCGGCAATATATTATTAGAAATCCCAAAATTTTAGAAACGATGACAAGTAAAGAAGCTCTCCTTTGTTAATGGCTGCAGATTAATTTTTATGCCAAAAATTCTATAGAACTTTTTACTTTAATTATTTCCATTGATTATTGAATATTCCAATTCAATATTAAATAATTAAATTTCTTATATATGCAATGCATTCACGGAGTCTTCAGATGTTTAGCCAAATATGGAATTGCTTTACGTATTATTTTGAGTAGTATGAGTATCACGAGGGCGGCGTGATAAACAGGGCCTAGGGCAGCATCAAGCCCAAATACATCACTGCTCTCAAATGTACTTAAATTATAAAATGCAATAAAACAGGAAAAGCGGGCGGATGGCGAGACTATTTCGACGAAGATATGGCTGCCGAAGCGGATAAGTGGATCTGGGACAACCTTTGCGACACCGATATGCGGTTCCCGCATTTGCAACAATGCCCCCAAAGATCATAATGTAGCCGAACGTACATAAATAATAATAAAATAATTGTAAAGAGTAATAAAAAGCAGATTCTTAAAACTTTCCACCATTTTATTGTGATGAATTTGTGACTAAAAAATATTTTTTAACTTAAGATCAAAATAGAAACAAGAAGTTCACAGAACGGAGCACTGAAAAGAGAAAGTCGTTTAGCAATATATTCCTTTTTTATATGAGCATTTAAATTGCATCTATAAAAACTATTCCTAATTTTTTCAAAATTTCTTTTAACATTTTTTTCTATTCATCACTCTCAATACAGATCCGAAATTTACTAATATAATGTTCATTGAGGTTGGTTTTCGAAGTTTGAGACGTATTTTAAAAGGATTATAATTATTTACTATCTTCTTTCCGTGATTTTCGGAATTAGTGTGCTCTCTTGCCGAGATCCTCGTGCGGTGATTGGAAGAGTGCGTGGACGGGGCTATGTATGAGGAATATAGAACAAAGAGGTAACAGATTTAAAGGCTGTCAATGACTTCAAACGTGTCGAGATTCGCATGCTCGGCTGAGACATCAATCTCATGCAGATTTTAGTCTTATAGAAATACCGGTACGAAAATATAAAGAAAAAACATAGATGGGTGATATAACCATTTATTTGAATAAAATGCTCTATTTTATTTCGTATTTCTTTGTAACACCATGATATTTAAGTTAAACATTGACATCAAGTAAATGTAGTTAAGTAAACATTTTTTTTTTACTTTTATCATATTATCATAAGGCATAATTAATTATAATACCACTAAAAATAAAACAATGTCTCAGTCCTTCCTCACATTTTTTTATTTAAATAATACGGTTATACAAAGGAAATAAATTAAAAGCCAGATTTTTAATCATTCATTCGTTGGTAATATAAAAATTTTCATAATAGTGGATAATAACAGCGGGCGCCGGTCCGCGTCGCTCTGGCCCGCTTTCTAGACAGCGACGCGGACCGGCCCGCCCGCAATTCGCGACGTACACTAAAAGCCGAAGTCTATAATATAAAAATGGGAGACGGCTCCCGCACCTAACGACTAGCCGCTACTAGCGACTTTAAAACTATTATACACTTATAGAAAATCACAAAATTCAAGCGGAAAATAATAGGAATCGGAATCGCAACTCTACGCGATGACGTCAGGCAGCAGAGCGCCGTCGGCAGGCGGGCTGGGCGGCGCCTTGCGCGACTCCGCCTCCGTTCCGTTCGTCAGCACCTTCTCACTCTCTTTCTTATTGTCTAGCTTCTTAACGCCCACTTTCGATGCGAGGCTCTTGATCGCGACAGGGGCCTGTGAAGGAAATAGAAAAAAAAAGTAAAGTAACAGCCTGTTAATATGCCCACTGCTGGGCTAAGGCCTTCTCTCTCCAAAAGTAATAATAAAATTATTTTGCTATAATCCGCGATACAGTAAATAGAAAATATATATAGTGTTTAATGTATAGTGGACTATCAGTATTTTCATACCCGATACGTGCAGGATTCGTAAAATACATGCACAAACCTCCACCACTTCCACCACAATACACAATCACTACACAGGTTCACTATCACAAACTCAACAATCGTTTCGCCCCGCAACCGAAGCATCATCAGGAGATAGACTCCACGACAAAATCGCAAAGCTCCTCTCTCCGTTTTTGGAGAGAAGGATTGGAGCTAAGACCTACCACGCTGCTCTAATGCGGATTGGTAGGTTACACACATCCCTAGAATTCTTTAGAGATATGCAGGTTTCCTCACGATGTTTTCCTTCACCGAAAAGCGTGTGATAAATTGCAATTATCAATTAGACACATAGGTTTTAATAGAAAAACCCATTGGTGCCTGCCCGGGTTTGAACCTATGTCGTCTCTAGAGAGTCGCACGGTCTCACCGCTACGCTATCACAGCTTCTAAGGAAATAGAATAAAATACTATTAACTATGAACAGCTATCCATTGCTAATGGTGGCAGTATTAGACTATGTTTTTATCTTGAGCTCTAGGGTCAAAAAATGTAATTACGACATGAACAATATTCTATTGAAATGTAAATATTACCGTCTTATTTTTGTTTCAATTAATACTGAACTAATATAAGGTATTATAAATATTTATTGTGCTAAGAGGACTTACCAAATACAGAAGTTATGATGGAATTATTTTACTGTAATCAGCGGTTGTGTAATGCCAAGAGCAGGAAGCAGGCAAGGTTCACATACCTTTTTCATGCATGTCCAGTCACCATACGTATCACAAAACGCCAAATCGCCAAGCCAATTAAAAAAAAAGTAATGTGTATATGTATATATGTCAACTTTGACTGCTTCCTACACTTAGTATTACGCAGATTCTCTTACCGCGGATTAAAGAAAATAATTATAACTTCTGTACTATGGAAATTATTTACCAATACTGTGCGGTCACAAGAAATTGACTTATTAAAAGACTTTACCTTATTAGTAGCAGTCCTCGGGGGCGCAGCTTTAGCAGTGATGCGTTTGTTCGCGAGATCCTTACTTTGTTTATCAAGTGGAGCACGAGCCGCAGGCTTTGTCGCTGCAGTCCTGTTGTTCAAAAACTACAGTTTGAAAACAGTGGAGAAAGTTTTTCTAAATTGAACTAATACGAATAATAGTTATTTTATTTGGTCATACTTGTTATCAATTTTAAGAATCTACTACCTCCATAACTATTATCATATATTCTACATCTCAATTGTTCCAAAAGATGAAGTATTTCTCATGTTCTAAAGTTCTCCATTGAATAAAGTGGACTATTTAAATTACAAAATACGCCGCAGTTAGTGCAGGGTCCTAAATTAAATTTATAAAAAACAACAGTAATTATATATTTTCTATCAATGCTTATAAAAAAAAAGTTGTTAGACTAGGTAATTATAATTCACATTCAAACTATAGTTACCAAACTATAATGTGATGCAAGTAAATTTGCAAGTAAGACATCAATAATCTCGTGAATTGTTTAATCTCGCCTCCTATTAAGACAGGTGCACTTATAACATACTTAAAATAAATGCATAAAAATTTAATATCTCATTACTCACTTGGCTTGAGTGGCAGCTGGAGCTGCCATAGGTCGTGGAGTAGGCTTTGTCGCCGATGGCTTCGGCGCTGGCTTAGCGGTCGTCTTTAAATCCCCATTGGTCAGGGGTTTCGAGGGTGCAGATGGAACTTTAGGCTTAATTTCCTTGGGTTTGGTAGTTTGGGAGGCCGGAGCGGCATTCGTTAATGGTCGAGATGCCAGTGTAGGTCGAGCACCCGTCTTAGCTGGTGCAGTTGGTTTCGGAGGCCCAGTAGCCGCCTTAGGTGCCGCCACCGCAGGTTTCGGCGCCGGAGCCTTAGGGACTGGCCGAGTCGAAGTGGCAGAACGTGGTACTGTAGTAGACTTCGCAGCTGGTGCTGTTGTCACTCGAGGCGCCTTTGCGGTAAGAGTCGCTGTTGGCTTAGCGGTCGAAGCAGCCGGCTTAGCTGACGGGGGGGCGGGTTTAGCAGCTGGTCTAGCAGTGTTTGGTGACGCTTTAACATTTGGAGAGCGGGCAGGAGCCCGCGTGGCTGTCGTAACTGGTGAACGCGTTGGTGCAGCAGTTGCCGACACAACGCGCTTCGTAGAAGTGGGCGTTCGTGAACCTGTCGGTTTAGTTGTTGTTTTCGTCTCTGACTTCGAGGTTGGCGTTGCTGATAGTTTTTTGGGAGAGCTAGTCTTGAGAGACGTAGCGGCAATAGCAGTGGCCGCGACAGCAGCCGTAGCAGCGACTGCGGCAGCGATAGGTGCCTCTCCTACAGCAGGCGTTGGTGGTGGCGTGGCCCCAGGTCGCACCACATCCTCGTGTTGGATTTCATTAGTAACTGGCACACATATTTCTTGTGCTCTAGATTCAGGAATGCCAATGTCTATATCTGTGACTAGTTCGTTACGAGGTCGTTCTTCCGGCACAATGTCGGGTGCTGGAGCTGTCATTTCGATTGACTGTTCGAGTTTTAGCACATCATGCACCTCTTGAAGGGCATCGGCAGTCACACTCTCAGAAGTGTTCTCAGTTTCGTTACTTAAAGATACAGGAGTTAACACTCTTGTCGGCATCATCTCTTCTGTGGGGGTGATTTCTTTCGCAGGTGCAACCTCTAAAGATACAGGAGTTAACGCTCTTGTGGGCATCATATCTTCTGTGGGGGTGATGTCTGTTGCAGGTGCAATCTCTAAAGATACAGGAGTTAACACTCTTTTGGGCATTATCTCTTCTGTGGGGTTGATTTCTGTTGCAGGTGCAAGCTCTAAAGATACAGGAGTTAAACCTCCTTTGGGCATCATCTCATCTGTGGGGGTGATTTCTTTTGCAGGTGCACTGTCTTCGAAAGATGCCAGCTCTTCTGTTAGTGTCATCTCTTTTGTTGGGATCATCTCTTCTCTCGATGCCAACTCTTCTACTGCTGCCATAGCTTCTATGGTATCCCCTTCTTCTTTGAGTATGAGTCCTTCAACGGGTAATATAATTTTTGTGTTTGCTTTCGTTTCAATGGGTTTCACAATATCAACTGGTGTGATTGCTTCTGCTGACAAAATACTATCAGGAATTGTTACAGATTCAGTCATTGTATTAATTTCTGTGTTTATTATATCGCTGGATCTAATAGTATTGACAGTACCTGATTCTTCTATGAGTGCTTCTGCAGGAATAAAAGGATCCTCAGTTTGACCCTGGTTTTCTGTATCTATTTCGACTTCAATGGGTGCATTTGTGTCTGGTTTTTTATTTGCTTCATCAGGTTCAGGAGATAAAATTTCTGGTGAATGAACATCCCTCAGTGATTCACACTCAAGCAATTCACTGTGAGTATGTATGGACGATTCTTCTTGAAGTGTTGTTTCTACAGGTACTGGTGATTCATGGGGTTGTTCTGGTAATTTCATATCCACTGGCTCAAAAATCTGTGTCATTAACTCTTTATTTTGTTCTATAGAGGAAGATCCCTCCATATTTTGCTCTGAAGGAAGAGGAGTTTCGCTTTTAATATCACATAATACTGATTCAATATTGTCAACAGGCAAATTATATTCCTGTTGCATATTATTTTGCACAGAAACCTCTTGTTCAAATTCCAGTGCTCTTGATTCAATTTGTGTTTCATGACCAAATGAGTGCTCATTCAATATTGTGATTGTAGTAGGTACAGGTGAAACAGAATACAATGTGTCTTTAGTTTGTGATTCTTCTCTAGGTAGTATGGAATCAATGACAGTAGGATCTTCTGGTAAGGGAGACTCAGTTGGTAAAGGTGACTCAGATGGTAATGGAGATTCCTGTGGTAGTGGAATCTCAGCTGGTACTAGAGGTTCTAAAACATCTTTTGGAAGATGTTGGGAATTTAATTCAAAGTGTGATTGTAAGAATGATGGTGATTGTGATGGTGCAAAAGACTCTGAAATCTCTAACTCTGAGGGTACAGGTGACTTTATAAGAGGTGATGATGATGGTTCCCTTACATCAACACATGCAACTTTAGTGGAAGTGGGTGCTTCTATCGGTAATGGGGACTCACTAGGCAATGGTGATTTACTAGGTAATGGTGACTCACTAGGCAATGGTGATTCACTAGGCAATGGTGACTCACTGGGCAATATAGATTCCTGTGGCAATGGAGAGTCTCCTGGAGAATCTGGTGGCATCTGGGATTCCTGAGGTACTGGGGACTCCCTTATTAACATATATTCTTCAGGCAATGGAGAATCTGCAGGTAATAAGATGTCTTGTGGCGTTGGTGATTCCCGCAACAACGAAGATTTTTCTGGGGCAAGCGATTCTTGGATAGGCGAGTCACGCGACAATTGCTCGCTAAGAAGCAAAGACTCATTTGGTGCAGGTGAATGAGTAGGGGATTCACTGAAAGGCTCAGTAACTGGGCCCTTTAAGTTAGTTTGTATTTCACATTCCAATCTTACGTTATCTTCCAAAGTTTGTAATGGTTCTTCAATTTTTTCATTAGCCATGTGTCGTTTTTCCTGTGCTTCAAAATGATCATAATTGCTAATTTCATACTCAGGATTTTTATGAACATCTACTATAATATTTTCATGGGCCAGCTCTGGAGAATTAGGAAACTCTTCTAGTACTTGTACTTCCATATCTGGAGTTATTTCAGACTCTGTGATGATATCATGTTCAATATTATCTTTTGTTTCTGCCTGATCGCTTGTCTCAGAAATACCTATATGATCTGAATGTCCTAGATCTTGTTTCAAATCACTAATAACTTCTAGTTGTATTTCTTCAGAAGGAGATTCTTCAAGTTTACTTTCAATTTTAATGTCCTGAGAAGTTTCCTCTTGTGGAGTAATAGCTCTAACATCTTTTTCACCTTCTGAAGGATCCAATAAATCTTCATTAGTAAATCCTAGCTCTGAACTTTTACCATCTGGTATTTCTGGTATTTGTTCAAAAAGAAGCTTATGAGATTCAGGTGTATCAGTTGGAACAACCATTTCCTGTTGAATATTGCATTCAAATTCTGTATTGGAATAATTTTGGATATTATTTGTGGTGTTAACGTTGAAATCCATAAAATTATCTAAATTTGAGATATTATTCGCTAATGACCTTTCATCAAACTTCATAATATCATTATTGGGTTCCTGAACATCTTCTTGTAAAAGATCTGATTTCTCACTAGGATGTATATTCTCTTTGTCTTCATTGTCACTTTCATATGTTCCATTTTGTTGCATATCGTCATCATCACTGTCAGGAAGTGGTTGAACTGCATTTAAATCAATATTAGACTCTATGTTTCCAAAACGTTCACAAGTATCATCATCCTTTTCCTGGTAAAAGCTCATACTCATTGGATCCCTTTCTTTATTTTTAAGTCTTTCAAATAATTCATCATCTCCATCAACACCAAAAGGATTAGTTTCTGTGTGTGTTTCAAATACCTAGAAAAATTAATTTTATAGTAACAGTTAAAAACATTTATATATTCCAAGAATGAAATGTATAAACTATTATACTAACCTCAATATTGCAGAAATCTGTTGTATCTTTTTGTATTCTTTCAAAATCCTGAATTAGATCTTTATTTTTCTCTTGTTCAATTCCCACATTAAAACCAAAGCCTAAACTTTCCATCTCACTTTTGTCCTTGCCATTAAAGTGTTCTGTCACACCTTCCAGGGATATATTCTGAAATAATGAAGTTTAGGCTTTGTTAAAATACAATCTGTTGTTATCTTATTGTTGACATTTTAATTAAATACTGTATATTTTAAAGTTAATATCTTTGTTGTTTTTTATTAATCTTAATGCATGATAAAATATTTTAAAATAAAAAAGGACACTTTTAAACCACATGAGGACAAGCATCGTTTTTATGCTGACAAGACAGAGTGAAAGAACGCAAAGTTCCACAGAACGAATTATTAATGAATAGCTGCAACCGCGGATTCGTCTGCATCAATTTTTGGTTTAAAATATACTGAATTATGTACCTCTGTGCAAAAAAATTGATAGTCATGATAAGAGTAGCTCAGTTTCTTGCTAGTTTTTCTCAATGGCTGAAGGAGTTCTGAACCAGAAAATAGTAGGATAAAGGTAGGAACATTTTGGCAGTATTATTCTTATAATTACAATCGCAAGATATATAAAGAACCTACTACACAATGGTCAATTTGAAACTTTCTATTCCCATGCCAACTAACAATGTATGTATGTAACAACAGAACTGTATAAAGACTGTTATGTAAAGATATATTCATAGACTACTTAAGATTTGACAAACCTTATAGTACTGAAATCACTTATAGGACTACTTACACAAAAAGGATAAATTATGTTGCCAAATAAAATTAAAAGCAAAATTAATTATACAAAAGTTATGATTAGTAATTATTTCTTTTATATTATGGACCTCAGCAAACTAACACCTGATTTTTTTTATATTATTTAAATGCATTGTTTCATAAAAGCTCACAATCACTCAACACTACTACAGACCCTAAAGTAAAAAATCTTAAATTTTAACAAGTGATGCTGTATGTTGAAGATAATTAAATACTTACATGATGCCCATTAAGATGGTCAGAATTATCCAAGTCTTGTAATTCAGCTGGTCGAATATCTGCTTCATTCTGGAACTGGGTAGCATCTGGGACTTCAATGTCATCCATGAGCACAGGTTTCCTAGGTGATTCAGCTAGCAGCACATCAGATCCACCTACACCCACAGGTACAAAGACCGGTGCTTCAGGGTTTAGTGGTGAGCTGTTCATGTCTACTGAACTACTTTCCCAAGCAGACTAAAAAAAAAATAACTTATTAATTATAAAACAAAAATATCAATCATCACACATTCAGGATGTGAAGAGGAATAGTCTATTTCTACATTTGTCACATTTCACACTGTTTGTCTCATATTAATGAGCCTTTTACCAATATAACCTGTAATATCTGATCTAAAGATTGATGACCAATAGCTACTGTGCATATCACCCCCATCTGAAGAACGAAGTTACATGTTTTATGTTTATACATGAAATATGTAACTTTATTCTCCAGATGAGGATCACCCCACATATATCAATATATATATACTAGTCATACATTGCAGTCACCAAACTATTAACATGGACTAAGACAGCTTACAAAGGATACAGCTAGGGAATTATTTAATAATAAATAATATCAATAATACCAATATGGTAAATACAACAATCAATTTAAATAAATTGTTATAAGCTTAGCTATGACTAAATTAGTACATAATGTTAAATATAAAAAGTGTATTGTATCTCCAAACCTCATAATTCAATATCAAAAGAAGAACTACATTTTCTTTTCTCTTCTTTTCATTCAGCTGTCTAAAATTACCATGCACACTATGAACAAAAGCTAACATCATATGATTATGAATATGGCAAAAATTATTACTAGTAATGTTTGAAATGTTTTCTCAGTTTTATAAAGTAAGTAAGTAACATAAAAACCTTTTGTTTAAAATTTTATTTAAGATTCCTATTTCGCTGCATATTTTCTAATAGTTGTTACAAACGACTCAAGTTCCAAGGTCTATAGATACAATAAAAGTTCATCTATTTTTAAACTAATATAACAATGCTCTTTCCTTGGAATCTATATCTACAACACACTATGTCACTGTTAATAACTACCTATACATAAAACTAACTGCATATAAAAACACTCTTTTATTTATTAATAGCTGTTTATTAAGTATAAAAGTTTCGATTTTACTATGTAAAAAAAAAATCTTGAAAGATACCCTAATTCCGTTCGTCATTTTTGAGGAAACATAATAGAAGATCAAAAATGAAAGTGTGATTTTTACTTACATTATCTTGGCAAGGTGTATCTGATCGAGGAGGCTCATCAACTTCCTCGCTAGGATTTCGTTCTCGTTCGCCCTCGACTTTATAGTAATTCCACTCTTCTTCGGACTCTTCGCCACTCTCCGCTACATTATCCACCAAGTGACCGTCGACGTGGCTCGCTTCCACTGCACAACATAAGAACAATACGTATAAATTACGTACAATACCGGCATTACTAACGCGCTACTTCACACCGGACGATCACGCGATCATCAACCCTCGACCCTTTTATTATCAACAGGTGACACACCCTGAGAAAAGAACATGTAGAGTTACAACTAAGTAATAACTGTACTACATCTCGGCATTCGGTATATCATCTTTGATGCAATAGCTTTTAACTGTCGTTATTTTTAACGGTAGCGATTTGAAACTCGCAAAAACTTCGCGGACGCCATTTCGAAAACGGCTAGCGGAGACACGCCCGGGAGTCAAAGAAATTTTACCAATCAAGTACAAGATATGCACGTAAACCGATGGCTCTTGCTGGAATCCTTCGCAGACCGAAGGAGGGATGCGCCTCAATACGAACGTTCTATTTCCAGAACACCGCTCCGCATGAATCAACACAAAAATAACCTTTCACAAACTAAATGGAATGTTAAAATTCTTGAAAACATTCATCAATAATCACGTACCGTAAACGGTAATTTCACTGCACAGATTAATCAGGGGAGAAAAAAACCCAATGTGTTACAATATAGACAAAAGCCCGTCTACAATAGTATAAATGTTTGTAGAGAGCGGAACAGAGCCCACGAGCGTTCAGTGTGCGACTGATCGGCTTCGGCGCGGGACGGGGGGATTGCGACGACAACGGGGCGCGAGGCGAGGGCTAGTCTACACGGGCTCGGGCGGAACCGGCGTGCTCGGCGCTCGTGGCCACTGCACGCCGGTCGACGGTAAGTCGGGGGGGAAGAAGGGTACATCCAGGAATGCAATCTCGTTAGACGATTATAATATAATATAAATGACTACCTAATAACCATCTTACTAAAAAAAATCACAACTAATGAATATAAAAACAAAAGTAAATTATAGAATTAGGCGTAACTTTGCGGAGGTCCATAGTACATACAGAGTTAGTTAAAGCTCAAGCATTACCTACGACATACGTGTTTACGAATCCTGCATGTATTAACTACTCTTCCACTAGATATAGTAGAAGAGTAGTTAATACATGCAGGATTCGTATGATAGAATACTATCACAGTACATAGTAATGTACTATAATAGTATTCTACATTTAGCATATGGTAGATACATATATTTCCTGTGGATTATAGCATAACTAATATTTTCATCACTTTTGAACAAAAAAAAAACATTGGATAAAAATAAAGGACCCACTGAGCCACCACTTAGGTTATATAACGTCACGAAAATTTGATGCGATATCAAATATTTGTCACAAAGACAATAATCAACAATCAAACAACATTATTCAGGTGCATAATAAAAAAGTTGTGATAGACTAGCGGTGAGACCGTGCGACTATCTAGAGACGACATGGGTTCAAAGCCCGGGCAGGCACCAATGAGTTTTTCTATCAAAACATACATATGTGTCTAAATGATAATTGCAATTTATCACACGCTTTTTGGTGAAGGAAAACATCGTGTGTAACCTACCTATGCGCATTGGAGAAGCGTAGTAGGTCTTAGCTCCAATCATTCTCTCCAAAAACGCAGAGAGGAGGCCTTAGCCCAGCAGCGGGCATAGTAACATACATAGATATAAATAGTTAAAGTAAGAAAAACCATTATATACAATTTATTTTTAAACATTCTAATAAAGGAATTAAATAAGAATATTTATTGTAATACGCATTGAATATTTAAAGGTATCAATCACAATTTTTTTAAAGAATCGCTACAAGATGTTTTCCTACAACGCAAAATCGTTTAGTGCTTTACAGGCAGCGTGGTAACCAGTAAGCCCATGTCACAGCCTGTCTTTTGGGGAAATAGTTTAGATATAAATAGAGCATTTATAGCTCAGAAAAAATGTGTTCGAGCAATTTGCGGAGTGTCTCAATATATATCTTGCAAACCATTATTTATTTAATTAAATTTATTGACATTAATATCTTTATATATATATACGAAGTTTGCATATTTGTAAAAGAAAAGAACTCCTGGTTTACAACAGCTAAAGAAAATTTCCCTCGATGTACGAGAAATACAGACAGACTTGTTTTAGAGCGCCGACCGAGAACTGAATTGTATAAAAGAAATTGTGCAGCGCAATGTGTTAAAATCTACTATATTCCTAATAGTTTAAGTTCACTGCCTTTAAAAAAAATTAAAATAAGACTAAGAGACTGGCTCATGCAATGTAATTTTTAGAGTATTAAGTAATTTTTCGAAAGGATTTTGTGTCTAATTTATGATAGGTTATAATGTATTTTTTTTTTAGATTAAGACAAAATGAGTTTTTTTGTAGCTTTTTTTTAAATTTTGCATACCTTAAACGGTCAAATACACTGTTACAAAATTGTTTTACCAGCTCCATGTATGTCTTTGTGCAAATAAAAATTATTATTATTATTATTATATTTTGCAATCAACATTATCCTCTCAGTCTAGGGACTGAACCTGGAACTAAAACTACAAAATCTGCCTTACTTTAAAATAAGTATCCATATTAAACTACGTCATTACTGCACAAGCATGTGGTATTGCCATCTTCCTAATGTGACCAAACATTTTTAATGAATAATTAAATTCGTTTACACCCTCTTCTCACAAACAAAAAGGAACTAATGATTTTTCTTTGTACTTTTAATAAAAGTGCTTGGGGCGTCGCGAAACTTTTGCGTTGCGTAATTTGGTGTCCCCTTTTCTAAGTAGTCTAGAGGTCGAGGTCATTTTCTTTTTATATAGCATTCGTATTCTTATCCAAAAAGATGTTTATTTAGAATAGTGGATATTATTATTTCTTGCATGGTGAGCTTGTTACATCGATAACGCTACTGTTATGTGCATTAGTCACCTATCATCTTTCTTATCATTCTCCTGCCCTTATCCCACTCTAAGGCATAACATGTTAAAAACATGTTGGTAAACCATTTAGCTAGTTATTTTAAGATCGGCCTACTACTCGACTCAGCCAGATACCACACGGCGGGTCATATTTTAGTAGCCTTTTAAGACATCTCGGTAAGAAATGAGGGTGGTCTATTCTCAGCCGGATAACACACTGCGGGTGGATTAGTCATAGTGCATACGGAGATTAATTCGTAAAAAATGTGAAGACACATGTTTAGATTGGTAAGTTTCAGTAAAATATACCGCGTGCAGATGAAATTCGGAATTAATAGATTAGAGCGAGCCTGTTCAGAGATCAGCAAATTATTATCAGGAATTCGTGATGTCCCGGAGGAACATTTCCGTTAAGTCTATTTGACGCATTTCTATGGCTTCCCTAGACCGGTTTATTTAAAACGTACCACAGTATTTGCACTAGTTTAAATTTTAAACCATTACAAAATAAAAATACAAAATGTACTTGGTTTTTCATGTTAACTGATATATAAATAGGTATACCATAAATTAAGTTTAATAAAATAAATGCGGTAAAATTAATAATGAAATCAAGCTTGATCTATCTAGCCAGTCATGACACATCACCTTTTAAATCCTATAACATTTCTTGAACTTGAAGTTACAAAAAATATGTTATATGAGTAATGGCTAGAAAAGTTCGAGAATATCTAGAATACTCAATGTTGCCAATTTATTTAATTTACCAAAAATAGGATATATTAATAATGCGCAGGAAAATAGCAGCGACCTTCTAATATTTAGAGGCATTATCAGAAAATTAATACAAAAATAATTAAAATATTATTTTTCTATAATCCGCAATTAAGTAAAATATAACCGAATTATCAGGAGATACAGTGCACGACAAAATCGTAAAGCAGTTTTACGGGGCGAAACGGTTGTTTTGATTGTGATAGTAAATGTGTACAGTGCTTGTGTTATTGGTGGTTGGTAGTGCATGAGTTTTCACGAAGCCTTCATGTATCGGCTATGAGACCGATACATGCAGGCTTCGTGATATTATTGTAATTGTAGACCTGCGTAACGCCTAATTTTATAAATTATAAACTTAAGAGACAACATACCGGCACATGCTGGAGGCGTCGGCGGATCAGGCTCCTGTCTGGAATCGGCGTCGTCATCTACGTCTAGATCGGCATCAACCGCAGTCTCTGGTCCTAGGTCTTCGCTGTCGCTATCTGAGACACCATTGTTAGCGATGTCGGCACCGACTCCGCCTCCAGACTCCGGGACCACTGTCTTGCAAGCCTCATTCTCCACGGCGAACGGTGGTACGTTCACCACCGCGTTGTCCAGCCTAATTTAATGTATTCTCTTCTTTAATTTTTAACACTAACTTTCGCATCAAATTTAAAGCACAAACACAAATGAACTATTTTTAGTTAGGCCTTTTTTTTCTGCGGGTAGAGCTTAATGTTATACTCTTGACTATTGCATTATATTGCTGAGCCTAAAAACCGGCCAGCATGAATTCCTAACAACAAAAATGTTTATAATGTCCTGTATAATTTAAATTATATTAACAATTTTTTTAAACTTTTAGTGCATTCTATCCAGATGGTTGTATCTTTTGTTAAATTTTTTATTCATTCTTGTAAAGTGATTAGGTTACTCATTGCTGTTCTCTCAATCTTACTTTTTAAACTCTCCCTTTACATTATCAATTTTAAAATTGGCTATTTATTAAATAAATACATAACTATTATTATTAAACTGAAACATTCAACATGAAGACACCAAGAAATGAAAAGTATTATGATACTTTCATTTTTAAAGCGATGTCTTAAAAGAAGATAGCAAATTAGGCATGTCAAGGTTAGCGGCTACTAGATATGTAAATGTTTATATTTGAGTGAAATGACGCGTCCTTGTTGTCGAGAACCTGTTTTGGAAAGCACGGGCGACATTTATAATTTTATCATGTTTATTTATTAAGTTGATACGCATAAAAAATCAATGAGAAACGTGTGCTTAATCCTTTGTATAAATTATTTATATATGTATCAATAGTATAGATCAAATGTGTCTGTTCATTTTTCTCATTTGAAAAGAGTATCGGATCAATGCGATTTGTGTTATGGTGATAGTTTGAGATCGACACTTTTTATCTCTTACTTATCACTTTTTAATCCCTATTCATATTTATTATGTTTGAATTTGTATAGAAGTTCTAATAGCTTATTTAAAACCTATTATCTATTCTAAATAAACAATCCACCAATTTATAAACACTTACCCAAGGTCCATGGGCGGGCAGTTATCGGCGACGATATCACGCGGGTCCTTCAGGAACACCACGATAACAGAGATATTGTCCTCAGAACCCTCCCGCTTCGCCTGTCTTACTAGATTCTTGGGCACCGCCTTCAAGTCATCTGTAGACGAAAGTTTTGCGTAAAGGTTTCGTTTTAATAACAAATTATTCTAAGTTTATAAGGCGGTTGTATCCTTACAACAATATTTCGACCATAAGACTAAATACCCCACTGCCTATAATATCCTTAACGTGTCATGTAGCGTTTAGTTTCGTTGCGAAGTCTATTATGTCTGCAATTAGTTTCAGTACAATGGTGAATAGAACGGACGGATATGGAGTAACCATGTTTATGTTTCCATTTGCCACAGCTTGAGCTGAGTGAGGATGTCCTTGTTCAGTCTCAGGCTTGTCGAATGACTCAGCGCAACGCTATTGTGCCCTATATGAACACGCGCACATCTTACGTATCTTGCTTACTGATTTGTACTCTCCGTTATTTTCTTCGAGCTATTAACGCACCATCTAAATTCTAAAGTAACATCCAGTAACATAGTTGGGATAACATTGTGAACCCTTATAAAGGCTGTGAATACAAAAACGTTGCACTAATTTTCGAATGCTGTCGACATGGTTTTGTTTTGAAATTCCAAAGAAATTCCATCCAAAAATCCATTTTGCGTGTGGTTTCGTTTATATGACTTTCGCGTGAAATTCAGCTTTTGTTTTAAGGTTATATTGCGTCATTGTTACAGTTTTAGGTAAAGTATAATGAAAATTTAGTAATTATCGCCGTATTATATTAACACAACACTCCCTCGACGCGGCGCGCCCTGGGCTGTCTGGGAATATTATCCTCGCCGTGTAGTTATACGGCTTTTTTGAAAACGGAGCTCGCTGCCGCTAGGCATAGTAGATACACGCCTTGACTTTGCTCGCTATTTCGGGGCGCGGTCAACGCCACCGCCCTTTGCTTTTTTACCCTGTTTGGTCTGGCTCGTAGCCAACCGCGCCTTGTCTCTTTTAGTACCCGGGACATGCCTAAGATTTTAAAACAATATTTTTATTATTTTTGTGGAATCATGTTTTTTTTATAAAGTTTAGAGTAAAGAAACCTGTTTTTATTGTTTTCTTGTTACATAAAAACGTGTATTTATTTAATTTTACGAGAATGGCCATTTAATTATGGCAGCTAATTATCACAATTATGTTTTGACAACCACTATACATATGCACAAATATTATGAACTAGTATTCAAAGGGGGAACAAAGTTTTCGTAGTTAAATAATTCAAAAAACGGGAACTTAATTTACGTTATCAAAAGGCAACAGCAACGTAAGTGCCCACTACGGGTACGATAGTGATTATTGAAACTATTACTACGGCCAGTCTAACGGTGATACAGATGGAATGTGCCGCCGGCCATTGTTCCCATAACTAAGCAAAAACGGCTTACGGCCTGTCGCCGCATACTAAGACAAACGCACCTGCCCTACAACAAGTTTTAGGTCGCGATTAAAAACACCGGGCACGACCTAAAGTTAAAACGTAATTATGTACCTCAAATGAAAACCAATCGAACATGTTACAAATAACTAAGTTTATCGCCAAAGTATCTTAATACATTATGGGTGACATTTTCATCGGGTTTGTTAAAGCTTCTGGAGGAGGTGACAGTAGTGAAAACCATGTTCCAATATGGGGAAATGGATGAAATAGTCCGTAATAGAAGCCGATCATCCATCTTCTATCGACAGGCGGCCCCGGGCTTAGATAAGATGGGTGACATCCAACCGGTAAATGCATATATAAGTCAGACTCGAAAACCCAACAAATTTAGAAAATGTTGGCTTTCGGGGGACAATCGAATCCTCGAACCCTGGAGCTGAAGGCAGGGTCACTGCTACCTGCGCCAACCGGCTAATGATATGTGAGTGATTGTTGGATGTGCGCCGAGCAACAAGAACAACAATAAACCTTGCCTTCACCAACGGAGACGCCCTATGTGTACCTTCTGTGTGTTTGTGTTAGTGACCGAGAGTAAATCTTATTACTTTATCTATTATCTTAGTACTTGCTGTGCCAGCGGCTTCGCCCGCGTGGAAATCTACGTGTCTTAAATTTTTTCTAGAATTCAAATTTTAAATATAAAAGTAGTTTTTGTGAGTTAACCATAAGAGATAGAGACATGCTTTTGCAGACTTTTTTGTAGTAGTTTTATAGATCTACAATTCTTTAGTAGATAATTTTAGCGTATCTCTACTGGTTTGCGCAGCGCAAGCGACTAAAGCTCCCGGCAAGCAAGTTTTTTAACAACTACGCGATCTCTTCAACGTAATTTACAAAATACCGATATGTACTAATTACCTAAACCATTCGGAAGTATTGCACGATCTTTTGGTGAAAATCCTACAAAGATCCGTTCAATAGATAAGAAAATCGATTACATACAGACAGACAGCTTTTTGGGACTTTGTTTTATGATAAGTATAGATTTTGTGAAAATAGAACTACGTCAAAAAGTGAATTATAAGAGAAAAACGACGCGGAAACGGTTCTATAGAGAAGTGTCTTATACGTTTATTAAAGTAGGTAGGAAATGCAGTAGATCTGTAATGGAATTGAGAGGCGGAAAGGGGAGCCGGGAGGCGGCGGATCGAGTGCAATTTTGCAGCAAGTTCATCCGGCCCGGGGAAACTACATGGCGGCTATAAGATGATTGAATAGACGTATAATATAACTAGCAGGGACTAATATTGTTAGACAAAAGTAATCTCAAAATTGATTGATTTTTCATAGAATTCTAAATGTAGCTCTCAACTCCCCCCTTTATTGTGCCCTTCACACGGCGGAGAATAGCGCTTACTGACGAAACACAATTGAGTGTACTATCTTAAAGAGCCACGATTCTCATCACTGAGAAAACGATGCAAGAAGAAGAAATGAAGACAGTTCGTAGATAATTGTAATAGAAGTACCTAGGAATTAATTAGTAAAAAATACATACCTACATGAAAATAAAAATCCTCTTTAAAAACAAAATCCAAGCAAATATACGCAAAGCTATTGATTTCACTAAAAGTACATAGTTGTATAAATTGGTTGATCACTTGTCAGCGAAGCATCGACGCGAATAACTCAAGAGACTCTCAGAACCAACTTTATGGCGGTACAACTGTTGGGTCCACGATATACAATAACCACTGAAATTATTTAGCACCCATATTGGCAACTATAGTAAGTAATTTATCATCATCTACCTGCCCTTATCCGTACAAACATGTTAGCACATGATTTGGCTATATATTTTACGATCACCGCTTGCCTGACGTCAACTTACCTTAGTCGCCTTTTACGACACCTCGATAAGATATGAGGGTGGTCTATTATACTTAGTCGGATATATAGTAAGTATTATATATATGAAAAAAATATATATACAAAATACTATATCCAACAGTGAATATCTTCGACGAAAGCTTAATAAAGATGGAATAATTCTTCTCACCATAACATTCTTAACACTATCGTCAGTACGTAGAAATACTGAAAAAAAAATGACTACGATACAACACTGCCGCTATTTAATTCTAAATTATTCGATAGACTGTCTGTCTAACCTTCGTCTGCAACCTTGATTTATAAAATATAAGAGACAAGTAGACTTTCATTTATTTCTACTTCCTGTGACCTAACATCAAATTTTATATTGAAAGATCGATTTGTACGCGACAAGGGAGGCTGGGAGGATTTCATGCTGCGGCGAGTTTAGTTTGGGGAGGGATCCCCCCTCCACTGAAAACTCCACTTGGAACTGAGGCCAACGATGTTAAACATAAAAATCTAGCATTTTAGACCTACAGCTGCTGGCGGCACTCAAATATTTTTCAGAATTTTTTTATAAAGCCGAGTATAACATTCAGAAAAAAAATGAAATAATTTTTTTCACACTTCCATTATAATTATTTCTATTCCAAACTTTTAACGCTATCATCAAAAAAATAACTTCAAATGCCATTGACCATGCGTTTATTTATCTAAAGTTCGATCTATCAAATATTCATCAAAATCGGTTCAGTAGAATGAGCCTGAAACATAACAAAAAGAATTTCTCTGTCGCAATTATGATGTTGAATTTTTTTGTCATTATCTTTTATTGTAAAATTTATTTTTTTGTCTTAAAATTATGTTCATTTGGTATGTAAAAGCTTTATTGGAACTAGTTTTACGTTTTGTAACAGCGTAATGACTTGTTTATTGGATATCTACTACTCGAACTAAATACACTTGTAACAATTATAGACAAAGATGTTTCATAATTTACTTTTTATATTGTTTCTTTAGGATTAATGGTTAATTTTATTTAGATAATCATTTAAATTAAAGAATATTAATAATACAACAGCTTTGAAATTTTCAGTAAGTTTTGTGACTACAATTTTCATTACTTTCGGATTTACTTTGCAAACAGATGAAAATTCATGTAAGTTAACATAGATTGCAATCACAGTTTCGTTGAAATCATGATCAAAATAGAACAATGTAAAAAACTAAATTTAAGGAATGACTGATAATCTATACTTATTATAAAACAAAGTCCCAAAAAGCTGTCTGCCTGTATGCAATCGATTTTTTCAAAATCTACTGAACGGATTTTTGTACGGTTTTCACCAAAAGATAGAACAATACCTCCGGATGGTTTAGGTAAATAGCACATACCGGTATATGTAAATTGTGGTCAAGAGATCGAGTCAGTTGTTAAAAAACTTGCTTGCTGGGAGCTTAAGTCGAGTGCGCTGCGTAAACCAACAGAGATACGCTAAAGTAATGTACTATAGAATTGTAGATCTATAAAAATACTACAAAACAGTCCGCGATAGCATTTCTCTATCTCTTATTGTTAACTCACAATAACTAATTTTATGTTTAAAATTTGAATTCCAGAAAAAAAATTGTGTCACGATGACTTCCACGCGGGCGTAGCCGCTGGCACAGCTAGTAATTTTACAAATTTGAAAATCTGTATGTCTCTTACATATTCTCGACTAATACGCTGGACCAATATAGATTAAGCTTAACTACTGTGTTAATATATGGGAAAATAACCCGTTTTTCCTACGGGAACAGGAAAAAAATTATATATGTATTATAGTACATAATGAAGGGCATGTCAACATTAAATTCGACACGATCGGTGTGGCGGGTTACTAGTAATATTACAATATACTATAACAAATTATCTGAGACCGTGTTTAGTAATTCGAAGACAATAAGCATGAGGTGTAAAACCAAGTTGAAGTCTGCACTGTAAAGAACGCCAAAACTTATATTGCAATATGACTAAATCTATTTATAACATCTAAGTTAGATAAATTATCTACATATTATACCTTTAATGTGCACGGTTAGTAGGAAACAATATATATTGTTAAGTACGGCATAATAATGTTATCTTTTGGCTTTAACAAGTATTAATGTACTGAGTCAGCCATCAGTTTTTGATGATGATGTCACAGCTGAGACAAATATGTGCCGTTTAATCCACCACTGCGTTAATTGGATATATGTATTCACAAATAAGCATACAAGAGTATAAGTGCAGAGGGGTTGATATTTACAGACACATTATAGTACGAAAACAAACTCCACGCTGCCACTTAAGGCCAGCCGTCTGCGGGGCTCCGGGACGACCTCCATCCACTGAGACTTGAGACACATTACAAATAAAAGACATCTTATCTAAGAGCTTTCTTACAGATATCTTATGTCTCGTTATATTATTCGACGTAGACTATAATTTCGATAGCGATTAGACTAAATTCTATTATTTATTGTGAATACATATATACATGTCTACAAATCATAACCATAATAGAAATGGAATGGTTAGAATTACGCTTCCTTAATCCTTAATTGAGTAAAAGAATCATTAATGATTTAATGTCGCAAATAGTTTCATTATTTTTGTTTTAATGAAGGGTCTGGAAAATCTAAAGTCGTATATCACAAACATACGTGAACTAGGATGAAAAAGTATTCTGATTTTGTGTAATAGATATTATATTATTATGTACTATTCATATATATAAACTGAGTTTAAAATCTTAAATGTCACAAATAAAGATGATGGAATCGTTTTAGATGTATATATTAACAAGAAAATTGATCAAGATTGCTTGAGCGATTGATATACAATCATGAATATATGATTTTTTCTGAAATAAACGACTTTGAATTATTATATGCATACGGTAATATTATAAAAATTATCATCTATAATAATCGATTTCCAAGACATCGATTACATTAACACATATCGGGGCTTATCTGAATAATATATAATAATAGCGATCTGTAATATATAATAATAGCGATGAGCAATGGTTTGAATCAACAAAATTGGCAAAAGTAGGAGAATAACGAGACCTTTAGGAATAAATTTTATAGACAAATTTATTATGTTCATATATTCCGAATTGGGTTGGTTTCAAGACTAATATTCAAAGTATATATAATTGGTTTACTGATAAATACAAGCGGTATTCAATAGCCTGAAGATAAGTGTTAAAAACTCCTTAATTATGTACTGGGTTTTATACTGTTACCGAAGAAAAAATGGGATACGTATATGTTAACTCGTTATACACGCTTCAATTGTACAAAATTTAATCAATAATGCTACAGCGGATTACCCATGAAAGCATAATGCACAAACAGAACAACTTAAGCTATATTTAATATTAGTATGGATATACGACAACAACATAGAGGGATTCGTATTTTATATTTTGTTGGAAATCTGCCCTGTAGTTCCGGCTGAGTAGAATAGCCTATCGTTATTTCTTACCGAGGTGTCGTAAAGGCGTGTAAGGTAAGTTGAATTTCAAAAGTTAGTGTATTAAAATACAGCTAATTAAGCGACTCACACAATATTTTACCACTGTAAAATACTATAGGAATAAATATAAAATCTAGAATGTTAAAATAAACGAGCACTTCCAAATGACTATTGCTCGTATTGCAAAACTAAGTACGTTGACTGTTGAATGGGGACTTTGATACGTGTAAGTTCATCAGTTGGCCACTAATTGGTTAGCACGAGGGCGAGAGGTCCAGAGGGCACGGAAAAGATATGTACGTGGCACTAGTGGGAATTCTCTAATTAACGCTCGCAGCAAGCCGTCCGACGCCGCGCCGATCCGATTGGCCTCGCGTAATTGGAAGCTTGCCTGTGCTGTCTGTGCGCCTCTGCAGCTTTTCAATTCCACTCTTGTACATTCGATTCCAGGGTTCTCTGGGGGTTGTTAATGTTTAAAACGTATTTACATTTAGGGACACTGAGCATATACTACGTACGTTAATTTAGACAACGCACATATCACTTGTTGAAACACCACGTGACATTAACGATTATATATTCGTAATATTTGTTGCATTTTATAAAACGAAGCTTGTTTATTAATAGCAGGAAGAAAACTCATTTTTCAATATTCAAAAGATTTTATTAAAATCTCCAGTGTAGGTAATATTATTACATATGTACTTGTCAGGCTTAAGAATTTTTATAAGGTTTAAAATAAGCAATTTACTATATTCAATAGGTATGCAAACTTTATATTGATATGGAAATTTATTTTAACTATGATTTTATCAAAAGTGTGAATTTATAAATTTAAAGGTCTTAAATAAATTAATTTGATTTTACTTAATATCAGGAATAACAAGGATCAACTGCATAAACATTAAAGCTTAATAAAAAATAAATTTTGACTATGTAAGTGTGCAATAAGGAAATCTCTTACTACACTACATATATGGTGACACGGTATATCCATTAAAGCCCTGATACAAGCCCACTTAAAGAGAAAATTGCGTGAACCTGCTGATCTCACAGTTAAACAATGTGACATACAATGTACAGAGCTTCGACTGCCCTAAGCCGACCCGAATTACACCAGAATTGAATATAACGTGTGAAAGATGAGAATCAGGCCAAATAAATGTGTGTTCCGGGAAACATTAAACTGTTGTAAACTACAATTTAGTGTTTGATAATGTAAATATCAAAATAAAAGGATGCAGCTAATTTTCATCTAAAACTAAGATACTTTATATTAGCATAGAGATATAATGCTTTGCTTTTAAATCGCGTATTTTTATTTACTACTGAATATCTATGTTGCATTAGCTTAATCGTGTTACTATGAGAATGATGTATATTTAAAAAGTCGTAATGAAAATAAATCAATATACACCGCTTACTAAATTGAGTAGGTACTATTCGAAAGCAGGTAAAGGAATTCATAATTTGGTTTGTCCCGGCATCGATCTTTCGTAACGTCTGCTCATGCGTTGTACTAGCTTCTTGTCATGATACTATTTCGGGTATATCCACACTATATACTTGATGAAATTATAAAATTAAATATGATTCATCACCAATTAGGCCGGTTATGTAATCATGTTTCAGATTTTCCTCCTTTTCTTGCATCACACAAATTAATCTCTTATCAGAGGCTTGAAACTGATCCCTAATATACTTGAAATCCGGGTCAAGCAATTTTTGGCCTACATAGCGTTTACAACACGAACTAAAAATGGTTGTAATATTGTGTTATGTTCCCAGTCTTAACAATGACTTTTCATGCGACGAATCACCACCTTTATATGCAAAAGTTGGAAACCCACGCAACAAGTGCTACATTCCTGACCGCGGAAACAAGCCAGTTAGGTCTTGTTTGTATACGCGAATATTTCGCTTGAAAGGGTTTAATTACGACTTGTTTTTTTTGCAGACGATGTAACAAATTAGCAGACAGACATCACGATTTTTATATCAGTCAATTTGGGTCAAATGCACCTGCATAATAAAACGTATTCGGACAATTATTTTAAAAATTAAAACAGGTTTTTTACATATTCCGTTGATGAAACATCTGACTTGGTTTGAGTCGTGGAATATTCAAATATTACATATTCAATATTGCAACGAAAAATGCTACCATTACGTAATAAATAATTTAGGTATAGGAACTGTTAAAAAGCTGCATACGACTTTGCAGAATAAAAATGTATTTAAGTAAAATAGTTGCAGAGACATACGCTTACATTATTTTGTCAATATTTTTGTAACTTAAAAATGCTGCGTTGATATTGATTTCTTAGAACTCGTTAATAGTTATCAACTAGTCGTATATTGACATTGTTTCTACGGATATTAAATTGTTACCACTATGCAACCATACACAGTTTAGAAAACGGTAAAATTGGGCAATATAACTCGATAACTAGACGATTGTAACAAAAGTGAAAGTAGATCAACTACGCATTGCAATTTCGAAGAATGACAGTCAGTTGATAAAAACAAAAGGCTTTGTTCTAGATATAAGGACTATTCGTCGAAATGTACTGAAAATTTCTGTTATCAGCCGTTATCTGTCGGGCCAGCAAACTAATCTTTATCACCAACAGTGACTTTTTATCGAGTTGCAATTTGCGGCGATGAGAGTTTGCGGTGTTTCATAAAATGTAATCATATCGGCTATAAATGCAATATCGTTCGTTCATTTATCAGATAGTGTAGTTTAAAAGGCACTCCAGAGAAAATATCGACTTATTAAAAAGTAGATATGTATAATATTAATAAGTCTGAATAATAATCGTAGAATTACTGTTTCTCTATTCACAATTTATCATTTCTAGCATCCTTTACGTAATTAAAACAAACATTTCAATGATAGTTGATTAGAAATGCAGCTATAACTAAAATATTGGTCTATGTTACAGAAAATTAATTATCAACAAACTCAAAAGTTACTGTCAAATAACTAATGTAAATGATTTTATACTTAAAGTGAACAAAAATCCGCGTATTAACCTACATTAGCAGTACTTGTAGTTTTTTTGCATATTTTATCTTAATACAAAAATACGATTCCTTGCGTCATCAGACATTAAGGACAAATAAAAATACATATAGTACCCGGCATTAAATGGATCCCATCGATGTTTAGAACGAAACAGCCTGTCAGTTCGGTTTCGTAGAGCACTGTCACTGTCACCAATTAGTTTCACACGGGTTAGTCAGTCTGTGCGACAGAGACAATGCTCTATGAAGCAGAATCTAGCCGATTTCTCTCTATAAGCGTCGATGTGTATTATTTATTGCCGCGTACTATACATATATTAGTATTAAATTATGTCAACACAGATCTAAACACACAGATAAAATTATAAAAGGAAAGCAGGAAAAATTATTTAATATGCACCCCTTAGCATAACAAATTCATTATAGGTTCAGTGAAAAAGCAAATCACGTGACTCGTGTCACGGACACCGACCTCACTCGCTAGACGAATCGAAATATTATAGATAATTCACAGTGCAGCTGAGGCTATCTGTGTGTCATACATGATTCATGTAATGACTTGGTGCGAATTCCTAACGAACTAACCCACGTCATACTCGGCCAATTTCGTTTTACTGACTTGTTTACAAAACATTAATTGGAAGACGTTTTAATTGAAATATCGAGCATTTTCAAAAGCGGTAATAAGATTGAAAACGTGTAGTTAGTGACACTTACATTATTTGTAATAGCAATAAGAAAAACACAACTTTTATTTTTACTCTCCTCATGTAAATAAGAAGTACAATTTCTTTAAATTGATTAATATAGAAATAGAAGAACTATATAATTGCGAGCTGGGTCGGTGAGGCTTTAAAAACTATCAATTCCATGCAAATCACCAATCAAATACCCAAATGGCAATTACGAAATTTGCAGTTGCCATTTAGGAAGAGAAGATTTAGGGGCATCTACTCCGATTTCAAAGGTCAAAACTAACTACTGAATTTATATCTGCGATAACGACTTCGTCTTCGACGATTTTTATACAAACCTTTATAACGAAGGTAATTTGTTTATTTACATCAAATTTATCTCAGAAATTCCAAATAAAACTTTATAATTTCACAAATAAATAATAAAATTGTAAAAAATTTAAGAAAAATAATTTGTTAGTTTAGAGTTATTTAAATAAAAATTTAAAATCGAAATCGAAATTTACATTCCATTGATTAAAGAGATTTAATATTAGACTATGTTTTATCATCCTTTTATCCTGTTTGTACATTGACTCCGTCCCCGATAAGCCCAATTTAAAATCTTCAGTTGTCTGGTTCTCTTTGGCTAAATCCGCTCTCGATAAACCCTCACGCCACCTTACCATCTCTAAAACTGGGGATCCTCGTTGATAAGTGCTTGTTAGGTAAATGAAACAAGGATTAGATGGTGAAAGATGAACTGTTTACTCGGTAACCAGGTTATCTAGTTTATGAAAACAGTTATCCAATGACGTCATAGTTAAATAAGAATTGATTGATTAAAAATAAATATTAAAATAGACGA
Source organism: Morpho deidamia (assembly GCA_947086505.1). Classification (NCBI taxonomy): domain Eukaryota; kingdom Metazoa; phylum Arthropoda; class Insecta; order Lepidoptera; family Nymphalidae; genus Morpho; species Morpho deidamia. The sequence goes on from CAMTZC010000015.1 coordinate 5,451,528, forward strand.
GTGTGTGTAGAGGATCTAAATTTCCATAGTGATCCGGTATATCGTATATCTCTCAATGTAAATTAACTTTCACAAACAGATTTTTGCATGTTTTTCATAATTGTAGAGCTATGAAAACTTACGTCGCAAATTTTCGATACCTACATGAAATTATTGTTGTTTGCAAGTTGCTGTAATATGGTAGGTAAATTTAAATAAAAGTTTCATCACGGCATCTTTAAAAAACATTTTAGGTTATTTTAAGAAGTCTTGCTCGATAAAAAATTTAGACATTTTAAAATGTAGATTAAATTCGTGAATTTAATCTACATTTTAAAATGTCTTGCTTAAAAGAAGTAAGCTGTGCCACGAGAAGAATACACGCTTCATTAAGAATTAATTTAATAAATGTTATTAAATGCGGATTAAGTTTACATTTACAAACTTTGTATAATCTGTATAGATAGAAGCGGTTATATATACCAAGTTCGGTGAGGATATCCATTAGCTGAAAACAATAACTTTCATGACATACTTGCATTAATATTAAAAAACCTTTTAATATAACCAGTTTAAATTGCATTAGCTAGTAATGCTTTTTTGGTATGGAAAAGAGTTGGTGACAAAAAACGTACATGCTTGTGTATGTTAATAACGCCTTCGTGCGCTGATTACATAAAAAAATTAAACAATCTGAGAGGTAATTTCTAATTTAAATAGATATTATGAAGATAACGTGTTTTCTTTTATGTTAGTTACACTTTCATTACTCAAAGTGATAATAAACGTAGTTAATTCAGACCTTTCTATTGGTATTTTGGTATTCTATTCATAAGTATTTAGTATTTACATGGTGCTATTATTACAAAATTGTCTTTAATAATAAATTTGATCGCCGACTTGCCAAAATGTACCAAATCATTTCAACCTACCAAAATTTGTGTCCGGAAAATTATGGTCTTGTGAGAGATTTCCATACTTTGACCGTACTTATAAAAAATCAAAAGTTCTTAGTACTTTTAAAGACAATACAATAGGTAATAAATAGTTTTCATACATTTATTTAAGTTCAAAAATTTAATCCATGATTTGTATAGGTTACCAATCAGTTTGCGCTAGCTTGGTTAAACTCAACAGAGATTAGTAATTGAAGTGATATTATTGGATAGCTATTCGTAATTAAAACCCGAATTAATATCACTCACCGTGCGCCCAAAAGCCGGCTAGTCCTAGCAATGTTTGATTTGGTTGATGAGTTGCCCGATCCGACCGAATCAATCAAAATTGCTATTTCCGAACACGTGACACGTCCGATTAACTAACTGTTAATTGGAAAGTTTAAATTCAATACAATCTGCGCCGATTCGTTAGTTGGAGCTCTCAATTAAAATTATTATTTGAGTCCCAAAATGATTTTTTAACTTGGTCGTTAATAGTTTACAATCAAAAGAGACTACGAGAGAGAGAGAGAGAGAGAGAGAGTACGAGAGAAAGAGTGAACCGAGGATTTGGTTGTTTAATTAAGTACCGGTGAAGCATCTATATAGCTTCTTTTAAAACTTCTATGCTTTGTTGATATTTGTACTTCATGATACGCTTTACGATGGAGGTAAATATTAAGATAAAACCTGCAAATCCATGAAAAATCGCTAAGATATATGAAACCTCTGAATCTCAATTGGAGATTATCGTGGAAGAACACGCTGTGTGTTAGCTAAGTCTAAGCTTTAATCACTAAATCAATGGAGAGAGGACTTTGTGAGAAGTTAATGTGTAGATACTAATATTGTCTTCAGTACGCTGACTACAGTAAAATATATAAAGAATATGCGAGAGCAATTCTCTTCTACAGAGGTTGCAAAAACTCATTTCAGCTTTAAGATTTTCCAACAAAGAAAACTTAAAAGCGTATTCTAAATAGAACAGAATACATAATTGTTAATTATTGTAGCTTTATTCTTGATTTTTGTGGTAATGAAAAATGCGTGCAGTCTTGATTAATTTTTAATGTTATAATTTTACATTGACATAGACTAAAAAAATCCTTGATGACATTATAGACTAATAATTCTTAACATCCTCCCCCGGCTTGAAAGAATCTTTCGAGTTGACAGGCAGTGGACAAATTTTGCTGAACGCCCGGCGGATTACGCCCTTTGCTGTCCTTAGATCGGCGACGCGAGCAACACCATCTGTTCCCGGATGTACTTTGGTAACACGTCCGAGGCTCCACTTCATCGGTGGTAATGCATCTTCTTTAACAAGAACAAGTGTTCCTTCCTTCAGAGCTTGTCCCTTACTGGTGTGCCATTTCGTGCGTTGTTGCAATTCTGCAATGTATTCCTTGTGCCATCTTGACCAATAGTGCTGCCGCATTCGTTCTAGTCTTTCAAATCTGTTAAGCCGATTTTCTGTAGTGAGCGTCAGATCAGGTGTTGGCAGTGCTGTCAAAGGTCGCCCAACCAAAAAGTGTCCCGGAGTTAATGGCGTCAAGTCATGTGGGTCATTCGATAATGGCGTTAGGGGGCGCGAGTTTAAGATTGCCTCAATTTGAACGAGGACAGTATATAGATCTTCGAAATCTAAGTGAGCATTTCCCAAGACGCGTTGCAAATGTGATTTAACAGATTTAACATTTGCTTCCCACAGACCGCCCATGTGTGGTGCATATGCTGGTATAAATTTAAACTCAACACCTTCATCGGACATAGTGTTAATTATAGTATTAGTATTACATTTAAGGAACTTATAAAGGTCGTTACGAGCTCCAACGAATTGAGTGCCGTTATCAGAGAATAACGTGGTAGGCTTAGAACGCCTAGCTATAAAACGACGCAATGCCGACAAAAATGAATCCTTTGTGAGATCAGTTACTAATTCGAGATGACAACACTTTGTGGTGAAACAGACAAAAACAGCAACGTAAACCTTGATTGTTCTACTGCCCCTCCCCTTTCTGTTTAAAGCAACCATGGGACCTGCGTAGTCCATACCAGTAGTTTGAAACGGGTAGCCTGGTTGCAGGCGCTGCTCAGGTAAATTACCCATGACCGGATTAATAGCCTGCGATTTCAGTCGAAAGCAACGATGGCATTTATGTACAATAGATTTGGCTAAGTTTCGACCTCCCAACGGCCATATTCGCTCTCGGAGAGATGCCAGTAAATGCTGCGGACCGGCGTGCAGTAAGCGAATATGCTCATTTTGGAATATCAATTTAGTCACCAAATGTTTGGCTGAGACTAAGACGGGATGTTTTTTATTAAAAGAGTAATTGCTGTTTTTAAGCCTACCCCCCACTCTAAGTAAGCCATTGTCGTCGATAAATGGACTTAATGACGATAACTTGGTCTTTGCTGGCAGTGGCTTCTTTAATGCTAACGTTTTGTATTCTGGAAAGAATTCTATTTGGGATAACCTGAGCAAAGTATTATAAGCCCTTTGTTTTTCATTTAATGTAAGAAAACCTAATAATCTATCATTTTTGGATTTACGACAATTTTCAATAAAACGCAAGACATAAGCAGTTGTATTCCTTAATTTTAACAAATTAGAAAAACGAGAAAAAGGGAAAGGTTCATCAAATTTAGTGCCTAATCCTAAAACTGCCACAACTTCAGGCAATTTAGATTCCGATTGACTAAATGTTTTATTAGGCCACTTATTCTCATCATCAAGTAGAAACTTAGGCCCATGTAGCCAAAATTCAACTTTATGAAACTGACTACTACTCATACCTCGACTCAACAGATCTGCTGGATTAGAAGACGTAGGCACGTGACGCCAAGCAAAGGTTTTAGTTCTTTCCAAAATGTCCGATACTCTATTTCGAACGAATTGCTTTAATTTATTAGGTTGAGTGGTGAGCCAACTTAAAACTACCGACGAGTCTGTCCATAAAAAGCATGAGCTATATCGCAATCGAGTAGTCTGAACTACCTTTTCGAGTAATTTAGCTGCTATGGAAGCACCGCAAAGTTCGAGTCGTGGTATGGATGTCGGTTTAATTGGTGCAACACGGGTTTTAGCACACAACAAATGAACCTGAACAGATCCCGATTTGTCCTTTGATCTTGCATAAATGCAAGCACCGTAAGCATCCTTAGATGCATCGCAAAAAGCATGAAATTGTATGTCAATGGGATTGTTACACACAACCTGCCGGGGTATTCTTAAATCATTAAGCGAATTAAGACCCTTGAAAAACTTCACCCACATTGCTACTACGTCTTCTGGCAAAGATGTGTCCCAGTCTAATTTGTAAAGCCACAAACGCTGCAAAATGATTTTGCCATTAATAGTAAAAATGCTTAAAAGCCCTAAGGGATCGAAAATTTGGGAAATAATTGATAAAAGAATTCTCTTCGTAACGTCACATGCAAGGCCCTCTCTGATGTGAAACTGCAATTCATCTGTATACGGAGACCACAACAAGCCTAATGTTTTTGATGGCTCGTGTTCGCTAAAATCGACAGTGTTGTTAGGATCCTCGGTAGGATTCTCATCGCTACAAGAAGGAAGGTTAGACCGAAATTTTCTCAAGTTGAAACAACCTGAAGAAAGAACTTTAGAGACCTGCATCTGTATCTGTACCAAACCTTCTTCTGTGTCATGACCCGTTATTAGGTCGTCGACATAGAAGTCTTCACGTATGATTCTACTAATTAACTTATCTTTACATTCATCAGCTAGGTGCTTCAGACAGCGAACGGCTAAAAATGGCGCAGAAGCTGTAACGTAAGTAATTGTATTTAAACAATGTGTTTTTAAAGGCGACGAGGGATTGTCCCGCCATACTATTTGTTGCAAGTGCCGCTGATTTTTATTTATAAGAACTTGGCGGTACATTTTTTCTATGTCTCCCGCCAGTACATAACGATGCTGCCTGAAGCGCAGCAATATAGAAAACAAATCACTTTGAATTGTTGGACCTATCATTTGTAGGTCATTAAACGACAACCCTGACGTAGATGATGCACTTGCATTAAAAACCACACGTAGTTTTGTGGTTGTACTTTTTTCGCGCAAGACACCATGATGTGGCATGAAATATGAATGTTTATGTATTTTGTTAGTTTCAGACATATGACCTAGATTTTTGTATTCGTTCATAAAGTCTGTGTACATCGATTTCAAAGTAGACTGGGTTTGTAGTCTTTTTTCTAATGATAAGAAATTTAATTTAGCGCGTTCTAATGAATTTCCTAAATCACATTCGTCTCCTTTCATGGGTATTCCTACTGAAAATCGCCCATTTTCATCACGTGACATGTTCTGTATGAAATGGTTTTCACAAATTTCATTTTCGGTCGAAGAAGAAGTTTTGTTTGGAGTTTGTATCTCTTCTATAGACCAAAATTTTGTAAGTTGTTCTTGTATTAAATCATATTGTAAAAAATTGCACGAAATTGATTGTTTATTTGTCGTTCCAGTGGGTCCAGATATTATAAATCCGAACTTAGTGTCTTGAAGCACTGGAGAATTATGCCCTAAATGTATTTTGTTCGTGCAAAGCAAATCCCAGAAAATGTCTGCGCCTAACAATATATCTAAGCTAGACGGGTTATAGAATTCTGGATCTGCCAATTTAATTTCAAATGGAATGTTATATCTATCTTTATCTAAAGTTCCTTTCAATGGTGATGTTATGGCTGGTAACACTAGAAAAGATACTTTGATTTGAAATGATGTGAGCCTGGACTGTATTATTGCATAGCATCGTTTATTCACTAAAGAAGTTGTATTATTGATACCGGAGACAGAAAAGTTAATGGTTTCAAATTTTAAACCTAATCTTTTCAAGAGTGATTCTGATATAAAGGAAGCTTGACTACCTGAATCTAAAACAGCCCTCACTTCGTGGCTTCTATTATTGGTGTCCAAAATTTTAATTAAAGCTGTTGCTAGAAGGACTTGGCATGATAAGTTATGAGAAGCTGAAAGACTTACAGTAGCTGGTGGTGCATTTGAAGACACAGGTAGTGTATTAGAATCCACCTCTTTGTGTATTAATGAATTATGTTTTAGACTGCAACGCTGACATGGACCTAGCCTACATACCCGAAAATTGTGCCCGGCCTTCAAACAATTCCTACATAGTTTATTATTTTTAACATAATTTTCCCGATCAGTTACGCTCATGTTTAAAAAATTATCACATTTATATAGTGCATGTTCACCTTTACAAAGATGACACTTAAAAATTCGTGGAGTGGTGTGTGTAACTGAAGCAAGACTTCTTATATTTTTGTTATAATTTTTAGATGATGTTTCCAGCTTGTTGTTATTAAACTCAATAGTTTCCAACAAGTCAGCCTTATTTTTTAAAAATTTTGTAAATGTATCTAGAGTTATGTATTTGTGTGTTGGTTTATGTTCCTCCCATTCTCGTAAAGTACGACTGTCTAATTTAGTTGAAATAATAAAAATAATTAAGGTATCCCAGCTTCCTGTGGGTTCGCCCAGAATGTGCAATGCACGTAAGTTCTTTACATACATATCGATAATTATACGCAACGAAGTAGCTGATTCCCTTTTAATCGGTTCATGGTCGAAAATAGCCTTAACATGGTTCTGCACTAAGAGTCGATTGTTATCGTACCTATCACACACTAAACCCCAGGCTATAGCATAATTAGATGCCGAAAATTCCAGTGCACGAATGACCTGCGCAGCACTGCCTTCCAAAGAAGCGCGGAGGTAATGAAATTTTTGTATACAGCTAATGGTTGAATTATCATGAATAAGTGAACAAAAGGTATCCCGAAATTCAAGCCAGTTCCCATAATCACCACTAAATTTAGGAATTTGAATGACTGGTAATTTTACCCCCTTTACGCTACTCTGTTTTTGCTTCACCATAGTGTTTTCGTTATCACTCTCTGAGGATGAGATATCAGTTAAGCTATTATCCCCATTATTGTTAGGCCTATGTTTTGTTTTAAACCCACTACATAATTCTTGAGCTCTGGCCATAAATGAAAAATACTGAGTTTCAAAATCTGACCTTTGGAGGCACTGGTTCTGATGATCCTCTTCAGACAAATTCAAACACTCAATATTAGTCTGAACCTCATCAAACTCACTGTACATAGATTCAATTTTATTCATGCGCAGTTTTAATTCTAACTTATCAACATGACTGCAATCTGGAACATTTTTAAAATTATCTATATAATTTTCAAACTTAGTTAATCGACCTTTATATGAACCTCGTTTCTTTACTAACTCAGCAAATTTAGACATTTTCAATTATAATATAATAGAATAAATCAATAATAATAAAGTAATCCAAATAATAATAATATCTTAATTCTGTATACAAATATATGATACAATTGACAACCCTAACTATAATATTGTTTATTAATTATAATTATTTGTTTGGAAATGTTGCAGGATACTCATTTAAATCTCTTGAATGAAGTATTTACTATAATATTTAAATCAATCAAATAAATTATATTTTATGTATATGTTACTGTAGTATTTATATGAATAATTATTACATACATATGAATGTTTCATATAATATGAGAATTGTATTAATACCAGCATATAATATCTATTGATTGTTGTAATTCGCGCTAAGCGAGCTAAACAAACATTAACACTATAAGTAATTATGACAGATTAAATGTATATAGCTTCTGAACAAAGTTATAACATTTTATTAATTAATTTATCAAAGTTATCAAAATATACCAAAATAATAAATTTGTTAAATCACATGAAATAGTAGAAATAGTTTGCCGCGATCGACATGTAAATATGTAATAAATTACTCAAATTATTACGCCATTTTGATGATGTTAACTTAAGGGGCAAATGACAGATCGCATGGATAAGTATTTCAAATATTTTTTAAGTTATTTATGTTTACCTTTGGGAGAAACTATAAGAATATAGTGATGTTTAATCGTTAAATCTGATATTTAATTAGTTGTTTGCAAAGGATAACTTATTAGGGAATACTAAGAAAAAGTAATGGAACTGACTTTAATGGCTGCGGCGTACCTGTATAGATTATTGTTTTCTTGAATCGGCTTGCACTGTATGTTTATATCTTATCGCTCTGATAGGTCACAAAGATTACTCCAATTTATGATTGTGTGCGGCTCGAAGAACCAGAAATGTTAATTATTGTAGCTTTATTCTTGATTTTTGTGGTAATGAAAAATGCGTGCAGTCTTGATTAATTTTTAATGTTATAATTTTACATTGACATAGACTAAAAAAATCCTTGATGACATTATAGACTAATAATTCTTAACAATAATCAACGTTTTGTTTCTTGTTTTCTGATACAAAACATTTATTAGTTTTGTTTTTCAAAAAATGATTATCATTTTTATTTAAGTGAAAATGGTATATGGTCTGCGCGCGACTTCGTCTACGTGGATGTAAAATTATCCTGGATTTACTTTTAAAGTCTTCTTTGGTAAAAAAAAAGCATTGGCTCAATGCAATATTCAAACGTTAAACAAGGACAAAAAGTAAATTAAATAATTAATTATATAAATTATTAATTAATTAAAATAAATTAATAATCTTATCTAACTTTCCATTAGTTATCAATGTATATTAAAAATTGCAGTGGTTCAAAAAGATGCTCTACGTGAGAAATACCACTAAGCTAATTATACTTTTTTTGAAATATACTTATCTTTATACATGTAATCAGTCAAGAATAATTTAATACGATACCTAATAAATTCTATTAGACGTAATAAATACATCCAAAATATTTTTCAGAAACCCATGCGGATTATAACAAAGTAGTTGTTATAGTTTCTGTAGTATGGAATTCCGCAAAGTAACGTCTGCTTTTATAAATCATCTAAAATATTTTTTCTTCATTTTTTAATCACCTACACTTTCTTAATACACAGGCTGAAAATACAACATATCAATTTTACGTGCAAGACAAATTCAATTATATCAAGATGCGGTCGTTGAACCTTCTGCTAAAAATACCTTTGCGCTTCCCTCCTATGGCGGGTCAAGGAAATGTATTCATTTGTACGATGATTTAACACGTTCGCCAACGTGACCTTTAATTTTCTTGGTTTTTTTGCTTTTTATTTATTAGTGTCAAGGTTTCTGTGTGATAAAATTTCAGGGCTATTGTGACTGAAAGGAAATGTTCCGAAGAATATTATATAACATATATATAACGTAATATATGTAACTACGACGGACGAATTTGTATTTAAAAATACGACCCAAGCTATTTTTCAGACGCCGATGATTCTATTCTAATTTTCGCCAACTTTAGATTTTCTAAGTAAATAATTTAAATTAAGATAATGATTTAAATTAAGACTCATGTCCTCAAGTGGATTTAAAGATAAAGATGGTACAATCGCGTCGTGAATCTGCAGTAAGCTGCATCACGACATAAAATGTGAGAGAGAGTCGAGCGAGCAAATAAAAATGGCCGAACCAGCATGTTTTTGTTCTCGAAGAACAGTTCCATGATTGTTTTAAAATTAATTATTTATTGATTTTTGAGATAATGTAATAGAGTCTCCAAAATGATAGCAACTGTCCCATAAACCTAAATATCAATTTGTTTAACGACAGAATTTTAATACTGTTTCATGAAGGTCAGAGTACTCTAGCGTAAACATAAAGAACTGCCTTAGTTGTTTATTTCCTGACTTTTCACCTCGCTTTTAGTCGTAAGGCCACATACAATGGCAACGACGCTATAAACGTAAATAGGTTAAGCGTGTGCACGACAAAAATATATCATAGAAATAACTCAAACAATAAGTCGGTCACGTCTGTGGCTCCTCGCTTTCTCTAGGATATGGTGAGGGCGTCGCGAGCGGCCGCCTGCGCCTCCTTTACATACAATGTCTCGGCTTACACAGGCCGGCAAAGCACTCCGATGTCTTGACTCGGCGGTCTCGACACTCGGCACAATGCCCCGAGCCGGCCCACATCGCGATTGTGTGACTCACTTGCCGGCGCCGCCATACAGGCTTGTTTACAATTGACACGATTAATGACACACACCCGAACCGGCTTGCCGTCGGTGCGATTTCTACATATTGAGCAGATTTTAAATAAATAAACATATACTAAAAGAAAAACTTGCATTTGACGAGAATAACTGTACTTTTTTCCGTATCGTCTGCAGAGTATTCTTTGCATCTTTCACTTTAATAATTAGTAAAATTGAACTATTATTCTGTCTAATAAATTAGCGGCCTTTTTTATCCTATATCTGTGCAAAGTGCTTCTCGTCTTTGAATAACTGTACCCAGATTTATGTATGTCCGCGTCATTTTTTCATTCACTTTTACTTCATTTTAAAGCACACAATTTTGTTACCCCGACTCGATACACAACCATCCCACCAATAGCTATCGTGACCTTTATCTCCACAAAGTCTTCTCTAAATCAACGACAATACATCGATCATAGTCATCACACACTTCTTAAGCCTCTACACGCAATAATAGCATTCACTAGCGTCATTACAAACAATTTTCTGTACCATTACTTATACAAATTACTCTATACATTAAAGTCATTGGAAAGTTGCAAGTAATTTATAAATATGCGACAATACAAATACAGACGCCAATGAATGAAATGGCTCATTACTAATCAATGTCTTAATTTTAAATCCTGTGAACATTGTTCACGTTCATTCGTTCACGGATCATTGGATCACAGGCTATACTCGTAAAATACAATCAAGCGAAACAATGTTATTTAGGTAGGCAGGTAAGTTGCATATAACAAATTTCATACATAACGCGCTAAGTGTTCAAAGTTTATTATGTGTTGAGCAACGATTTCAATGGATTCAATGTTGAGAAACTTATGGCACAAAACGCTTTCCCGCCAATCTTAAATGATTCACGGTAGAATGTAAAGCGCTTGTAATAGTTATTTTGAACGAAGCGCATCGCATATGGTACGAAAGATGTTTTCAAGCATTATAATAATTCAGAGATATTGTTATAGATTCTCTTTTTCAAATAAATCAATCTTATATTTCAAGTAATGCAAAATGTCTTAATTATAAATAAGGAGTTCTAACGTCATTAATATTATCATGGCAAAATTCGGTGCATATTGTCCCTTTAAAATCCGAGAATTAGAATCGATCATCTCTGTTATCTTGCGGATTGAATATGATGCAGTAAGAGAGATAAAAACAGAGAATGAAAAACAGAGAGAACAATGAAGAGATAAATGATACCATTTTTTTTACGATAATTATTTCTATAAAGGACATCTATGTCAAATAAATGATCAGTCTAGTTCATTTAATATTCAAAAAAAATGCTTCACTTATCTTTAATAATCGGTGTCGATTATATGTCGAATATGCATAGTGCAATGATTTTTCTAGTGCTAAAACGGCTTGACTGATGGCAGTTTCATTTGTTCTAGAACCTATCGAAATACATTAATTTTGTGCTCTGAAATCCTCGTGACATTTCAGACGCCTAATAAACGGGAAAAAACTCTAAGCGACTTCTACATTACTACATTACGATATTTGTTTTTATAGATAAAACATTGCTTGTGACCTACCCGATTAATTATTATGAATATATATACATAAACATAGCCTATACAGTAAAGTGTGAAGAAGACTTCACTTGTCCTAAAGACAGATTAGTGATGGCCTTAAGCCTATAAAAAAAAACTTCCATTAGAGGAAATAACTAAATCAGAATAATTTAATTTAGTTTATTCCTTAACCAAGAAATCTTACTTTGTTACGCCTTCGCTTGTCACTTAGGAGAAGGGCGTATAGAAGCATCAGAGTTCATCACTATGCTGGGCCTTAGATATTCAAATTAGCTTAATAATGTCAAGTTAAAGTAAGAGGAAAATTATAATATGAAATTTAACTGAGGCCAAGCGGTAATAAATTTATAAAATGATTCAACGAGCTACGTCGATCAGGGACCGAGGTCATATGGAAGCAGGACAACTCAAGAACAATAATAAATTATTTAAGATGTTGTGTAGACGTCCGAATCAAGCAAGGTTTTATACTGAAACTTGTTCCAAGGTTAGCGTGTAAAAACTTTTGATAGACACAACAGATAAACTGTTCTAGAATCTCAGTACAGTGCGTTTGTTAATTTATTTTAGCTTTAATTTTGCGTCTTCGTACAAAAACTGAGTGTTATTCCTTTTGCACATTGCGATAAATCATATTTTTAGCTAATTAAAGATAGCGGTAAAATACAATCAAAATGCAAATTTAGTTTCTTTATTATTTTTTTAAAATATTGCTTAGTTTTTCATTGTTTGGTCGTTTCACACTACAAATAGTCTTTCATTGGCATTACTGTAGTAGAAATGAAATTTTGTATGATTGATACGCTGTAAAAGTCGTTAGAGCTAACAGCACTGTCAGTTCGAAAAAAAATGGCAGATTTATGAATATCCAGAAGTTCAATATTAAATCAAATAATCGTTATTCAAGGAGGCTTTATACAAGCACTTTTGAATCATCATAGATCAATTATAGTACCCGACAATAAATAATGCACATCGAGGCTTGGAGAGAGAAAATCGGCTAGTTCTATTTCATAGAGCATTGTCTCTGTCGCATAGACTGACGTGTGAAACGTCACATATTAAACGAGTGACAGTGACAGCGCTCTACGAAACCGAACTGGCCGGCTGTTTCGTTCTAAACATCGATGTGCATTATTTAATGCCGGGTACTATAGATTTATTTAAGCTACAACTGGTTCTGAACGTTGCTCTTACCGAGTAAAACCAGCAAGAAACTCGGCGGTCAATCTTTAATTCATTTTCAATTAATATTATTTATAATCTTCAATTGTGTAATATGCTTTACGTATAAGCATATTTCTTACATCTTATTTAAACTTTTCTGTAGATAAGTCTAAAATGGATTGTGTGTGAATATCATTCAAGCTTAAACAACTGCTTTTAAACTAGCTTTTGTTGCTGAGAATTAAATGGATATATAGAATGAGATGTGTAAGTAGCGTGGGAAAGTATAAAATGTTTTCACATACTAACCGCAGTGCTGTGACAAAATGACACTCGACTGTGTACGTATAATAACACTTGACTTTAATATAATATTACGCTTAATTGACCTATATGATGTGATAAAGTTATGTTACGTTAAAGTTAAGTTTGTTATGAGCGCAACTTTTCCGAACTGTTTTAATTATACCCATGAAACAGTCATTTACTTCTCCTTATATATGTATATAAGTAAAAAATTTAACGCTGCTGATTATAGAAAACGCTATGTTTTTACAGATAGAACGTACTCAAAATTTAGCAATATTATCACCAAAAATAATGATTCATCAATACCAATATTTTTATACTTAGACATTTCTTAATTCGGATCGTACAGCAAAATATCAGACGACCGTAGCCGATTCTGTGTTTCAGTTTTACGAGTAATTAAATACTGATACTTTTTTATATTTAACAATTTTTCGGGCCGCGTAAATGAAATGCTTATAAACATTATTTAAGTTTTTAATTAGATAAAATTAAATAATTTATAGAAATAAGCACTACTACGCTTTATGCAACCACGATGATACTACTGCGTAAAGCACTACCATACAAGTCGCAATAAAACATGGGTTTTAACATCACTGCAGTGTATTCTGATATTCTTGTTGAAACTCTAGTATGCCAAAAGTCACAGATTTAAAATATTTTTTTGCAAAGTATCTTTATATAGACACATACCACACAGATATGTACGAACAGAGCAAATCAACAATTATACATTCACATGGTAAATGAATTGGTGTTGTGCGTGTCTGCGGCCGAGGCCGAGAGAAATCGTACGCTGCACAATGGTCCAGGGAGGTCAGCCGAACTGAACTCACTTCGAGATACACTATATCGCAACAAAAAAAAATGTTTTCAACATGATTAAAAAAAACTTTCCAGTGCCCGTACAAACTTTAGTTATATCAAGAAACAACGTTCCCTGCTTTAAGGGCGGACAATAGGTAAGAATGATTGTGTGCTGGAGGACTATTTATCACGCATATTGTGTGGACTAACGTTCAAACTAGAAACTCTTTGCCAATATATTCGATATAAGAATACTCATCTTTCTCCTGCCCTTATCCCACTCTAAGTGGGGTCGGCACAACATGTTACAAACATGTTGTCACATGATTTCGCTACGTATTTTACGACCGGCCGCTTGTCGGACGTCAACTTACCTTAGTCGCCTTTTACGACACCTCGGTAAGAAATGAGGGTGGTCTATTCTTTGCAGCCGGATACCACACGGCACATACCTTAGTTTCCTCTTACGACACCTCGGTAAGAAAGGAGGGTGGTCTATTCTACGCAGCCGGATACCACACGGCTTGCGATATAAGAATACTCTGCAAAATAATTCCTACTAACTTAATAGACAGAACTAAAACTGCTAGTTTGGTTAAAAATTACAGTCGTAATAATGAGTGATAATTACATTAAATTCATCATCATGTCGTAACTTACATCAACTCATTTGTCAGTAGATTTCTTATTTCAATAATGTAAGACGATAAGACCCGAACAAAAAAAGTGTTATATTAATTATCACGTACATGAAGCTCCACGGATGTTGGCAGCTTACACATTTGTTTGCTATGATAGAGATAATGTCAATTACCAACGGACAATGTCTATGACCATTTCTCAGTGAATAAGCAGATTTAAGTAACCAATTAATATTATGTGTCTAAATTGAAATTGAAAAGATAATCCATATTAGTATTACAAATGGGAACTTCTCTCTGTTACGCTTTCACGGCTAATCCGCTGGAGCAATATCAATTAAAATTCGTATTCGGTCAATTAAAGCTTTTAAAAAATCCCCAAAAAAACAGTAAAAAATTTAGGGTACTGTCGAAGCGACCAAAGTCGCGAATACAACTAGGATAACATAAGTGTTTAAAGAAAAGTTAAAAGTTTCTATTTGCAATTACTCAGCATTGACTACAAGGCCATGTAACTTGACACATAATTATTAGTAACAATATTTACGCCTAGAAAATTATTTTACATTTAAATTAATTTAAGCCTAGATAATTTAAAATAATCAATTTAAACCTAGGCTTTTACGCCTAGGCTTTTTTTGGATAATCGATTACAACATATGGCCGTGAAAATAAAAAACCTGTTTATAAAACTTACGTGGTCAAATTTGAAGTGTTAAGTTCCAAAAATATCTACTTGATTTAAGATATAGACTATTAAGTCACTTTTACATCGGAAAGCTCAAATACATCTAACTCATTTCCTGGACCTAAATATAGAATTAGTTGTTTATTTTTAGAATGAGGGAGAAGAAAGTTGAGAAATAGCTTTCATTTTATGTATACCACGTGCAATAAGTAATTACAACTGGATTATTTGGCGTATACATTAAACAAAGACGAGGTTGTTCACCTCCAACGCGCGATACTGCCGATAACGTTTATAGAGTTACAATTCGAGACATGTATTTTCCTGCAATTTATAAATTGTTCTTCTTATAATACGAATTGTAAATGCATATTTAACATACAGGTGGAACAAATGCAGCTTGTGCATAATACCCGAAAAAACTGTACACGTATCGTTGATAATAATTATAAACAAAAAAAAATAAAATACTGACATATTAATGGACTTAACCCGCTGTAGGAACATTCAAATATTACGTAATTGTATACGCCAATATTAAGTTATTCTTTATTCAAATAGGGTTTCATAAGCAAAAGCAACAAAGGCATCAATTTTTCAAGCAAGAAATTCAGCGGTCAATCATTTTTATCTATACTAATTTTATAAATGCGAAACTGTATTTTTTTCAAAATGAACTATAGTATTTCACGTTGATTTATATTTCACTTGAATGGATTAAGGAATCGATGTAATTATTGTATAGATAGATAGGAAGTTAAAAGGTTAGAGAATGAGAAAGTAATACAGAATTTTATAACTGGGTATTGAAATCCGCGCAGAAAAAATCGCTAATAGTTCATAAGAAGTACTATCGTTCATACGTTCAATGAAAAACAATTAAAAAAAATGCTATACAAAAAACTTAGTTGACCGTAATATCCACTGATATCGTAGAATTAATTTTGCCGAAACAGAGCAAGTTTTTAATACATGCTTATCGGACATGTATCGATAAAAACATATCAGATATATTAAAGACTCGATCAGCTTGCGTGGGGTTTAAACGAATTCAACAGTTAACAACGTCTGTTATCAACCTACGCAAATGCAATGTACCGGTTATCGCTGAACCGAGTTACGAATATACGGACGCTCTTTGCTAATTAAATAAAATACAAAACGTATTTTATTACTATTTCAGTGGTAGTGCGTTCATTAGGTGGATATGAGATTAACTGAAATGAATACTATATAAGCTAAATAGAAACTGAAACTCAATTGTAAGCGAACACCGATTATAACGATCTAGTTTCAAAAGAAAATTTCTCTCTCGAAACACACATCATACGTGCGGACAGAAATAACACGGTTATAAAATTCGATGCGCTTAGTACGAAGGGGTTATCCGAAATGGAAATAAAACAAAATAGAAATGGAAACTCCAGCTGCGAAGTGCATTGGTACAGCGACAAAAACGCCTGATCGAGTACTGTGTGGGACGAAGTCTATTTTTGTACATTTTGCGAGAAATCGATGACGTCGGAAACATCCTCAAGAATATGTGTAGCTGAAATACTTATTAAAATTTTAAACGTGAATTATCAAACCAACTTTATTACTAATTTTATTGGTAGATTTTATACTAATAAATCTATTACCTATCGCAAAAAATTTAACACTGGCTAAAAAATGGTCTTTTCCTTTAAAGACATCGCTTACGGAACCCTTTTAAAGTTAAAACGTAATAACAACGCTATAAGAAAATATAGAAACAAACTTGCAACTATTATTTAGTATTCAAATGCAAATATTGTTAAATATTGTTAACTATTTACGATATTAGTTCGAAGGGAATGCAATTTATAACTATGATAAAGATATAGTGGCAAGCGGTTGTAAGACCTCAAAATGAATATACACAAGCCGTAAACGCGACTTTGTTTATGTAAACTCAGTTTTACAATATTTTCATTTATATCTTCTTACATATTCAGTTATACTATGTGTTCTGTGTCCGGTGGAAATAACGGGATTTTTTATAGTAATCCAGAGTAAAAGCTCTATAATTTTACTTATTTTGATTCATATTCTTATTGTGAAATTTATGAAATTGATTATATGTGAAAGTCTGTCATATATGAAAGACTTTATTTAAAATATTGTTCAGAATACGTAGTTGACTTAACACACAATTTTACAAATAAAAAATATCGGGTTTTTTCCATTTAGCCGCAAAGCTGCAAAAAGATATAATCAGATACGTAGTACTTTACGATTATTAAAGCTATAAATCTACCACTACCTGAACATAAACCAAGTAGATATTACAGCAATAATGAAATTGCAAACTCCAGGCAACATGTAGCGTTATATAATGCATATGCAACAACGATTGCATAAAAACTCTCCATCGAAAGCTGAACAACTGGTAATGCTAAATCTGTTAAAAACTTACCCTATATGGAATCGCCATACGCAACACCAAGTTTGGTTTTAATGAAAATACATAAATGCAAAAGTTCCTGCTTTAAAGCTCACGACCATCTCAGCTTTACATGCGGCTAAGTAAATAAAAAGCAAGAGAGGGGAGAGCGGCGTTAACGAAGCGTGCCTCATTTCTTAACTCCTATCGGATTATTAATTTCTTGAAACGAATGAGTGGATGAATGAGTAAAGCTTTGCCGCGAACATTATTCTATTGTCTAGATATTTCAATACAAATAGCGTGTCATGATCATATTTTTTTAATAACTATCCATTACGTAATGTTTTACACACAAAAATAAATACGCGTTACAAATGTATATTTGCATATTGTAAATATATTTGCACAAAGTTGTATAACTTTGTGCAAATATATTTTGATACGCGAAGATGGTAATAACACTTAAAGATGATATTTTTGTTGAGTAATGTGTAGATAAATAGGTAAAAATAGATTAAACAATGAACATGAACTAAATCTAAATCTATGCTAAGTTTAAGAAGCAAAACCTTTCTCATGCCTTCATTATACATAGCAAAGTAATTTTATCATAACTAATGTAATATGGAATTCCGCAAAGTCACTAACTCTTACTTCTATAAATTATTTGAACATGAACATATTTATTTTCAATATTGAAAATGTAACACTTGAATAGGAAAAGTTACAGCAGCAAACTGACACCGGTTTGTCTACATAATAAGTTATCACCGGAGACTGGGCTTATCTGGATGTCTGTCAAACGGAGAGCGTGAGAAACACGCTTTATAACTTCCAATTATAGAGGGAACTAGTTTACTAATTACTGTCTCTAAAACAATTATGAGGGCTTTGGCAAGGTAACTGTTATTCTTTGCCTATTGTATGCATTTTGCGTTTTCGCATGAACAATGAACCGGTTTTTTTAACTAAATCTACCTATATGTCTGGTCCCCCGGTTTGACAGAGATATGTATTTCCACAGGATACCTAACTTACAGGGACTGAAATAAGACATTTGTTGCGTTCCATCTTCTATAAGCTCCCTTGTGATTGTATAAAGATTCAGTTGTCAGGCGGCGCAGAACTAGAGAAGAGATGAACATCATACTTCTGTGACGATATATCAAAATATCAATTTTTCCCGGCAACTGCTTTGGTGCAGGTGCATATGAATCTAATATAACCTCGTCGTGCATGCCCAATTGAAAGCATACGCTCGTGAAGGTAGAGTTGTCTTAAATTGTTCCTTCTCGATAAGGGATGAATAAAGATTAATTTGATATTGACTTTGTATAACATTAGTCTAATAATAAGGAAAAAATTGATGGTACTCGTGATAATTGAAGTATTTTTTAATATAGTTATAAAGCCTATGTAATAAGAGTTGTTTAAATTTAGCTGCTTCAAATGACTCAGAGTATTAGTATCTTCTGGACCACGGATTGAAAGGATGGAAAACGCGTAGGCGGACTTGTAATAGGAACCTGTTTGGGTCATGCAACCCGTGCAATTCTATTTATATCCGAGCCTTTCCTTTATTCGGCCTACATTAAATCCACTCCTGCAATGATACTATATTTTATTAAATTCAAAAGATTCCTAACCAGAATATGCGTATCGTAGAAGTAAGAATCCTGACTATTATACCACTATTTATAGATATCAAATTTCTAATTCATAAAATGTAAAAAAGCACAAATAAGGCTAGAATTATTACTTCGAAATTATTTAAAAGAAGTTATATCGTTGATAAAAAAAAGTTATACTTATGTTTCCAACAGTAAGTTTAAGTTAAGCATAGGCCGTCTCTCTCATTTTCGAGAGAAGGATATCTTTGAAAAATTTCAATAAAGTTTCACTGGTATTGTGAAGCGGACGGCTCCTAATTCAGCAGAGTATTAAGTTCTTGTTGCACCTCATGTACCCTTTTCAATAATAAAGATTAGGTAAAAGAGCGAATATTTTAAACGATAGATACAAGAAAGTTGTCAAAAATATCTAGTCGTCCAAATATTATTTTCAATCATACATAACTTGTCCGGTCAATTTTAAACAAGAATAATGTATAAAGTCTCCAAAAATAGATGAATCTAGTCTAAGTAAGTAATCTTTTAGTATTACTTCGATAATTCGAAGGGATAGCTTCTAGCGAGACAACCCTAAATTTTATTTTTTTAAGTATTTACCATGCTTTTCTCGGTTCCTTATATTTGGATAAAAGAACCCCTAAAAACACATATTAAAATCCGAAGTGTATATATAAGATATGTTCTCAATGTAAAAATTTATAACAAACTGACGATCAGTTTGATTTTAATATTTTTCATAACGTTTTTTAATGAAATGTAATTTTTTAACGACTTAAAATAATAAATAATAAAAATGAAACCAAAAGCTTAGTTACTTACTAAGGAGATCTAATATTAATACCAAATCAACTTAAACAAAAAGAAAACTAAAAACACTGCAGGTGGCAATGTAAAAGATCTAGCAATAAACTCACCATCAACGCATGGAATGTAATAAGACGTTTTGGTATGAGGAGTGCTCCGACCAGACCGTAACTCGTTTTAGCTAAAAAGCTCAGTGTAGGAGTAGCTAACTTCAATATAAGATAATGCAAGCAGTTTTTAAACACTACGCTAAGCAATTCAATGCAAACTTAAAACACTACGATAAACAGCTAAACTTTGATAAACTACCTTTCAAACGAGCGCAATTACAGTTACAACATAAGGTATCAAAAATAATGATTCAACATCATCCGGATGATAGAACCATTGTTTTTGGATGGCGGACATTATGTGCTGTTGAAACAACAATTGGTCGGCGCATGAAATGGTTTCATTTGGATGAAATTGTTTTGAACGAACAGGACGTAAATTATGGTCATATACCCAATACTACGTTTTTTAATCAAAGAAAATGTAGGCGAGTACATCTGCTATATAGTAACTCCGAACCAATAATGCATTGAACTTGTAAAATTGGTCATTTCATTATCTTACATTTTGCTTGTGATTTATAAATAAACAAAATCGAACACATTTCATACATGGGTTTTATAACCGTTATACAGTTTGCGCTCACTAGACTGTTGACTATTTTTTTCAATGAACCCATGTTTTCATGGAAAATATAGCATATACACTTTTTGGCACAAGAATAAAATTTACAAGAAAACTTAAAAAAAAAATAACAGACATTTTTCTTCTATACTATCCTCTGAAAACAGTTGCAACAATCCAAACTTTATGTTAAAATCGTATTCTTAAACTATCCAATTTTTTTTACTTTTACGGTCTCCCAATGCTATTTTATTTTAAACATGAGTTATTATATCTTTTTTCAATAAAAGCTCCAACTTGAGATGGTCCAAATGACACTATTGATCGCCGAACTTAGAGAGAATGTGGCACCTTAAGAAGAAGATAAAAGCTATCAATACGCTCTATGAGCTGATTTCATAAAGCGGATTTCATTGATTATATTAACTTCTTAAGAAACATTTCTCCGATTCCACTTGTCACGTTTATGACATTCCTTAAGGCCATCGCCACATTATAATGAACAACCCTGAACTGGCGTAGCGGTAAATTCTTTATTAAATGTTCCAGACAGGTTTATATGCCATGGTAGATGATCAGTCGAGTACCAAAGCTTATAGCGTGTGGTCATAATGGATCTGAGAGAATAGTGAGAGCTACTTATGAAGCTTTATAACATTCCTGTTAGGAATGGAAGAGCAACTATTGGGTACATCCCATAAATACTCTATGATCAGCAATCAAGCAATTTCACACCTTGTATATTTAAATAAAATTGTCGCAGGATTTGACGCAAAAGCGAGCGGTCCGCATGACGCAATATAATATATTGTGGCGGAGACGTAAGTTCAATCACTAAGCAACTCAAATACTTTGAATTAAAACGTAGTGATTACATGGTAAAAATTTTAAACATAGTTCTCATATTGAGCATCGAGTCAATGTATGAATTTCATCCAAAGAGACGTGCTTTTGGTTTGGCTTTTCTGAAATCATCGCTCAACTTTAAAGAGATGTAAACCTTCGAGACTGGCCGTTAGATGATTTAGATATCACAACTAGCAAAATTTACTAAAACAAAACTCAAAAGGTTAAACTACAGTTTAAAATAGTATCACGATGACATTTATTGCTCTGCAGATCTTTTCACAGAACAAGATGCAACCATAAAGCACGTGACATTTAAAATAGATATAAAACCGTTCTCAGAGTTTAACGAACAGGCTTTTCGGAATCATTTATAAGACTTGCAAATTTAACTTTTAGTGTGGAAAGTAAGCTTTTTTTACAACATACTAATGCTACAACTGCGATTGTCCCTCTGTCTGTTACGATATCATGTCTAATCTCTTGAACAATTGATTGAATTTGGCCATTACAATTTTCTTTTAGAACGGGAAAATCACAGTACATTTTTCAGAATATTTGATCACTTAAGTTGACGCGAACGATCTCGCGGGGACTGTTATTAATTAGCAATGTGATTGCACTAACGACATTAAGTGTGAACACGTTTCAAATTGAATTGAAATATTTATTTACAAAGCATATAAATAAAGGATGTCTTTTAATGTGAAGTAAATGTTGTTACAGGCATATAAAAGTATAAAAGTAATAATAAAATTATTTTTCTATAATCCGCGATACAGTAAATAGAAAATATATATAGTGTTAAATGTATAGTGGACTATCAGTTTTTTCATACCCGATACATGCAGGATTCGTAAAACATATGCACAAACCTCCACCACTTCCACCACAATACACATGCACTACACACGTTCACTATCACAAACTCAACAATCGTTTCGCCCCGCAACCGAAGCATCATCAGGAGATAGACTCCACGACCAAAACTCAAAGCTTTGCGATTTTTGTGGTGGAAGTGGTGGAGGTTTGTGCATGTGTTTTTACGAACCCTGCATGTATCGGGTATGAAAATACGGATAGTCCACTATACATTTAACACTATATATTTTTTCTATTTACTGTATCGCGGATTATAGCAAAATAATTTTATTATTACTTTTGTATTATGGATCTCCGCAAAGTAACGCCTAATTCTATAAATTATATAAAAGTATATAAAAAGTTAAAAGAAGAGAAATAAAGTATTTTGCTACAATTTTCATTTAGCTAATGTCAGAACTGCAGTACTACCACTTTTTGTACAGTTTCTTATGCTATTGTCAGGGCTCATTCGTTAGCGACTTGTAAAGTGATTTCCTTTTGCACAACGAACCATAGTCAGCCTGGCAAAGTCGACCTTCAGATTAACAAAAAAATTAACCACTGCTGTTTACAAGACAATGTAATCGAGTGATTAATTAAAATTGTTCTTCCGTAAAGCTTTTAACTGTAGTAATCCTGTATAGTTTAAATCTGTAATCTATTTCAATACATTAAGTTTCTATTTTTTTGGGTTTCGCTTTACTTATTAAGTAAGCTTTCTTCGCACCGCCTCAAGTACAAGTAAAATTATTTTATTCTTAATTAACTTCATGACAATAAAGAATTATTTTCTGTATCATGGAATGCAGCGAATTAACGCCTAATGCTATAAAATTATCTAAATTAACTTGTTTAATAGATAATATTATTCCTATTGCTACGTTTTAACAATACGAGTAATGTAAAAAACACAATAAAAATTCATAAAATGGGAATAAATTAATACGGTTAAGGACCACGGCAACTTTACCAAATAAATACAATTTCCCAGCGTCAGGCATAAAATTTTTATAACCGCCTTTTCCAAAGCAATGGTGATTGCACGGATAAATATTTTACATAGATTCCTATGCGATGCGCTGACGACCTTGAAGGACACATGGGTACCGCACTGTATTTGCGATTTGTTATATCGCGGCAGAGAAAGCGCCGGTCGTTGTCGTTTCCGCGCGAGGGCCCCCGATAATGGCGGATGGAGTCACGCTCCCGCGGGTGACGTCAGCGAGGGTAATTAACAGGCAAGCGCACGCCACACTTCAGCTCAGTGCTAGCGAAGCCCACAGGAAATCATCGCTTACATCATCTATACGTGCCTGACCATTGCTATTGTTTATTGCCAACACCTTAGCGGTCGACCGAACTAATGAACAGTTTTATTTCATTTATTGAACTTTACAAAAGCTTGCTAGACGCTTACATAACTTTCCATCATACACCACAACAATATTACAGCATATAAATAAATAAATATACGGGACACTTGCACACATGGTCGTCCATCCCCAAAGTAAGTAACTTAATACTTGTGTTATGGGTGACAAACAAGTAGACATACCACGTATATAATTTTAAATACATACTTAAATACAAATATACGCTCAGGCTCGCAGAAGCAACAAATTGTTTACAGAAAATGTTGGCCCTCGGTGGAAATCGAACCCGCGACCCACGGGGCTGAAGGCAGGGTCACTACCAACTGCGCCAACGGGCCAGTTAATAAAGCAAATTACTAGTCCCCAAATTAGGATACCCTGCCGATACCCAATGGAAAGCCCGACTATAGCTAATAAAAACTAACGAAGACGAGTCTCATGTCTATCATAGTTTAAATTCATAAACAATAATGTACAACTTTTGTTAAAACACATATGTAAGTCCGTAGGCGTTTGGACATAATTTAGAATTAAAAACATCCTGACTTATTGATTTACGACCGCACGTTTAACAAATCTGGTTTTAAGAGTTTTAGTTTTAGATGTATTTTGTGCTTTAGCCATTAAAATTTTTTGGCTAACTTTACCAAAAATAGGGAGTACTATAAAGTTCCAAATAATACAAACAATAGTAACTGCATATATGTATATTAGAAACACTAAATACAAATTTATTGTCACCGGTTTTCTACACGATATGAACCAACCACAGCGATATTTCCAATCAAAATTATAATAAATCTTCACATAAAGAAATATCCATCTCTATTAATCCAATATTATCCTCCTGCCCTTATCCCATTCTGAGTGGGGTGGGCAAACATGTTACAAACATGTTGTCACATGATTTGGCTACGTATTTTACGACCGGCCGCCTGCCTGACATCAACTTACCTTAGTCGCCTCTTACGACACCTCGGTAAGGAAGGAGGGTGGTCTATTCTATTCTCCCGGATACCACACGGCTATCTCTATTAATCTAAGTACAAAGAAAAAGAAAAAAGTGTAGATAGATTAAGGGTTTAGTATGTGTGAAAAGAAAAATGTGACAAGTTAAATAGATGAATGACATAAACAGTATTTATTTCAGAAGAAACCAAAAACCAACAGCGCAGCATCGACCGGATGTTTAAAATATTAGGCGTTTAATTCAAAGGCTGAAATCACGAACATTTTAATGATAAATATCAATATTATGTTCTTATTATTAACTATATATTACTAGTTAGTTACTAGATTATTTTACTATTATCCGACGACAGGCAAGGGCGTCATCGTTCGCATCAACTTTAATGATAGATTACGGTCATTTATGTATTATATATTTTTTTCCTGTTCCCAAAGAAAAAGCGGGAATATTTTTATCCTATATGTTAGCCCAGTAAAAGTAGCGGCCTGTTACAATCCCACTGCTGGGAATAGGCCTCCTCTCTCCGGTTCTGGTGAGAAGGGTTGAAGCTAAGACCTATCACGCTACTCCAATGCGGATTGGTATGTACACATATCTCAGAATTCTCTAGAGATATACAGGTTTCCTCACGATGTTTTCCTTCACCGAAAAGCGTGTGATAAATTGCAATTATCAATTAGACACATGAGTTTTAATAGAAAAACTCATGTGTCTAATTGAAACTTGGTGCCTGTCCGGGTTTGAACTCGTGTTCCCCTCGAAAGAGTCGCACAGTCCCACCGCTTGGCTATCACAGCTCCTAGCCCGGTTAATTAGCTTCAATTGTAGTAAATTTCAACACTATTGCTCCAGCGGATTGGCTGTCAAAGCGTAAGAGATACCTTTCGCATTAGTAATATCAGTATCGAGTACACATAATACAACATTTATTAAAATAACGCAAGCTACCATTGCACGTCAATTATTTGAATGAAAATATAGAATAAAATAACCTGTTTAAAATAAAAACGCTATAGTATCGACACCGTCACTGACAGATACTCATTTAGCATATCAATCGAGCGAACCAGACTGGTTGATGTCATCGCGTGTGTTTATCTTTACATTATTTACTTACATCAAAAATGAAAGTCTATTTTTATGTTTCTTTTTTCTTACTACGAGACAAAAAACATAGTGGCTATAGATTTATCTAACGAACACCAAGTCCTCGAACACCTAATGATCGAAATTCGAGTATAATTCATCAATAATAATTCAGAATCATAATTATGAGTGTATTCCACATTCAGAACATATAGACACATAATATTAACATTTTCTCAATTTGACCACAGACTAGCGATAAACAAACTATGTGAGTGTGTGACTCTAATGCATGGTAATGCAATAAATTTTTAATAAATTTAATGTATTTTTATTCTTGTTTAAAAAATATAAACATTCTCCACTCATATTATATAGAATAAATTATATTTGTGCCCATTTCATACTCTGATATAAAATAATAACATAGTAATTTTCGTAAAATAAATACAAAGTTTTTCTTCATGCAATAATATAAAGATTCTTACGAATAATAAGAGTTAGTCGAAAAACCACGGTGATCAAAGGCGTATTAAAATTTTAAATACATTATATTTACGTATACTGACATACAAATGAAACGTATCTTATAATACTAATAAACACTTATTTATATGGCTTCCCTATTATAAAATAAATCATCATCAATAAAAATAATCCAAAGAAGACCACCTAACATCAAAAAGAGATCTATAAAGTAGGCGAAAATCTGGTTTCGTTCATGACATGAAAATCGGTGTCCATCGCCCCCTACGCTTTTGATTTGCGTCCGCGCCGATACAGACCAATCTAACTTTACCATTAATCTTGTCAAGTTGTTTTTTTTCTAAATAACCCAGTAATAATTCTAACGAAACTTTCAAAGCCAAATCTTAATTTATTGAACGGGTTTATACTATCATAGTTGCAGTTACACAAGGTTTTTTCTATTCTTAAATATATATTAATAAAAAATTATTTGGATGCCAATCAAATCTTTCATAATGCAAAAAGGTCATAATTCTACAAAAAATGATATCCAAATTAATTTTAAATATTAAACTTTCGCAAAGCTTAATATTTTTTACATTGTCGTACGATTTCATCATCGTAATTTTTTTGTCAACATATATAATACTTGCATAGGTTATTAGATAGGTGCCTTAGTTATCGTTTTATAGTCAGTCATTTTTAACGCAAATATTATAACAAATTTGACCAAATATGGTATGTTTTATAAATAGATCGAACAAAGCAAGAATGACGATCTCGTGCGTGTTGCGCGACAGGAGAAAAATAAAATGTCATGTGACACATAAGACAGCACTAATTTAAACCCCCTGTCCAATGTCGGAGTGGCACAGTTAATCATGCCGCTCCTGCACACGAAAAGCAAATATATACGGTTATAACCGAGCACGGCCAACATGCAACGGCAACTCAGTTCACGTTAATAACTCAGGAATATGAATATTTATATTCAAAGCATCTCGCTGACGCTAAAGTTAAGGGTTGAACGGATTCATGTTATAACTTAGTAGTCTGAAAAAGAATAAATAGTATTGAAAAATAAAATAAACAAAACGGAAGTAAATCTAAAACCAATGGTGTTCAAAAGACAATGGAGACATTATTTATACCAGTGCCATCAACCCACTCAGTCATCCAACATTAATTTTATTAAGGCTCCGAATGATCACATTTTTATTCAGAAACTTTTTACTGTTCTAAGAGTTATTTGTAATAGATCCAAAAACTTTTTAGGTCGTAATGTAAGATCACTATAATTCTTCATCTATAGAATCTTTCATCAGGGCTATACGCATGTTTCGTAGCGTACATTTAAAGAGAGTACACAGATAAATAATGAGGCGTGACTATGAAGGGCCGTCAACACTATATGGGCACGTGCAACTATTTTTACCAACACCCGTATGTTTAGCCGAAGCATTCGACTCAGCTGCAAGTGTTGAAGAATGTACACCTTTCCGCCTTATTAGAACCATAAAGAACTTTAAACAGACCTAGGATTAAAATGGATAACACGAACGACTAAATTGTATCGCTGTAATGGAGCAGCGAACTCTAATACAAATTGTTTTAGCACGTTCGACTTTACCATTATAAAACAGATATCAAAACGAGAAATAAATCTAGCAATTAACTATAAGAAAACGTAAAATGTATAACGTAAATTATATTGAGCTTTAAAGCAGTAAAACATTATTATCTGCAATTCTAGACATAGCTCTCACGAACCAAGATGACCGCAGACCATTAGTCACTCGGTTAGACTCATTTCTTGATAGAAGTAAACGAACAAAAAAGCGATTAGGAAAGAAAAGGACTACCTTGAATACAGAAACCACAAACGAGAATAGATTTTTTTGCATAAAAATCGCTTTAATTTAATTTCCGTTTTGTAAAAGAATATTCTAAAAATGTAGCGATAAGCTTCAATGAAAATGCAATAGTCGCGAGTGTTTATATACACGGGCTGCAATTAAAATTTCTGTGGTCCACTTCAGCTCGCTAATGAACAGCGAAACCCCCTTGCGACGGCCCCGTTAGCAAAGCAGAAAACCAATTAATGTAAAACGGCGGCTCTCACAGTTACTTGCCACTTTTATGAATAAAGTCTGCTTGTAGAAAGCAACTTATTGTTTTATCGACTACTGCAGTCGAAATACGACCACGAATAGCGGATGCTCTACAATCGCGGCGAATAAATTGTCTAGAAATTTTCATATTAAAAACAATTTATAGAATTAGGCGTTACTTTGCGGAGATCCATAATACAAAAGTAATAATAAAATTATTTTGCTATAATCCGCGATATAATTCGCGGATAGGATTCGCGATTATATCGCGGATTATAGCAAAATAATTTTATTATTACTTTTGTATATTAAAAACAAAAAAATGTTTGTATGAAGCGTACATCATACACATATTGTAATACATTAAAACCCTTGCATTACTTTTATTTGTGTATAGTTATTGATTTTTATAACTTTGCGATGAAATATTACTATAAAATAATTAAATGATACTTTGAAACCGTAATAGTTTGACGAAACCAATAAATAAGCGCGCGATCCTTGACAAGGGTTTACGCGTTCAAACACAAGGACGGAACCTATGAGTTTTGATACAAGTTCATCATAACCCCTTAGGCTATTTGCTAATTTAGAAAAAATGTTGTGTTGGTATTAATAAGAAAGTTAAAAGAAAATCTTCCATTCATTATCTCTTTCAATATAGACTTTATTTGCTTATCTCTTTTGTATAATGTTCTTAATAATTACGATTTACAAAAAGAAATATCGTAAGTCAGCATTTTAAAATTAACTATGTAATTCGCATATTATTACAAATTTTATGTCACAATTATTTCAATTTTTGTTCCAAGACATATTATCTCAACAGCTCACTAATTGCCACTGAAGGAGGCGGCCATTATAATTCTCAAAGCATCTATTGTTACCCAAGCTTACAGTAGTCTTTTAGAAATTTTATGCTAACGAGACTAATGAGGATTTTTATAAAGAATTTTATTTACATTGTTTTGGATATAACGTATTAGTTTAACATATTTATATTGCTCATATTTAACAACTCACTGCGGGTGTCGTTGTATTGAAGTGATATGCGGATCTTTTAGTTAATTTGGGAAGTTGCGTTGATTATTTTGACATATTAATTAAAATATGGGGGTTTTAAACCCCCATATTTTAATTAATGGCATGAAATAAACTCTGGCAGGCATCAGTGAATCAGGTCATGAAATAAGCTCAGGAAGGCATGAAATAAACTCTTAAGTCTTTATTTACATTTTTTTTTTATTTTTAATAAGGCGGCAACAGATAGCGTCGATTCCTAATAAGGATCGTCCGATACAAAACAAATCTTCTTCTTCTTCTTCTTCGTCAGCCGATGGACGTCCACTGCTGGACATAGGCCTCTTCATGGGATCGCCACACCACACGATCTTGCGCCGCCTGGATCCAGTGGCTCCCTGCGACCTTTTTGAGGTCGTCTGTCCACCTCGTAGGGGGTCTACCGACGATGCGCTTTCCGGTGCGGGGTCGCCATTCCAGCACCTTAAGACCCCAGCGCCCATCGGTTCTCCGCACTCTGTGCCCCGCCCATCGCCACTTCAGCTTCGCGACACGCTGAGCTATGTCGGTGACTTTAGTTCTTCTACGGATCTCCTCATTCCTGATTTGATCTCGTAGAGACACTCCGAGCATAGCTCGCTCCATCGCCCGCTGAGCAACTCTGAGCTTCCTTATAAGGCCCATAGTGAGCGACCACATGGGGTGTAAGGGGGAGGCTCGTCCCAGTCAGTCTCCTCAATTGTCAACCTCACCTGCACGCGGTGCACCCTGCAGATCAACCGACGAGGCTCTGGCGACCGATAAATGGCGGTATAACCATTTCCTTTTGCTGACCTTTAATACCAGACTGACAGTGGGCAGCAGCACTGTCGGTGCAAAATGGTCAGCACTGCGATCACCAACCCGCATGCCAAGCGTGGTGATTATCGGCAAAACCTTCATAGCATCACAAAACAAATACATACAACAAATTTGCTCATAGTCCCACGACTGATTCGTTTGCTACCTAATAATTAAAGAATTAAGAAATTTAAACTATATTATATACGAGATAGATTTAATGCTTCAAATACGTTAATTTTTTTTGGTAGCTAATTAACTATAGTGATTCCTTAACATAAATTTACATAGTATCACTCCACATTTCATAATTAAAAATAAAGTTTATTATAGTTGAATTTTCTAGTCATCACGTGATCGTGACGTTTCTTAACTGTTAAATCTTCACAGAGCTATATCGCACGAACAAAAAGATGACAGAGGTGAAAAGACGTTCGCAACTAAAACTAAAATAGCGCTTAAATATTTGGAAATATAATTACAAATTTTATGTTTAATGATATTATATTCTAATATAAATATTTAATAATGTCTATATAGCATACCACACTCCATCTTTCTGCTTTTCTGTTGTAGCTTCTTTTTGAAGTGCCTTTGAAAATAACAACCTTTTGGAAAAAAAAATATTAAAAAGTCCGCTACTACGCGCTAGAATCAAAACTATTCGAGGATAAAAAATGACAAAAATATACGTACTATCATTCAAATCCACTATGTTCTATTGCCTCTATACTCACATTACTTATTAGTAAAACTTTACATTATATATATCTACATATCTAGTCATGGTAAAAATAAATCAAAAGCCTAAAGGCATACAGAAAGTTGTGGGGGATGTGACGTGACGTTGCGAATTATCTAAATATCCTTTAGTCAACCCTCTGTAGGACAAGGGACGTGAATAAAATATCCAGTCCCAAATTTGACCTTCGAACGATGTCTCGCTGGTTCGTGAGTACGATTTATTATAACTATAGCATTATATAAATAAGTTACGCGGGCGTGCTACTATAAGGCATAATCGATACTAATATGCGAAAGTCTGTTTGTCTGTGACACTTTCACGGCTAACCCGCTCTAGGCAATAGTGATGAAATTAGTCCAATTCAAGCTTATATACCGGGCTTACATATACGATGAAAATTCCCATTTTTCCTTCAGATAGAGTAAAAAATATCTACATTTACTGTTTAGAAAGTAATTTTATTTTAACTGTGTGTTACTTTCCTAGTGCATATAGCGTACGAATTCAAAATAGTTGTTTTTGCGTATTAAGTGTTTAATAAGTGTTTAAGGACACTAGTTTTTTTAATAGTTCGTTGCGTGATGTCATAGATGGCATTGAAATAAGCATTACAATGCATCTAACTTAATTAAGCCTTATTTTGAATTCGGTCGCTTTAATCCTAAGCGTGCGATATATACTTTCATATAAAGACTTTATACATGTAACATTCAACCATTCTCCCCGTCTATTATATAAATATTTTATAAGATTTATATCTTTCACATAATTATAAATGACTATTAAAAGAAATTAAAAATATCTTATAATCCAAGATAATATAAACATTTAAAGTTAAAAGAAAGTTACGTTCAACGATAAACTCACGCACTACAGACTGGTCGTAAAATAATGATACATTTGATTATCATTGCTCTCTACTTTTTATGCGAATCATGAATGAAAAGTATATAAAAGTAGTGAAAACGTTTTTAAAACGAAAGCGTCTTAATTATAAGCATACTGTACCATCTATGTGTATGGTATTTAACATGTGGATGTGGACCGTAGATGTGCTCGCGTGACGCTGGAAAGCCAATCTAAGAGCGAGTACGATGCACCCTTATCTTTTAAATATTTAAGCAATCATCATCCTTAATAATATACAATATAAAGTCTATAATTCGATCACATCTTTTATCATTCCCGTACGATGCAACATTGTTACTTGCGCTCGCCGCACTATAGAAAAAGCTGTTAGAGAAATTTAGATGGACGTGATAATCGTAACGCTATTAAAAATCTATCGCGGATCTCAATAAAATTGAAAACTATCCACGGATAAGCGTATCAAATAAATTTTATATATTTTATAATCCCAATAACAGGTGTGAAATATGTGTGCTCAATAAGTTTCAACTGTGTAGGAATAAATACGCATAGAACCCATGTAAGTAATAGAGACTTCGATATTAATAACGACCCTAAAACTCCCACGAGAAATAACATTAATTTAGGGGAGGTAAAACAAAGGGGAAAGGGCAAAATGTGTCAAAAGTCACTGTTCAGTCAAATAAACTACACCGTGCCATATACATATACTGTGAGAAAATATAGCATTTAATATTGTAACACATTATATTTTACGCTCTAAGCTATATATATTGTGCTCGTATAAAGGTTGCTTCACAAGAGATGGTAGGCATGAGTAATACATTGTACACGTCGAGAAGAACGCTCGCTTTATATCACAACGATGCAAACGATAAATAATGGTAAGCATTTCAGGCACAGGTTGCCCCAGGTCGGCGAATACAACTCATAATATAAGTTATTCATGGTATTAGAGCCGCGCCGGCCGCAGGGCGCATAGGGGTCGACGCCCCTGTCAATGTGACGTCACCCGCCCTACAGCTGGCAATGACGTCATCTTGCCGTCAAAACAAAACCGAAACAAAACACACCCTAAACCATAACACTTAAGATCTAATGTCTTATAAATGTTCGCAATATGGTAACCACATGTCCTCGCATATGATATTTACATTTGATACTGTGCGGTCACTGTTTTTGGTAAAGAGAACTCTTGTGAAACATACAGGAACAACAACATAACAAAACTGCAACAGATTCAGTTTCAGCAACTACTACGCAAATAATGCATAGAATGCGATACGAGACAAGCAAGAAATGAAAAGCATATTTTTACAATTAGGAAAGCATGACCCATAAAGTATTGCACTTAAACATGTGTTTAGTTTGGATTTTAGCTTTGTAATGTATTATATACACTATATTATAACGGTGTATATGAAATTTATGTAATAATAAAACGGAAATGGAGATCAATAACTGCATAAATGTGCTAATAATTACTATACGACCGGAAGATCATTCTGTTAACGTTCCGGTAAATTGAAAAGTACCGCTTTCTGCAAAAACCTACCCAATTAATCTGTCACTGATTGAAGATAAGAAACCCAAAAACTTTATTTTAATGTTAATCACACGTCAAATATTAATATTTGACGTGTGATTATTATATTGTATTTTTTAATATAAATTCATGATGTACTTGAATGATACTCGTATACTCTCTCTCTAGTATAAATTTCATATCATTTCGATCCGTTGCTTCGTTCGTACGTGAAAGAAGGACTAATAAGAAACAATTTCACATTAATATTATTGATATGGATTATAAGTTTCACGTGGCACCCATAAGTACATCAAAAATTAGATCGAATCTACGTACTTTATAATAAATAAGTTAAACTATGACTATCTATACATACCGATATAGAAGTTTCAATTGTATTATTCAAAAATTTCATAGGTCCAGAGGAAGAATAACCGTGAAAGCGTAACAGACAGATAGACTGTCGCATTTATAAAATAAGAATGGATATCCATTTGGCAATTGAGTCTACAATTCGTAATACTCCCAAACTCAACTTATTTATAACAATACCTAGGTCTTATAATATTTCATCATATCTAAAATATGAAATACGAAGAAAGTCAGTTCACGTGATTAATTGAGCATGGTAGTAAAACAAAATGCATTAAGAGAACAGCAACGTCGACTTATACTAAGTACCGTAGCGTTGGCTAGCGGGACTGACGTGATTTCTCATCTCAGTACGGCCAACGAGGCTCGCGGCCGCTCGCTAGTGATGTGATACATAATCACTAATTTATTGTTTTTTGATGCAAGAACAACATTTCAAAACTACATGTTTTTTAAGGAATGCCCAATAAAAAAAGATCCCTAGTTCCTAAATAAATGGTTTTATATAATTATTTATATATATGTAATGATCATCATCATCATTCTCCTGCCTTTATCCCACTCTTTGTGGGGTCGGCACAACATGTTACAAACATGTTGTCACATGATTTGGCTACGTATTTTACGACCGGCCGCCTGCCTGACTTCAACTTACCTTAGTCGCCTTTTACGACACCTCGGTAAGAAATGAGGGTGGTCTATTCTATGCAGCCGGATACCACACGGCACATACCTTAGTCGCCTCTTAAGACACCTCGGTAAAAAAGGAGGGTGGCCTATTCTATTCTGCCGGATACCACACGGCGTATATGTATAATGATCCCTACCGATAAAAACCATCCCTACTGATGTGCAAAAATCCGGCTGCTTTCAAGACTAATACTCTAGAGCAATATTTGTTAAGATTTGTATATTCAATATGGGATAAAAAATTCAGTTTATTCATAGTAAATTGGTAAAAACACTGAGTTCATTGTTGAGTGTATAACATTTAAGATGTCGCGAATGCAGAACTAAATTCCGTAAAATAAGTGCCATAACCTAAACATTATTGTAAGTGATCTACTACATTCTACTTTTCAGGATAAGATTATATAATACGTATCTTTACTTAAGGTTAAACCAATATTGTCTAAGGCGTTATATCAATTCTGAAATGAAAATTTTAAAATTGAAACCAGCGCGCTTCAGAAAGCCTATGTAAGGTCTAAAATAATTTATAGAATTATGCGTTACTTTGCGCAGATCCATAATACAAAAGAAAATTTTGTTAAGACTTTACTTATATTTGTGGTACGCCATGTGGTATCCAGACAGAATAGAATAGACCACCCTCCTTTCCTACCGAAGTGTCGTAAGAGGCGACTAAGGTAAGTTAACGTCAGGCAGGCGGCCGGTCGTAAAATACGTAGCCAAATCATGTGACAACATGTTTGTATCATGTTGTGCCGACCCCACTTAGAGTGGGATAAGGGCAGGATAATGATGATAAAATTTTATATTTGGATAGTAGGATAACTATTGAATACTGTTACTCGTATTTAACTTCACACTTATAACTAGTTTTATTAAATATTGCTTGATCTTATGTCAACATGAGAACCACTCGTAAAGCCAGTAAACACATACTTGAAAATTTTAAAAATGTCTGCATATGTTATAACTGGATCAGAAAACCGCAGCACATCATTGCCGCTAGTACCTCCATTCTCACTCTCTCAAAATTGTATTCTCTCATTGTATCTTCTGAATATTATTCCTCAACTGTATATAATGACGCTACAAACGGTAATAACCTGGGAAATCTGGCACACAAACGCTGTGTTTAAAACGCGCTAGATCGACAACTTAGATAGCCAAAACAATGACTGTAATAGTTCTAATGCAGATAGCACAGTTAAATACATATTGAGATTGCAGAACGGGGCAAGAGAAACGCGTATATTATTCTTTGTTAATGTTTCTCGGTAGCAATGCTAATAAATTTAGATCCTTAGACGGGACAGGCTTGATTCATCGGTGACTAAGAGATTTTTGTTCGACCGCTAAGTATATCTACACAAATGTTTTCGAGTAATTTTCTGCACATGACTTTAGAATTTAAATAAGTTACATGTGTCAGTAAAAAAAACTCGTCAGAGTCTATCTTTGTATTTGTTATTTATTTATTTCAGTATAGAGTAACTCAGAATAATAATAATTCTTATAAAATTTACGCAGATGGAATCGGGCATAAGGCAGGTACTAATATAAATATAAAGATAATATAAAGATACGTAATAATAAATTATGACAACTTATAATTTTGCTGCTACGCTCACCCAAATCTTTCAGTGCCGCTGTAAAAGCAACTGGGGCTAAATGCATTTTTGTCATTATCCGGAAAAAATATTTTAGCAACGGTAACTACCATATTCCTTAACAACATAGACATCGTCACCTCATCGCATATTAACATCCACACATCAAAGCTTCTAAAACTGACTTTACTATCAATACTAATGTAAAACAAATTTAGTTTATTGTAGTGCAACAAAAAGCATGTATTTTTGCTTTTTTATTACACAAGGCACCGGACCGACACCGGCTAGCCAATTAGTCTATTGATTGATATCGAACATGTGAAACTCGATGTCGGAGTGCCTGGCTCTGACTAGAGTGACATAATACCGCCTCTAAATCTTGTACACCACCAGCTATCATTGTGTACGGTTTGTGTTGAGACAGTTGAATAGATCGCACATTAGTCTTGCTTAGTCTACTGCAACAATAACGAATAATTTTCAAAACAAATGACTTTGTAGTATTTTATCTCCATTGTATACAAAATTTATATAATTATGCAAACTTACATAAGGAACTTAACTGACTTATTTTGGAAAATATAATATCATATACCATATGTAATGTTTATTTAAAATTTAATATTTCTTCTTATACTGTTAGCTTTTATATGTATTTTTAAACTAGTGGAAACTTTATTGGTTATGTGATTTATATATTTTTTTACTAGCTATTAAGTTTTACATTTACTCTTTGTTTCCCCTAAAATAAATAAATAAATAAGTATGCAATAAGGGAGGAAAATATGAATAAAGGCCGCATCTGCTATTATTGCGAGTCATAAAACAAATTTACAATGTTTTTGAAGCAAAAAATAGCTTATTGCAAAGGAGAATAATATATCGTAAGAGAATTCGGTACAATGTGACAATTACATTAACAGGTCGTTCAGGATAGCTTTGAGGTAAAACTGTTTAATGGAACACAGATCTGTCTCACACATCTCTGTCTCGTTTATAGGACAATGGCTTACGTTTAGTAACGACCTACGTTCCACATCGCTAGAATTTGCATACTTCCAGACACACGTCTCTTAAGTTTAGCATTAACGATCTACAGAGTCGTGTCAGAATCTGTGTCATATAATAAAATGCATTCATTTATTATACTTTGCTTATATTAGTATATATAAAAGAATGAATATTTGTCGACAATTATCAACAAGTATTATTGTTATCTGATGCAATACAAGGTTTACAACTTTATTACTGATACGTTTCGCTTTTATATTTGGTTAACAATCTGATAGTGACTGTAATTTTGTTGGAATTAAAACGTATTGAACTCTAGACTAGTAAATCTGGTTCACTATAATTAGGTTTACTATAAGACGATTCAACAATAAATATGGCTAAACGATACAACCCTTTGTGACTTTATGTAAAAAAATATTAAAATTAACATAGTAGTATAAACCAAAATGTTCATTTAACTAAATACTACTTGATAAATAAATAAAATTCACTAGCACTTATTTAGCATCTTTAAATAATTTATAACGTATCTACGATTTGCTCACCTGTTGTTCAAAGTTGATAAATTGCTACACAATTTTTTTCCCGTATTTAATGCAAGCAAGACAAGAATTGACAACATAAGCTAAGAAACCGATCTTATTATTTAGGAATTTGTGATGAGTGATATTGTGCATTGTGAATATTGTTGGTACATTTATTGACAATAACGAATTTGATGCTACGATTTCGTTACATATTGCCAAAAGGATAAAAAAATTAACACAATAATAATTATTATGTAAAAATTTAGCTGTCACAACTAATCTGGATAATGGAGCAATATTGATCAAATTCAATGCAATTAAAGCTTGTCTACCTGGCCAACAGTATGAAAAAATAAGTTTCTTTTGGGAACCGGAAAAAATACATAATTTAGAAAATAACAGTTCATAATTAAAGATGTGTGAACAGTTTAGTTGACGCAAACGAAGTTGTAAATACAGCTTGCAGCATAATAACAGAGAAAACGGTGGACGCGTTACATAAAATTAATTGACGTAACAATACAAACCCTTCCGCTCCTAATTTGTGTTCCGCTCTTTATCTGAATTTTGGATGCCTTTTCTCTATTCATCACGGTACGTTAAATTTCATATATACGTAGTTATACATCACAAAGTACCAACTTCATCAGTGCGCACGCTATAAATTATTATAACACAGCGGTTAAACATGAATTGTCTAGGGGATAACTAATTGCCTAACTGTATTAACACTGTATTTAATTCTTTTTTCGCCGTTGACGAATACCTCAAAGAAGACATCATCATAATAATTCCTATGCCTCATTTATGTTTAAAAAGCTTTACTTTAAATATATCGTCGCTAAAGCGACAGGACTGGTTGTCCTACACATTTGTGGGCAATGTAAGCGAATTTTATTTTGCATCAAGACTAGATTGCTCTGATTTGAAATTGAACATATTTTCGCATTTATCATCATTTAAATAAATGAAATTAAAACTAATAAGGTTTGCAAGTAATTTCGCTGTTAAATAAATCTTTATCTATATAATAATTTCCCGATCAAATTTATTAACTCAGGGGACAACACGTCTGTGCAACGTTAGAGAAGGAAGTATAGATAATCAACATAGCGTAAGTATTGAAAGAAATTATCGAGCTCTGCACTGCGCGGCTTGATGTTGCATGTACTATTCTATAAAAGTTGAAATACTGAAATAGATCTACTTAGTTCAAAAGCGTAGAATTCGTTAATATGTTTAAATGGGAACTTTCATGGATAAAGTTACAACTTATAATAAAATAGTCTGTTATTATACATACATCTCCTATCAAATTTTCAATTCTTGATTATACATTTATATTTAAGCCCGAGTTTGGTTAGTTTAAGTTCGTTTATTATGTACTATCTTTTTTGTTAAAAACTGTTTTATATTCGATAAGATCACGCAGAAGTCACAGAAAAACAGGATATTATCACGACATCAAGTTGTCTTTGAAGCCAGCCCAGCGTGTCTACCAAAGTAGCATTTAAGTTAACTTTGTTATTGAAAAAATAAATTAAACCTTCACGAGGTTGATTGTACTGATAACTGAAACGAAAAAAAATACGTAACCGGTATTAATTCTTGTGGTAAAATGTTTATTTATTTACTTTATTGGGAATCCTATTTCATCAAACACAGTCCGCGAATAGTTGTGAAATATGAGAAGCAGTTCAAATTTGTACATAGTAACCATAACTGGACTTTTTTTAGCACAGATTATATTTGACCATGTTTTCAGATCAGAGAAAATATGAACCAAATGTCTGATAATTATGATGATGCCCTCCATTTACTTTTGCAATCAAGGTTGCCAGGACAGTTGCCAAAATTTAATGACGAAGGTGACACAATTGTTTGATTATCGTGAACTGATAAATTGTGAAGATCCCGTGAAGAGACCTATGTCGAGCGGTAGACGTCCATCGGTTGAAGGAGAGATAGATTAGGTTTAATTTACAAGTTAATTGGTTGAAAAGACTCAAAAACGTGTGTTGTTTCAAATTTAATTTAGGATGGGACTGTGCCTAAGTGAGTTATGGTATTTGATGCCATCGTGCATTACGTTAAGCTGTCTCAGACAAATCATATACATAATGTGAAGAAA
This sequence comes from Morpho deidamia, assembly GCA_947086505.1. Taxonomy (NCBI): domain Eukaryota; kingdom Metazoa; phylum Arthropoda; class Insecta; order Lepidoptera; family Nymphalidae; genus Morpho; species Morpho deidamia. Next base: position 5,491,266 of record CAMTZC010000015.1, read on the forward strand.
GCAAATGAGAAGAAAGTGATCATAGTATATAAGATTGAAGGTTTATTTATTACTTAATACAATTTTCACACATTATTCCTGTCCTTGGCCCCCAAGCTCGTTTAAAACTGTAGTTTGGAAGCCTGTGAATTGTGTGAATTGTGTTTGGAAGCCTGTGAAGAAAACTGTGAATTGGAAGAAAAAATTAGAGGAGATTATGTCATAGCTTGAAACGTGATGATGGCTTTTAAATTCAAATTATTCTTTATTCACTAAACTTGTAAACAAGTGCTTTTGAATCGTCAACTCTACTGCTGGTTTGGAAATCTGTTCCTACCTAGAAGAGTCAGCAAGAAACTCGGCGGTTGCTCTTTTCACAGTATAATTCTTAATACTATATAACTTATTTATATAACACACTATGACCACACTCGCTACAAGATATCAAAAAGGTTGGGGCCAGCTGGGTGCGCATTGCGGAGAAGCAGGATGTCTGGCCCAGACATGGGGAGACCTATGTCCAGCAGTGGGCTGCTATAGGCTGATGGATGGATGGATGATGACAACACTCAGAAGTCGAAAACCAATCATAAGATTAGTAAAATGTAAATCAACATCTAAAAATACTATAGATGTTTTGTAAGTTTTTTTTTTAATGACGATAGACACCAAACTGAAGTTAGGAATATTAAAACATTATATAGGAATCCGCCGTGTCGTACAATAGCCAGCTAGAACGAGTACGAAGTAACATTTAAGGCCATCGTGCAGTAATCCCATTTCCACGGTGCAGGTTCGAAGACCCCCGGCCGCCGTCGGCTCGCCGCTCACTCGCGTGATCGCGCGCCATCGCCGGCCGCCCAGAGTTTTAATTAATCTAATTGAAAGACGAATGCGCGCTATGTCCATCATGCTGTGCTGTCTATACTATCACCTGACTGACGTAATAAATTAATTACTGGATATAAACTTCTCGTATCATAAAACAATAGAGCACACCCTGAATGTCTACAGGGTGCTTTTTAGTTAATTATTACGACATTAATAATATTAACAAATGAATTGTTTCGGCTACAAAAATGGATGTATTGATTGCACCGAAATATAAAAATGAATTTCTGACTCCGTATTTCACATATACTTAGCGGACACCGATCATAAGCTAGTGAGCATTCAAGCGAATTGTTCATCTTCATTTTATATTAATACCATGTCGTATGCGCCGCTTAAAAGAAAAATCTTAAGAAAACTTCACTTGAATCTGAGCCCACAATACTAAAATATCAACTCAATATCTTAATGTACATATTTTATATATTATTAGAAAGTTGTATGTATGTACTTAGATTTATTAATTCTGATATTTTTTTTACGAATTAAATTATTTCAGTCATAGAGTTCATATACCAACTGCAATGGTGCATTTTAAAAAAAGTCTTTTAACACGTACGACGTATGGAATGCATACGTATAATCTATATATGAAAATTTATGATAGCAGCGTACACTTTTTACATCTCTAGACATTATTTTAAAATATTTTTTGCTTTTGAATCGATACAAATGCGCCTAGTCTTATTATTAGCCACCACATTCACGTTAATTCATTAAAATATTTCAACCACCAATCACTTCTTTGTTTTCAGAAATACATCGCAAGGCAAGGGTGGGTGAAACGCCGGCCGGCGCGGCGCGGCGTACGCGTGGGCGGACCGGTGTAATGGAGACACTCACATGTATGCAACGGAGAGCGTAAGCGCCGCTGGTCCTGGGCGGGCGGCGGATCGGTGAATCACTGCACTGGACGAGAAGCGTGGGGAGCGAGGGGTCGCGGACGTGCGGGTTGTCGCGGTGGCCGTTCGCGCGGCCGGTGTCTAGGGGACTGGCGCGCGATGGCGCTGCAGCCCGGAGCCCGAGTGCACCCCGCGCTCCCCTCCGAGCGCTCGCGCGCCCTCCAGATGGTGTCGGCTGCCGGCTGTCGCCGATCGCGGAAACCTCCAGAATCCGCGCCCGTGACAACATCTCCATTTTTCATACATATTCAGAGGAGCCCATTGCGATTTGTCAACAAGATTCTCGAGTTTGCAGTGAGCTCACTGCATTTATAAATTTAAGTTTAATGTTATTTAATGGAAACGATGACAGGATTTTTTACTTTGGTTTTTGCCATGGAAATTTATTCTAATTAGGAATAGTTTTTTTTAAATTATTACTGTGAGTTTAAACTTCCGTATTATGCATCTAAACTGTCTTCCTCACTAATCTTAATAAAGCTCAGATATTAAATTAACAAGCCAATCAACGATACATTTATATGCTTCGATCACTATTTAGTAGTCGATTTAATTCTAGCATTTTAAATTACAATCGAATATTTATTATTTACGGTCAAGTCAGTAGTTGTGGAACGTCTATGACTACTGCTAAACAAATAAAAAAAGAAGACTGACAGACTGCATTTAATAATTAGTAAACTCTCTTTGTAAAGCGAATCAATAACATCAACTCTAATTACGTAGAATGGCAATTTTGTACTAGATTTGAATCAAGAGACGAGGCAGTGAAGATCGCGAAGGCGACGACCCCGCCACGCTCTGCCGCGCCGGACGCCGCCTGCCGAAACTTCGCACTTCACTTTTCCATCACAAGGAACCGTCCAAACGCAAAGCCCGTGAAATTACCGTAAATCTGACGCAACAGCCGTCTGCCAATATTGTCAGCGCAATTAAGAAAAAAAAAACAGGTACGAGTAGCCCTAATTAATGTTACAAGCAAACAATCGTAATGATTTAATCATCTGTGAAGATAGTAAATTTGTTGAAAAGAATTCAGTCATTGGAAATATATTTTCTTGGCATCGACAGAAGACAAATTGGTATTTCAGTTAAATTTTTACAGTAATCAATTTTACAAATTTGGCCCGCCAATTTTTCCTCTGCAATATCATGACACCGCTTCATATATCGCACAATGTATTCATGGATTATCCATTCGCGCAAACAATAGAGACATTACAAAGTGACCGGATAAGGTAAAGTTTGGTCCACGTCGTGCTGAATCTCAATGAGGTTCGCGAGCTGCTATCTCCTACCATATACCCTCATAAGCGTCCATGCTTTTATAGCGATGATATGAATCACAGGTATTAAAATTTGAATTTGCATCTACATATGTATGTTAACTATAGATCCGTGATGAAGGTGAAACCTATTAATCCCTGCCAGGGAGGTGCCTTTTTTATATTTACAATTTATCACAGGCTTTTCGTAGGAAAACATCCTGATGAAACTTGAATATCTGGGGACTATTTCTGAGATATGTGCAACCTACTACATTTAATCTCTCTAAAAACAGACAGAGAACTTTTGCACAGCAGAGGAATAGTAATCAACACTAAACTACAAATATTTTTATGGTGACTCGTAAACTCATGTATTAGCTACTATCACATTTTTATATTGACAATATATAAACAATGTTTTTGCTATTGATGTTAAAATTTGCCCTCAGAACTTATGTATCTGTAAGACAATAATATTAAAAAACAACCGTACGGTTAAACAAATTAAGAGTATAAAAAACTTATTAGTTATATCAAACATATAGATACTAAAAAGTAATGATGACATACAGTTACTTGGCGGATGGCACGAAGTCATTATTTTACTGCGATCGTCAGTGTCTCCAAATACGGATCATTACTCATGCGTGTAATATTTATTAATAAATACTAACAAATCGCAAAATCGATCTTTAAAGTCCCAATATTTATCAACAAGAAACTAACTCAATTCAAAAGTAATTATTTAATAACTTATTCCAAGATATAATAATAATATTAACAAAGTAAAAAACAATTTAAACATTAATTTTGGAATGTCGAATACCGCAAAATACTTGTTCAAATTATATTACAATATACTTAACAAAAGAAAAAATGACAGTTAATTCTTAAACAAGAGTATACTATATAAATAGTAGTAAAGTAAAGTAAAGTAACAGCCTGTTACTATGCCCACTGCTGGGCTGAGGCCTCCTCTCTCCGTTTTTGGAGAGAAGGATTGGAGCTAAGACCTACCACGCTGCTCCAATGCGGATTGGTAGGTTACACATATCCCTAGAATTCTCTAGAGATATGTAGGTTTCCTCACGATGTTTTCCTTCACCGAAAAGCGTGTGATAAATTGCAATTATCAATTAGACACATAAGTTTTTAATAGAAAAACTCATTGGTGCCTGCCCGGGGTTTGAACCTATGTCGCCTCTAGAGAGTCGCACGGTCTCACCGCTAGGCTATCACAGCTTTTTAAATAGTAGTATCTAATAATTATTGAGTAAATAAATAAAGCATTGAATATGTGCATAATCTGAAAGTTTAGTGCATGTCCATGTAATGATTGCCTTATAAAAGCCTTAATACTTTTAAATATAAATCACCACACGAGCATAATAAAATGCTTGTTAAGTTTAAAATGGCGAAAGTTGAAGTTACCTTTTCTTGAACAGGTTTTAATGTAGATAAAAGCGAAGTTTTGAAACTTGTCTTCAGAAAGTTTTCATAAAATTATTTTTACAGTAGCAGCCGGCTAATGTGTAAATTTCCTACAATCTCGAGGCCAAATATACGAAGAATACACGGTCGATGAACCTGAGTTAAAAAAAAATAATAGTCAACTGTGGGATTGCGCTGCACGAATCCAACTTGTATCAGCAAGTAGAGTTTGCAAAGATACAAACAAAACTGTTAATTCATAACAATATGTATATTGACTCTATCCAAATTTTATCCACGTGTTATTTGCGCGTTATTTGTTATCATATGAATATGGAAATACATTAAAAATTTGTGCATTTATCGTACGGTTGAAAATCCAAATCCCCGCGTGATGCCATACTCTACTTCTAAAAAACTTGTACAATAGTCAATTTCCGTGTTAGCGTCTTGTTCTCAAGATAGAACAGTCTCCCATCTATCGTCAGAGGTCAGAGAGGATAGATGTTGGGAGTAATACGCTGGTGTGTTTAATAGGCATGCTCAAGCAGTTGATCTTGAGCAGAATGCTTTGATCAAGTTCCACTGGGCCCTGTTGAAACCTAACCCCGACTATTTAATCCGTCCACGCAGTCAAAATGGCGATCATTCAATTAATGTTAGAGCCTCTGAAGAATTATAAACAAACCGAATAGAATGGAAATCGTGGAGGCGGTCCCTTCTATATATTGCTGAGTTTTCACCGGTAGGCTTGAATATCTCACTCAAAGTTAAGTCATTATTTCCTTGAAATAATTTTACGCCAATCCACAATTTTCTCATCTCATATTTATCTCATAAAATTATTCGTTACTAATAACTAAGTGGTATCTAGTTTAACGAAACACGGCTAGAATAAAGCATAATTATCGATTACGAACGTTGGATCTCGAGTTTAAACGAAAATCTTATAGAAAAATTCTTGCCAATATTTTTCAATTTTTCGCCCGCTAAATTCCTTACTAGAAATTTCACGAACACCTCCAACAACCAATATATACAAAAAATGACTTCAGACGTTCTTAAATAATAAGCTTACTAATATTGTCTATGTACATGGCTAAGCTTCGTAAGTTAGATTTATTTATTTGTATTCATATAGGTTGTATTCACGTTTGTTTTAAATCATATAAGTTCTTAAAAAAATAAGACAAAAATGTTCAGCTTACACCTATGAGACAATTCTAAAGTGTGTTATATAATATTCGTATGTAAACGACATTGTCAGTAAGACTTATTTTTGGTTATCCCTTAGCCACGTCGAATTATAACGAGCCATCCAGTGTAGTATCATCACAATGGCGCAATTCAAATACGGGCCGTAAACCAAACAGCGAAAGTCAAACAAAGTTGTCTCGACGTTTGCTATTTGCCAGGTACTATGCAAATTAAAAAAAAATCGTTATACTAGACAAAATTGCTAGATAATATATAACTTACACGTTCCGAGTTACTGCCGAACTGAGCTGAACTATATTTTTTGTAGATTGAATCAATTAAAATCTTGCGTGTACAAAGTGTTTTGCGATAATAAACAAGGAATTTGGCTCTATGTTTATTTTAGTTTAACCAAGCGTATAAAAAGTGTTATATCAAATCATATGAAAATAATATAATAAATATACTTATATGACCTAAATGAATGCTTTAGATTTGTTAATCAGTGCTACTCCGTTTGTAGATACCAATTAATTGAAACTTGAGAAGAAATACATAGGTGTAAAATATTATAAATGAAACTTTACTACTTTGAAACGTCGGATTAAGGTGAACTGCTAATTCAAAGTACTAAAATATTATAATAAATAACAAACTCCTTTGTGTCCAGTAATGCCATAGATTTGCTAATCATAGACATCGTCGAAAATTTCACAAAACACATGAAAAACTTATAACTTTTAAACAATATAGAAAAAAATGAAACTAGTTTGACAAAATAAATTATTTAATGTTACGGTCAATTGAAAAGTAAATCCATTGAAAAGGACACACGAAAACGGTGATTCATTGCGAAACTTTATACATCCAACAAAGCACCATATGAATTATTACTAAAAGATGGACTTATAGAACCAGAAGCAGCTTCCGAACCATATATAGAACCAACGGAACGCATGAAAGAAATTTCGATATCTTAAAACAATTAACATAGCGATCCTGTACCTTTTCGAGTTATTCAACAATTTATAATGATATTTCTTTCAGTATGTATATGGTTACAAAAAAAATTGCAACAGCAGTAACTCTGACTTTGATTTAACAATATTTCCAATCGTAGGATGCACGAACTGCTGCGTGAAGCAAAAGCTAAGTGTATGAGGGAAAATTTTAATAAGCCTTACATAATTGGATTGCGGAACTTCTGCTAGCTTAATTACACTAATTTAAGCTGATATTAGACAGATATCTTTCATCACATATGAATAATTTACGGTTATGGCTCCTTTGTTATTGTAAGAAATGTGAAAGTATACGACTACCCACATGGCCTTAAGCCGGGTGTTCGGGTTTTACAGTATACGCCTTCTTGGATGAGTTCCAAATAACGATTTGCGACGAGATAAAATTAAAATGTGCAACATTCCCGAATAACATTTCTGTAATGACTAGGATATTTACACGCCTCATAGTCGTGGGTAGGTATGCCCACAAGCGCCTTGTTATATATATACAAGTATTTTTATGTTTTCCGTGCATCCGGTTACAAGTAATGTTCTTAGTAGTTATTGGAATACACTTTTAAGTATTAGAAACATCATCATTACTAGATAACACGTGATTTACCAAAGCACACATAATATATCTAATGAATACAAACAACTATAATACAGTTTCATATAGTTTGTCAATGTCTTTTTAAAGTAAGAATGAGTACTCTCGTTCTTATTCAATTTTTGAATAAACGTTGCTTGTCTAATTACTGGTCTATCTAATCAGCTTACACAAGAAACGAATCAAAGAAATAAATTTCAAACAGTTTTAAACAATATAAAACGAGCTAGTCACGTGGATTTAAATGTATAATTTGGTAAAATTTTTATATGAATTGGATAAGATATGAAAATATTTTTCGAAAAACAAAACCGCCTAAGGGCTTTCATTGTAAACGAGATATAACGAAACAATTTACGATGGGAGTATTACTCTTTCATAGGTCTTCATAAAAGTCCCTTTATAGAATAGCTTACTATACCTATTCTCAACTCTAAGAATATGGTCACGTATAAGGTAAGTTGACGTCAGGCGGGCGGCCGGTTGTAAAATACGTAGCCAAATTATGTGACAACATGTCTGTTACATATTGTGCCGACCCCATTTAGAGAGGGATAAGGGCAGGAGGATAATGACTCAAAATACTAGTATAAATAGTATATTATCTTAAAGTTTAGATCAATGTGTTTTTGTCCGCTCTTTTTTTAGATTACTTTCGTTCCAACAATAGAAACCAAACACGAGAGACAAGTCAGAGCTCTTAGACAAATACGGGTGTATTCACAGACACACGTTCACAATTTTGTGGCGAGAAGACAGGGGTGGGGCAATACAGCAATAATTGTAATGATGTCAAAGCGAGGGCTGCGCGCCTCCCGCACAGCGGTTTTATTGCGACGCACCCTCCCGCCACGCAGTGAGACCACTCGACTGAATATAATCACTACTGCCTATTGTTTTGCATAATAACTTGCGGGTTGACTAAATAAATATTTTTTACGAATGAAAATTTTAATATTCTACATACCTTTTAAAATAAATTTTGGTAGCGTTTTTCCTGCCCTCATTAAAAAAACAAAAACTTTAAGCACGGCGCGAAAAGAGCTGTGATACCCCAGCGGTGAGACCGTGCGACTCTTTCAAGGGGAACACGAGTTCAAACCCGGGCAGGCACCAATGAATTTTTCTATTAAAACTCATGTGTCTAAGTGATAATTGCAATTTATCACACGCTTTTCGGTGAAGGAAAACATCGTGAGGAAACCTGCATGTCTCTAGAGAATTCTGGAGATATGTGTAACCTACCAATCCGCATTGGAGCAGCGTGGTAGGTCTTAGCTCCAATCCTTCTCTCCAGAAACGGAAAGAGCCTATGCCCAGCTGTGGGATTGTAACAGGCCGCTACTTTTACGGCGCGAAAGACCTTTCTTAATATTAACGGTTAGGGCTTATTATTTTATAGATTTCTTCATTTAATTCATTCTTTCTTTCACAGAAGGAGGACAAGATCTTCTCTAGGACACAATTGACAAATTCCAGATCGCGAAAGCTAATCGCTCACATTACGTTAAATAAATTTAGAAGATTACCAAATTTCAGTTTATATTAATCAAGTTACTAAGTTACAAATAATCGATCAAGCGATACGATATAGTAGGCAATATAATAGATAGGATATAATATGAGAGATACCATATGATAATACTGCTGATTATAGAATTCATAATTGTTTATATTATAGGTATACTGAAGGACTATACTCTCCCGCCTGTACTGACCCTCGTACGACACGCACATATACAACCCCAATATTAGGACTTGCGAAGGTCAATCGTTAGTCGATACAAAACTCAAACATGTTAAATATTTATGAGGACGTTATTGTTACAGAACGAAAATGACTGTCAATTTGCATCGAAGCATATTCGAGACATAATTTTAGGCAAGTAAGGCATGAGAACTGTAGTGTGTAGTTCTCTGTATAAATTCTTTTAGTAACGTCATCACAAACCGCCGGCCGCAGACCGTCCGACATGTCATGTGGAGCGAGACTTCGTATACTTTCATAGAAAACGAATTACAAAAACCGCTTACTTTCAACTTACTCACCTTAAGATTAAAAAATACGTTATAATTTATTCATCTATATTGCCCGTGAGCCTATTGTAAAGGTATAAAAAAAATAAAAAAGCATAGCAAATAAATATTACATATGTTTTCTATATTATTAACATGATCGCCTTCTCTTTTGATTATATGTAGTGATAATAAAATACTGCAGCTTTGTACTATTCCATTTTATTCAATTTTAAAAACAATGCACATGTTAAATTATTACAATTTACCATTTCTCCGTTTCACGTCTATTCCTATTGACCGCTAGCGCTAGCATGGCCGCCCGTCCGCTTTATTTTATATTCTTGTCTATGATTTTTAGTTTAGCTATAGACAAATATTTTGGAATAGCTAACAATATCGCAAAGCTGTGATAGCCTAGCGGTGAGACCGTGCGACTCTCTAGAGACAACATAAGTTCAAACCCCGGGCAGACACCAATGAGTTTTTCTGTTAAAAATTTATGTTTCTAATTGATAATTGCAATTTATCACACGCTATTCGGTGAAGGAAAACATCGTGAGGAAACCTGGATATCTCTAGAGAATTCTGGAGATATGTGTAACCTACCAATCCGCATTGGAGCAGCGTGGTAGGTCTTAGCTCCAATCCTTCTCTCCAAAAAAAATGGAGAGGAGGCCTTAGCCCAGCAGTGGGCATAGTAACAGGCTGTTACTATAACAATATCGTTATCTTACTATGAATTCACGTATACAATTTCATCAAAGAATCTAACATCTTCTGACTCAGTTCAGTTTGCTGATGCAATATTTAAATTATTAGCGTCATAAGCCGGGTAATCAGAATAAACAAAAGGGCCTTACAATATCCAAACTACAAATGTTAATAAACTAGGTTGATGAATAAGTAGAACATAGATCATGGCTTGTTGAGTAAGTGGAATTCTATTAATCAACAGCCATTGTTCTATGTGCCGCTTTCGAGTATTTTAGTAAATTACCAAACAATCTACGAACACCATTTTCTAGACTCTTTGAGACCGTAATCAAGACAACTACGGGTTATTTTTTTTAAAAATCCAATTTTTAAAAATTAGTCAATCAACATAATTTTCAGTAGTAATAATTAAGTAATTATACTACAAAAATACATCGTCAAACTAGAATTATTTTAAACGTTTCATTTAAATAATTATTTCAAGCAAGTCATTAAATAGCTAAAATAGTAAATTACAAGAAAATGAAACTACTGACTGGTTAAGCATTTAGTCAATTTACATGAAAGAATTGAATATTCAATTGATCGAAATAAAAATCTAAAGCCAATTCCAATCTACATTGTTATCAACACCGATGATTCAAAAATTGTTTATAAACGAAATTCACTAACAGATAAGAATTGAATGTAAGTTCACACAACAGTGTCAAGGCCAGAGTCCACGTTGCTGCGGACGCGCTGCCAAATAGTATCATCATCTGTCAACGAAATCGTTCGCAATACTATGGAATTAATGTTATTGTTTGTTGACTTTTGTTACACAAACGTTTCTATATTCGCGATCTAATAAAATATGGTCAAAGTATATTGGGATCGGTGACTTATGGTGAATTATAATCCAACTATTAAAGATATGCGCAAACCATACATAAGTATTCTAAATCCAAATTTAGCATCTATAAATACATGAAACCTAGCAGCAGTCTGTAAAACCTCAGAATTACGTCATATGTATGAAATTAAACACAAAAGAACATTTCAATAAATTCCGAATTTAATACAAATTTCACGCTTAAAACGGTCCTTATTGAGATAAGGTTAATTTAACATCCAAAAGTTAAAGTTAAACTTTCTTTTAGTTTCTTTCCGTCTTTTAAATAGGCTTTAAGCAAGCCTTGCGTAGTTTTAGTATTGGAGTAGAAAATAAGACACAAAATTATCCTTTATTAACCCTTATTTAATACATAAAATATCTCTTGACTTGCAAGTTACATATACGTTATATGGCAATAGTTAAAATAGAAAACCGAAATATAGATTTTTTCACAGCATACCTTCACTAGCTCGAAAGTTTTGTAAAACTGATGGGCGGAGATTCATTGAAGCCTCTTTTTCACTAAAGACTAATCAAGGCAAGTATTTTGTAACAAAATACTTTTGTTAACATGCGAAAAGAGTTCGTAATGTGTATGCCATAGAATTCGAATTAGACGGTGGAAGTGTTACGAATATGCGAAAAGAGTTCGTAATGCATATGTCATAAAGTTCAAATAGAACGGAGCAGTTTACGAACATACAAAAAGGGTTCGTAAACTATATGTCATTGAGTTCAATTTCGCTTAACGCTAATTCTCTGGAACATTCGAAGTGTATCAAAACATGTTTATCGGTAAACATGTTTACGATCGTTTCAAGGCTATAGAATGTTCTCGAAATCGGTTCGTTCGATATATAAGCAGACGCAGTGCGCCTCGACATTCAGTTTGTGAATAGCGATCAAGAGCGAATAAACAAGTGAAAATAAAAGTGAATTATTAGTGACCTCGGCATTCTTATTCGACAACGAACTGTATAGAGACTGTAAGTAGTAACTTTGTAGTAAAAAGTTGAATAAAGTGTTTGTAACGAGTCACCAGGTATTTTCGTCCAAATCCACGAAACCTTGTACGTAACAATACTTTAATTAAGTTAGGTACATGAAGCCGCCATGTTAACCTAACAATAAGACAGCATTACTCTTACCAAAACTCTGTGGGCTCGGTTCGGGAGGCACAAGTTTAAAAAAAAATATTGCTTAATTAATATCATGATAGCTTTTTTATTATTAACAATACGTAACGATCGCATAGAGAGTACGCGGAACATATTTATAATTAATGCGCACTGTTCATCGGTAGATGACAACCCGACACAAGCGACTCATTGTAATTTAATGGCTTCGCAGTCGCCTGTCATCACACAATTCATGAACTTTGTGTTTGGACAACCTAAAATATTTGCTTACTAACGTATGGTATGGTTGGTTATTATTAAAGTATTTTTTAAGAACCAAAAATTTTTTAATATTTTTGCTAGCTCATCATTGTTATTCGACAGATATTGATTTGATGGCAATAGTTATCTATTTTTTTTAATTGTATTTATTATCTATTAATGAATTAAATCATCCAGTTAATATTCTGCAGCCTCAGCTCTTTCTAAGGAGGCAAGACGCTAAAAAACTTCCGCGTATCAATATTTCGAGTTTTTGCGTTCTTGTCTCGGATTCATTATGTTCATATAATATATGTATACTACTCCTATTTCGAGTTTTGCATTCTGGTTTCACATTCGTTGGGTTCATACACAATCTGTGTTCTATATACATATTCAAACGAACATACATATTATACACGCGGAAAACAAATTCTTATAGACTTGACTGAAAGCGTTAAAAACTTTTCGAATAAAATCTAAGTTGTTCTAAGCTATGTATAAAGGCAAAAAAAAAACATTTTAATTAAATTTATAGTCTTTTCTTAATTGGTTGGTGCAATAAAAAATGCCCTAGCAAGCGTCTGTCCGATAAGTTTATTCTAATTTTATCTATTTCATTTTAATTACATATTTTAATTGTATATATGTACCGGGTTCTATGAAAGTAGCTTATATAAATTATAATTAATTTTCATACAGTTAATGCAGTTGAATTTTTTGTATAGTAATGTAATTTTATTACATTAAACATATTCCATCATTTAAATATTATGACGATTTGACGATGTCGAAAATTTCTCAAGGTATAGGATCTGTGTTTTAGCAGCCCAAAATACTGATGACAAAATACATTACTACTTGCTGGCCGTACTTTGTTAAGACCTAATACATTGAAATGGAAATATTAGATTCACATCTTCCTTATTATAATAAGTAATTTAATGATTCGATAATCATCAGTCATGATACTAAAATAAAGGTAGATCGTCGTCACGAAACCTCTTAAAATTATGACCTTAAAAAATTATATCCTGGCGTAGACCATATAACAGTTTATAAGTCTATTCATCGTGGTTACCCGCCATAAACGTGAGGTTAGTAGAGCCCATGAGCTATGTTCTCTGCATGTTACACCCACAACGATGCTTCTGGGTTTGCCTGTCCTATCCAATAATGTTGTAAAATCCGTTAGGGCTAACAGTATAGAAAATATTTGAAATATCACCTAAAAAACGGATGCAAATTTTTTCCAGTACAAACTCGACACACAAACAAAGGCGTCGAGAATGAAAATAGACCTTGGTTAACATTTGATGTAATGAAATTTGGGTTTTATATGGCCCAAATATAAAGGCGAAAACCGATATTTTTGGTTTATGTGTGGCAATAATCCGCACTGCCCCCAGGGTGTTAGCGACGGTCGGCTGCCCCAATCCAAATATCAACTCCGACTGTTTGAACTGCTAAAACTCATAATCCAATAAAACTCTCAAATGTCCACTTCATTGGAAAACAAAAGGTGTTCCGTTTTAATTTTTAAAGTAAACGACAAGCCCTTCGTAACAATCGTATGATATCAAAACTGAACAGAAAATAATCGGATAATTTTATTTTAATTATTTACATATCATACATTATTTAGAAATAAATACTATTTAATATTCAGAGAAAGTATTTAAAAAAAAATTTAAGGCTATAAAAAACATTAAAAGGGCATCAGCAGGTACGTCTCATGTAAAGCAGAGCAAGTTATGCTGCAAGTTAAGTTATTGCTCTTATGTAAGCAGTGCTTACTTATATAATATATATTGTTGGTGTTCTGACATTACCAAGCCAAGCAACAAACTAAGCACCTACGCATACACTAGTATACCTTAAGAATGTCTTAGATGATATTAATGAGGGAATTAATTTATGAATTAGGCATTCGTTTTCGAAGTTCCATAGAACATATCATTTTTGCAATATTAGAAAAAAATGATTTTTGAGAAACTCCGTTTCAGTAATCATTCTATCGAAAACCGGTAAAAACAAAATTTGATACATAAACTAAATTTAATAAAAAACCTACCTTTTTTATGACTGTAATTGTGAAAGTTTCAAAGTATTACTTTGTGTTTAATCCCATAATCGGTGAGTGAAAATATCTTTAAAAGACCCCTGTATTTATTTTTCATTTCAATTTAACGTTGATAAATTAGAGTAAAATGTAAATTCAATTTATTAATCTATACTAATATTATAAAGAGGAAAGATTTGTATGTTTGTTACGTTTTCACGCAAAAACTACTGGACCGATTTCAAAAATTCTTTCACCATTGGAAAGCTGCTTTTTCACTGAGCAACATAGACTATATGTCATTTTCAAAAAAAAATAGCGATCCCTAATAAAATTGTAATAACTTGATAAAGATTTAGTCGTAAACATCTATCATCGCGTGCGCTGCGGAAACTATTGATGATAGAACAAAAAAATGTTCTACAGTATTATAGAACGTATCAATATCAACAAAAAAGTCCGCGAAACCATATGTCTAACTATTATAGTTATGCCAATATAACTACTTTTTTACATTGTAAAAGTTGGTAAAAGTGCCGACAATAATCAAACCATTTTATTCATATCTCTATATTAATCCTTATCCCATTAAATGATATTTTATGAATAACTGTTTCAATACCTGTTTTTTTATAATTAAATAATCTACAAAATAAATCTATAGTCCGATTTCGTAGACTTTCCACTACCACGAGATCTGTATGGACGCGGGTGAAACCGCGGGGCTTTGCTAGTCACCACAATACAAAGACCGACATCAAATGCAATATAACATAAGTAAACCATAATAGTTAAATAACAAAACGGTTTTTTGAGACAAGAAAACTAAATTTTGCCTTAATAACGCGAATACTTCTTTTTTAGGAAATCCACAAAATTATAACAAAAAAATGGGTAAAATAAATTAAAGAAATAAGAACAAAAACCATAGTAACACGTACGAGCAAAATAAAGTTTATTATAAGCAAACGGCATTACAGCAGCGGTATGTCGACCCATATATACTGGAAGCGTAATTAGAAAAGATTCATAAAGATTGAAACGCGTGGTGAGGAAAGAGCCAGCAATTTTAACTTAATGTCTTTTAGCATTGAATTTTATATACGAATTATTTTGTATGGTTATGTCAACATTACAGAGACGATGTAAATATATCTTACATAGGTTAGTATGCAAGTGGCAATATCTATTCGGAGTTTTAAAATGCTATCAATGATATGTAGGCGTAAAAGACATCGGTAGAGTTTCGGAAGTGAGACGGTTATAACAATAACATAAAGATGATAATGTTATTAATAAGAAATAATAAGTTAAGAAAGGTTTTTAAAGCTTTAACAAAATTTATTGTCCTACTGTTTACCGTTGAGGAGATTCTTTGTTTAGACCCACTCCTGGCAGCATCATCAGATCATGCCTATCATAAGCAATATTTTATCACTAGACCAGTGTGTAAAATTTCAGGTTAATCGGCAACAGGGAAGTGGGTGATATTTAACTTGCAAAACTTCCACCTTTACATACTCGTACATCCACGGCAAGTTAAAACAAAGCTATTAAAAATAATTCGCAATCAATTCGCAATTATCAAAATAGCAAGAACTAATCAAGAAGAAGTTATTTCGAAATTTCCCTGACAATAGTATACTTTAAGTAGGCTTAGGGCTTGCCGATGAAACAAAGAATTTACAGATACGCGATACAAAGAAACGTGAATGTTGATACAAATTTTGTTTCGTCTCTCACAAAACAATGACATAGCCGTTACCCCTTACTCCATAAAGAATGAACATAACTTTAAATCACTATTCTGGAAATTTCCAGACATTTACAATCAATATACAAATGGTAAGAATTATATATTAATGGAAAGCAAGAATAACGATGATGTGTGTACAAGTTACATTGTTGACAAAGCTCACAATTAGAAAGGCTTCATCAAGACGCAGGCAAGCCGGCGACCGGCAGCCGGGGCGATCTGGGGGCGAAGTGAAAACAAAGTATCCAATTTCTCCACTTCCCCACTTCCGACGCAATTACGAAACAATATCGCTGTGTTACGGTGTGCCTGACCACAGCCTGAAATCTGAACGCAGCGGTAATCTCGTAACGCTAAATTGAATATCTTTTGTTGGTAGAGATTATATGTAGCAAGACCCATTTCACATGTTTCAGATTATTTAAAAAAGAAAATAAATTAACCTGTTATTACGTCAATTATTAGGATAAGTGTTAATAACCCAATGCTGCCCAAGGGACTCCTTTTTCTTTAGGATGGTAGGATGGAGGGATATAATAATTTCGGATAAGATTGACCACTGGAGCACTTATAACTGTTACGCGCTTGCCGAATAATCCGTAATATTATACACTGTCCATTATATTAACCATCTTTTGACAGATTGACGATTTACATATTTAGTGATGTCCTAAAGATTCTCGTATGCGATACCATTCCGATTATAGTACCTACTATCATTAATCGAATTACGTACCTAAGTAATTCGATTAATGATAACCTACGTAAACTAATAACAGATATAGAAATCAACATTTTGATTTAATATTGCCTTAGTTTTTTGAAAATAAATGTTAATCCGTGTGTATTTATTATAATCATAAAAAATATATTATACATCAACTGGCAACATCAACAGACCTTCCGCTCGGCCGCCATTTTGACGTGATCTGTCACTCTCAACGAAACGCCCGTGATAGTCACACGCATTTACGTTCGCTGAGTGTTCTCTCGCATCTGTTACACCTTGAGTTAAGTAGCTTTATTCCTCGGAAAAACTTTTGTGAAACTTATATTAATTGATCGTGAAAATGCCGAAAGGACGTGTGTTGAAAGCACAATCGAGACGTTAGTGTTAAAACTTCATGAGTATTTTGAGCAAGAAAATCAAAATGGCGGACCTCTTATACCTATCACGCAAGTGCGAAACCGTGTTGCAGCCGCGTTGGGGATCAGTCTATCAACTGTGACTAAAATCACTACTGATGCCTACGGCAGGAGCGGCTTGGAGCAAAACAAACCATCTACACCAAAAAGAAAGCGCCGGGCTCATAAGGTGACAGCTGTTGATGACTTTGACGCTGACGCTATTCGTCGTCATGTATATGATTACTACTTGAGAAAAGAAATTCCAACTTTGAGAAAACTTATTGTTTCTTTAAAAAGAAGTGGTCTATTTCATGGTGAAAAATCTTCTTTGGTCAAAGTTTTGAACACAATTGGCTTTTCATATAAAAAGTTAAATAAAAGAAAATTATTAATGGAACGCACAGATATAGCTATAGCACGTTGTGATTTTTTAAGAGAGGCAAAGAAAATACAAGATTGGGCAAATATTGTTTTCACGGATGAAACATGGCTCAACGCTAACCACACACTATCTCGTTTCTGGACTGATGATACTGCTGATTCCACTTCCTCAGTACCAATGGGAAAAGGTGAGCGCCTAATCATTTGCCATGCAGGTACAGCAAAAGGATTTGTACAAGACGCACTGTTGGCATTTAAATCGAAGAAATCAAATGACTACCACGAAGAGATGAATGCAAATGTGTATGAAGAGTGGTTCAAAAAAATGCTCATTTCATTGGAAGAACCATCAATAATTTTTATTGATAATGCGCCCTACCACTCCCGTCAAATTGACAAAATGCCAACACAGGCTAATAAAAAGCATGAAATAATTAATTGGCTTCGGGACAATGGAGAAAATGTGGACGACTCAATGTTAAAAGTTGAATTAATAAAAATATTAAAAACCAAAAAGAGAGCAAAACGCTATGTAATCAATGAAATGGCAGCAGAATATGGCCATACTGTTCTTCGGATTCCTCCATACCACTGCCAGTACAACGCAATAGAACTTATATGGGCACAAGTAAAAGGGCATGCTGCGAGATGCAATACAAGCCCCCCATTCACAGCGAATAAAATGTTGCAATTGCTAAAAAATGCTTGCACCCACGTAACGGCCGAGAACTGGGCAAGTGTGGTGGAAAGAACTAAAAGAGTAATATTCTCTGATTGGGAACGTGATATTGCGTTTGATAATATATTATCTACACAAGAGCTAATAATAACTGCTACTGAAGACTCCTCATCGGAGGAGTCTAGTGTTGATTATCATTCCGACGACTCGTGCTAATAAAATAAATTAAAATATCCTGATTGTTTTATTTGTATTCATGTATTAACTAAGAAGAAAGTAAAACTTTATATAATGTTATTAAATGTCTTTTAATACTCGTAACATCGATTTCTACCGATTATTTTTAATCTGTGGCATAATCGTAGTAACCATTATGTGTGACATCACTAAGTGGGCGGTACCCATCCATAAAGTACAAATATTATTTGTATGATATTTGTACGTAAGCAATACAAAACTTAATGAGCGTGAGCTGTCAAAAGACTGATAATATGATGGACGCAGTATAGGTCCTTACATATGAAATTGGCGTTTTCTGTGGGAGGAACATAAAGTCGTTTTTTTTAATGAAATATATTTAATTAATCAAAGTATGTACCATTGCTATGAATGCACTTTTGCCATCTCATAGGTAGTTCATTGATCCCCTTACTAAAAAAAACCATTCGAGCGGGAATCAATAAAATCTTTGAAGGCGGTTTGGACTGCCCCATCGGAGTTGAATTTTTTTCCTTGCAAGTAGTTATCCAAATTGCGAAAAAAATGGTAATCTGTTGGAGCAAGGTCCGGAGAGAACGGTGGATGTCTAAGACATTCTAATTGAAGCTCCTCTGATTTGGTAGCCGTCTATTGTGCAGTGTGTGGTCTAGCGTTGTCCTGAAGCAGCAGTGGCCTAGAGCGATTGACCAGCCTCGGTTGTTTAGCAGCTAGCTTTTCCATCATGGTTTGCAGTTGCTGACAATAGATATCTGCCGTAATCGTCTGGCCAGATTTAAGAAAGCTGTAGTGAACGACACCGGCACTAGTCCACCAAAGACTTACAAGCAACTTTTTTTTAGTCAATTTTCGCTTAGGGCAGGATTTGGCTGGTTCGCCAGGGCTCAGCCATTGCGATGAGCGCTTCCGATTATCGTAGAGGATCCACTTTTCATCACAGGTAATGATTCGATTTAAAATTCCTTCATTATTGTGCCGGTTGAGTAACGTAACGCAGCAGTCGACGCGCGTTTGTCGGTTTGCTTCACTCAATTCATGAGGTACCCACCTTTCAAGCTTTTTCACCTTCCCATTTTGCTTCAAGTGGATTAGAATAGTTTTATCACTAACACCGGAGCCTGCAGCTAACTCGGACGTGGTTTGCGATGGATCCGCTTCCACAACAGCCTTCAATTCTTCATTATCAACTTTGGTCTCCGGCCGTCCACGAGGCTTGTTCTGCAGGTCGAAATTTCCAGAACGAAAACGTTGGAACCAAAAACGCACTGTGTTTTCTTTTGCGACACCGTCACCATACACATCATTAATCCTTCGAGCCGTTTCTGCAGCACTGGTGCCACGGTGGAACTCATACTCGTAAATAACGCGATATTTCATGTTTTCATTTTGTAAACAGAGTGACACAAAGAAAAAAACAAAAGAAGAAAAAACAAATGAATTAGGGGGTTTGAAACACAAATGCATGAGTAAATAGCTGTATGAATTTGAGTTTGGAATTCCTAACCATAAAGGTAATATTTGAGATCAAAGTGGCCAGTACGACAAAACGCCAATTTCATATGTAAGGACCTAATAATTTATTAATACACACTAATACGAGCTCTAATAGCCCAGCGGTGAGACCGTGCGACTCTTTCGACGTTGCGTGAACACGAGTTCAAACCCGGGTAGGCAACAATGAGTTTTTCTATTAAAACTCATGTGTCTAATTGTTAATTGCAATTAATCACACGCTTTTCGGGAAACCAGCATATTTCTAGAGAATTCTGGAGATATGTGTAACCTACCAATCCGCATTGGAGCAGCGTGGTAGGTCTTAGCTCCAACCTTTCTCTCCAGAAACGGAGAGAGGACGCCTATTCCCAACAGTGGGATTGTAATAGGCCACTACTTTACTACTTTTTTACACACTAATACTATAAATGCGAAAGATCGTCCGTCTGTCTGTCTGTCCATTCCTCTTTCATAGATAAGTAACAATGGAAAAATTTGGTATATTCGACACTGTTATTGAGGTCCACCATAAAGAATACAAACATCCCATTTTTTCTATTTATCTTGGAGAGTACTTTAACACAGTTAAAAATGAAGCACATGCACGAGTAAAACTAGTCTAAAATATACTTAAAATGCGTCACCTTTGAAACTTAGAAAAGGGCAATAGCAAAAATACATTTGCAGGAAACAATATTAATTCCCAAGAAAGTTTTGCCTATAAATCAATACTAAAGCAGTACGTATGATGTGTCTGACCGCATATTGAAATGTAGGAGTCACAGTAATCTTGTTTCGCCCTTTAAACGTTTTGTTAGCGATCTTTCAATATTTATCATAACAAATAAAAATAAATTTCGTCAATCATTTACGAAACTGACCGCCATTTCATATTTCTCAGAACGCGTGCGCAGTATATCAATAACCGCATTTAAAATAATATTGTAACCTTAATTTAAGCAATTCTGTCATTTCAACACTACTCCGAATGTAATAATCTCTAATTTTGTCCACACATATAAAAATGGTTTAACACAAATAAATAAATAAAAAATAATAATAATTAATTAATTAATTGTACTTACTAGGTAAGGATTGAACTGAAATTCATGTTTTAGGTGCCTACACGAGACGGCATAAGTCTTAAAACATTAATGTATTGATAAAAACAACACTTTGATGTTCTATAGAAAATGTGGAAATGTTTTATATTAATATTTTATTAAACCTTCTCCCACTCGGATGGAACATATGGAAACATATTATCGTCATGTAATTATGGATGTCGGGATAAATATAACTAATTTTCTATGTATGAACTTTTGTTTCTCTTAGTGGATCACCGACGTACCTTGAGTTAGAAATAATCTTCGCTTATACACATAAGAGTCGATTCCGACCTGAGCTTGTCACTGTGTGAGGAGCGAGGGAAAAATGTCGGAAACATAAGTTTACGTTTAGCACACCTAGCAAATCGACAGCAACAAATCAACGGCATTACCAGGCTGAGCAATCAAAAGAAATGATCAGAGACCAAAGTCCTGCAGCTGGTAAAAAAATAATGTTTATCTCCTCTTGAATTACCTTGTTAAGCTATCCGCTATAGCTTATGAATTACATCGAATAGAGAACATGCCTCAAACTATTAACAAATAGGGATTAACAATTATGGAATTTCCGATTAGAATACAGAATATTCTCAACGAACATTCGATTGTTCCATCTAATTTTAATATTACTGATTACTAGCAAATTACTAGCAAACCCCATCACACTTTGCTGTAGCTATAGAGTACGATTCAAATAGATTTGAGCGAATCTGCCGTTCCCAAAAACATACAATACTATAAAATATATCTATACTACCTGTGCTTGCGGCTTCGTCCGCGTGTAAATCAGTGTATTTAATTGCAATTATGAACATAAAAGTAGTTATTGTGAGTTAACCATTAAAGATACAGACATGCTGTCGCGGACTTTTTTGTAGTATTTTTATAGATCTAAAATTCTCTAATACATTACTTTAGCGTATCTCTTCTGGTTTACGCAGCGCACGCACCTACAGCTCCCAAAAAGCAAGTTTGCGCAATACACAATTGCGCGATCTCTTCAAAACAATTTACTGAATATCGATATTTACTATTTACCTGAACCATCCGGAAGTATTGCACTATCATTTGGTCAAAACCGTATAAAAAGCCATGCAGTTTTGACGATTGTAAATGATGTAAACGATTACATACCAACGAAGGCTTTTCGGGACTTTGTTTTATAATAAGTATAGATAAACCTCCTAACACAGAAATGCAACACTGTGTAACAATTTAAGCAAATCTCTAGTCTTGTCATTTGAAGTTTTAAAGTTGAAAATTTATGGAAGCTGGAAAGATTTTCAATTATTTTTTTAAAAACTGGATATAAATTTAAGCTATTCAGTCACTAAGATCTCGAACCAATGAGTCCAGTATTAATTGCATAAATTTGTAGTACGCTGCCATATTTCGCTTGAGTACTCATCAGGCAAATACTAACCTAACTACTGGTTTAATAATTCAAAATTAGTCTCGAAAGCATTTAATCATCACCGTAACACCACAATCCAAATGAAACAATGGCAAAAGTGGCATACAGCGTCCTCCCCCTCGGCACAAGTGCCACAATGAAAAACCCTTACATTTATGCGACAACAAAAATCTGTTGAGCAACATAAAAGCTTTTCGCCTTGAGCGTTGCGATCCATTAAAGACACTTTAGAAAGACTTGAAGGGCGCCTAAGTTACGACAACCACAATAGCGAGGACTCCAGATTACGTACTTCGTAAGACATGTTTTCTAAAAGCTTACGCTCTTGTTCATTTGGTTGTACATGTAGACACATTTCGACGCAAACACTGGTTACGCCATTATCGACAGCCTAATATAAAGTTATTGAGTGGTCCTAATCAATGCCTTTCACTGTTTACAAAACAAACACTGCCATTAAATACAAACTGAAACCTCATATAATAACTAGATCAATATACCTCATCGTGTATGTTACAGAGGATCATCGTGAAGCGATTAAATGGAGCATTCGTAATCATAATTATAAAGTTAGCATAAATAAGCAAAAGTAATAACATATCAATAATATATAGCATACATAGGATACAAACAAAATATATTTATTTAATTGCTCCACATATCAATTTTTCTGAAAAATGGAATCAAGAAGCTACTTTATAAGGAACAACATAAAGTGGCTTACGTACGTGTTTAAGATGTTTTATTAAACAAGACTATTTAGTGTAGGAATACAACGAGGCAACATTTCAGAAATTAGATCCAGAATGTATAACCTACTGACGGATACCATGTAAGTAACATTGGTATAAGTTATAAATGCCTCTCGTCTTATGAGAAAGTACGGTCTTGACAGCAGTAGAAATTAAAGTGGATGTTAGTTTATATTGTCGCCTATCTGCCCTAATGACGCAAGCAACATAAAAAAATTGTAAATAACCTATATTGTATGTAACATTCTTATTGTTCAGTACTTCGTTGCGAGCTGTTCTTTAATTGAATCTAGTGATTTCAGCAATTAGCTTGTCCTGAGCCGTGAACTTTATAACAAGTTCATTTACTATATAACATTGTTATGCAACAGTACGTTGATACGACTTTCTTATCTAAAACCTACAGCGGTTACTGCTATTTATAGAAATGACATAATGGTATAGGCAGTTAGGAGCGTGTAAGAACTTGACTCGACGATTAAATACCATCGCGTTATATACATTTTTCGTATTATTATTCCGTTTTCTTAGTTTATTTACGTAAAACAATATCATGCCACAAAACGATTGCTAAAGAAATGTCAAGATTAAAAAAAGAAATTATTTAACACACGCAAGATTCTCATTTAAGATGGAAACGCACGAACCTACTCTTCACTTTGCTTCCCATAACTGTTAATGGTTTTTACGAGATAGCCGCTTCAAATTTTTTTAGGAAAACTTCCTTGATAGGGTTATAGTATATATTTATTATTTTACGGAAAAAATACAATTTAATAAAATAATATTCTGTTCATAATTAATTGATAAGAGAAAATAGTTTGCAATATTAATATCATGTAGGTTAAGACATCAACCGTTTCAACTTGCAGAATCCTATTTTTGCTGATTTAATTCAATTCAATTTAAGCATTCACATGGTAAATTCTAGTAAAATTCATAGTTTTGGTTCATATGGTGTCCGTATACAAATAATCAACTAATTTATAAACGTATTTTCTTTGCGGAAATCCATGAGAGACAAGGAAAGTTCTTTATAACGGGTTTTTAAATTGTGGTCTAACTAGCCCATGCATATGCGGAATGCAAGCGTGGATTTCCACGCTATTGCAATATATTTATATTCTATGAATTTATATCCTGACAACACTTTCGCACAGGGAATTTCGTGTTGAATGTGTTTTATTGTACTTGTGTAACATTGATGTCTTTTGGTGTAAGTTCTTAGTCTTATTATAAATATAATGCTTAAAAAAAGGCAGCACTCATGTATGTATTCTGTAATAGCCGCTGTTCACTTGCTTGTACTATCCGCTGCGAACGGGGAGCTAATAATCAAATAGATTATATATATTATAATAGAGTAAGATGTAGATTATAGATGAAAATAATATATTTTTTTAATTTGCGGGTAAAATAAACAAAAAAAATTATATCAAAAAAACCTTCGGCTGACAATAAATAATATAACAAATAGGAATTAACGAATTGTTCCAAGCGTTCACGCGTGATGTGATGACCAAGGGAAAATAAGGTTGACTCTAATTTTCTAGACAATTAAATCTATACTTATTATAAAACAAAGTCCCAAAAAGCTGTCTGTCAGTATGTAATTGATTTTCTCAAAATCTACTGAACCGATTTTTCTACGGTTTTCACCAAAAGATAGTGCAATACTTCCGGATGGTTTATGTAAATAGTACATATCGGTATAATGTTATTTGCGTTAAAGACATCGCGCAGTTGTTAAAAAACTTGCTTGCTGGGAGCTTTAGTCGCGTTTGCTGTGTAACCCAGCAGAGATACGCTAAAGTAATGTACTAGAGAGTTGTAGATCTATAAAAATAGTGCATAAAAGTCCGCGATAGCATGTCTCCGCATCTTTTATGGTTAACTCATAATAGCTACAATTATGTTTAAAATTTGAATTCTTGAAAAAAATTGTTACACGCTGACGAAGTCGCTGGCACAGCTAGTTAATGATAAATTAATTTATAATTTCTTAGAACTAATTAACGCTATTTCATAATTTAAAAAAACCATATACCCACTTACCTGAATCGTGCATCAGCTGTTTGTAGACAGATAAAGCGACAGCATCCTCACTGACCACGTCCCAAAGACCGTCGCAGGCGACCACGACAAAATCTTCGTCACCATCTAAATCCACCACGGCTATTTCGGGCCGCGCCGTCACGTACGGCTTGTATTGCACGTCACCTAAGGCCAAGTCATTCAATGAATATCGAGCAAAAAAAACAATGCAGTCGAAATATATAACAGCTTTTTTGGCAACCGGTAAATGGGCTGTAAATTAAATTCTTCAAAAACCCAACGCACAAAAGACTACCGATTAGAGTAAAGCGTTAACTGAATTGTAAAAAATATCTGGGCTCCATTTTACTCTCAATTTGTTATGATACAAGATGTACTCGCGACTCCGTTCACGTTAACTTAATTATCGTCACTAATGGTCTGTTTTTGTTCTGAGAAAAAAGTAGTATTTTATCTAATACTTTAGCCGGTATTGGATTAGTCGTAAAAGCGTAACAGAAACACGATATTTATAGAGTGTAGAGAATGACTACTGAACTGTTGTCAATAATCCCGTGTTGTGCCAAATTTTACTTAGACAAGATATTATGGTGTGTTATACAAATAATAGCAGCCTGTTACAATCCCACTGCTTGGCATAGGCCCCCTCTCTCCGTTTTCTGGAGAGAAGGGTTGAAACTAAGACCTACCACGCTGCTCCAATGCGGATTGGTAGGTTACACATATCTCAAGAATTCTCTAGAGATATGCAGGTTTCCTCAAGATGTTTTCCTTCACCGAAAAGCGTATGATAAATTGCAATTATCAATTGCACTTGACACATGAGTTTTAATAAAAATTTCATTTCAAAAAATTTCATTTCATTTCAATAGAAAAACTCATTGGTGCCTGCCCGGGTTTGAACTCGTGTTCCCCTTGAAAGAATCGCACGGTCTCACCACTGGGCTATCACAGCTCGTGTTATAGACATAATACAACAAATATTTCAACCAATCAGCGATCTGTTAATAATTTTAGTAATCATGACTATTTGCTCTCCATGATCGATGATCGCCTAATCATAAGTTTTTCAAACACAAACAAGTAACTTTTTTCAATTGCTGCTTACTGTTATCGTTAACAATCATCTAACTCCTACACCTGTACCGTAATCGTTTCTTTAATGCGATTTTAAATTGGCATGATACATACATTAGTTTGTCATGTGAAGACGCAAAATTATAAGTCATAATCTAAAATACACGTGAATGAACCATTCGTGTTACAACCAAACTATATAATATTCATAGATAAAGCAAATTATCCTGTAAGAGACCAATTTCAAAACCCACGGTAATCTAATCTAGCATAAAATTCGAACGGATAACTCGCAACTAAATTCAAGGGGACAGAATGAACGTGCGGGATCTAATCTCTCGTGGAACGCCAAATCAATGGGTCTCAATGCAAGGGGGCAAAGGCCCGTGCCGAGCTGTGAAGAAAATGTCAACACTACAATTCCATTGTTACCGACATCATTGACTCATATACCCATTGCGATGGGAATAACTAAATCTATCGATAATCTTTTAATTTCAAATTCGAAACGAAATTATTCAAATTAGTGTGCCTCAAGTTGTCCATTACATTTTTAACGAATTGGCAGTTTTGAATGTGTTGCTGGTAAGATCAAGAGGTCAGCAACAGGAAAATTTGAATATACTAGGAATTATGACTAAACGGTCTATATTGTGACAATCACAAAAATGTACTGTTTATAATTACTCATAGACTTATTTTTTATCACATTTTGAGGTGTTATTATGATCAATTTAAAGATATAATAGTTATGACAAATATCTATACTTATTATAAAACAAAGTCCAAAAAGCTGTCTGTATGTAATCGATTTTCTAAAATTCTACAGAACGAATTTTTCTACGGTTTTCACCAAAAGATAGTGCAATACTTTCGGATGGTTTAAGTATATAGTACGTATCAGTATTATGTAAATTGTGTTTAAGAGATCGCACAGTTGTAAAAAAACTTGCTTGCTGGGAGCTTTAGTCACGTGCGCTGCATAAAACACCAGAGATACGCTTAAGTTATGTAGTATAGAATTGTAGATCTATAAAATACTACAAAAAAGTTCGATAGCATGTCTCTATCTTTCACGACCACAATAACAACTACCTTTCCGTTTAAAGTTTAGAAAATTCGGGAGTTTCGTAAATCAGTGAATTTCATGCGGGCGAAGCCGTTAGTGGCACACAGCTACTATATAAATATATTATAGCTAACTAAATCTACTAAATAGGCACTAGCCTTAAAGGAATTATAATACAATTTTATATGTACATAATCAGTCAGTCCGAATAACGAGTTCCCTTTTAACAACATAACTCCGGCTATTGCAAGTATCTCAATACAATGTCGAAATAATATAAATTACACAATGTTTGAAACTTTTACAGAACTATGTAAGAGTAGTGTCAAAATCCTTAAGAGGCCAATTTAGTATCATAAAAGTCGACGAGAGACTATAACTTGCAATTGTGACTCAGTGGTGTCCAACGTAATTTTTGTTTAAAATATCTTAGTTCTTATCCTATTAGTTTTTCCTATTAATGAATCACTTAAAAAAAAACATTTTTATTTATTTATTTATTCGGATCTTCAACAGCATTACACAATAATTCATTCAACAAAAATCCTATAGTTTTTAATTAAATATTTAGTACCAATTACAGAAGAACACATCATTCTTAGTTAAGATTATAAACCTAAAAATAAATACTACACAATAACAAAACAAAAAAAAACAACATAAATTGAGTAAAACCACCATATATTATTATTATAATGGCCTTTTATCATACAAGGCCATGATAATAATAGCATACATATGACATCATATTAATTAAAATTTCCATTAAGTATCGAATTTGAAAAGATCTATCCTTCCAAGAATCACGTAAATATAGTTACACAATTAATTCATGTTATGGCACAACTTACTTTAAACAGCATTTGAAAATAACGCAAATTAAAATTGTCACTAGGTCAGCCTAAGCAGGTTAATAAATAGCAACAATAATAAACATTTAACATTTTTTATTCTTAACTTGGCCCGTTTTTGCAAGTAGCAGTGCGAAGACCCTGCGTGCAGCTCGGGCACAGGTTCGGTTACAGTCAAGGACCAACATTATTAAAAATAACTTGTTATATGTTCGAGTCTATCGAGGGTGTATTTATATATTTAAGTATGTATTTTTTTTAAGAATAAATTTACGAATTGTCTGTCACCCATGATGATGATGAATGAGGACAATGTGTGTAATACATATTTTTAATACAAAGGATATCGATAATGAGCGATGCTTTATTATGTCCCAACCCTATTGTAAATGCAGTGTGTCCTAAGTGATCGATATAGTTTCGTGCAGGGTTGACGAGGGACTATAGAAGGGGGCTTCGACTTGGCGGCGCCCGACGCGCGCACCTTACCGCTATTAAGTCGTAAATTAAACCAGACAGCCTTTGTTTCCTACATGCAGTTTTGTAGCAGTAATATGAAAATGTGTTCCATTGAAATTTTCTCCTTTAGAACTACGTAGAGGTTTAAATTTGTCCTTCGAACTAACATATTCCCGGCTTCCAGCCAACGTCTCATTATTATTCGAATACATTACTATTTTCATCTGACCTTGCATCCGTTACAAAAAGGAACTAGTGGGACAAAGATACTCATGTACATAATCAGCTAAAGTTAACGATTATAATCAGATGTCAATAATTATATCTATGATGGGTTGCTAACCAGCACGTTAAATTATCCGGATGATGGTAAATAATTTCAAATTATCAACCCTATTAATTATCACAAAAAACATTAAAGTTATTTCAAGACTGCAGATTGAATTTATTTTCAAATCCATAGCAATATTATAAATGAAGGTATTTTAACGCTGAACTAGTCCAGTCATCTACCAACGGCCTACCATCAGAATTTAAAGTTTAATGTACTAATAACGAATTAACCGTTTTTAATCTGTATAGCAAAATTTACAAAAACATGAAAGATACTTTTAAAATTATAATTAAATTAACGCGACACTAATTATTCTGGACATCGTGTCAATTGATAACAAAGTAACAGATTAAACAACTGTTTATCATACCATACTAACCACAACAGGTTTAACTTACTGTAAAAATTCTTTACAAGTAATTTAGAGGTGATGGAGTTGACGGACGCTGATAACTGAGTATAAGTAATTAAGCTGACATAATCGTACTATAACTTATTGGGACTAAAAGAATATAGACAAAACTGGTCATTTATAAAAATAATTAACTATAACTTATATTATATATATCTTTAAAAAAAATCCCAAATAAAATTTCTTAGCAGCCATTTATTTATACACTATTATTATACATATTTTAAACAAAAACAATAATAGTTAATTCATCCACTAATTTCTACCCGAAAATTCGTCTGCCTAGACTTCGGTAACTAGATAAAAAAGTTAAAAACACTCTACGTACCGAAAATCACATTGTATTGTTTGAACATGGGAACAAACAAACAACCCTTCGCATTTATAGTATTAGCATTGATTTTATCAGTGGAACTTTTATAATATAATTTATTAAATTAACCACCTAACGCACTAAGCCCTTCCCGGGTATAAAGCAAAATATTTCAACAATTAGGTCGTCATATTTTCGTCGTAGCCGCAGAAAGAGATATTGCAAAAGAGATAAATTAAACCATGTTAACGTTTCCATTTGGAAAGATAAATTAATGAGAGCGAATCCTTACAAATGACCATAGTATATGAACACCGGGCATGATATGTCATTTCGTCATTCATACGCCGTATCCCGTATAACGCTAACAGCTTAATGGCGGACGCACGACCGGATCTGTAGGGTTTCCATTTCGTTCATTATCCTGCACTTAGAATGTATAATGTACGACACTTATGATGCATTACAACAAATATTACAATACACAGTTGTATTATAATTAAAATATATATTATCACTCATTCATTTATTTTCAAATTAATTTGCATTTTTAAACGGAGAGCGGAGAAAGGACCCAAGCTCTCAGTGGTTAAGATTGCAGAGTGAGGAACCTCCTCACAATACGAGCCCTCTCAAGCAACAGGCTTTTTATACACACAGTCGTCCATCCCCAAAGTAAGTAACTTAATACTTGTTTCGGTTAACTGGTACATATACTACATATATAATTTTAAATACATACTTAAATACAAATATACCAAGGCTCGAAAAACCAACAGATTGTTTACAGAAAATGTTGGCTATCGGCGGGAATTGAACCCGGGACCCACGGAGCTAAAGGCAGGGTCACTACCCATTTTTATTATTATTATTTATTGCATATGTTTATTATGTTTATCTGTTATTTTATTTTATGGAGGCGGGCGTTGACATCTGCAGCACAGTTTTTACTTTTGCAGTGTCTTCGTTGCCATTGTATAAATGCATTTGTATAGTTCCTGTAATAAATTTCATTTCATTTCATTTCATTTCATTATCCCAACGGGCCAGTCAACACCTTTTGCATTCTGCCCTTAATCCAACAACTAAGCGAGAGCCGCTTGAGATGTTGATCCAGGCTCTTCGCTAGTAAACCGTTTACCAATAGAATAGGAACAATTATTTTTGAGTAGTCCACATGGGGGTGATCCCATGAGCTAGATCCAAATATTTAGTAAATTTTTCTTATTCAGCTTTCATAAGGTTATCGTCATGTGGTACAGTGATATCAACAATAATGGCCCGACGCGTTGCTAGATCTACCAGAACTATATCAGGCGGCAATATACCTTACAGCAGTTTAATTATTATTACAGCAACACAGAATATGTATAATAATGCAACTGAATCATCTTGTAGTATGGCTATATCATTATTATTTCATTTATAGATTTTAAATTAATAAAAAGTGACCTAATTCAAAAGTAAACAAATCTATCGTGTTATCTCAATGCTATAATTTCAAGCTATTAGCTTAATTAATAAATAAATTAATAATTGTTTTTTATCACAATAACAATTTAAGTTACTTCATTAATATATCGTTCCAGTCGACTTTTTATTAAATTTTTAATAGTTATTTATCTGACCTGATTATTAATTATACACATCGCATACTTATATACTTTATTTTTGTTGTTACTTTTTGTCAATATACTTGCAAAGTCACTTACTCACACCCTTCATTCGCTTCAAATTTGGTATTTTTATAACCACGAGTCTATTTATTAATAGCTACTGTAAATTCTACATGTAGTAAAACAAATCTTCCCTATTGCATTACAAATAAATGTATTCCAATCTTTATATATGATATTCAAATTCAAAATATTCTTTATTCAAGTAAACTTGTAAACAAGTGCTTTTGAATCGTCAACTTTACTGCTGGTTCGGAAAGCTACTGAGAAAGAGCCAGCACGAAACTCGGTGGTTGCTCTTTTCAAATATAATTCTTATAACTAGTTACATTTGGTCATTACTAACATTGTACACGGTAAAGGAGTAGCTACATACACGCATTTTTATCATCTATATAATCCTCAATAGTTAAGTAGGCTTTTTGTATTAGCCTCCCTTTAACACTGTTTTTAAACTGCTGTAGTGCCAAAGATAAAGTTAAATGCGGAATTTTATATATAAGACAAACTTGTAACTAGTTGATGGGTGTAAATCGAATATTTTTATTTTATTTTATTTCCTAAGCTCGTGGTAATGTCTTCATGGATCTGAGAATTCTTTATATAGTCACCTGCGATCTAACGCGACATCTAGAATAATATTAACATCTTATATTACACTTGATCTGTTTTACACAACCGTATTATTTTTAATGATATTTAAGTATCAACCCATTAGCAAATTCGTAGGTATTAAGCGCCTCCTCTATTAAAAAAAAATTTTAAATGACATTTTGGAAACCATTACATCATGCTCCTGTTTTTATTCCACTCTGAGCTGGGTGGGCACGACATGTTACAAACATGTTCTCACATAATTTGGCTCCGCATTTTATGACTGGCCGCCTGCCTGACGTCAACTTACCTTAGTCGTATTTTACGACCCCTCGGTAAGAAAGAGGGTGGTCTATTCTACTCAACCGGATACCACACGGCGGGTCGACTTACCTTAGTCGCCTCTTACGACAGCTCGGTAAGAAATGAGGGTGGCTATTCTACTCAGCTGGACTCCTTACAATAGAAACATTAAGAAATATTTATATATTTTATCCAATTAAAATCTGAAAGCCGAACGGTGAGACAGTGTGACTCTTCCGAAGTGACCACAGGTTCGAACCTAGGGTAGGTTCGAAATGGTGGCTCCTAATGAGTCTTTCTGTTAAAACTTTGAGCCTAATTGATATTTGCAGTTCATACACCCTTTTCAGTGAAGAAAAAAATCGTGAGGAAACCTGCATATCTCTAGAGAATTCTGGCGATATGTGTAAATTACCAATGCGCTTTGGAGCAGCATGGTAGGTCTAAGCTAAAACCTTTCACTCCAAAATAGTCGAGAGGAGGCTTATGCCTAGCAGTGGTATAGTAATAAGCCATTACTCTATGTGGGTTTTCAAATTTAAATAAATAAATGTATTATTATTCGGCCATAGTTGTCACACACTTGTCATCTATAAAAATATCACAATTTCAGCATCCTGGTAAATTGAGTTGTTATAGAAGACATGAGAGCGTTCTATTAATGGCAACTGGCAGCCACCCTTGTTATTCTTGTTAAGCCCCTAACAATGAAATATCCGATTAACCCCTTGCTGTAAATTTTAACCCCAATAAATCATAATATTTTTACAACCACGTTATAGAATAATTTCATTATTTGATTAGTGTAATTAAGTTGGCGATCTTGCTGTAAATGCACATATAATTTAAAAAGAATTTATAGCTTAGAATGAATGAATATTCTACGATTTCTTAAATCCAATTTATCCATATTAAAAATTTGAAAGTCTGTCTGTTTGTTACGCTTACACACAAATTTGGCTTAAATAGAGCTTACACAACGGGATTCAAATTCAAATTCAAAATATTCTTTATTCAAGTAAACTTGTAAACAAGTGCTTTTGAATCGTCAACATCTACTAAAAATCCCGTTTTCTTCTTGAGCAGGAAAAATGATATATTGCATTATTAAGGATATTTAAAATATTAAATTGACACAAACGCAGTTGTGGGTACTAAAATTATCCTGACACCTGATCTGATAGATAAATTGACTTCTTTTCTGACTTGCACAAGATGGCCATGACGAAATGTAATTCATTATACGAATTATATTTTGAAAAGAGCAACCTTCTAGTTTCTTGTTGGCCCTTCTTTGTAGGAGCAATTTCCCAAACCACCATCAAAATTGACGATTCAAAAGGACTTGTTTACAAATTCAATTGAATAAAGAATGTATTGAGATTTTTTGAGTTTTTATAATTTTACTTATCTCTTATATCAACTATAGTGAGACTTTGCTCAGATTTTTGTAGATTTATATAAGCAAGTTCAATTTTCTACAACCATAAGCGCCATCTAGCGGTAGTGGTAAAATATTGACAAGTTAATTTAGTTATTTAACGTAAAACAATGTTAAGTTCACCTTCCAATTGTGTCAATGTTATTGACTCATAAGGTAAATACTTGCAAAATATGACTAATGATACAAAAGAAACAAACACTAAACCGTATTAAAACTAATTATACTCATTGTTAGTATGAAGGAAATATCTAAAAATAGCAACTAAATGGAGGAATGTCACTCGTTTAAAACCTAAATTTATAAACTACCATATAAACATATATTCGGCTACAATTAAGAAATGTTAAAATCTAGTAACTGAGTGGCTTAAATAACTTTAATACGATGATTCGGATTTTTTTTGTAAAATTATGAATTTGTAAATGTATGGTATAGTATGCACTACAATCACATTCACCAACTTCTTTTATTTTACCCACACCCTAATAAACACACACACATACACACACTCAACCATAAACACACACACAAAGATACCCACGCCCAAACATACATACACACGCACACATTCACGCATACACACTCAGGTAAAAATATATAATATAGTGCCTAATTAATGTGTATGATACATTAATTAGGCACTATCCTTACTAATATTATAAATGCGAAAGTCTGTCTGTCTGTCTGTGTCGTTTTCACGGCCAATCCGCTGAACGAATATCGATGAAATTTGACAGAATTGTTCCTTATACACCGGGGTAACATATAGGCTATAGAAATCCTGTTAATTCAACAGGAATAAAATGACGTTCAAAATCACCATCTATAATAAACATAATAAGTTATTTTTATTGACAATAGTGTCATAGTTACCAATATATTAACGACCTGGAATCGAGCCCTTTAAGTCAGATCTGTAATTTGAAAGAGGTGAAAGGTTTCATATTATTTGATTTTTGTGTACTTATTAACGGATTAATGTAATTATTTATAAATTTCAAAGCTATTACAACGTATAATAAATATAAGTAATACGCGCTATTTACTAAAATAAATAAACTATGCTTACGAAAACACGATAAATCTTTCTGTCTTCCCGAAATGTTACAGCCGATTGTGAGTATCATACAGAAATGCAAACCCGGAAAATATTCTCTTAATATGAATAGCGTTTCACTGCTCGCTTTCATTATTCGGAGTCTAGATCTTTCAAAAGTTCAATTCAGTATGTATCCGAAGATTACAGCAGATTGTGATCTACACACTCAAATGCGAAATTCGGGTATATTCACTCAATGTAAAGAGCAATTAACTGCGTATCACTGTTGTCATTCAAAAATAAAAGCTTAAAAAGCGGTATCAAAATAAAACTCATATTAGTCCGTGATCATCACACCGATAAGCGGGCTTCGGAAACGTACGCACAAAATGAGGCAGTTATGTGCGAATCGCATACGCCATTCGCCTTTTGCAGTCAATTTCAGCTAACGTTAAATTAGCACACGTGTATATTTTTATCTAAAAGGGTGGGTCTACAAATACAAGATTCAAGCTTCAAAATCGTACAAAAAGTAAAAAGGTTCGTGTAACTTAATTTTTACTATCTTAGGGATTGCAATTCATAAAAGGATTAACTAGATATTGTATGATTTCTGAAAGTAAAGTAATGGTAATGTCATCATATTCCGGTTGGATTAACAGGATTTCCACAGCTTTCATATTACCCCTGTGCATAAGCATTTATTGTATCAAATTTCATCGATATTGGCTTAGCTGATTTGACGTGAAAACGTAACAGACAGACTTTCGCATTTACTTTTCGTATTACTTACTTTTGTTGTAATAGCTAAGTTATATTTATCCAGTAAACAGAAAACAAAATATGAAACTTTTTTTAAATAACAGATTTGTCTTGGCCTTAAAGGACTTGATTCCAGGCCGTTAGTAAGGAACTTTGACACATTGCGAATAACAAAAAAACTTATAATGTTGATAATAGATGGCGTTTTTAAATGTCATCCTATGCCCGTCGTATAAGCATTAATTGTCCCAAATTTTTTACTCTTTCACAGGAAAGCCGCTGAATCAATATCGATGAAATTTGGTAAAATTATTCCTTATATACCGGGATAACATATTAGTATATAGAAATCCTGTTAATTCTACAGGAATAGTATGGCATTTAAAACGTCATCTGTTATCAACCTATCAAAGTTTTTTAATTTACTATGCATCAAAGTC
Organism: Morpho deidamia; assembly: GCA_947086505.1. Lineage (NCBI taxonomy): Eukaryota > Metazoa > Arthropoda > Insecta > Lepidoptera > Nymphalidae > Morpho > Morpho deidamia. The sequence continues at coordinate 5,527,353 of CAMTZC010000015.1, forward strand.
GAGTCAAATCTATTACTGAAAGAGTTATTTTTAGAAGAGGTTTTTATAAATTTTGGTATTTGTTTACAGGTTAATTTTAAATTATCTCTTACAATGTATAACAAATGTAAGTAATACGCGCTATTTACTAAAATAAAATATGCTTTAGAAAAGACGATAAATTTCTTTGTCTTGCCGAAATATTACAACCGATTGTGAGTATCATACAGAAATGCAAACTTCAAAAGTATTCTCTAAATACGAATTGCGTTTCATTGTAGATCGCTGTCATTATTACGAGTCTTGATCTTCCATAAGATCAGCTCAGCTTGCATCCGAAGACTACAACAGATTGTGATCAACACACTCAACTGCGAACTTCGGAGACATTCAGTTAATATAAAAAGCAATTAAATGCATATCACCTTTGTCATTCAAAGTTTAAAGCTTCAAAAACGGTATAAAACCGTAAAGCAAGACTCATAGCAGTCCGTGATCATCACACCGATATGCGGGCTTCGGAAACATTTGCGCAAAATGAGGGGCAGTTAAGTGCGAATCGCATTCGCCATTCGCCTTTTGAAGGAAATTTTAGCTAACATTAAATGAGCACACGTGTTTTTTATTCAAAAGGGTCTGTCTACAAAGACAAGATTCAAGCTTAAAGATTGGACAAAAAGTACAAAGATTCAAGTAACTTAATTGTACCCTCATAGGGAGTGCAATTCCAAAAATGATTCACGACATATCGTATTATTTATGAAAGTAAAGTAATGGTAATGTCATCGTATTCCTGTTGCATTCACAGAATTTCTATCGCCTTTATGTTACCCTGATGTAAAAAAGTTGATTGTGCCGAATTTTATCGATATTGGTTCAGCTGATTTGGCGTTAAAACGCAACAGACAGGCGGATTTTCGCATTTACTTTTTTGTATAACTTATTACATTAATTAATTTATAGAATTAGGCGTTACTTTGCGGAGATCCATAATACAAAAGTAATAATAAAATTATTTTGCTATAATCCGCGATACAGTAAATAGAAAATATATATAGTGTTTAATGTATAGTGGATTATCAGTATTTTCATACCCGATACGTGCAGGATTCGTAAAAGCACATGCACAAACCTCCACCACTTCCACCAAAATACACAAGCACTACACAGTTTCACTATCACAAACTCAACAATCGTTTCGCCCCGCAACCGAGGCATCATCAGGAGATAGACTCCACGACAAAATCGCAAAGCGAAGCGTTATGCAAACAAGCATTGTTATATAGTAATCGGTTCATCCCCACCTTTACCTCTGAACACGTGCAACAAGCTTGAACTTGAAACATTTATCTGCTCGTTAATGAGGGTGCCATTGTTATGCTTAATGATTTCTAATTGTTCCAAAATATTCGGAATTTGAATATTTTGGAACAATTAGAAATCATTAAGCATAACAATGGCACCCTCATTAACGAGCAGATAAATGTTTCAAGTTCAAGCTTGTTGCACGTGTTCAGAGGTAAAGGTGGGGATGAACCGATTACTATATAACAATGCTTGTTTGCATAACGCTTCGCTTTGCGATTTTGTCGTGGAGTCTATCTCCTGATGATGCCTCGGTTGCGGGGCGAAACGATTGTTGAGTTTGTGATAGTGAAACTGTGTAGTGCTTGTGTATTTTGGTGGAAGTGGTGGAGGTTTGTGCATGTGCTTTTACGAATCCTGCACGTATCGGGTATGAAAATACTGATAATCCACTATACATTAAACACTATATATATTTTCTATTTACTGTATCGCGGATTATAGCAAAATAATTTTATTATTACTTTTGTATTACATTAATTTTACATTTTAATAGCTATTAAATCGAAATATTAAAACTTTATAATATAATATACAAATAAAAAATAAAATAAAAAAATAAAATACAAAATATATTAAAACTTTTTTTAAATAACTCTTTCGATGTAAGTCTCATAACGTGATATATATAACCTTCTTCAAATTACAGATGTGACTTTGGTAGGTTGATAATAGATGGCGTTAACGAATTTTGTGCTATTCCTTTTAAATTAACAGGATTTCTAGAACCTATATCATAGCCTATAAGTTACCCTGATGACGAGTATAAACATTAATTGTGCCAAATTTCATTGATGTTGGTTTGAGAGCAGTATTTTATTTAAATAGTAAAGATTATACTAAAAAGTTATCAAACGAATGTTTAGAATTTTTGTGAAAAAATTTATATCATGTTTTTAATTTAATCAGAAGGCCTAATAGAGTCACACATTAACAGATAAACTGAAAGATGCTGCTGCCCACTTAGAGAGGTTTTAGAATTATTTTATGGTTTTGTTCGAATCTTTCCAGTGCAAATTAATATCTTTGCTAAGTAATAGTAATGGCATGAAGGAAATCTTATTTAATATGGACTTTCGAGTAGCGTAATAAATGCGATAGGAACTGCTATTTAACCCCTCAGATCGATGTGATTATTGTGACGGAGATATTTGCAGGGTAGCGATAGAAGCTACTGAGTTTTACAGGACTACGGTCCACGCGGACGAAGTCGCGGGTAAAAGCTAGTATTATATATTATTGGAGGCGGGCGATTATTGGCTGCGACATAGTTTTCAACTAATGCAGCTAATATCCTTTCACTTTAATTTTTGTGTAATATCTACATTTATTGAAAAACTGTAACGATAAATAAATTGTATAATAAATTTATGTAATATGTAAATAATATCTTGCCAAAGGTGATAATCAGCGATAAAACGAAGCTAGTCTGTAATTAATAATGAAAACGATTAACTTCAAATTCAAAATATTATTTATTCAAATAAACTTGTAACAAGCGCTTTTGAATCGTCAACATTTACTGCTCTTTCGGAAAGCTGTTCCTACCGAGAAGAATCAGCAAGAAACTCGGCGGTTGCTCTTTTCAAAGAATAATTCTTATTACCAGTTACATATAGTCATGATAGAGTCTTGTACAGGGTCAAAGAGTAGCTATATCCACGCATTCTTATCGTCAAAGTAATCCTATATAGTATAGTAGGCTTTCTGTATTATCTTTTTTTTAACAGTGTTTTTAAACTGCTGTAATGATAAAGTAAAAGTAGATTGCGGAATTTTATAGAATCTTATACCCAAACCCATAAACGATTTACGTACTTTTGCTAAAAGTACGTAAATCGCAAAGCAAGAACCGCAAGCTTATGTCGGTTCCTACTTAGTTTATTATATACATCACCTATCGTTTTATAATTCTTTATATTTTTATGTACAAAAATTAAATTGCTTAAAATATACTATGAAGCAAATGTAACAATACTAATTAAATATTAGTTAATAATACTAATTAAATATTATTAATTAAAGTAATATTTCCTTAAACTTCTCTCGCAGGGAATCACGCGGACTTAAATTGTAGATGCCACTTATGGCTTTTTTTTTTGTAACTTGATTCGAAACTCATACAGGAATATATAAAATACTCCCAAACCTGACAACTTACAGTAGTAAACAAATAATTAAATTATTTTATTTATTTACTGACATAGTTCATCCAGTATTACCCGCCGTGTGGTTTCCAACTTAGTAAAATAAACCATGCTCATGTCTTACCGAGGTGTTGTAAAAGGCGACGAATGTAAGTTGACTCTGGAGAATTCTGGGGATATGTCTAACCTACCAATCATTGGAGTAGCATGGTGGGTCCAAAGTTCCAAATCTTCTCTCAAAAAACAAAGAGACGAGACCTATGCGGAGCATTTGAATAGTAAGAGACTGTTCATCATCCTCATGCCTTTATCCCACTCTAAGTGGGGTCGGTGCAACATGTTACTAACATGTTGTCACATAATTTGGTTGCGTATTTTACGACCGGCCGCCTGCCTAACGTCAACTTATCTTAGTCGAAATTTTTCGTATTTTGGAACAATTAGAAATCATTAAGCATAACAATGGCACCCTCATTAACGTGCAGATAAATGTCTCTAGTTCAAGCTTGTTGCACGTGTTCCGAGGTAAAATAAAGGGTAGGGATGAACCAAGTACTATTTAACAACGCTTGTTTGGATAACGCTTCGCTTTGCGATTTTGTCGTGGAATCTATCTCCTGATGATGCTTCGGTTGCGGGGCGAAACGATTGTTGAGTTTGTGATAGTGAACCTGTGTAGTGCTTGTGTATTGTGGTGGAAGTGGTAGAGGTTTGTGCATGTGTTTTTACGAATCCTGCACGTATCGGGTATGAAAATACTGATAGTCCACTATACATTAAACACTATATATATTTTCTATTTACTGTATCGCGGATTATAACAAAATAATTTTATTATTACTTTTGTATTATGGATCTCCGGAAAGTAACGCCTAATTCTATAAATTATTTATCTTAGTCGTTTTTTTCGATCCTTCGGTAAGAAAGAGGGTGGTCTATTCTACTCTACTATACAACGGATACCACACGACATGAATAGTAAGAGACTGTTACTTTTTAGTTTTTTTATATGAAATACTTACCAATGGCTCGTGATACTGCTAGTTGTCCATTAACTCGCCAAGTTCCCCAGTACATCACTGTGCCGCCTGACGACTCTATTCGTTCCTTTTCATCCTACGAGGAAAAAATCTTTTCACATTTTCTTTCCATATCTTTTACTTACGTACTATCCATACTAATATTCCATATCCATTATCTAACCTACTTTATATTTTATTAGTTATATTTATTCTTTATAATAGTAATTGTTTTTTTCTATGCCGTGTAGTATACGGCGGAGAACTTTCTTTCTTACCAAGGGGTCGTAAAATATGACTAAGGTAATTTGACGTCAGGTAGGCGGTCGTAAAATACGTAGCCAAATCCTGTGACAACATGTTTATATAGTATCCGGCATTATATAATGCAAATCGATGTTTACAACGAAACAGCCGGCCAGTTCGGTTTCGTAGAGCGCTGTCACTGTCACTCAGTTAGTATGTGACGTTCCACACGGGTTCGTCAGTCTGTGCGACGGAGACAATGCTCTATGAAGCAGAATCTAGCCGATTTCTCTCTCTAAGCCTCGATGTGCATTATTTACTGCCGGGTACTATAGCAATTTCACTGTGAGCAGACACGGTCATAGCCCAGCGGTAAGACCGTGCGACTCTTTCGAGGGGAACACGAGTTCAAACCCGGGCAGGCACCAATGAGTTTTTCTATTAAAACTCAGGTGTATAATTGATAATTGCAATTAATCACACGCTTTTCGGTGAAAGAAAACATCGTGAGGAAACCTGCATATCTCTAGAGAATTTTGGAGATATGTGTAGCCTACAAATCCGCATTAGAGCAGCGTGGTAGGTCTTAGCTCCAACCCTTCTCTCCAGAAACGGAGAGAGGAGGCCTATTCTCAGCAGTGGGATTGTAAAAGGCTGATACTTTATTATGTATGCATTAATATATTTATTATAATTAATATATATATCCTTACTACAAACATATCTACCTCTGTCTGTCACTATCATTTTTACTGTCTTTGGACTAAGATTTAGATTTAAGGAACAACAACTTAAACTAAATTGTGTTCCAATTCGTAACGTCACGTCTGTATACTTTTGTTTTGTTATTTTTCCTGTTATCTACTTTATTGTGACTTTATTAATAAAAGGTTTTGAATTGATTGGATTTAAATTCAAATTCAAATTCAAAATATTCTTTATTCAAATAAACTTGTAAACAAGTGCTTTTGAATCGTCGACTCTATTGCTGGTTCGGAAAGCCGTCCTACCGAGAAGAGCCAGCAAGAAAATCGGTGGAGCTCTTTTAAAAGAGAAGATTCTTAATACTAATTACATTTTGTCATAGCTATCCTGCACAAGGTCAAAGAGCAGCTATATCCACGCATTCTTATCATCAATGTAAGTCTCCACGGTATAATAGGCTTTCTGTATCAGCCTCTTTTTAACAGTATTTTTAAATTGCTGTAATGGCAAAGTTATAGTAGATTGTGGAATTTTATTATGGAATCTCATACCCAAACCCACAAACGATTAACGTACTTTTGCTAGGTGCAAAGTAGGAACCGCAAGCTTATGTCGAATCCTACTTTGTCTATTATATACATCGCCAATCTTTTTATAATTATGTATATTTTTATGCACAAAAATCAAATTGCTAAAAATATACTGTGAAGCCAACGTAAGAATACCTGTTTCCCTCAACTTCTCTCGAAGGGACTCACGCGGACTCAAATTATAAATGCCACGTATGGCTCTTTTTTGCAAAGTGCGCTACTCACGGGTCGATCGGGTTTATGGGGGTGCACGAGCTGCATGAGCCGCATCCGTTTGGCGAGCAGAGCCAGCGAGTCGCCCGCCCACGCTGCCACCAGCCGCCGCCCGCGGACCGCTATCGTCACCGCCGTACTGCCCCCGGATGCTCGCTATTGAAAAACACACACAAACATTAAGTAATGAACATATTATTTGCCATTTTCAAAAGTAATGAACAAATTGTTACGAACATGCGAAAAGAGTTCGTAAAACATATGTCATAAAGTTCGAATCGGACGGTGGCAGTGTTACGAACATGCGAAAAGAGTTCGTAAAACGTATGTCATAAAGTTCGAATCGGGCGGTGGCAGTGTTACGAACATGCGAAAAGAGTTCGTAAAACGTATGTCATAAAGTTCGAATCGGACGGTGGCAGTGTTACGAACATGCAAAAAGAGTTCGTAAAACGTATGTCATAAAGTTCGAATCGGACGGTGGCAGTGTTACGAACATGCGAAAAGAGTTCGTAAAACGTATGTCATAAAGTTCGAATCGGGTGGTGGCAATGTTACGAACATGCAAAAAAGAGTTCGTAAAACGTATGTCATAAAGTTCGAATCGGACGGTGGCAGTGTTACGAACATGCGAAAAGAGTTCGTAATGCATAAGTCATAAAGTTCAAATTAAACGGGGATAGTTTACAAACTTGTAAAAAGGGTTCGTAAATTATGTCATAGGGTTCAAATTCGCTTGACGCTAGTTGTTAAGGTTACCGATAAGGTTGTTTACAAAGATTATTTACGATCTCCCTATGGTCTCGTGAATGTTCTCGAATATCCGTTCGTTCAATATATAAGCAGACTTATTGTGCGCCTCGACACTCAGTTTGCGCATAGCGATCAAGAGCGAATAAACAAGCAAAAATAAAAGTAAAATAATAGTGACCTCGGCATTCTTATTGGACAACGGATTGTATAGAGACTGTAAGTACTTTCAACTTTTTACTAAGTTTTTAGTAAAAAGTTTTTAACGAGTAACCAGGTATTTTCATCCAAATCCACAAACCCCTGTACCTTAAAAATATTATTTGTCATTTTACAGACGTCATCAATGCCTTAACAATAGGCTTAGGGAAACTCAACTTAGTGTCCTACTAATATTATAAGTGCGAAAGTTTAGGAGTATCGATGGATGTTTTGTTACTTTCACGAAAAATCTATTGGACAGATTTGGATGTACATTTTGGTAGCGATCGGAGTGGTTTAAGACCCGCGAACTGGGCTGGATATACCAGTAGGTATACATAATTAAAAAATCACAATTTTCTTTCGGGAACAGGAAAACGTTTCAACATTTCATAATTGGGGATATTTTAACACTTAACACTTGACGTGAACGAAGTCGCGGGTAACAATAATTTTTATTAAAAAAAAAAGACGATCTAACGCATTCATTAATGGCGTTACGATTTTGTTGTGGAGCTTGTCCCCCTAATGATGCTTCGGTTTCAGGGCGAAACGATCGTCGAGATTTTTGTGGTGGTTGTGTGTGCTGCTTTTGTGCATTGTTGATGGAGCAGGCGTCTTGGGATGTAGTGACTTGTCCTGCATGTGTAAGGTACGTGAATTTTGCCTGCTTCATACACATTAGCTTTGCATTCGCTTAACCCGCGCGGATTATAGTAAAGTAGTTCTGTTATAGTTTCTGTAATATGGAATTCCGCACAGTATCTCCTGCTTCTATAAATAAATTATAAAAGGTACCTTTTGGTTACTTTTCCTTATGAATTCGGCGTCTGTTCTCAAGTACGCGTCGTGCATTGCCTGACGCAGGTCTCGAGTGAAATGAGGACTTTCGACGAGGTACTGATGAAGATGGGCTGCGCAGTACGTCGCTGCCGCTGACCCCGCGTGTCCGTCGTACACGGCGTAAAAACTCGTGGGCTCTGTTGTCTGCGAACATAAAGAAAAAGTCAAGTAATTCAAAAATACTAAAGTAAAGCAATTTCAAAGTAATTTAAAAGTAAACTAAAGTTCAGTAATTTTAAAGAAAACTAAAGTAAGTACCCATACGTAACCTACCAATCCGCTTTGGAGCAGCATGATAGGTCTTAGCTCCAACCCTTCCAACCTCAAAAACGAAGAGAGGAGGCGTATTCCCACCAGTGGGATTGTAATAGGCCACTACTTTACTTTTACTTTAAAGTAAGTTAAAAAAAAAATTTTAATCAAACAAAAGAGAGTTAATTTAAAAAATAAAGTGAATAAAAATAAATAAGCGACCTGTTACTATCCTGCTGCTGAAAAAGAAATCTCTTTAAAGAAAGCAGTCAATGTTGAGATTATGCTATATGTGGGTAAGTAATGATGTTTTCCTTAACCATAGGGTACGAATTGTATACAATATAAAAAAAATACAATTCATTTTACTATACTATAGACGAATTCGTCCTTCACCGCTAAGAATATTTAATTGAATGAATTTTAATGAGTTGCGGATGTCAGGTGGCAAACGCGCAATGTTAAAACAGATAAATAGAAAAACATAATATGTAGTTACCTAACAATATACACGTCATGGTATGAAAAACGAAAACAATTTCGTTAACGTCTTCAATTGAGTCGCAATAAGAGTGCATGGTAGGCCTGCAGGAGACTACTTTACTAAGTCACCGAAAAATTAGTCAAATTCGTACTAGATAAATTCCTACACTTGTTTGTTAACTGGTCCTAAATGGTTCAAAAACGGTAGAAAACTCACCTCTATACCAAATAGAGCTTCAAGATTGCCAATTTCGACATGTCTATCTTCCATAGCTCTCCTCGAATTCTTAGTAGCCGAGGAAACTGTTCTATACTCTCTAAGCGTAGGCGGTGGGGGCGGTGGTAACGTGTCCAGGCAGGAGTTGTCCAAATATCGCAAGCATACATCGTTGACGCGTGCAGTCACTGCCTGCATTAATCGGAGGGCTATGTACTCTGAAAGACAAAAAACCCTATTTTTTATTCATTGTTTAAGATTCTACTAACATAGTTAAATTTAACGTCTTCTAACTTCTTATTTTATAAAATAAATTTTCATATATTTTATTCATTGGATATGAGACTAGAGGGAGGCCAAAAAACAGATAATCAGATTGTGTCAAGTTTGACAGGCATATAAAAGGAGTAGCGCCAGATTTGTCGAATATTAGGAGACAGTGGAAGCGAAAAACATGTTTTACCGACCACACTCAGAGTGGGATAAGGAGAATGATAATCTTACTGAATTATGTAGCATCACATCTGGTAAAAGGTAAAAATTCATATTCATAATTATAGAAAGATTAGCGTTGCATATAATAGACAAAGTATGAACCGACATAAGCTTGCGGTGCCTGCTTTGCGCCTTGCAAAAGTACGTAAGTCGTTTGTGGGTTTGGGTATAAGATTCTATAATCAATCGCAATTTTTTTACTTTGTCATTACAACAGTTTAACAACACTATTTAAAAAAAGGTTAATACTACTACTAATAGAAAGTCTACTATACTATTGAGAACTAGAAATTCTACATTTACTATTCACTAGAAATTCCCTAAAATAAATTATATTGCATAACAAAGTTTGCCCTGTCAGTTAGTATAATATAGGAACAAAGTTTTTCATAATTTCGGTAATAATTATGCTCCCGAACCTTTGAATATCGCTGATTAGAAAATTGATTATAGTGTCTTAAAAAAAATGACGTAGTATCCTGGTTCTTTCAATATTAAGTTATTAAAGAATTCAACAACGAATCAGGGTGCTAATATTCTCATGCTAATAGTCTCGAAAGTCTTCAAACATTTGATGGAATATCATTTTTTACCCAACGAAGTACGAAAAACTCGCTCACGAAATAAGTATCATTCTAAGTACGTCTTTAAAGTAAGTAATAATTTTCTAGTGAGATGGTATGATGAGATGTTATAAGCCTTAAATGTATTATATAAAAGATGACGTACCCATTCGTTAGTTTATAAGAATTATTTTAAAAAAACAGATGTATGAACCATTAATCTACTACATAATCTTAGAGGAGCGGTATGGACAAATCCTCGAAATCACAAGTATCCGCAAACATTATTTACCTTAAACGCAAAACGCATGTAATATTATGTCACATTCATAAAAATACCAATCTCATAGATAAAAACGTAATCTTAATACTGAATCCTGATATCATTGAACAACTAAAAACAACACCTAAGAAAAACTAAAAAGTACTGAACAGGCATATATTTAGCTCTAGTTAAATTTAATTAGCCTCGTTAAACCCTTTATTAGATAATCAAAAGACTCATATCATAAAAGAATTGATTCGAATAACCGTGATTTTTGTATACCCTCAATATTGAGTGTTTTTTCCATGGGCGACGTGAATGATCTAATCGATGACATACATCATTGCTTAGTAGAATGTTACCGATTTGATTCGGCTAGGCTAGTATTATGTTAAAGGCAGCCAGTTTGAACAAATTGCAGGTTGACGCTTGACATGATGTTCCTTTCAAACCTGATTTGGAGGAAACATTAAATTTGTTCTTTTTGATGGGCTCTTTAGATTAGTTCAATTTTATGGTATAATAGGGTTGGCATACACAGGCAGTGTTAAAGCTTGTTAAATATGGAATTTAAATATAACTTGGTATATAGGTTAGAATTAAACCAAATTAGCCGTAAAAGCGTGACAGACGGAAATACACATAGACCTTCGCATTTATAATATTAGTATGGATATTACGAGAGATCCAAATTGTATGAGACGCTTGCTAAATTAAGCCTAATCATCCCGATTTAGGCCACTAAGCGGCGGTACCACAAATATCTCTACACTCAAACGGTGACTAAAATTCTTGTTTAATGTTGGTCACGTATTATCTAGGCGTGAATGATTCTAGAATCGTATGATAAGGAGGAAATTTATTACGGTTTCAGGAATATATCAAATGATTACACATATACATATAAATGACAAGAAAACCTTTTTTATGAATGTTAACACTAAAGGATAACATTATTGGCAATAGTAAATCAATTAAAGTGTAAAATGAAGTGAGTATATGAATGTCTCAATATAATAGCATCGTACCAAACTGTTATCTTTGGCTATGCGGCGTATATTGTATATTTAGAGATATTATCTTACCTCTGGCATTTTTTTCTACTAGTAAGCAAATCATGACATATTTTTAATGAAATTAACCCGTAATCAAAGTTTTTTTTATGTGTAACATGAACCAATGTGAACAGCTAACACAATAAAGTCGTCTCCAACGAAATCTAGCATACATAGCTAAATATCGTCACGTCAGACGAATCCATTGATTTCTAAAAATCCGAACTCTTATCGAGTCATCCGTTTGGGAAAAATGTTGTCGCATACAAACATATAAAATTCAGGCAGAGACAGAGCATGTAAATTAAACACAGCTAGTTTTAACATCGAAGTAACAAATTGGGTTAAAGCGTGAAGATCCGGTATATCCTAAAATAGTTCCGATGCCTCTTCCATACGATATAAAAGATCTAGCGATGGCTTTGTGTTTTTCTTTCTGAGCATTTCCGTTTCATAATCTAGTGGTAATCGATTTGCGCTTTTGTCGTGGAGTCTATCTCCTGATGATGCTTCGGTTGCGGGGCGAAACGTAGTGCTTGTGTATTGTGGTGGCAGTGGTGGAGGTTTGTGCTTGTGTTTTTACGAATCCTGCATGTATCGGGTTTGAAAAAACGGATAGTCCACTATACATTTAACACTATATATTTTCTATTTACTGTATCACGGATTATATCAAAATAGTTTTATTATTACTTTCGTATTATGGATCTCCGCAAAGTACCGCCTAATTCTATAAATTATTTAGTGGTAATCGCTTCAAATTTATTGTTAAAGTGTCATTTTTTATGTACTATATTGTTTTGCCTATTTCCGAAAAAAACTGAATTTTTCTTATCCTATAGCTTCTTTTAAGCAATTTTCATGAATATAGCTAATACTATAAATATAACAGACGGATAGACAGTATGATTGTTGCGTTGAGAATACTAGTATGGATTTGAGAATTTATAATAAATCATTCTATTTACAGCCAAGGTAAATATTGAAAAGAAATTTACATATGTCAGATGCTATCACGGACACGTGTAACACTAAAAAGCGTGAAGGTCGGAGTAACTTATCTCCATAATCTGGTACCCCCTGTAAGTGATTATCAATTATCCAGTGGGTGGATATGAACAAGTGTTAAGAATAATAGTCTTATAATTGTCTTAAAATTACAATTTTAACGTAATAGGGGTAATTATTTGTTGCCTTTCAGCATGTATTTTATAACGAAATTCTCAAGCAATTCTCAATCTCCAAGTCACTGTCGAATTATTGTCTACTTTTGTTAATATATTTTATTGCTATTATCTTGTTATATTATCATTCGTTTTATACATTGCAACTGTTTTTGTTGGACTTGCTGTGTTCATTTTTAAACGTTCATTCATTCATTCCCTTACCCTTATCCCACTCTAAGTGGGGTCGGCACAACATGTTACAGACATGTTGTCACATGATTTGGCTACGTATTTTACGACGGCCGCCTACGTGACAACATACCTTAGTCGCCTTTTACGACACCTCGGTAAGAAATGAGGGTGGTCTATTCTATGCAGCTGGATACCACACGGCACATACCTTAGTCGCCTCTTACGACACCTCGGTAAGCAAAGAGGGTGGTCTATTCTATTCTGCCGGATACCACACGGCTGTTTTTTAAACGTAATAAATAAAAATAAAAATAATAAATTCCAATACAACACACTAGATCATTCATCTAATAAACGATTTTTTTTATCTTCTGCTTCCAAATAGCATTTAAAATTACTCGTACTGTAATACGTAGCTACGTATAGCATCCAAGTACTCACATATTTGTTCATCGAACAAAACAATTTTATCATTCTAAAGATATCAATGTCACCTTTATTGGTCAAGTGTGTCTTTCAACCTGCAATAATGCAATACGATACTAAATTGAAACTGATTCATCTCATATTTTGATTGGTTGAACGCCCCAGTCGCTACGTACTTATACATAAAAATTTATACTTACTTCAAGTAATAAATATGACACACGTATTCTAATGGTTTTCATATAAGTACTACCCTATGATAAATATTATTATACATTTTTAATTAACATAAAGTAGTCATGTGAAATATTATAGTGACGCTTAATATATTCATATTTACTCTACCTCCTCCTCCTACCGGAAACGGAGAGAGGAGGCCTATTCCCAGCAGCGGGATTGTAACAGGCCGCTACTTTAAGTTCCTGAAGTTCTTCATACACAGCCGGAAGAAAGTCTATAGAATCGCAGTTATCTCGGAGTGAAAGTACTAATCAAATCAAAATAATAACTTCTTTCAAGCAATTTTGAATAGCCAAGGATCAATATGACTAATGAAGCTATAACTAGACTTTAATATTTTCTCATTTCTATATATCGAGGTACTATAAATAGCTTTTGATAAAACCAAGATTTAAAGACCTTTTGTATGAATTCAGTTTATATTTCCTTAGGTATCGTTATGACTGACTACTTTCATTTACAGATATTTTTAATGAATCGGGTAAATAAAAACTTTTCGTCTTTTATTATCATGTTGTCAAACTGGTCCTTAATTATACATTATTACAAGGCAAATGAGATGTTAAATGTTTCTAGTTAGTTGGCCAAAGTAATACCATTAATTTCAAAGTTGTCTCGCCTATCACTAGATTGCATTAGGACTTGATTTTTTTAAAGATATTTTGGCATAAAATAATGTACATTTTTATTATTATACATCTCTGTTCGATTGCGTATTTTAAATGCGTAATATACTGTTATACAAGAGTAAGCAATTATTTACGTGTTATAAAAGAGTGTACTTTCGAAATTCGTGCTCAGCCCGCGCGTCATAAATGCACGGGTAATAATATCTTTTTGTTTACGTACATACCGGCACGCCTTTATGACCTGCTTAGATAATACACGCAAAAACGACTTGGAGTCGAGTGTCATTCGTTTTGGAACAAATTAGCTTTTATCATGGATACTCCTTAGATATAATGATTAGAGTTTTTTCTTTATATTTACTGACATAGAATATTATAATAGTAAACATTTAGTGTGAAATCAAACTAACTGGAAGCGCTTTAAGTGGATTAAGGACTCAAACTCAATACCTAGATATGGAATCTACTTAGACGTTACGGATAACACACAAATCGTTATATGCGATCATCATGTCATGAAAAAAACACATTTCTGAAATGTGAATAAATTTATATAAAATATTAACAAACTAATTAAAATGCAAAGTACATTTTAAAACATTTTTGAAGAGAAGGATTAGAACCATCACGCTGCTCCAATAACATATATGCCAGAAATTCTCCAGAGATATGTAGGTTTGTTACCATGTTTTTCTGTTTTCCACCGAAAAGCGATAAATTGAAAATATCAATTAGACACATAAGTTTTAATAGAAAAACTCATTGGTTTCTGTCTGGGAATTGAACCCATGACCGTTCTTAGATAGAGGCACACGGTCTCGCATTATGAATATCGAGAACGTAACCAATGATGTTATGTTATGGAAAAAAGCTTTATAAATTTATACAAACACAACTTCGAATAAGACGTATAACCAGCCCAAATTCATAACAGGCTAATCAAGCTTTTTTTATTACACATACACATGTTGAAGTATACACTCAACAAAATGTACCCGAAGTGTACGGAAACTTGATTTGTATTCATTACTTACATATGAAATTGGCGTTTTCTATGGGAGGAACATAAAGTCGTTTTTTTTTAATGAAATATATTTAATTAATCAAAGTATGTACCATTGTTATGTATGCACTTTTGCTATCTCATAGGTAGTTCATTGATCCCCTTACTAAAAAAACCATTCGGGCGGGAATCAATAAAATCTTTGAAGGCGGTTTGGACTGCCCCATCGGAGTTGAATTTTTTTCCTTGCAAGTAGTTATCCAAATTGCGAAAAAAATGATAATCTGTTAGAGCAAGGTCCGGAGAGAACGGTGGATGTCTAAGACATTCTAATTGAAGCTCCTCTGATTTGGTAGCCGTCTGTTGTGCAGTGTGTGGTCTAGCGTTGTCCTGAAGCAGCAGTGGCCTAGAGCAATTGACCAGCCTCGGTTGTTTCTTCTTCTTCTTCTTCGTCAGCCGATGGACGTCCACTGCTGGACATAGGCCTCTTCATGGGATCGCCACACCACACGATCTTGCGCCGCCTGGATCCAGTGGCTCCCTGCGACCTTTTTGAGGTCGTCTGTCCACCTCGTAGGGGGTCTACCGACGCTGCGCTTTCCAGTGCGGGGTCGCCATTCCAGCACCTTAAGACCCCATAACCTCGGTTGTTTAGCAGCTAGCTTTTCCATCATGGTTTGCAGTTGCTGACAATAGATATCTGCCGTAATCGTCTGGCCAGATTTAAGAAAGCTGTAGTGAACGACACCGGCACTGGTCCACCAAACACTTACAAGCAACTTTTTTTTAGTCAATTTTCGCTTAGGGCAGGATTTGTCTGGTTCGCCAGGGTCCAGCCATTGCGATGAGCGCTTCCGATTATCGTAGAGGATCCACTTTTCATCACAGGTAATGATTCGATTTAAAATTCCTTCATTATTGTGCCGGTTGAGTAACGTAACGCAGCAGTCGACGCGCGTTTGTCGGTTTGCTTCACTCAATTCATGAGGTACCCACCTTTGCTTCAAGTGGATTAGAATAGTTTTATCATTAACACCGGAGCCTGCAGCTAACTCGGACGTGGTTTACGATGGATCCGCTTCCACAATAGCCTTCAATTCTTCATTATCAACTTTGGTCTCCGGCCGGCCACGAGGCTTGTTCTGCAGGTCGAAATTTCCAGAACGAAAACGTTGGAACCAAAAACGCACTGTGTTTTCTTTTGCGACACCGTCACCATACACATCATTAATCCTTCGAGCCGTTTCTGCAGCACTGGTGCCACGGTGGAACTTATACTCGTAAATAACGCGATATTTCATGTTTTCCATTTTGTAAACAGAGTGACACAAAGAAAAAAACAAAAGAAGAAAAAACAAATGAATTTTACCTAACCTAACCATAAAGGTAATATTTGAGATCGAAGTGGCCAGTACGACAAAACGCCAATTTCATATGTAAGGACCTAATATATGCTTGTCCTTAAAAAATTCTAACGCTCATAACTATGACTTAATACACTAGATAATGTGATAACAGTATGATATCATATGTATGATATCAAATTCAATGAGCATTGTTTGACAAGTATGAAATACTACTTTGTTGTATCAATTTAAAATGGGGCTCCAATTACAGCGAGTTGAAAGGATTGTTAATCGAAATTTTCACATCGAATGTTTTAGGTCCGAGAAGACATAGATAAAAACACCTTTATTTTTTGTATACTGTTCTTAAAAGTGATCAAAGTATAAAGAAAGCATATACCAGCTCAAACAAACGGTATAAGCGGTATATACTATACTATCTATAGTATAGAAACATTTAGTAGATATAACAAGGCAAGTTATTTATTACAGCCATGAACAATAATATTGTATTTTAGAATAAAATCGCCCCATCCGAAGAATAAGGTCACATGTTTTATGTTATATACATAGGACATGTATATAAATGTATGTATTTATACCTTTATTCTCCGTATGGGGCGAAATATACTCGGCGATATAATTTTCAAGTCGTATCTTAATGTTTACTTCAAACATTAAAATTTAGCAATTTCTCAGATATGTATACATACATATACTAGAAGTTAAGAACGAATACTTCCCTTTTAGCTGTTTTAAATTATTGCTACCAGTGTTATCTATGGTCTTAAAAAACACGGGCATACTGAGATGAAAAGCCGTATATTGTGCTATAAAAATAAATAAGATGCCGGTTTGTTACTTTGTTATCTCCGAGTTTTTACCAATAATTTCTAATTGGAAGATGTCTAGAATCGACAATCGGCAAGCAAAATTTTGTGGTGTTTGTGACACGCTTAGTATTCAAATGACCGAATTCCATAAAATTGTTTTGTGGCAAATTACAATAAAGCTTAACGTGGCACCTACAAAACTTATGGCTGTTAAAGAGATCCATAAAGTAGAAAAGCGTATAGTACCCGGCATTAAATAATGCACATCGATGTTTAGAACGAAACAGTCGGCCAGTTGTGTTTCGTAGAGCGCTGTCACTGTCACTCAGTTAGTATGTGACGTTTCACACAGGATCGTTATTTTGTGCGAGGGAGACAATGCTCTATGAAGCAGAACTAGCCGATTTTCTCTCTCTAAGCCTCGATGTGCATTATTTATTGCCGGGTACTATACGTATAATTTGTAGCATGATGTCATAGATAGCGTTGAAATAAGGATTACAATGTATCTTACTCAATTGAACCTAATTTTGAATTAAGTCAGTTTAATACTAAGCTGGCGGTATATAAACTTGGTGGTCTGTTCATGTTGTTTTTGTTCATGGTTTTGTTGTTGGTTTTGTTCATGTAAATATATGTTAAAACAATTAAATTACATGAACAAAATAAAATTTTGATGTTTATAAAAGTCTAAAGTGCTCGATATTTGGCCTTTGCAAACCTTACGACCTTTCACCTCTCTAGACCTTCAGAAAGCAACAAGCGAAATGTTTTATGGAGTTCATCTTATTTATGTATGAGAGTCTGTATCGATCTGTCTAGCTTTGGTGCTATTACTACAAAGTTATAGCAGTCATAAGTACAAATAGAAATTTTCGTAGAATGGCAAAAGTTGGCACTTTATTGCTACTAGAAAATTATTCAATACATTCGATATTTATTATTATTGCACTTTTAACATCAAATATTATAGTTTTTGTAATAAGATTTTCATATTCAAATTCAAATTCAAATTCAAAATATTCTTTATTCAAGTAAACTTGTAAACAAGTGCTTTTGAATCGTCAACTTTACTGCTGGTTCGGAAAGCTGTTCCTACCGAGAAGAGCCAGCAAGAAACTCGGCGGTTGCTCTTTTTAAAATATAAATCTTAGAACTAATTACATTTATTTATTACTATCTTGTACAGGGTAGAGGTGCACCTATATCCACACGTCCTTATCATCTAAGTAATCTTCAACAGTATAGTAGGCTTTCTGTATCAGCCTCTTTTTAACAGTGGTTTTAAACTGCTGTAATGGCATGGCCAAAATTGATTTCGGAATTTTATTATAGAATCTTATACCCATACCCACAAACGATTTACGTACTTTTGCTAGGCGCAAAGCAGGAGTCGCAAGCTTATGTCGGTTCCTACTTTGTCTATTATATACATCACATATGAGTTGAATGTCTGAATCTAGAGATTTAAATACTGTATCTTGTCTATTGTCCTTGAGAATTGAGATTAACACATACTATACAATTTTCATACTACAGGATCTACTTGATTTTATTACAGCTATTTCAATTGTATTTTGTCGCTTTCATTTTCTAGAAAAAAGAGCGCGGAGCTCAGCTATTTTGCTCGTTTATTTATTTCATCCCTTAATATCGATAAATTCTTTAGAATTGGCTTAAATAGAAATTTAGAGGGATGGCATCTAAAAAAATGGAAAATGATTCGAGTAAAAAATATAAAATTATTGCTTTACAACTTTTAAATATTCTATTTAAAAAATAAACCACTCTCTCAACTTTTGTGCCATGCCCCACCATGTTGTCTTTCTAAAATTCTTTTGAAACCCCTATGTAACAAATATAACTTTTAATATATTTTTTAAATCTTTATTAAAGGCTTAGTCGTACCCGACTATGTCGCCCTACTTTTAATATTAAAAATTGAATTATTCGTTTGAGAAGCTTAAATGATAGGTATTAGGAAGTACAATTTAGTTTTTTCTTTAAATTTGTGACCGAAAACTAGCATTGCATTTAATAGGCCCGGAGCAAAACGTTCTTCGAGCCTGGGTGCATATTTGTATTTATGTATGTATTTAAAATTATATATGTAGTATATCTACCAGTAGCTGTGATAGCCCAGCGGTGAGACCGTGCGACTCTTTCGAGGGGAACACGAGTTCAAACCCGGGCTGGCACCAATGAGTTTTTCTATTAAAACATGTGTCTGATTGATAATTGCAATTTATCACACGCTTTTCGGTGAAGGAAAACATCGTGAGGAAACCTGCATATCTATAGACAATTCCGGAGATATATGTAACCTACCAATCCGCATTGGAGCAGCGTGGTAGGCCTTAGCTCCAACCCTTCTCTCCAGAAACGGAGAGAGGAGGCCTATTCCCAGCAGTGGGATTGTAACAGGCCGCTACTTTACTTTACTACTTTTATATCTACCAGTTGTCCGTCACCCATTATACAAGTATTAAGTAACTTACTTTGGGGACGGACGACCGTGTGTGTTTTTATTTATTTATTATTTATTTTTTGGTACCTTTTCAAAGTGCACAATGATTTTACCTGATTCATCAGAATTGTATCCATATTCGTTGGGGTATTTCTTAGATGCGATCCGCACCTCATCAAGTATTATCCTCTGTAGCGGAGTCATCAGTGTGAGCGGACATTGTCTGAAAATAAACAAAGTAATCTTTAGCTGTCGCGTCTCCTAAATCTTTGAACTCATTTAACGATAGTTTTAACTAACCGGACCGCAGTTCCTTATTTAAAAAAAATGCTTTGGTAATAATGAAATTCCAAATGAAAAAAATTCATTTGGAATTCCAATAAAAACGCAGTAGCTCACATTCAATCCATAAATCGATACATATTATATATGTATAAAACAGAGTCCCAAAAAGCTGTTTATACGAGTTTTAATAAAAGGTAGTATGAAAGGTTTAGGTAAATAGTAGTTAATATTTTTCAGAACGATTGAACCGATTTTGATGGGACTTTCACTGGAAGATATAGGAGGTTCGGGATTTACGCGAAACAAACTTTGTGACACAATGATTTCTATGGGGACGAAGCCAGTACAGGCACTGAGGTATGAAATTTGTTTTCGTATGTTTTTTTATTGAATATTTAGAAAATACAAACTAAGCTAACTGTAAACTAACTAACTATTATAAATGCAAAGTCTGACTGTCTGTCTATGAAACTTTCAGCGCTAATTCCCTGGAGCAATAATAATGAAATTTGGTACAAATGAATCTAATTAAATAGTATAAAAATTTCAATTTTTATTTGGAAACAGGAAAAATGCATTGTATATAACTGAGTGTGTATTAATACTGAAGTTGACGAGAACGAAGTTGCAACTAAATATAACTAAGTACTTAAATATATGCCTTGTTTATTTAGTCATAATTTTACCTTTTCTCTCATTCGCTTTAAAATTATTCGTAAGTTACAACATGTGCTAAACAGTTGTTTGTATCATGCATGGAAGTAATATGATACAAAATTACTCGGAAATACATAAAATGCAGACGTTTACTACATTTCAAAGTATTGTGGGAAGCAGCGTTTTACTCATTATCTACATAGGTACCTACATAAATCTTTGTAAGAAATCGTTTACTGTTAATTTATGGTAGGTAGGTAATTGGTAGGTAACCAATAACGAAATTATTTAATTTTAGAACAATTAGGCGAAAATACCCACACAATATTCTATATAAGAGAATGAAAGTGGTTTTTTCCATGCAAAGTTTAAAAATATGGTAAAAGTATGAAAAACCTGTAGTTAAATATGTCTAACCCAGCAATTAGATCATTAACGTAATCGCTATGATATCAAATGTACCAGGAACATGCCACTGTACAATACTAGTAAAATGCACGTAGCATTTTAGTAACATGTTTTAAAAACGTAAAAATAGAAGTCCTCGAAATAAATTTATGTTCACCATCGATTTGTTTATATAATATATTCGTATAATATTCGTCAGTCAATTACCATTAGATTACAATGGTAGTATCGAAAACTATATAACTAGTAACTAACTTATAAAGTTTACTAATTTTCAGCGAATTACAAAATACGTTAGGTGTACTTCAGATTAGGCTTTTAACAAGTTTTTCAATAAATACAATAGACTACCCTCTTTCTTACCGAGGGGTCGTAAAATACGACTAAGGTAAACTGACGTCAGGCAGGCGGCTGGTCGTAAAATACGAAGCCAAATCATATGACAACATGTTTGTAACATGTTGTGCCGATCCCAATTAGGGTGAGATAAGGGCAGGAGGACGATGTTGAATAATAACAAAACTCATTGATTCGTTCTTTTTAAATAAACGAATCATTGCCGACATATGAAAACAATCAATAATCAATCTTTAATATCTAACCACGTTATTCATACCGAACTCTGTAGCAAACTGCGCGATCGCTGCTAACCGGAACACGTGTTAGTTTTCCCCTTGTTCCCCAAACGTAAATTGAAGTCACAAAATAAAATGCGGACGCGTCTGTCTGTCTGTACGATACATAAAAAGGTCAGTCACACTCGTGTCCGGGTTCTGCATCTAATGATACCCCGCCATCGCCTCTTTAACTTCGAACGCTCCTGGCAACGTTTTCGCTGTTAATCAGGCATAGCACACGGCCGTCTTTACAAATTTTGCTACAATCTTTATTATCTTAGACTTTAAGCGGGTTACAGACCAAGAGCTAAGCTAAGTTAGATTAATTTAGCTCACATAGCTAACACAGTTTTTAATACCTGTGTTCAGACTGCAAACTAAGCTTTGTGAGCTAACTAAAACATGCAAAGCTAAGTTAGTAGTGTATGCCGATGCGCAGCTATAAGAATTAAGCTAAGCCCCTCCCGGTTACCCCGGACTTCCTTCGTCCGTCGAATTGAACGTCGCAATACGGTTTGAGTTCCCGCTTAGTGCTTGGTGTGTATAGGACATATTTTTAGTTTATCTTAGCCTAGCCAATCCAAGCTGGCTTAGTTTAGCTTCGGAGTAGCTTAGCTTTCGGTCTGCAACCCGCATTAGACATTTTCGTTCATAGTCCCGTCTAATCTAATATCTAGCCCTATAATCTATGACACATTTCTTGTTAAAGTTACTCGTGTGAAGCCAGCCAAAAAAGACAGTGTTTTATAGCACGAGCGTCTTATGAGATCACCTAACGTGAATGACATTAGCCTGTAGACATTAATTATTAATTAAGATTTATTAGTACTACAAGTAAACCTGAGGTTTCCAGTGTACTGACTGTGATTCCAGTTAGTATTTTTTATAATATGTCACTTGACAGATTTTTGACTTATGTGAAGTATGACACGCATTTAAAAGGTAAAAGTAGTGTCAGAGTTGACGAATGATAGGAGAGAATGGAGGAGAAAAACATTGTTGTGCCGACCCCACTTAGAGTGGGATAAAAGAAGCGGGTTGTTACAATCCCACGGCTGGGAATAGGCCTCCTCTTTCTGTTTCTGGAGAGAAGGGTTGGAGCTAAGACCTACCACACTGCTCCAATGCGGATAGGTTACACATATCTCCAGAATTCTCTAGAGATATGCAGGTTTCCTCACGATGTTTTCCTTCACCGAAAAGCGTGTGATAAATCGCAATTATCAATTGTGGGATAATGACAAGAGAATTATGATTGTAAGTAGCGCTTCTGCTCTTCTGCGACAGTTCAATGAAATGCCAACGTAAGAACTTCCATAAAAGCTTTAATACCTACAATTTGTCAAAAACTAAAATCGCAGTAACCTTTTACGTAATTGTTTTTTTTTAAACTAATAGATTGTGATTAAAGTACTTTTTACGACAAATCTTACAAACTTTTAATTCATTATTTATTTTCGCATATTCCGAACTCAATTCATAAATATTGATCGTATTAAAAACACTGTACGTTGGTTTGATGAAATCAAAGTACGAAAAAATACGAATCGTTGCGTACAATGACTTCACACTATCGCATCCTACGCATCGCACATGCCTTTATGTACATCGATGATAAGCGTATTTTCATGAAGTCGCAGATGAATAAACGCAACCATAATATACCTACTGCAGCTGTCGTTTTAACAAAACTTAGTCAACGATTATATGCGATCCCAAAATTTATTTTTAGTCGCTGCTTTACGATCACGATTACTAACAAACGCAAAAATAAAATCGTTTGTCGATTAAAATATATGAAATTTATAAATGATACTTCATAGACAAACTCGTCATACTTTGCTGATAATTTTTATAGCATTGTAGTGATTTACTAGATATGAGTCATCTAGTGACAAAAACAAATAGAAGTTAATAATCTAAATTTGGACTTTACATGTTTTATACTATGATGATGAAATATTTGCATATAACAATAATAATATTGTTTAGATTCTTTAACAACAAAAAAATATCTGAAAAAAATAATATTAAAAATATTTTTACCGTCTTCGTACTAACTTCTACTTGTTTCAATTGTAGGTATATTTTAATAACTGATAAAACAGTCTTACATTCAGCCTCTTAAATCGATGTCAAGGTAAATCAGTCATAAGATAAGCCACTACTGCTAAGTTCTCTGAGGAAATGCTGAAATTTTTAATTTTAATCTCCCCACTTCATACAATAAAAGTTCTGCAAATGAAGAGTGAAGTATTCCGTGTAGAAGGAATTTTGAGACATGCGTCTACAAACCTTGACTTATTATACCACTGAAATACCGAATATTCTTGAATCAACTGTCTCTATATTTGTGTCTTCAATTAAAATTTTATTATTTCCGTTCTGATAGAAACACCATGGCAAAACTGCTACGTTTAAGTACTCCGTATTTAGGAAGCCGTGTTCTTTCCAGGAGATTATACCCGGGCCTAATCTAGAGTTATAGCCGTATATACGCTCTAGGCTTATCTCTGAAGACTGACTTTTGTACTCGAGACATCAGGGTCGCACCCAGGAGCCTTGTTCTGACCGGGGCCGGATTCCGGGACCGTCACCACCGACGGACCACACACCGACACACCACCAGAGGAGTACTTGAGCTGCGGCGGAAGTCAAAGCAGATAGGCTATAATACCACGACCCTCATAAATTTGTGTGCCGGACAAAAGGTTGCATAATATTCATACATTTTTGATGCACGAAACCCTAGTTTGTTTACCTCTATCGGTAGGTGGTTAGGAACCGGGGTTAACGGCACACAACAACGTATAAACTTTGTCACCATCGAAAGATTTTTTTACCCAACAATAATGAACCTTTTAATGAAATAAGACACAAAAATCCTGATACCCGATAAACAAAAGACTTAACTCAAATAGCGCGGGAAGCGGAGCGTCCATTGACTTCTTACATATTATCGTATTCGAGACGCCTACACACGCGTGTATAAATGTATACAAATAAATAGGGCAGTACATATTTTACCAGTAACCAATATTTTGGATTATACATGTTTTTTTTCGTTTCAAGCACTACAGGTGAATAAAAACGGAAATATTGGTTTGTGTTGTTTTGTATAACATTTAACTTTCTAAAAATACTGTAATTTTATGCTATTTTAAAGACAGATTTACACAGAAATGATTTAGGTAGTTCAGGTCAAACATAAATATATGCACAGTCAGTGGGTATTACTATTGCCAGCTTATTATAATAAAATAATATACTTTGAGGAAATCTATGACCAGTCGCCATTTACGTTGCCAATCGTAAATTTGAAATGACTCGTCATCTCTGCGTATTTACGAATTTGTGATGTTTAATGCGAACAAGAATAAGACTATGATCCAGCATCATCGAAAATAAAACATCCTAAGACTTCATTATAAATAGAAGTTATTAATGAAATCATCGGTGGCATTAAGTTCACGGCTAATATTGATGACTGCCAACAATTTCAGTTTCCCTTGACAGTAACTTCCTCATACTCTTCAGAGTGTAGTATTTGATGATAGGCGACGATAGATGATGTGTCAATTGTATGTTAAAGTAAAACTAATCAATCAAATTCTGTCATGATATTAAGGTCTTCGAGACCATGCATTAGCAACAGTATTAGTGTGGTAGGGTTTGCGTTGCGGTAATTGATCTACAAAATAAGTAAAGCGATCAATGGCATAAGTATTATTGATGGCAAAGGAGTTATTAATGGTAAAGGGCTTCTTCGTTCACAAAATAAATAATTTTGTCACCATCACATAATATATCATCGTTTAAATTAACTAAGACGACGTAAACCTCGAGAGAAACCAGTTCGTAAGAGAGATAAAAACCACCAAGTGTCGAAATAGGTTCCGATGTCTAAAATAATCTACCATCGTGTACGTCAGTTCGAAGAAGAAATAAAATACCACTAAATTTCTTAAAAGGTTCTGCATAGAATACCTATAACATCCAGTTGCACAAAAAATAATGCGACTAACTGCAATCGGTATTAAATGTACACATAAACACCTGCAGTCTAAGTAAACTTAATTAAGATGCACTTAGTGTAGTAGCATCATTTCCTGATTTCAAGTTAGCGATTGATATAGAGTAAGGTTATGTATGTAAAATATTCTAATACCTTTAGTTAACAAAAAAAATTTTTTTCTATAATATATAATAAACAACTAAGATTAATATCTAACATAACTAATATACCTAAGATCATACAGGTATTATTTTCTAATATCTCTATTTTCTAATTTCTTTTTTTTTCTTAATATCAAATAATATGATACACTATAACTTAATACATGTAGACTTCTACCTGTTAAAACCACAATACCGACGAAAATTTATTTCTACAAAAGTTGCAAAAATTATAGGTATCCGAAAGTACTGAAATCGCATGTTGTAAAATAACAGATCTTATAGAATAACAGCGACTTATTAATTTGTAAATCTAAGTAATAATAATTTTAAATAACCGTAATCGAATATATATGACTTGCTCGTTGGCGCAGTGGGTAGTAACCATGCCTTCAGCTCTGCGGGTCGCGCGTTCGATTCCCGCCGAGGGCCAACATTTTCTATAAACAATTTGTTTCTTCTTCTTTAGGTTCTTCGAGCCTGGGTGTATATTTATATTTAAGTATGTATTTAAAATTATATATGTAGTATATCTACCAGTTGTCCGTCACCCTTAACACAAGTATTAAGTTATTTACTTTGGGTTCGAACGACCGTGTGTGTAAAAGTCCTATATATTTATTTATTTATTATTATTTATTCATATACGATAAGCAAATTTTTTTCAATTCAATTTTAGTATCGCACTTACGAAATATCTTTCACACTCCTACCCACACACGATTAGCACCTACGCAGGAAACAGACTCCTTTGTATGTAAGAGGTTAATTATTTTATGTTTTAACATTCGAAATAATATATCTGAGGTTACTGGTGAGGGATTCTGATCCTCACTAGGGTCGCTGGATAAAATCGGCTTAAAAGATTTCTATAAAAAAATCTGTCAATTGCTCTTAATTCATACACAACCCGCTTTGGAGCGAGATAGTGGATTTAAGTTTTAATTTTTCTGTCATCAGAAAAGAGGAGTCTCTTTTCTTCTCCTTTACCAAACAGTGAGACAACAGGTCTCTTCAATACTAATCTAATATAAGAAACATATTACAATAGTATTTGCAATTCGAATTTTCATAGTGTAATTAATCTAAACTTTCTTAAACATTCCGCTCCTAGCCTACATTTTTAAAATCTATAGTTGATATGTGATTGGAACATTTGCGTGTGCTCTTTACAGCGCTTTAAAGCTTAACATTATTCTTTTTAATCTGAGTTACTTTTACGCCCTCCCAAATGCGAAGCAGGAATAGCAACGTATACACATTGTTAGGAAAATGATGATATGATAGGAAAATAGTGCAATTACTTAATTCATAGCATTTAAAATAATATTTAATATTACTATTATAAGGCCTTATTAACGACAACACAACTTCGTAAGTTCTTGAACGATAACGCAAAAAATTGCTCTTTCATATAAGATAGCATATAAAAATAACGCTACAAAAAATTGAAAATGGTAACGAGAATGTGTCTTAAGGTGCGTTATTGCAATAGATGAACGCATCTAAATACCGTTCATAATTGACGACCTCGGCATTTCGATTGCCAAATTTATCTATTATAAGATTTACAAAATGCATCGCCCAAAGACAGCAGAGAGGAACATATCTTATATTTTTTTAGATAAGTGTGGGAGACAAGGTCACAATCGACGACAACATGTCTCTTATATTAAGCATATAATAATTTTTTCAATATATTTATCTCTTTTAACTATACAATAGTAGGTACATGGTTTATTATTCTTTAATTTATTTATTTTTGTAATATCATAAAAAATATGCTCTTCTTTCGAAATTATTTTCATTATTTGATTTTACCAACTCTATCGTTAAACGCGCTATTGTAGAAACAAATTTTTTAATTTCATTAACTAATATACGAAAAAGAGTTTAATCTTAGAAATCATAGAAAGAACGTACTATAAACAAACGAATCCAATCGTATCGTATCGTTGAACAAAAGGTACGTAGAATCCCAGATAAGTCACAAAACATACTACTAATAGGAAGATTTTTCTGTCAGATATAATGAAAACTAAAAAAAAATTCCAAAATGACATCGCACCAAAAACTTTCCAAATATAACGTACTATACACGAATAATTTTTAATCGTGTGTTAATTTAAAAAAAATATAGTAAAATAATAATTCAGCCTGGTTTAAATCGATAATGAAGCATAATATAAACTGCGCTGATATCCATTCCATTTGTATTCAAATTTTATGTATATATAACAGGAAGTTGACTGCCGGAAGAATACTGCACACCTCAGAATCTAACGTCAGACAGGTGTCAATTAGGTAGCGTTAAGTAACGCGTTGCTGAATGATGCAATGATGAAAATATGATGATGACCCTAAAATCGTTTCGAATTCTGAGTGGAAAAATTATCATACAATTTGATAATTATTGAATGTACGGCCAGAACTGAGCCTGGACTACGATATATATATCATATCATACGGTATATGTATCATTCCTTTACATTAATTTTTTTTTCAACGCTTAATACCGTATAAAATGAAAACGAAACTATAATAAAATTAATACTATAATACACCTGTTCTTCGATATACGAGTGCACGTATATACAGGCGTTTTGAGATACGAGCCGCCAAGCGAGCAATATTTTCCTTTGAAACAAGAGATTTGAGATACGAGGAATTTGCACACTACAGGAAAACTGTTTTACTAAGTCCTCGCCTGCGAGGTACAAGGGTGCGGAGGTAAGACGAGAACGAGGACTGAGGTAGGGGTGGGCGTTGAACGCTCGTAGCGTTATATACAAGAGATAACCTACCTCCAACTTACCTAACTAAAATAGAATCATATACATTTTTAGATAATACTTGAGATGCATTGAAAGAAGGTGCTGTGAAATAAAAAGAAACAAGTGTGATAAGATAACATTGTTTTACCGCGATAACGATGGTTCATTACTCTATGCAAAACGATTTAGATTTATATTTCATGTCTTTCTTTCGCTCTCGGTTCGTCAAGGAAATTAAAAATATAACTACAATGAAATATTATTTTGCCACCTTCAAAAACTTTGATATGAAATTATTGTTACAAGATTATTCTAAATTTGATTGTGACGTCTTTGACTTTGACTTGAACTTTCGCCTGCTAAGAAAAGAGCCCGATCTATGTTTTTATGATAAACTACTTGTACTGGCGACTTCATTTAGAATATGAGTTAAAATACCCTCAGATATGTACTACATGTTAACTCTACTGCTGGTTTGGAAAATTGTTTCTAATTCATTATCATGCCCCCTTATCGGCACAACATATTACTAACATGTTGTCAAAAGCCCACAAACGACTTCCGTACTTTTGCAAGGCGCAAAGCAGGAGCCGCAAGCTTATTTCAGTCCCTACCTTGTCTATTATGTTCGTCGCAATCTTTTTTATAATTCAGAATCTTTTTATGCACAAAAAGTGTATTGCTAAAAATATACTGTGAATCCAATGTAAGAAAACCTATTTACATACAGCCGCCATTAGTCACTTTGAACATGTTAAAGCAAAAATACGCTTTAAAAATACTGCAAACCCTACGCAGCATCAAAGCAAATTTCAAAACTAGAATTCAAACACCTTTCGCGTTTTCACAATTCTGCTATATATTTCTTGTAGATACTGAAATAGATGCACTGACGATAAAGTGATACAGACAATGAGTCACATGACTCGATAAAAGTACTAGTTTACTTAATAAAGATATCAACAAGCAATTGGCGTCTGCATGAAGGTATTATGCAATGAACAACGTTGTAACAGGCAATTTACGCTGACTTAACCGCAATAAGTAAGACTAAGTGGAGTGTGAATACCTCTAAAATTACTCACATCGATGAGTTTTTTTTCCTTTAAAAACTACTTATCATATATTTATTATACCTATGTTAAAGAAATTTAATTATTTTCTCATCCGCTTTAATATTATGTTTTTGAATTTTCTTCTTCTTTCACCGAGCAGGACAAGAAGCCTGGATCCTGTGACCAATATGCGTGAACCACGACATACAACAGCGCTGATAGTATTACTGTTACTAATTATCACTCCATAAATCCACATTAGAAAGTTGTGACCACCTTTTCGATCGCTCCGCCACCTACGAGATAACATTCGCAGAAGGACGTTATTGCTGCCCTGTCCACCAAGCTGAGACAGCCTTGACAAGGAGCGTCCCTGGCAGAATCATGCCCCACCTAAGCCTCGTGGCTTAGGTTGGGCATCCCATCCTCCCATCCCATCCTCATCCCATCTCCTCCCTCTGGACTAGTCAAGCAGCTCAATGATTGTTCGTTCGCGTGTGGACCTCGGTGCCACACTCACGACATTCGTGACATTTCCACAAGCTCCTAAGATAAAATTCATTTCCCGAGAGGACTTGCGTCATTCGGACAATGGGGAACTCTTGCCTCCTGGCGACCCAGCCTTGGAGAATGAGTTGGACTGCGGAAATAGTTCAGCATTCTATGCATAGCAATTCCAGTCGCTGCCTCTATCATTGAAGGAAGTTTCAGCCAACCTAAATATCCATCTAACTTTTAATGCTATTATTAAGTATACATTTTCGTAGCTAGTATTAATATGGGAACCAACCCTTTTCAATAAAATACACTTATAAATAAAGTCTTATCGAACATAATTCTCATACAAATCTAATTATCGAACATATATCAAAATTTACTTTCCAATTTCCAGAACCATCTTTACGTACTAACATATGTGTAAATGCATTTCCATAAAACAGTCATAAAATCTTTTCAGTCCAGTTAACTAGGAAAAGATTAGATAACATTTATTAGTTACGTACGGCTGTTCATTCACATACATGCTTGGAGTATTTTTTATGTTATTCAAACGTTACTAATATAACAATTGGATATTACCAGAGATTTGATTAAATATATCACGTCAATATTGCATTTTGATAAAACATTTTTAACTTTGTTTTAGTTTTAAAATACTTTATAAAAGTTAAAATATATGTATAGCTTTAAAAAAGTGGTAATTAAAATAAACGTTTTTGAACATTGGTTGAAAAATCGTTTTTGGCAGAGACTCCTTTAATTTAGATACCGCCTCACGTCATACCAACAATCGTTTTTTTTTGCTTATTATACGATTACATTACACTTTTATGTGTTGCAGTTATTCAACGAAGAAAACATTTTTTTAGGATTGATCATGTTATGAGGTGAATAGTCATCGAGAGGATATCCAGAAGTGGGATAACGAAATGGTAAAGTTAAGCGACCTTTAGTAGCTAAGAAGGAGAGTTATTTCATAGTACTTAGAAACTACAAGTATTAGTTAAGTGGTTGCGTCGCCGAGCACGTCGTGCTAAATCACTAATATTTAAAACTAAAATATTAATTAAATAAGAACTAACGCGCGTTCATCAATGGCTGTTCTCACTCAGGGCATAGTATCTTCTAATACCCGTGCGGCTCTTGTAAGATATGATCATATGATGTCTACTCGAGGCTTAGTTAAATTTTAAATTGAAAAAAAAAATCATTTGTAACATATCGTATAAGTCCACTAACAACAGTTTACACGCTATATTTTCCTTATATTCAAATCATCATGGAAAACAATTTGGAATAAGAACAAGGACATAACAATCAACTGCTGCTTAATTTATTGCATACGGGAGAGTAAGACGAGATTTCATACACTCTGATTGTATGAGCATTCTATAAAACTTACTGGTTTTACTAAATAGCCGTTTATAATGAAATAATCCGTAGACAAAGACTATACACTGGCTTATTTACACTTGGTTATATTACTAGAATATTTATTTAAATTTAATTACGTAATACATAATACAAAATAAATGACATAAGATAACTTTTATGTGATATCCTTGAAGACATATATTTCCTCTATTATGGAGCGAATTAAATTCGACTTATGCATTTGAACATGATACATATATGTAGTTGTTTCGTACATTTTAAATACCTTTTAAGCAGTTATGTAATGTATACCTTTACGAGCCAATTTCCTATAAACTTTTTATTATTAAGGCTATGGGACATATCCGTACAGTATAAATAATAATAAAGTCAGTTTAAATTGTCAATAACTTTATTGATGACATACAAAAATATTATTAAAGCCAATTTTTCTAACTACTTGATTGACTTTACATCTCTAGTTACCAGAATTTATAACTTTCATTAGATTTTGGAAAATTGTAATTGGATTGTCACCGTGCACTGCAAAATACAGCGTTCGTACCACTCTACCACTAAGAGAACAGGTCAAAGAAATCGTTTTATTCAAGGCCGTAAGATCCTATATCCCGGATATCTAGCAAAGAGACTAATATTTAAGAGTGGAAGACATTCCGTTAATCAATGAAAAAAAGAGAGATGTCAAGGCAAACGTTGTGTATGTTTTTAATTACTTAACATTACCAATGTACCGTATAATATGTCACGTAGCATATATATACTAATTGGTAAGACGAAATAAAACAGTATCATCTAAGCTTTCGAGATGGTTTGATTTACTTGCTCCTAGCCACAACATTATATGGCGACCCTGCCATAAAAGGGCTTGCTTCGCGCTGCAGTTTAAAGATGCGATATTCATAAATGAACTTTGGACTTGTTGTGTTACCTGTAAATATTTTACAGAACAGTTTTCAATTTTTTTTTACGGAAAATGTTACCCGTGTATATTTTACGGAACAAAGTTTTCTTTTTTTTTAACGGAAAATGTATAATTCAAAAATAAAAGTGGATGAAATTTTCATAAACCAACATGCGGCCAGCCGGAGTTCAACGAGATACAAATGAATGTGGATATCATGGTGAAGAATCCATTCCGAAATAAGGCTGAGAGTACCTTTCGTTCCAGTAATAGTAGTTCCGGTATAAAGTGTGTTTAAAATGTGAAAAAAAAAGTGAAAAGTTTCTGTGCGCGTTTATTAACTTATCTCAGTTTTAACTCTACTTAATTTTATTCATAGTAACTTAAAATTACTTTAAGAAAACCAAAAATGTTTTAAAATAATATGACTATATCTGATTTAAGACAATTGTACGATGAGCTAAAAAATATTAGAACATATCTAATTAAAATAGGTTCTGGCAGAAGAAAAGGCGAAATATTAACTAGAAAGATTAAGGAAGCTGATAATTTGGTTTCTAGATTTAATTCTATTTTGGAGCAATTAAATAAATTGTCTGACAAATTTGAAATAGCTGAAAGTTTATGTTTAAAAGATCTAAGTTCGAAATTTTTTGAATTGTATGAATGTATCTTAGATTTATGTACTAGTAGTAGTTTAGAAAAGATAGAAGTAAATATGGCTAAGTTTGATTTAAAGATTGCGATGAATTTATTACCAGTGGCATCTGATGATGAGGTCAGTATAAAACAACTTATTGATAGCATAGAATATTACAAATTAGAACTCGACTCAGAATCCCAGAAAAAACTAATATATTTTGTACTGAAAAATCGTCTTTCACAAAATTCGAAGCTAAAATTAGAAACAAATTATGACAGTATTGATAGTTTTATTAGGGCAATAAAGTGTAATTTGCTACCGAAAAAATCTGCACCCGCTATACAGACAAGGCTTAATAATTTTAAACAAAATCACCTGTCGATTGAAGAATACGCCAGGCAAATAACCAACATGTTCGTTGACTTGACAATATCTCAATCCGACGGCAATGAATCCGATTTTAAAGTTTTAAAACCAAGGAACGAAAAACAGGCTATAAAAATTTTCGCCGACGGGCTCAGAAATCGTCGTCTTGGAACAATTGTTACAGCTAGAAATTACTCGATCCTGAACGACGCAGTACAGGCGGCCTTGGACGAAGAGTCTTCGTCGTCTAACTCTGGTGGTATTTTTTCAATGCGTCATAATAATTAACAAAACTACCATAATAATTACAATTACAGAGGTCGTAGAAATTCCAATTCAGGACACTATAGAAGTTGGCGTGGACGCGGTACGCAGTATCAGGCCCAAGGTCCACCTAGTAGAGGACGCAGCGTGGGACGAGGCTGGAGACCCAATTATGGCAATTTTCAAAGAGGTTCGAGACCGCCGGGTAACAGAGGTAGGTCTTTCTATAATAATTATAATAATAGGAACGACAAAAGGGGTGAACAGCAAAACTTGCATATGTTAACAAAATCAAATGATAATCATTCTAGTAGTAATGAGTTTTTTCGTGCCTAAACATGTTATACTAACTTCTAATAATACATCCTATATAACTACAAATACATTCAATAATCATTTTTATAACTTATTACTTGACACTGGTGCATCAATTTCAGCGATTAAGTATAAACATATCATGGAACAAAACATTCCATTCCATAAAGAGAATCTTAGTGTCAGCGGTATTGGAGGTAAGATCACCGCTATCGGATATGTTTATCTAGATCTTTTAATCGGAGATCAAATTCTTAATCATCAATTCTACGTATTTGATTCTTTGCCATGTAAGGCTAGTGGCATACTAGGACATGATTTCTTTAATAAATATTGCGCGACTTTGAATTATGAAACTTATTCATTAACTTTGTGGAATAAAGGTATTAAAATAAATGTACCTGAAAAAATGGATAATAACACGTTAAATATACCGGCGAGGTCAGAATCTATACATTTTATTGACACTGATATAACTGAAGAATGTGTGGTTAGCGCATCTGAAATACAAAACGGAGTTTTTATGGCTAGTACTTTGGTTAAACCGACAAACGGACATATACCTATACGTATTTTAAATACTACTGAAAAAGATTTAAAATTAAATCCTAGTGATATTAAGGCTGTTATCTTTTCAGCTAAAGATTTTGATATTTGTTCTTTCGAAAAACCAACTCAGATAACGGAAAGAGTAAAAACTTTATTGTCTATTCTACAATTGGATCACCTAAGTAAAGAAGAGAGATGTAGTATATTATCAATTTGTGCAAAATACAACGATATTTTTTATATTCAGGGAGACAAATTAACGGCAACTAAATTATATAAGCATTCTATCACTTTAAAACCTAATACGGTACCGGTGTACTCCAAACCTTGCCGGCTACCGCATTCGCAAAAAGGCGAAATTGCAAAACAAATCGATAACTTGCTGGAACAAGGTATTATAGAGCCATGCAACAGTGAATGGAGTAGTCCTGTCCTTTTAATACCCAAACGTTCAGAGGGTGAAAAGAAGTGGCGATTAGTAATAGATTACCGAAAACTTAATAATTGCATTGTAGATGACAAGTTTCCTCTCCCAAATATTAACGAAATATTAGATTCATTATCCGGATGCATTTACTTTTCTCACTTAGATTTAAATCAGGGTTTTTATAATGTAGAATTAGAGGAGTCAAGCAGAAAATATACGGCATTTTCTTCCGGTCAATACCAAATGACTAGAATGCCTATGGGGCTCAAAACTAGTCCTAGTTCTTTTTCTAGAATGATGACCATGGCGATGGCTGGACTCACTTATGATAAATGTCTTTGCTACCTTGATGATCTTATTATAATGGGGAGAAATTTAGAAGATCACAATAAAAATCTAATAGAGGTCTTCGAAAGACTTCGTAAAATAAACTTAAAGTTAAATCCTTTTAAGTGCGACTTTCTTAAAAAACAATTACTTTATTTGGGTCACGTTGTATCTGATGAAGGTGTTCTACCAGATCCAGAAAAAATTAGTATAATTAACAATTATCCAGTTCCCCAAAATGTTGACGATAACAGGAGATTTGTAGCATTAGCTAATTATTATAGGAAATTCATACCTAAATTTGCAGAAATAGCTTATCCTTTAAATTCTTTATGTCGTAAAAATATTAAATTTATTTGGGACAAAAACTGTCAAGAATCATTTGAAGCTTTAAAGAAAAGTATAATGTCACCATTAGTATTGCAATATCCTGATTTATCAGATAAAAATCAATTTATTATTACTACAGATGCTTCGGGTTATGCAATAGGAGCTATTCTGTCGAATGCAGATGGTCGACCTGTCGCTTTTGCGAGTAGAACCCTTAACAAAGCCGAAAAGAATTATCCTACAATAGAAAAGGAGTTATTAGCGGTTGTTTGGGCTGTTAAGCATTTTAGACCTTACTTGTACGGCCGAAGGTTTAAAATTATTACAGATCATAAACCGTTAATTTATCTATTTAATATGAAGGACCCGTCTAGTCGCTTACTTAAATTTAGACTTGTGCTTGAAGAATATGACTATGTAATTGAATATGTGAAAGGAGAAGAGAATGCAGCTGCAGATGCATTATCTCGTGTGATTGTTACTTCGGAAGAGTTGAAAGAGATGAATGAATGTATACATGTGATGACGCGTGCTCAAAGACGAAGAATGGATGATATGAATAGTATGAAAATGAAAACTCAAATTGACACTAATGATAACTACAACACTTGGCCTGATCAACCAATTGTAGTCGATACCCATGTTAAACCCAAGAATGCAGTAGAATTACGATTTCTAGATAAACGTAATTTGCATATACTACGAAGAAAGAATAGAATTAATTACGAAAATAATATTTTTTCGTATGATAGCACTCACTTTAACCTATATATAAACTTAGCTTTTCAATCACAAATTACGCGAGCCGAATTTGCGAGAGAGTTAAGTGAATTTTGTAGAAAAACTTCGATCGAAGAAATATATTTACTGAAAAATAAAAGTAATAATGTGTTTGTAGAGAAATTAGTGAGTGAGATAAAAAATAATAAAAACTGGGAGGGCCCTCGTTTATGTATATTAAAAGATGTTGAACGGATAGAAAGTACTGACGATAGAAAAATTGTATTAAATGATTTTCATCTATTGCCCACAAGTGGCCACGCAGGTATTAGAAGAATGGTAAACAATATTAAAAAATACTATTTTTGGCCGGGAATTGAAAAGGATGTAACTGATTTCGTGAATAAATGTCATAAATGTCAAAAGCAGAAATATACTATTACGGTGAAAGAACCTATGTCAATTACCTCTACTGCAAATACTGCATTAGAGAAAGTGTTTTTAGATTTAGTAGGTCCGCTTGATAGAGATGAAAATAATTATAGCTATATTCTCACGTTACAATGCGAACTATCAAAATATGTATGCGCAGTGCCTCTCATTAAAAAATCTTCGAGCGAAGTAGCGAGAGCGTTTGTTACAGAATTTATTCTTAAGTACGGAATCCCGAAAGAGATAGCTACAGACAGAGGTACGGAGTTCATGGCGGACACTTTTAAAGAGGTATGTAAACTTTTAAATATTTCTAAATTAAATTCCACAGCATATCATCACCAAAGTATAGGCGCGTTGGAAAATTCTCATAAAAATTTAAATTCCTTTTTAAGAATTAGTGTAGAGCAAAAACCAGAAACGTGGAGTTATTGGCTACCATTTTGGTGTTTCGCATATAATACGACTGTCCACACTTCTACCCAATTTACGCCGTATGAACTAGTTTTTGGGAAAAAATGTAGTTTACCAGGTAATCTTACGAAGTCAATAGAACCATTATATAATCATGATAATTATCCTCTTGAACTTAAATACAGATTGCAAGTATCACAGACGGAAGCGCGTAAAAATTTAATTAAGGGTAAGCTTCGAAGGAAAGATAAATATGATTGTTATACCAATACTTTTAACTATAAACCAAATGATAAAATCCTTATTAAAAATGAGACTGGTAATAAATTGACAAATCTTTATTCTGGACCTTACACTGTCATTAGAGATTTATCACCGAATGTAGAGATAGATATTAATGGAAAATTAGACGTTATTCATAAGAATAGAACTAAGCCTTATTATGATTAAGAGAAACACGAGAACTTGCATTAAGGTTCGTACATTGTTATGATTGCATGATGTCATTAAGTATCTAATGTTAAACCGTATATTATTTTAGTTTAATACTTTATATAAGGTCTTACTAATTTGTAATGGTATTATAATAAAATATATATCAATGTAATCGAAAAAAAAATTGTATAATCATTTTATAAATATACTTTAATCTTTTAGCTGTTTATTTGAATACTTAACAAAAAAAAATTACCATTGTATTTTTTTTGTTTTCCCTCGATGGGAGGTGTACCGTATAATATGTCACGTAGCATATATATACTAATTGGTAAGACGAAATAAAACAGTATCATCTAAGCTTTCGAGATGGTTTGATTTACTTGCTCCTAGCCACAACATTATACCAAAGTCTGTTAGTTATTGAAACTTTATTTCAGTATAAAAACTTATCCAGCAACGTAATTTCAAGGTTTTATTTCTTATTTCAATTCCCACGCAGAGAGTGAAGGATCGTTTATAAACACGTTTTATAAGCGAATAAGTTGTCGATGTATGCAAAAAAATTGTATACTCATAACAATAGTTACGACCTATTAAGCATAACACGTCATCAGGGCTTGCGGTCAGATATGGCACCACAAATAATGACTAATACGTTATATACTACTACTAGTGAAGATTTTAAAAAATACGATTTCCCACTTTTTTTTTACTTGCCCACTGGTAATTATCAGATTTTTCAAAGAACAATATTTAAGTTATAGTGTTAATTAGGATATCCCGATTAAACCATTTACTAGAGTAAGAATGACAGAAAACATACATGAATAATAACTGACTGACTAAGCAACACACTCGCTTTTCACTTAAATTTTAGCATAAATTACTTGGTGTCACAGATCGATGACATTTCCTCAAAATTCTTTATAGTTGCACTTTTGTTTGAATTGGTATTTAAAAAAAACAGAGATCAGATCTCTAACACAAATGTTGAGAACTTGTTACACCCACTAAACTGGCTATAAAATTCAATAACAAACTGTTAAAATCTGAAATGACAGTTTTAGGTAATCTTTTAAAAATATAATATGTACCACATTCTCCTCCAGAACCAAAGTGGTATTTAAAACACATTTAGACTCCTAAAAAAATGCCAGGTCTCATATAAACATAAATTTAAATAAACATAGTTAAATGTAGAATTCATTCGTAGCAAACAATTTTAAGTCCGATCAACAAATTGATTGATTTGATGTAGTAACAAGCATGGTGCAATAAAGTGAATCAAAATATTTTTTTGTGTTTGACTCCATGATATATAAGATCAAATTAATTCTACTGAATAGGTGGATGGCCTCTCAAACATTGTCCATTAACACCTGTGTATACAACTGAACATACAACTTTGTTTGACAGCAATATATTCAGGTTCAATGATCTAGAATAAAGTGAAACCAAGAGTCAAGGAACACTGCAAGAAAAACACTTGACCAAAAAACATTATCTAGGTGACTTTTTGTTTATTTTTCTTTGTTATGCAACAATTTAATTAATACTATTAAAATTTTACAATCTATTTATTGCTGAAGACACTTTAATCAATCACCGTCTAAAGTAATGTTTCCATTCAAAATGATAAAAATTCTATCTATTAGACTTGAGCCAGTTGTTATATGATAATATCTAGACAGTCTGCACTGCTGATGGTAAAGTTGCCAGCAAAGGTTAATTGTAACTCAACACAGTCACCCTTCCAATATACAATAAAATATATTTTTATGAAATACAGGAAATAAAAACCATTCAATTTTTCTGGTATTAATACTAATTATGTCTTAGAAATTCCCACTATAAGCATAAAGGTTAATGTAAGGGAGTCTTATCAGGGGCTATGACAAATAATTAATGCAAACTCATAAATCCCATTTGATTAATTTAAATTGTTAGTTTAAGTGTGATTTTTGGCAAAATGGGACTGGCATATACATATTGTACAAAAGTCCCTTAATTAAATAAAGGATATATATATATATATATATATATATATATATATATATATATATATATATATATATATAAATTCAAATTCAAAATATTCTTTATTCAAGTAAACTTGTAAACAAGTGCTTTTGAATCGTCAACTTTACTGCTGGTTCGGAAAGCTGTTCCTACCGAGAAGAACCAGCAAGAAACTCGGCGGTTGCTCTTTTTAAAATATAAATCTTAGAACTAATTACATTTATTTTTTACTGTCTTGTACAGGGTAGAGGTGCACCTATATCCACACATCCTTATCATCTAAGTAATCTTCAACAGTATAGTAGGCTTTCTGTATCAGCCTCTTTTTAACAGTGGTTTTAAACTGCTGTAATGGCATGGCCAAAATTGATTTCGGAATTTTATTATAGAATCTTATACCCATACCCACAAACGATTTACGTACTTTTGCTAGGCGCAAAGCAGGAGTCGCAAGCTTATGTCGGTTTCTACTTTGTCTATTATATACATCACCTATCGTTTTATAATTCTTTATATTTTTATGTACAAAAATTACATTTTTTAAAATATATTGTGAAGCAAATGTAAGAATACCTATTTCCTTAAACTTCTCTCGCAGGGAATCACGAGGACTTAAATTGTAGATGCCACGTATGGCTCTTTTTTGTAATACGAAAATTTTTTCACTATCCGCGCATTTACCCCACAGCAATATTCCATAAGACATAATGCTATGGAAGTAAGCAAAATAAACAAGTTTTGCTGTTTCGACATCTGTAAATTGTCTTATCTTTCGAACAGCGTAGGCTGCTGAACTAAGTTTCCCTGCAAGAGTTTTTATGTGTGTGCTCCATTGGAGTTTTGAATCCAAGGTCACTCCCAAAAATACAGTTGTATTTTCTGTTTTCAGTGGTACATTATTTATGGAGAGCCTATTTGCTGTTTTTGCAGCATTAGGTAATGCAAATTCAATACAATTTGTTTTCTTAGAGTTTAGTACCAAATTATTTACCCTGAACCAATGGGCTACTTGCGATAAACCACTGTTTACTTCGTCAATATTATGGTCATTTCTATTTACTTTAAAAATTAAAGATGTATCATCCGCAAACAGTACAATATCGCAAATATTATGAATGAAATATGGTAAATCATTTATATAAACTAAAAACAGAAAGGGACCAAGGATTGATCCTTGAGGCACACCCATAACTAAGGCCGTTCCGGATGACTGCACCTCATTAATGCACACTCTTTGAATCCGGTTGTGAAGATAAGACGCAACGAGACGAAGCGCACTGTCTTTAATACCATAATGGCCAAGCTTTAACAATAAAGTCTCGTGCTGAACGCAATCAAATGCTTTGGACAAGTCACAAAATACCCCTATGGCATTTTGTGAGTTCTCCCACGCATCGAAGATATGTTTCAACAACTTAACTCCCGCATCCGTTGTAGACCGACCCTTAGTAAACCCATACTGCTCAGGATGAAGTATGTTATTTGAAGTAAAATGCTGGAGCAGTTGATTAAGGATGATCTTTTCAAAAACCTTGCTTAGAGTTGGCAAGACTGAAATGGGTCTATAGTTGTTAGGGTCGCTCTTATCACCGGACTTAAAAAGAGGGATTAATTTAGTATATTTCATTAAATTGGGAAATATCCCTTTGTCTACAGATTTGTTAAAGATCTTGGCCATAATTGGGGCGATAATTTCAATAATATTATTAATTAATTTTACTGACATTCCCCATAGATCAGTTGTATTTTAATATTTAAAGTTTTAAAATTTTTGACAATATCGTATGGGGAAATATGTTCAAATTTAAAATTAACATTGCACTCCGTGACGCTGTCCTTTAAAACATTGAAAGCTTCCATTGGGGATGAGTTTATTGAGCTAGTGGTCGAAATGGATATATTCTGAAAGAAATGCTCAAATGCACTAGCCACTCCTGTATTAGAATCAATAAGTTCATTCCCAATTTTAAGCTCAATGGCAGATTTATGCGTTTTATGTCTGCCTGTTTCATCGCTTATAATATCCCAGGTTGTTTTTATTTTATTTTTAGAATTAGATATTTTGTTTTTAATGTGAAGAGATTTGGCCTGTGTGCAGACATTTCTAAACGTTTTAGAATATTTTTTTACATATTCTAGGAATGTGGGGGATTGATTATATTGTTTTTCTGCATACAGATCAAATAACTTGTTCCTACTCTTATAAATGCCATTAGTGGCCCATTCGCTAAACCTAAGATTTTTGAACACTCTTTTTTCTATAATATTAAAAGTCTTATTAAACTCACAACCGATCATTCCAAAGAGGGCATTAAAAAGTTCATCTGAGCTACCGCGCCTTTTGTCGAATTTAGATATTTTAGATGATATTTTTAATTGAAATCGCTTTATTTTATGAGAAGTGATAAGCCTGCATTTGATAAATTGCTTTTTTTTCTGTATATAGTTAGGTACAGATATAATTTGGCCACTATGATCAGACCTTAAGCGACTTATTACAGATTTTTCTAAAATATTACAACTGTAATCCGTAAAAATATTATCACTAGTCCAAATAGCATTGAAATTTCTCAAAAATAAAGTACTAATATGACATACAAATGGCATTAGTCTAATGCTCACAGAATTTCATAAAAAGAATAATACTGTGGGGCAAAGGGGCCTATATAGAAAAGATTTTTGTTGCTCAAAAAAGAGCCCTACTGGCTATCTAAAATATGAAGCAACGTGAGTCTGTAGCATCACAATTTATTCGTATATTAGTAGTAATATTCGATCTGTATGGAAAAATATAGGTATGGTATAAAACAAAATTTTATGTATATCATAGACATACAAGAGGTCACAATAAGCTTATGATACCTGCATCGCAACTCAGCAGATTAAGCAACTCATTTGTTGGTCTCATTATTCGATTCTATAATAAAATTCCTCAACCCACTCTAGACCACTGTACAGAAAGATTCAAACTAAATGTAAAAATATGCTTTTACATAAAGCATATTACAACATTCAAGATTATTTTGAAGTCTGGATTTGAAAATCCTTTCAGCTTTATAGAAGACAGAGGTTTAATAATGTATAATTGAAAATATTTAAAAGATTGACCGCCGAGTTTCTTGCTGGTTCTTCTCGGTAAGAGCAATATTCCGAACCGAATGTTGTAGCTTCATTAAATCATATTGATGCTTAACGATTCAAAAGTGCCTAAAATGGTTTATTTGAATAAAGATTATTATTGCGATTTACTTGCGATAAACAGTGGTTTATCGCAAGTAGCCCATTGGTTCAGGGTAAATAATTTGGTACTAAACTCTAAGAAAACAAACTGTATTGAATTTGCATTACCTAATGCTGCAAAAACAGCAAATAGGCTCTCCATAAATAATGTACCACTGAAAACAGAAAATACAACTGTATTTTTGGGAGTGACCTTGGATTCAAAACTCCAATGGAGCACACACATAAAAACTCTTGCAGGGAAACTTAGTTCAGCAGCCTACGCTGTTCGAAAGATAAGACAATTTACAGATGTCGAAACAGCAAAACTTGTTTATTTTGCTTACTTCCATAGCATTATGTCTTATGGAATATTGCTGTGGGGTAAATGCGCGGATAGTGAAAAAATTTTCGTATTACAAAAAAGAGCCATACGTGGCATCTACAATTTAAGTCCGCGTGATTCCCTGCGAGAGAAGTTTAAGGAAATAGGTATTCTTACATTTGCTTCACAATATATTTTAAACAATGTAATTTTTGTACATAAAAATATAAAGAATTATAAAACGATAGGTGATGTATATAAGAGACAAAGTAGGAACCGACATAAGCTTGCGACTCCTGCTTTGCGCCTAGCTAAAGTACGTAAATCGTTTGTGGGTATGGGTATAAGATTCTATAATAAAATTCCGAAATCAATTTTGGCCATGCCATTACAGCAGTTTAAAACCACTGTTAAAAAGAGGCTGATACAGAAAGCCTACTATACTGTTGAAGATTACTTAGATGATAAGGATGTGTGGATATAGATGCACCTCTACCCTGTACAAGACAGTAATAAATAAATGTAATTAGTTCTAAGATTTATATTTTAAAAAGAGCAACCGCCGAGTTTCTTGCTGGCTCTTCTCGGTAGGAACAGCTTTCCGAACCAGCAGTAAAGTTGACGATTCAAAAGCACTTGTTTACAAGTTTACTTGAATAAAGAATATTTTGAATTTGAATTTGAATTTGAATTTATTATTATAATATATTGATTTGATTTCATTGTTTGGGAAAATATGTATAAATTCAAACACTCACTTTTCAGTTAAATACTGTGTGGTCCAATATATAACTTCGCCCGGTAGTTCCGTTTCTGTAATTGTGTACCCTGCTATATTCACTGGCAGTTGGTCCTCAGGGTCCACGGTCGCCGCAAAATTTTCGAAAAATACCCGATAAGTGGTCAAATAGTCGTCTTTATCACCCATTTTATAATATTTCGAAACTTATAGAAAACAAACTAATTACACTCACAACAACTCCTTAGAAATAATCACTTATAATAGTTTGTAAAATTTCTACTGTACTGTTTTTAAATTTTAAGTAATATCACTTTTTCACA
Organism: Morpho deidamia; assembly: GCA_947086505.1. Lineage (NCBI taxonomy): Eukaryota > Metazoa > Arthropoda > Insecta > Lepidoptera > Nymphalidae > Morpho > Morpho deidamia. The sequence goes on from CAMTZC010000015.1 coordinate 5,571,662, forward strand.
TAAAATTACTTGCGTTGTATCACATAAATTATTATTTAGATAAAAATCAAAACATTCATACTCAATACACATCTCGCTCACACACGTCACAAATTCACAATTCAAGAAAACAAATCTATTCGTTGAATGTTTGGAGCACAGACTACTAACTAGATTCAAAGATCACATAAAAACATAGACAATATAATCATAGGATTAAATACCTATATGACTAAAAACATAAATGGTAAATAATGATTAATATAAGATATTAAATATTGTTTTTCCGCAAAAAATAACTGATAGTGGTGTTTTTCGGTATGAATCACGTCATTATTTTAAAGTTTTTAATAGTATATCAAACATAATACAAATAAAGAAATATGAGGATTACTAACCATAATACCTACTGGCTATGAATATATATTATTGTTGTCAGCTAAAAAATTTGACAAACGCAATTATTTAAATATATGTAGTATTTAAATAATTGTAGTAGGTATTTAAATTATTTTTTACAATGAGTTGACGTCACACTCTGAGCGTTAATGAGTAAAATAGACTTTAAAAAAATTAATATTGCCTTTGATGAACTGCTTAATAAATAATAATTATTAATAGATGAAAAATGTTCCTGATCAGTGTCGGTCGTTCGTTGCAGTTCTTATTAATTTGCTCCTTAAGTAACAGACGCAATGAGAACAAATTCTATCCATGAAACTCATGGAGGCGATTAAATTAATTTACGAGATGATTACGAGAGAAGTAGAAATATTTTAAAGTGATAAAAAATAGGAGAGATCCTAACCTCAATTCTTTCAGACTCAGGAAATAATGATTCAATTTTTTTGACAATAGTTAATACGATTTTATGTAAAAAATTTGATTCTAAAGAAAAATATTTTGTGTATTGCGATAAAAACTGTTTAACCCCAGCGGCTGTCAGTATGACAATTCATGTAAACAATTGTCAACTGTTTTTTGCTATAGTTATTAGTCTGTGTATACACGAAATTGGGCAACAGGTACTTTACTTTCACCGGTATGATTCTTAAAATGTTAATAATTAATCGATTATTAATTTGTATAAATAAGATATGTACATTCTTGCTAATAGAATAATGGTTCAAAAAATATTATAAATGGGTCTTATTAAGAATAAGTAATCATAAATTAACTTACGCATTTTTACTGTTAGCTTATTGATAGACATACGATAAACTCCGTGTTTTTCTTTATTTTACCTGTTTTATCAGACATCTTTGTCAATTTTTGTAATCTTTGTACGTGAGTAACTTAAATGATAAATATTATCATCAAGTTCATAATCTCGCAAAATATTCAAGTTCATATCTTCTTTCGTCTGTTAGTGGTGTTTACTTTTATTGGTGTCCTTTTTTTTATAGAATGTCTTCTTAGTCTTAAGACTGCCTGGCGAGTTTCATGTGTAGTAAATTTATAAACTCAAGGCTAAAAACTGATTTTATCATTATAATTATCTACTTCAATTACATTACATTGTAGATTTGTGAATTGGTAGGTTAATTTCAGATTATCGTATTCTTTTCCATATTCAAATTTATTTGAAATATGTATTTGAATAATTACAAATTTTGTTTTATAGTACAGTTGTAGTGGTGAAAGTTTAAATCTCTGCATAAAGTAAAAAACTTGCATTTTCAGTTTTAGTGTGTTAGTAATGATGAAAAATTGAATAAATAGATATGTATATTAATTAATATGTTCACTCTATTTTAAAGAATGTTATGTTATGTTAAATGAAAAGAAGCTTCAGAAAAAGGAAAAAATTGGTCCAGTGTTTTCAGATTCTATAAGGAACATACACATACTTTCATTTTTTTATATATAGATAGATTTACCATTTATTTCAGTTTTCTATTTTTAGATTCAAGTTGCTTAATATAGAAAATGCCTTCAATAGCTGGCAAGTACCAACATTACAAAAATGAAGATATTGATGATTATTTCATAGCAGTAGGTAAGAGCAGTATAATTGAGTGCAATATTGTGTACTTTTTTTATATATATAATGACATCATTTTATATTTATTTGAATATTTCTTCTGATTTTGGCACATTGTACTATATTTATAAAACCCTAAAGAAGTAACTGTCTGAATCAGATCACAGTAGTTTAAATTTAAAAATGACTTAATTTAAAATACACAAGCAATCAAAGAGGTGCTTATCGTAATAAATATCAGCATATCACTGAATAATTTCTTACACTAAATAGTTGAGACAAGCCACATTATCTATTTAATATTTTCTGTTTGGTAGTAAGTCTTCATTCTTACATCAAGTAACTCATTCTTAAGTAAAGTTCCTGACTAAATAGTACTTTATTAAAATTTGCACCAATTAGTTGTTTATATTATACCAAACACAATATTAAGTAATGTTCTTTCTATGGAATTATTTTATATTATATATTATTGGGCTATAGGTGTACCATTTATGGGCAGAAAGATGATGGCAATGTCATCACCTCTAATGGAAATCACAGTGGATGGAGATAATATGGTCATTAAAAATTCCTCATTACTACGGACAGTTGAAATGAAGTTCAAATTGGGTGAAGAGTATGAAGAACGAATGCCAAGCACAACCATTAAAGTAATCTTGAAATCCATATATCTTAAATCCAAACATATATCTGAAATTCTGTTGTCAATTTTTTGATTCTTTATTTCCATAATAATTTTCTTGATGAATAATTTATATATATTTATATTTACGATAAATTATTTGAAAAGTTTTCTCTTTCAGATTCTGATATGGCATGTCAAATATTATATAAGTCACATCAAATGATATCCAAAACGAACATTTTTAGTTTAATCAAAATTTTAAGTATATATTTTTGATACTTACTGTGAAGATTGGGGCCATGTTATACAAAAATCATTTATAAAGTATTTGTATAAAAAGACAAAAACTAAATATTTTCCAATTGCAATGAATTAAATTAAGTAATCAAAATAATTTACCTGGGAATTATTTCCTTATAACATAATATTCCCAACTTCGATGAAATGATGTGAAAGAAATTTTTGTCATGCCAATCCTTTCATTAAAAGCATATCTATTATTTATAAATAATTCATATTATACTATGAACAACTATGGGAATAGAAATATAATTGTTTGTTTTCAGAGCATAACTACTCTTGTAAATGACAATGAGCTTGTGACCCAATCAGTTATCCCAGAGACTGGTGACAAATGTGGGAGACATTACATGTTTACAGATGAAGAATGTGTTATTGTGAGTAAAATATCAAATCAAATTGCCTTTATTCTATGACCTATAGTCTTCACTATAAGCAGGCATGAACAAAACTTATTAACTTAAGTTTAGATTTTCATAACTTTTTAAATATTATTGCCCAAGTTGCCTAGTAAGTATAAATAATGCAAATTATTTACTCTTAATTTTCAGACATTAACTCATGAGAAAGCAAAAACACCAGGCAAAAGATATTTCCGAAGAATAAATTCATAAATATCTGTATGGTAATATAAGAATCACTACTATTATTGCATCACTGAAGCTGTGTTACTTAAAATTTTGTTATTTTTTTATATTCACATATTATTGCATAATTTCTTTTATTTTTATATACTATGTTTTATATAATTGAGTAAATTTAATGTTAAATATTATATTCATTTTTAATTAATTAAATAAATAAAAGTGCATTTAATAGCATCTATTATTTAATTACTTTAGTAAGTTAGTTAAATGTAACATTGTAAAACATGTAACAAAATCATTTTTATGAACACCTTAAGATGTATTAATTTTGCTGGATGTTAATTGGAGACGGAAAAGATAACTAACTAAAAACTATTGGATATTATATATTAGGGTTACCTGCGACTTCATTTGCACCAACTTAAGCGATTATATACCACCAATAATGTAATATTTATTTTTTACCTGTTACTGAAAGACGGGAATTTTTAATACTATATGTTACCCCTGTGTAGTAGCTTTAATTGTGCCAAATTTTATCAATATTGGTACAGCGCATTAGCTGTGAAAGAGTAACAGAGAGACAGACAAAATTTACTACCACCATCAGTTATGTATCAATAAACTTTTTATTTATTGATTGTAAATGATACTCTATAGTTGGCACACAATTATCATATTATTTTGTTTTGTAAATAAATGTAAATGATTATAATAAAAGTTAATTGATTGGGATTGAGCAGTAGTCTATGGTTTCATTATGTATACTGTAATCTTTGGTCTATGGGGAGCAGTCTAAAATCATAGATGTTAAAAGTGTCACTAAAAAAAGAGAGAGTCGCTCTCTCTTTTTTATGTCTGATTAGACAAAGATAATTACGTGAGATCTCACTTGCATGCCTGTGTGTGACTCCAGTACTCTAGTTCATAACTATAAATGACTTGAATATCTATTTTATTTTCTCTATGCTCATTATATTAGTCTATGTGCATCATAATTGTCGCCATAGACTACTAAAGTAGTGAAACTGAAAGTACTAACTAAAATATTTGTCATTGTTTCAAAATTAAACAATTCATTTGAACGGTTTGTTCTCATTTCAAGTTTTCTGATTGTTTTAATCTTAATCTTGTCCCCCAACTTATTTTTGAATTTCTTAACTTATTGGCATCAGCGGACTGTAGTAATTAAATTTATCTAAGAATATACAAAATGGCAGAAGAAATTCAGGTAAAATATTGTAATCTTCGCCCATAGTAATAGCAACTCCAGATTGAGTACTAATATCGATTTTAATTCTACTATTACTTTTTATTCCGAGCTAAATAACTTTATTAGTGTAACAGTCTTATTACTTATTAATTGGTGCTTCAAACCTCGTGAGATCGCTGAAGTATGCCTATAATTTTTTCTCATTATTTCCCTGCTAAATCATTTATTTGCTTAACTCCTATTTTATAAACGTTGAAAGAATTTTATAAGTTGTTTTAAAAAGTTCTTTTCATTACTCTCAAGCCATATTGTTTTTAAAATCGATAAATTTCATAAAAAGGTGTTTATTTTTTATTACATTCTAGGAACAACAAGTTAAAATAGTAAAGAGACTTCTTGAAAGCTGGCGAATGGCCCTCTTGCCCTTAAAATCTGTGCTCCTTTGGGAACAAACATGGCATCCCTATGCTATATTAGTGTTTGTGTCAGTATTATTTTTCTCAATATGGCTTATGGATCTCAATACTCTTGCATCAATTGCAGTATTCGGATTTATATTAAATTTTATTGATTTCATTGGCCCAATAATATGCAATACAATTTACGGGCCTAATTCTTGGACAGGGCAGAATGAGAAAATGTTTGAAGATATTTGCAGGAGTATTGTACTTAATTACAACAAGAGCTTAAATCAAGTGAAGTCTTTTTATTCTCTAAGAGAGAATAGTCCTGCAATGGTAAGTTCTGAACAGATTCAAAATTGTAATTATCATTGAAAATATATGTAATATGAAAGATTTATATTTACATTAAAATATATTACTTATGTATACTACGTAATATTAGATCTCTGCCTATTGCTAACTTCATTCCATGAAGTTCATGAAGTTGTATAGACAATAAATTGTTACAATCATTTACATCAGTAACATCTGTACAATGTTAATGATATCATTATTAAAACCTTATAAATGTAAAAAGTTATATAGTTCAATTTTGAAATCTCCTTTTTTTCAGTACTATGTGATCACCATTGGTATGCTGTGTATTTTAATGTGGCTGGCTTCCACAATCAACAATGTATTTTTACTATATATTTTTTCTGCTGTGGTACTTCTTTGGCCTGGTATCCAACAAAGGGGCACTTTTAACATCTTTACATCTCTGTTCTACAAAATGCCAAAAATAGCTAGCTTCAAATCTGAGTGAGCCTTGTTCAAAATTACCTAATGCTTTCATACTTTATAATTTATATTATATTAATCAAGAGCTGACAACATAAAATATGAACTCAAAAACATTCAAACTCAGTGAAAACAAATTTTTAGAAGCAAACTGTTCCAGCTGTACTATGGTAATAGTGAAGATATAGCAATTAAAACACAGTCAGCTCTTGTATAATTATATGATATTTAAGGTTTTAAATGGTTTTGTTATTCTTTTGTTTATTATCGGGCATAAGATAGGGATAAAGATTCTCGAAACCTTTTAATGCTGTGTGCTGATCTCTTAATGTTCACAATATGTAGAAACATATTGTAATATATGGTATGCTTTGCACAAAAGGCTATGAGTTAAATATGTCATACATTTCTGAATCCCAATCCGAAGTATCTAATCCATTATTTGGTGAAAGAATATAATTTCCAATATTATATTAATAATATTAGATTTTAAAACAATTAAATATTTTTTTTCAATGTATGTACCATTTATAACATACCAGTACTTGTATATCATTGGTTTGTACAAATTCTTTTAACTACTAAGCAAAAAAGTTTATAATAATTATCTTTGTGATTCTTCCTTTTGTGATTTCTTCCTACGTTTTTCTAATTTTGCCAAAATCTCATTTCTTCAGCCATAGAATACTTAGTTGTCACAGAAATGTATTTCAAATGTATTTCATTGAAACCCTCTTAATAGTTAGTTATAATTATTATTTTAGCTAGTTTCCACAATCGCTAAGTACATAAGATTATATGAAAATGCTCTATACTTTACACACAAACCATAATAAATAAACATTAATTATCTTTTGGCAATTTGGTAATTATTTATAGTAATTATCTTAAGTTGGTTTGTATAAAGTTTTTAAATGTTATAATCCATAGTTATATGTATTGTAAATCACTATTTGTGATGTATTGTCTGGTCATTGTTTTAAGTTTTAACTTAGCTTATTCAATATCATTGTGAGCTTTAAAGTGTATAACTCAGGTTAAATTAAAGTGAAATTGAATATTTAATTGATTTTTATTTTTATAGAACCTTATAAAAATGTATTAAAGAAACAAAAACCAATTAAATTTAGTTAATCTGCAAAAAATTGATCCAAATTGTGTTATATTCAAAATAATTGATCAACCTCATAAAAAAGAACTATTTTTATTACAACTGTGGCTATCCAAAACAATATTCCATTATATAAGAAAAATTCAAATATGTACAAAACAATAGATGAAACAAAACCACAGCGCCTGTTTAATTTATAGTTTTTAGGAACCTTTTAAGCTTTACTCATAAAAATAATTAAAATGTGTGTTTAATTTTTACATGGTAGGATATGAAAATAAAAAGAGTTTTGTAAAGCAATATATTTTGTCAAAATTCTTAAAACTACAACTATTGTACATTATTATTAAAAGGTAATGGACAAGCAGAAAGCTTACTATATAATATCACTCTTTCTGGAGATTTTGAACATATCAAGCAGAAATGTTAAATTAGATTTGTTTCATAAAATAAAAAAATATACCTCATGTAATTAAATAAATATTTTACTATGCCAAAGTCAATGTTATTTACTAATGACGGTAAAATAGTAATTATAATGCTGTCATTGACCAATAAATATTGTGTTACATGTTTCAATTATAACCTCCTTTATATAGTTGGTCAAAAATATAAAAAAACGTCGCCGCCAATGCCATTGAGTTGTTAAAAGAGATTTAATGGGTTAACTTTTGAGAAAATTGCTTCTTATATATTGAATAAGTTTAAAGGAAAAATATAGTTTTTATATATTGTTAATAGTACTAAGACTATCTAATAAGACTAATTTTCATTAATTGTGAAGCCTGGCTTTATATTACTGTTTTTAGCCTTTCTCACTAAGGGGCCGTTGTCATTCGACCCTCCTTCACAAGAATCTACTGAATTATTCGACTGACACACATCAGAGCTCGTTCTCAATGAATGTTCATCGACTAAAGTCGTCGTAAATCTACTGCCAGACACTGTTTGTGAGTTCAGATTATTTTTGTACGCACTACTTTCACTATATCTTCTGCTACCGTTGTTGAGTAGATTGTTCTTCTTAGTCTTACATTTGCCATCTTTGCCTTGCAAATTTAAAGAGTCTATATCGCTGTCATATTGCAATCGATCCATGATACATTTATTCTCGACGCTAACTACATTTAAATTTTTACTGCTTGACGGCATATCCTTATAAAAGTTTTCCTTTGTTTGTTGGAAACTAAGTCCGTATAAGTCGAGGGGTGTGGCGCTCGGGTTCACTGGGTTGTCTACTTTCGAGATATTTTTGGTGTGGTTTTCGTGTGTGAGATCATTCTTAATAACCATCACCGGAGAACCATATGCGTCTACGGATAAAGTTTCTTCATCGTCCTCACCTTCAGCACTCTGAAAGAGACAACAATCATCATCCTCCTGCCCTTATCCCACTCTAAGTGGAGTCGGCACAACTTGTTACTAACATGTCAAATGATTAGGCTATGTATTTTACGACCGGCCGCCTGCCTGACGTCAACTAAACTTAGTCGTATTTTACGACCTCTCGGTAGGAAAGAGGGTGGTCTATTCTACTCAACCGGATACCACACGGTGGGTCAACTTACCTTAGTCGCATTTTACCACACCTCGGTAAGAAATGAGGGTGGTCTATTCTACTCGGCCGGATACCACACAGCAGGTCGACTTACCTTAGTCGCCTTTTACATCTCGGTAATAAATGAGGGAGGTCTATTCTACTCAGCCGGATACCACACGCTCAGCATAGCATGTAGCGTAGAGATCTAAAGAGAGGTGCGGTGCGGAGACGAGAGTAGTACCGCCATTTGCAGTAGTCGTGATTTGTGAGTAGAGTTGACCAGTTGTTAAAAAAGAATAAATTGATTGACTTTTGAGAAAACCACTTCTTATTTATTAAATAAGTAAAAAGAAAAAATAGCGTTGTTATAAATTTTCTTGCATTATTATAGCCATTATTATCATGGGCTCAAGATACGAATATCGCCCTGAAATAATATTTACAATTTTTTTTTAAGTCTGATATAACCAATCTCAATTTAACTAACACATTTTTTTTAAAGTACGAACAGTGTTGCTATTCACTCGAGTTGTCTCATATAAACCATATTTTAAAAGTGGACCAGCATGAAATAATGCTGAAGCGGTTCTATGGTGGTCTAGGAGAGCAGGGGGCGTTAAGTCCGAGCAAATCGGACACCACTTACCAGATCGGGCTGGAGATAAGTTAGGTATTTTTCCTCCCCCCACGAAAAAAAACTTATAAGTGATATACAGACAGTAAACTATGAAACGTACTAAGATATCGTGGTCGGTTATGGAGCCGGCGGTCGCCTCGTTGCTGTTGAACTCTAATTCCGAAGCAATTGATACGGGGGTCACGTCGCCACTAATAGACGAACCTGATTGATGAAAGGAAACAAAAATTACCATTGATACGTAACAATAAACAGATGAATTAACGCTATTAAATGTGCCATAAGAAAAATAAGGTGTGTGAAACATCTAAATATATTTATGAAAAATATTTACACTTCCAATATATTTTATATTTAAAAATATTGGTTATATTTTATCATGTTAGTTATTATACTCCAATGAAACGGCTTGACCGATTTTTATGTAATTTTATATGCATATTCAGTAGGTCTGGGTTGTCCACCCCTAAATTATTTTTTTTTTTTGGACAATACTTTTCTTAATGTACAGTAGAAATTCCTTAGACATAATTAATATGGCATAACGACGTTTGCCCGATCAGCTAGTATTGTTATAGGAATACATTGTTATACATTGCTGTAATAGTGCTAAATATATATTAAAATCATAGTTAGGAGCTCCATCCAGATAATCGATTATCGACTCTTATTATAAATACAAGTAAACACTTGTATTTATAATGAATTCAGTTCGCACATGAAAAATGGTCCATTAACAAAAACTTGTTTTTCATGTGCGAACTGAGTAATGGATGACCAAAAATTAGTGTCACGGGATACTTTGATCTACGTAGCCGCGAAACAAACTATTAATAAAAAAAATTATCTGAAACCTACCATCTTCATTTTTGGAAGGTTAATAGACATATATAATCTTTTAAATCAATATTCTTTAATTACACTCAAGAAACCCATCGCAGGTGTAAAGCTATAAGAATGTATTCACAAAATGAGACTTTCGTTTTTATTGGTTTTATTTAAACAATTGGTCATTCGTTATCCTGTTATAAAACGTGAAAAATTGAAACAAGTTTTGATGCTTGAACCCCGTGAAATATATAGATGGATATTAAACAAGATTATTAAATATTAGACAAAACTATACGTAAATGTTGTAATTATTATCTACAAGTGAGAAATTAGGTATCGTTCCTGTTTACAATAAAATTGTATACAGGAACTATCTAAATAAATAATCAATGTCCTATCAATCAATACTACAATGTCCTAACTTTTGTACGACACTTTATGACTGCTTAAATTATTACGAATGCGTAAGTGCAAACAATTTAAAATCCTGTACTATTCAAATTCTTAGACTAGAAGCTTTAAAACTGTAGTGTGTTATCGGTTTGGAATTATTTTAACAACAATGAAATAAGCATGCATCGAATAAGTATTATACATGACACTTAAACATGCAGTTCAAGATTGAGATAGTCTTAAAAACCAGAGATATAAAGAGCACAGCGTGCAACGTACAGATAACATGCAGAAATTAAAAACAATATCTTTTGGGAGTTTTAAACTAAAATGTTGAAATTTTATGGTTTCCAATACTGAAATATTATATCAAGTTTAATGTGGTTGTGCCTGATTCCCTGGGCCGCGGAGGACTGCCCCATCTAGCCCTCCGGTAAACGTAACAGCCCGTTATTATGTCCACTGCTGGGCTAAGGCCTCCTCTCTCCGTTTTTGGAGAGAAGGATTGGAGCTAAGACCTACCACGCTGCTCCAATGCGGATTGGTAGGTTACACATATCCCCAGAATTCTCTAGAGATATGCAGGTTTCCTCACGATGTTTTCCTTCACTGAAAAGCGTGTGATAAATTGCAATTATCAATTAGACACATGAGTTTTATAGAATAACTCATTGGTGCCTGCCCGGGTTTGAACTCGTGTTCCCCTCGAAAGAGTCGCACGGTCTCACCGCTGGGCTATCACAGCTTTTAGCCCTCCGGTAAATACGCCACTATACATATTTTTAAATAGTAATTGAAATTGAAATTATTCTTTATACAGTTGGCTTTAACAAGCACTTTCGATTCAAGTGATATCGAAGAAACCACTATTTCATAAATGCTCTTACCGAGAAGAACCACTTAGATTCTCGGAAATTATTATTATTGAAAGGAGTGATCTTTGAAATAATAATAATTCAGGTAATACGTTTGTTTTGTCTGTAGCGCGTGCGTGTGTGCGGGCGGTACCTGCGGTGCGAGCGCGCGGCTCGAGCGCGGAGAGGCCGGAGAGCGCGCACAAGGTGGCCGCCTCGCCCCACTCGGGCAGTTTGCTCGCCACATTTCTACTCCAATTGCTACTGCAATCCACAATGATCAATGCACGGTCTGCATACCCCCCTCCCCCCTTACGCGGTCGACTCATGACGTACTCCAATTGCTACTGCAATCCACAATGATCAATGCACGGTCTGCATAACACCCCCCCCCCCCGTACGCGGTCGACTCATGACGTAGATTCGCAATCAACTAACACTTCTAGCAGAATATACATTATCGGCTTATATCTCGAGAACAGAGCCGGTCCAATACTGTACTTTACTGAGTAAGTGATATACTTACAATAATTTCAAAATGTTCAACACACTTTGATATTCCATATATGTATCAATACTAACATATAAATCAATAATGATATCGAAAACATAATTTTCAGTATATTGGACATAGTATAAAAGTTCTTATAAGTTCGAATATATTATTCTATAGGATAGAGCCAGTGAAAACTTCGGTGGTTTCTATGTTTTCTAAAAATAATTCTTAAAATCAATTATTGAATAATCAAATCCGTTCATTTTTATACTATCGCGGCTTAAGCTATTAATAATAATGAACCAATAGTATTAAAGATTTCTTTTACATTCATTTTAAACTGATCCTCGGTAAGAAATGAGGTTGGTCTATTCTACTCAACCGAATACCACACGGCGGGTCGACTTACCTTAGTCGCCTTTTACGACACCTCGGTAAGAAATGAGGTTGGTCTATTCTACTCAGCCGGATACCACACGGCATGTGTTCTGTTAATTGTAATATGTCACATTTTAGGGTGACTGCTCTACTCTAAGTATAATAACTCTATATTGAATTTACTGATATACTCGTACTTCGATAGACGTATTATACAAAGAGTAAGGGAGCAATAGGCAAGGTTATAAATAAATAAAAAAAAGTAAAGTAACAGCCTGTTACTATGCCCACTGCTGGGCTAAGGCCTCTTCTCTCCGTTTTTGGAGAGAACGATTGGAGCTAAGACCTACCACGCTGCTCCAATGCGGAATGGTAGGTTACACATATCCCTAGAATTCTCTAGAGATATGCAGGTTTCCTCACGATGTTTTCCTTCACCGAAAAGCGTGTGATAAATTGCAATTATCAATTAGACACATAAGTTTTAATAGAAAAACTCATTGGTGCCTGCCCGGGGTTTGAACCTATGTCGTCTCTAAAGAGTCGCACGGTATCACCGCTAGGCTATCACAGGTGAATACGGTCTAATAAACAATAAATGAGGGCAAATGAGAGACCGACACATGTCTCTGTCTAATCCCATGTACAAAAAAGTTATCACGGCGCGTTTTTATTGTAACATACTATGAACATTTTTAGCAGACCTTTAAAGTATTTATGCATTTTTTTTAATGTTAATTTAAATTCATACAATTTGATCCCATTGACTAAATCCAATATTATTATAAAGAGACAAATAGATCGCCTCATTTGCCTTCTTTTTTCGATGGACACATTTCCTAGCTCCCCTTCTCTCTGTCGTTCACGTTATAGCAGTGTGTCAGTCAATCGAATAATTTCGTAAACGAGTTCGGAAAACATAGTTAAGTCAGATAAGTGACAGTAAAAACACTAAAATTCTAAACCGCTAATTGTTGTCTTTTGTTTACACCCAAGATACATGCACTTTGTGATGTAAACGGTGAAAAAAAATGCACTCTACCTTTCCGAAGAGTTGTTCTTGTTATGTTCGGAATTGGATGCGTAGTTAGAGTTCGGCGATGAGGGTTCCGCCGAAGACAGACCGCTCGGCAGCTCTCCAGAGGACGACATCAGGGAAGATGGACCGCTCCATCCGACACCTTATTAAAAAAAGTAAATCTAATCTATCTTATATCATTCTCCTACCCTTATCTCACTCTAAGTGGGGTCGGCACAACATGTTACAAAAATGTCACATGTAAGTATTTTACAACCGGCCGCCTGCCTGACGTCAACTTACCTTAGTCGCCTTTTATAACACCTCGGTAAGAAAGGAGGGGTGGTCTATTCTATTCTGCCGGATACCAAACGGCGTCAGTAAAAAAAAATAAAGTAACAGCATATCGGCTGGACATAGTCACTCCTCTGTTTTTTTGCAAAGAAGGGTTGGAGTAACTAACCTACTGTTAATTTTTGTTTTTTTTTAAATATTAGGTTCCAACCTTTAACATTTATATATTTCAAATTTATATTCTATTGTAAAACAAAACAAAGTCTAAATGTAAAACTAATAAAAGGCAAATGCCACATGCAAAAGTAACCTAAATTTACAATTGAATAAACTACCAAATAATTGATAAATAAGTTAGCTCAGATTTTGCTGGATTTGCTTTCTAAAAAGATGCAGGGAAACATTTAATATATCCGAGAGGTTAATTTTATTATAGGCCTGCATTCTTTTTTTTAAGAAAAAGAAGGGGGAAAAAACAGAAGAAAAACGGAAATTTTTATATACTTTATATTAGCCCGATATATTAGCTTTAATAATACCACATTTCATCAATTTCTTACATCAATCAATCAAGTCCGGCGGATTAACCTTAAAAGCTTAACGGACAAACCGACCCTTTGGCATTTATAATATTGTTACGAATATGCAAAAAGAAAATAGTTCGAAATGTATATGTCATAGAGTTCACATTCGCTAATCATCTGGAAAATTCACGTTGTTTACGAATCGTATTCCGTATCCCCGCTACTGTACTAAACCTTCTCGAACAATCGAGAAAGAATTCAGCGGCGAAACTAAAAGTGAAATAATAGGGATCTCGGCTTTGTTATTAGACAAAACGCTTTATACTTATTGTAAGTACTCAATTTTGTTCTGAAGAGCTGATTAAAGTTTTTTTAGGTATTTTTATCCAAGTTTACGAACCCCTGTACGTAACAATATAAGTAAAAAAGTAAAGTAACGGCCCGTTACAATACCAATGCAGGGCCTCCTCTCTCCGTTTTTAGTGAGAAGGGTTTGAGCTAATACCTACCACGCTGCTCTAATGCGGATCGGTACGTTACACATATCGCCAGAATTCTCTAGAGATATGCAAATTTCCTCACGATGTTTTCCTTCAACGAAAAGCGTGTGATAAATTGACACATAAGTTTTAATAGAAAAACTCATTGGTGCCTGCCCGGGGTTTGACTCGTCACCCTCTCGAAGTCTTTTTTTTCGAACTGACTGTATGCTGTTAGTCCTAATGGCTTTTACAGCGTCACCGGGCGGGACGGGCGAGCGCAGAGGCATCGCTCAGGTTGCGAAATGCAGAGAGTAGAGCGCAGAAGCTCTACTAGCGTCAGGGAAAGACGTCCTAGGGGTGCTAGGGGGTGATGAATTGCAATTATCAATTAGACATATAAGTTTTTAATAGAAAAACTTATTGGTGCCTGCCTGAGGCTATCACAGCATTTTTTTTTTTTAATTCTATAAATTGAGCTAAATACTGTTGGTAGGCGAGGGCTGCTTGCCGGTGGGCGGCGGGGCTGGTGGTGCAGGCGGCGTGCCCAGCAGCACGGGCGCGGCTGTCACCCGCTCCAAGAACGCGTCCAGCTGCCGCAACGACAGCGCGTTGTGCAGCGTCTCCAGCGGACGGATGGCAGGCACCCCGCCGAACCCTTCCAGCGCCGCTGTAAAGACGTAAAACTTTTTTTATCTCATTCCATCTCTCCCTCTCTTTGACCAATAGAGTCCAGCGCTGCTGCGTAAAAGATCTTTCTCTCTCTATTCGACTAATAAACATCCAGTGCCGCTCGGTTCACATTCATTACCACAATTTTATATATTTCTTTTTAAATCAACAAATCAATTCATAATAACCAGTGTATCGAAACTATAATAAACTTATTCTCTTATTTAGTTATTTTTATACCTTATTTATCTTATTTAGTTATATATATATATATATATATATTATTTTTAGTCTGAATACGCATAATGAGGGTGCATAAATAATTATGAGGATGCGTGAAATGTTTGTGATAACGACGGAACGGAGACACGCATTTAGTCGCTGACGTACGAGGGTGGCTGATGGTGACCTCTAAAAAATCAGCGTCAGTAGTGAATTACTCATTACTGACAAGGCTGAAAGGTTATCATTTTGGGCATCACACTACGCAGACTAAATATCTTTTATTTTATAATAATAATAGATTTTTTTTTTTTACTACTTTACAACTTGTTTTCCTTTTTTATTATTATTATTTTACCATCTATTTGTTCATAAGTTACTTGTGTAGTGTGTTGGCACAAATAAAAATTATTTTCTTTCTTTCTTTCTTTCTTTCTTTCTTTCTTTCTTTCTTTCTTTCTTTCTTTCTTTCTTTCTTTCTTTCTTTCTTTCTTTCTTTCTTTCTTTCTTTCTTTTGTTTTGTTACAAACATGGTTTCGTAATGTTAGAGTTTAAATTCGTTCGTACACCGATACGTTCACGTTTACCAATCGTGTTCGGCATTCCCGTAGCCGTTCAATATTTATAACGTGCGGCGCTGCCAGCTCTCATCCCGGCGGCGCGCCCGCGGCGTTGCCAACTCGTACGCCGCCGGCGCGCCGGCCCGCCGGTCGGGTTGTTGAACTCGCCGTCGCCCGGTCACGACCTCGGCCCGTTAGTCATTCCCGCACGCTCACGGCGAATACAGGGTTCAATATGTTTAATTTTTAAGTAATTTTAATTTTGAGCAATAAATAAGAGATACCGTTCAATAATACGTCGTGTTGTTAAAATGTTCCTACGCTACGACGTACCACAGTTCTCTCTCCCTCTCTATTCGACTAATAAACATCCAGCGCCGCTGCGTTCACATTTATCAACACAATTTTATATATTTCTTTTGTTTTGTAACAAACATGGTATCGTAATATTAGAGACATAGAGTTTAGATTCTCTTGTTACTCTGGTACTCTGGTACTCTGGTACATTTACGCATTCCTAAGTAAGTAGAACTTTCTTGGTTGATTAGTCCACTATAAAAGTACATATTGCGTGTCTAGGTAATTTATTTGTCGAAAAGCGATTAAGAGATACTAGGGATGTATAATAAATAAATTAAAAAATAAGATAACGGCTACGATAGACTACAGAACTGCCGTGTGATTAATGTGTGTACTGTAATATACGTATATTATATCCTTCAATGGATAGCATTACTTTCAGTATACACTTTTAAGTTACTTGATTACTACGCAGCGGTATTAATACAATATTATCGTTACTTTTGTTTTACACGACTCCTCAAACCAACGCCTAATTATATATATGACGGCGCGTGGAGTAATTTTAATTTGTGCACAGAGTTATTTGTTTTAAATAATTAATTATTATAAATAGTTATGAGATTGTTATTTTTTAACAATGATTATTTTAAACTAAAAGAATGTGCTAACGAGAAATTAACATTAAAAGCGGTAACCCCGAATAGAGTAGTTCGACGTTGGCATGGCAACGTGGGTTGTTATGAGAAGAAGCGCGGGTTGTAATCTATTGGCTCTTAATGTCATTCCAACCGGTGTTAAGTATCGTATTGCGGCTTATATTGTATTGGAACCGAATAATTAATTGTTGAACGAAATTGTTGTTACGAACGTCTTTTTCTTTCCGAGTTCCTGCCAATATCACACCCACAATTGAGGCGAATAGGCTGCACCGCGCTAATAGGCTTCCTGATGTTTCTATATATATTACATCATATATTACTATTAAATCCAGTTACATTATTGTTTTGTATAAATTCACGCGCGCGACGCGGCGCGACCGGCCGGATCAACGACCTTCATGCATTCGTTCGCCGCCGGTCACGTCCGCCACTTAGTAATGTTTCGGATACTATAATGACAGGACGCGTACGCCTGTATACGACCTTATTGTATAACGCACACGCGTAATTATGCGTTTTGGATGTGGTTCTTAGATAGTGCCACGACTGTATTGACTTTTGATATTGATATAAGTATTTAGTGACGCGTTTTAACCAGTAAAACGTTTTGAGAAAACGCGACCGTCCGCGGTTTTAGTTCGCGCTGGGGTTACTGTTCCCCCATATAGGGACGATTCAATAACGTGTGACCTTACGAAGGTTGTGTGCACACCGCGTGTTATTTGTGTTATTTAACCGCGTTTGTGAAGTGTATACTCCGGGAGAAATAGACAGTACGTGTCCGTGGAAGACTGCTGAGGCGAGCCAACGGGTTCGGGAATCGGCCAAGTACATACAAGCGCACACACACACGTACACATATACACGCAGTGATTTATGAGGCCGGACCTCACATAGCTGACAATAGCGGAACAATTATATAAAAAAAGATAAAAAAAATATTGAATGAAGTTAAAAAAAAGTGTATGCACTCACTATTGGATGCGGATGCGGTGGGTATCATGACACGAAGGTTGGGCGCGGAGCTGGAGCCCGAGATGACGGCCGTGCTGAACAGTCCCGCGGCGCCGGACAGCTTGCCGCGCGCCCCCAGCCCCAACATCTTGAGGTAGCTCATCTGGCCGGCGATGCTGTGCCGCTGGCGCCGCCCTGCGCCCCACAGGCTACAGCCCTCCGACTGCGGCCACGAGCGCAACGGGCCCCCGCCCGCCCGGGGCCCGCTGCCGAACGTGATCGCGGACAGCGGCAGCTCGTTCGTGGACGACTCGACGCCCTCCACGTTCACGAGGGGTGTGGGGGGAGTCACAGGAGTCAGGGGAGTCACGTTCACGAGGGGTGTGGGGGGAGTCACAGGAGTCACGGGAGTCGGGGACCGGCCGTCCGGAGCGGTCACCGTCGCGGATGGGGGCTCTGATTGTGAGGGTTATGCGAGCGGATGCGAAACGAGCGGTTAAGTGACAGATGCGAACGGAGTGTTGTTAGAGACGGGGTGGTGATAGAAAGAAAATACATTAGTGTCTCGTTATAGAAGAAGATAAAAAATATATACGAAAGTAAAAGAAGAGAGAAATTCAGTGCGTCAAAGCGTGAATGATAGACAGCGACTGGACGCTCTCGTTTAAGAGATACGGAATCCGAAGCCCACGAGTGTGGCGGATGGCGACTGTTGGACCGAACGGGGGCCTCGTGTCACAATACTTCTCCCCTATACACACGTGTGTGGCCGAAGGAGAAGTACTGCGGACCGGAGCTAGCCGTTTGATGCATCTTTTTTCTACATATTCAAAAATTATCACGTCATTAGTGTTAATTCAAAACATGCAATCCAAACAATAGTCAAACGCACACACGCATTTGCGAGGAGCAAGAATACAACGCAAACACACACAAGATCGCCGGCCAGAATGAGCTCAAATCGGCAGCGAAGCGCAGCCGGGGCGAAGTTTCTACACACTCCAAAACATACAAGTCAAATAATACACAAATAATGAATAAATGTTCATCACAAAAGTTGTCTATAATTTTAGCATTTATAATTTCTAAGTATAAGTAACAAAAAAAAATCATTGTGTTTATGCAAAAACATTCATACTACTGGCGACCCATTGAGATCCAAGGTTAAAACAGTAAATAATTGAACCGTTCTAGTATTTTTTTAATATGACAGTAAGTGGATCATAAATAAATAATAATAACACAGTAGTTTTAAATCAATATATTGTGTAAAGTCCTCGTCTCAAAGCGTCGTAACTATTTCCATAATGCTAACTAGTTTATCAGATTTTATGGTTATATACTTGTCATGCAATAGCCTCTTAATCCTAAATCTAATCTTTATTTATACAAAATCGACGACCAAATAAGTGATACTAATAATAAGGTAGTGTAACTAACCCTATAATCCAGTCATATAAATATGTCATTTAGAAGAAAGGAAAAGATAGGATAAGAGTTTTAGATTAAGTATTTAAAACCAATTTGCCGATTTACTTCTTGCATTTCTAATCCGCTCCTATCTAATAACTATAGCAGATGGTGATAAATAAAACTAAGTATATGTTTTATGTTTGAATTAAAATCTAAAATACAAACATTCGATCATTCTTCACTAAATGAAAAATTTTATAAGAAAAAATCTAATTAAATAATCTATGACATTCAAAATGCAATAAAATGTTCAAACTAATGAGGTCTCTTTTGCCAAAGCGTGGGCAGGCAATAAATATGACATAGTATATATAATATATATATAGTTATATAGTATATATAACATCCCACTTACAACCAAGGTTGCCGTTTTGAAATTAAAAATATCATAAGAAGCCTTTAAAAACAGCTTAGGAACAATTATGGTGATTATAACTTCAGAATTTTGATTATTAAAATTGAAGGAATATTTTAATTGGAAGTGCATATGTTGGATGCAGTCTCGATAGGAAGGTTTGGATTTATATTTTTCAAAGTTTTGACTGATTTTTAATATTTATCTTGTTTAGGCATATAAGAGACTTGTTGTAAGCCAACTTATAAGTGTATATATATTTATATATATACTTATAACTGTGTTGACTGGCCCGTTGTAGTGACCCTGCCTTCAGCTCCACGGGTCGTGGGTTCGATTCCCGCCGAGGGCCAACATTTTCTATAAACAAATTGTTGGTTCTTCGAGCCTGGGTGTTTATTTGTATTTAAGTATGCATTTAAACTTATATATGTAGTATATCTACCAGTTGTCCGTCACCCATAACACAAGTATTAAGTTACTTACTTTGGGATGGATGACCGTGTGTGTAAATGTCCCATATATTTATTTATTTATATGATTTGTTTAAGTGTTTTTGTGCTATTCATTGTTGTTATTTTTAGGTTATTGTGTTCTTCTCGCGGGTATGTATATTTTTCCTCTCTTTTTATTTATATACCTATTTATTGGAAAGCGTTTTTGTTTATATACTTCCCTATACTCATACACAGTCGCAATAATCTATCTATTCCAGTTGGAATAGTCATCAAAATCATTTAGCGCTCAACAATTGGTTAAATTACAAAATCATCTTTTTGAAATGATTTTAAATTTTTATAATTTATTTTGTGTTTATTTGTGAATAGTATAGATTTTTTCAGATACTTTTCTACACTGATATTAGGATGCATTTTATTGCGCACTAAGTGTTTATTCATAACACTGGTAATTACACGAATTATCATTCAATTAGAGAACACACGAGCGGTTAGTGTAGCCTACGTGCGTTTAGTGCACACACTTACCATTGTCGTGTGTCTGTTTATGTTGGTCGTAGCTGCGAGCGCGTGGTTGCGGTTCTTCGGTGTGTTTCGATTCTTTTTCCTCACTCTATAATAATATACACCTTTATTCTCCTACAATGTTTTAATATTTCGATTCTCCTTATTTATTAAGAAATGTACAATTTAGATATCCTAGCTTAAGTGCTCGTAATATGTATATTTTTGGCGTGCCTTTCGCTAGTACTAAATATACTAGTGGTACACTTTTTGTTTCGATCTTGCAATAATTTTGAATGTGTATTCGTTTTTAATAGAAAAACTCATTGGCTGCTGCCCGGGTTCGAACCCATGTTCGTCTCTAGAGAGTCGCCTGAGCCTTGGGCTATCACAGCAATGATATGATATGTAATATCATTATTCATTTAATCGATTATCGATTTTTGATTTTTTTATATATCTCATTGATTTTGGGGATACCTAGTAAGTTCTCACTGTGTTTTCGAACCGGCTATATGTTATTTTTCAGAACATTCTGTTAGTTAGTTTTTCGGACCGACTTAATACTATTGGCCTTAGTCTTACTGTTCTTTATTGTCAAACTCAGTTAATGGATTAATTGGATCCAATAAATCCATAACAATCCCATTGTCTCCAATTTACCGGATGGTTCGGTGTGTGCGAACGAGCTCGGAGCTCTTCACTGAGACGCGCAGCTAGCGTGGACGCCTCGTGCCCGCTCACTGTATAATGAAGGTTGCTGCGAAAGACATGCCCTATTTATTATTAATGTTGAGAGACCGGCTATACTCACGTCTTATTTTATCGGATGAGCCCGACTAGTTTCAAGCCCGATAAGACGTGAGTATAGCCGGTCTCTCAACATTAATAATGAATACCACTCACGATAGTTTAAATTCAAAAAATGCCCTATTTGATACAATTATTGGGCCACACTACACTAGCACTGCACACATTCAATAACTCAACAACAGTCGTAATTCAAATTCAAAATTCAAAATATTCTTTATTCAAGTAAACTTGTAAACAAGTGCTTTTGAATCGTCAACGTATCCCCCGTAACCGAAGCAACTTCAAAATCGCAAAGTTTTAATACTTTTGTGATACAACTATAATTGATTTATAGAAGCAGGCGTTACTTTGCGGAATTCCATATTACAAGCAATATAACAGAACTAACTACTTTGCTATAATCCGCACGGGTTAAGTAAATGCATGCAAAGCCAATGTGTATGAAGCAAGCAAAATCTACGCACCTTATACATGCAGGACAAGCCACCACATGCACCCCAAGGCGCAATTCACCAGCAACAACGCACACAAAAGCAGCACACACACCCACCACCACAATCTCAAACCACATGCACCCCAAGGCGCAATTCACGAGCAACAACGCACACAAAAGCAGCACACACACCCACCACCACAATCTCGACGATCGTTTCGCCCCGAAACCGAAGCATGATCAGGAGGATAGGCTCCACGACAAAAATCGTAATGCGCCGCGCTACCCATACAAGCAGTCTTAAATAGTTCAACTCCCACCAATACCCTCCCCTCCGGACACATGTAGCAAAACGGAATTAGATACATTTACTTGCTCGTTAATTAAGTGACCATTGTTATTTTTTATTATCTCAAGTTGCTCTAACGTATTGAGTCGGAGTCCCTTATCACAAGTGTGAATTGAGATTGTGTGTGTGTGCTGCTTTTGTGTGTGTTGTTGCTGGTGAATTGCGCCTTGGGGTGCATGTGGTGGCTTGTCCTGCATGTATAAGGTGCGTAGATTTTGCCTGCTTCATACACATTGGCTTTGCATGCATTCGCTTGACCCGTGCGGATTATAGCAAAGTAGTTAGTTCTGTTATATTGCTTACAACTATAATTCATAATGACAAATAAAAGATATTTGAATCATAATTATATTCGACATCCAGTAAGACTATAGACAAATAATAATAATGTATTTTCAATATGAACACAGACTTTAGCCTTGAACAAAAGAGTATATATGCGTATCAGTGTGTGTTAAATTCATATTATAATATTAAAATTTTTATATATAGTTTATCGATTTAATGAAGCTTCATGCATTCTTTAAAAGAATATTAGCATTCCGTTTAAACAGTTCAAAATTTCAAGACCTTTCCAATTTCTTTCCATCTAAAACTAAACTATCTTTCTCTCTCCTTCCACTGATGGGCGTCCACTGTAAGACTGGTCTCTTCATGAGACTTCCGTACCACACGATCCTGTACCGCTTGAATCCAGCAGCTCACTGCGACCTTTTTGAAGTCATCAGTCCACCTCGTAGTGATAAACTATCACTTATCATAAAGTCACTTAGTAGTTAACTACGATTTAACTATTATAACTTACCAAATCGGTATAGGATCTGAGGGCCTCAACTTTGAAGTTTTTGGTGAAAAAGTATCCAACTCGTACATATTGTCCTGGAATCAATTAATGAAAATTGGAAATATGTATTGCATGGGAGCACTGTAAAGTAAAAGAACTTATTGTCTATCAACAAAACGTTGACTTATATTAGAAATGAATTAATGCAAATATAATAAATGCTATATGTATGTAAAAGGACTAGTGCCAGAGTTGACCAGTGATAGGAGAGATCATCCTCATCCTCCTGCCCTTATCCCACTCTAACTGGGGTGGGCTCAACATCTTACAAACATGTTGTCACATGATTTGGCTACGTATTTTACGACCGGTCGCCTGCCTGACGACAACTTACCTTAGTCGCCTTTTACGACACCTCGGTAAGAAATGAGGGTGGTCTAGTCTATGCAGCCGGATACCACACGGCACTTACCTTAGTCGCCTCTTACGACACCTCGGTAAGAAAGGAGGGTGGTCTATTCTATGCAGCCGGATACCACACGGCACTTACCTTAGTCGCCTCTTACGACACCTCGGTAAGAAATGAGGGTGGTCTATTCTACGCAGCCGGATACCACACGGCACTTACCTTAGTCGCCTCTTACGACACCTCGGTAAGAAAGAAGGGGGGGTCTATTCTATGCAGCCGGATACCACACGGCACTTACCTTAGTCGCCTCTTACGACACCTCGGTAAGAAAGGAGGGTGGTCTATTCTATGCAGCCGGATACCACACGGCACTTACCTTAGTCGCCTCTTACGACACCTCGGTAAGAAAGGAGGGTGGTCTACTCTATTCTGCCGGATACCACACGGCACACACCTTAGTCGGCTCTTACGATACGATCCTGCTGATCTCACTTAGAGTAAAGGTAGGAGGAAAAGGAGTAGGAGGAAATAAAGGTAGGTGAATAATGATTATAAATAGCAAAAATCAGTGTTGTCTGTTTTTTTTTCTCGCAATGGCGCCGATTTTATTTTTGTTACGTTTTTTTAAAAACTGGCGATTAACTTTGGCTATTTTTATATAGGCGCTCAAGACCACGAAGACGAACTGAACTAATAAAAAGACCAAAAAAAAGTTTTCATCTAGTTATTAAAAAAATAAAGCTATCTGTAGAAAAATCGTTCTCAACGAAACTATTTTTAAACACAATTTAACAAATATACAGCAGAGTCAATACACTTACCGGTTGCAAGGTCTCTTGGCTAGCCATCTGATCGTCTTCAACTTCCTCCTCTATACATTTCACTTCGTCGGAAGGACTCTGTTGGGGCAATTTTGTCAAGTTATACAGGGTGCTGCCGACCATACATCTAAATTTTAATTCCAGGTACCTACACTATAGGTAGCAGGCTATATAAAATACTCATGAAAAGATACATGATCATCATCATCCTCCTGCCCTTATGCCACTCTAAGTGGGGTCGGCACAACATATTACAAACATGTTGTCACGTGATTTGGCTTCGTATTTTAAGACCGGACGCCTGCCTGACGTCTACTTACCTTAGTCGCCTTTTACAACACCTCGGTAAGAAATGAGGGTGGTCTATTCTACGCAGCCGGATACCACACGGCACTTACCTTAATCGCCTCTTACGACACCTCGGTAAGAAATGAGGGTGGTCTATTCTACGCAGCCGGATACCACACGGCACTTACCTTAGTCGCCTCTTACGACACCTCGGTAAGAAATGAGGGTGGTCTATTCTACGCAGCCGGAAACCACACGGCACTTACCTTAGTCGCCTCTTACGACACCTCGGTAAGAAATGAGGGTGGTCTATTCTACGCAGCCGGATACCACACGGCACTTACCTTAGTCGCCTCTTACGACACCTCGGTAAGAAAGGAGGGTGGTCTATTCTACGCAGCCGGATACTACACGGCACTTACCTTAGTCGCCTCTTACGACACCTCGGTAAGAAAGGAGGGTGGTCTATTCTACGCAGCCGGATACCACACGGCACTTACCTTAGTCGCCTCTTACGACACCTCGGTAAGAAATGAGGGTGGTCTATTCTACGCAGCCGGATACCACACGGCACTTACCTTAGTCGCCTCTTACGACACCTCGGTAAGAAATGAGGGTGGTCTATTCTACGCAGCCGGATACCACACGGGACTTACCTTAGTCGCCTCTTACGACACCTCGGTAAGAAAGGAGGATGGTCTATTCTATTCTGTCGGATACCACACGGCATTAAAAAAAAATACATGATATAGAAGTTTGAATGACCGTACCTTTTTATAATCTTGGTCAAGGTTATCCATTCCATTTCGTATGCAATGCGTAACGTTGTCCAAGAGACTAGAGACAAGTGTGTGGGAGACAGAACTATAATGTATAATAAAAGCGCGACATTCCAGTAGGTACTACCATGAACTTTTAGAAAACGATTCAATTCAAAGTCAGTACCTAAACTGAACCGCTTTCGTTTCGCTACCATGAAGTGTGAATTGCATTGGGGTCGTAATGTTTGAAAAGGAAAACGTTATATGAACTATGGATAACTCTGTCTCAAATGTTTTTAGGACGCGTTGCGAACGGTCATTCGGCAACGACTTAAAAGTGTGCGTCTTTAAGACGTCATTGTATGAAAAAGGAAAACAATTTAGTTTACGTCTTCAATTGAATAGGCTTGCAGATTAGTCAATCATTAATGTTAGATTAATATCAAATAAACTATATTTATTTTATTCGAAAATACAAATGTAATTTTAAAATTTTTGAAAACAATATCTTCTTTAAGATTGAATTATGCCGAAGTCATCTTATACGTTTAAGTGATCAGTGGATTAATTTAATGTCATATCTTAGGTACCACTCTGTATATGTATTCATAATATCAAACAAAGTCATCTTTTATATGTATACATTTAAATCAACCGCAAATAGATCGTAGTTTCCTTACCGAATTGTTCGTGGTGGAATGATTTCGGCTGTGTGGCCGAAAGCCAGGTCCGGGAGGCAAATTCTTCTGCACGCAGCAATTAACGCCAGGACTGAAGTGCAATTCTACGTGGAACCTAATGTTAAATATGGGTTAGCTAGAAGAGTTACGATCGTTTTTTTTCATTTTTTTATTTAGTAAATAAAATCTTAAATGATATTACAATATACGGCATAGCATAAACTTATAAAAAGTTTGTCTGTACATCGCGACATCTATTATTTAGTAACTACTTATTACTACAAATATGTCATTTAGTACTAATATATCAAAAAGATGGATGAAAGAAGAGTGCATGCAAATGAGATGAGGATGTTAAGGTGGATGTGTGGTGTGACAAGACTTGATAAAATAAAAAATGAGTATATAAGGGGAAGTCTGAAAGTTGCGCCCATAATGGGCGCAACTTTCAGAAAAGATGAGAGGTGCAAGATTGGGATGGTATGGACATGTAATGAGGAGGGATGAAAATCATGTGATCAAACGAGTGTTGAGTATGAATATGGATGGATATGTGACTAGAGGAAGGCCTAAAAAGAGATGGTTGGATTGTGTGAAGTATGACATGCATATAAAAGGAGTAGCACCAGAGTTGACGAATGATAGAAGAGAATGGAAGAGAAAAACATGTTGTACCAACCCCACTTAGAGTGGGATAAGGGTAGGAGAAAGAAGATATCAGTTACTTATATTTACTAATATATCATTTAGTACACGTAATATAAGTAAGTTATATGATCAATAAGGTTAAATGAATAAAAATCTATTTTCAATTCAAGAATTTTACCTTAATCGTGATAAAAGCTCGTTTTATAATACTCAGTCTTTTTATCAAGGTATAAGTATATAAAAAAGTTACTACTGTACTTAATAATGTTGAAGTAGAAGACACTTTTATTAAAACTATTATATAATGTTGAATCTTAGCAGAAGAGACTTTTAGTAAACTATTTATATTGATTTTGATTTGATTTAAATCAGCATATTTAGAATTTCTCAAAGATATCCACGCTACTTTTTAAAAGTTGTATTGACCATGCATATAAGGTGTAACAAAAATAGGATATACAGTCCGACATGCACACGTACATTTATGCATACATTTTTGAGTATTTTACAAAATACATGCGTCATGGGTCTAAAATATTTTTCATAAGTGATGATGATTTCATAGCTTGATCTTCCAAACTATGAGATGAATATATTTAGTAATATATAAATATTACATACTAATATATATTATTTGCTTAGTTATTTAGTGAGTAAATCATCTTCATTCTCCTGTCCTTATACCAATCTAAATGGGGTCGGCACAACATGTTTTATCCATGTTATGATATGATTTGGCTAGGAGTTTTACGACCGGCCGCCTGCCTGACGTCAACTTACCTTAATCGCCTTTGACACCTCAGTAAGAAATGAGGGTGGTCGGTTCCACTCAGCCGGATACCACACGGCGGTTATTTAGTGAGTAAATAATTGACGAAAATATTGTAAGTAAATAAGAGCTAATATTACCTTTCCTCCGAGTAAGGATCTTTGGTAGGATCTTCATAAAGCATGACGACTATCTGCGACATATAGTTGAGCTCTGACACCATAGACACGTACTCCATGGCCCGCCGCCATTGTTCATCGTTCACCATCTACATAGTGTTATAAGTATCACATCACTATTGTTAACGAATCACTAGGCGATAAGCGTAGCATTTCTCAATATAGCATCTTACTCATACAATTATACCTATACTAGAGTTGGTGAGCCATAGGCACATCTTATTTCTCAAGAATGGAATTACATCCCAACGAGTATTAACGTCGTATTTGATCTCTCAGCTCAAGGTTATATACCATAATTTTCCGGATTTAGCGAACCGATATGATATGGATGAATGTTTGTAATGGAACTATGTGATAGTCCAACTCTCAGATTCACACCAATATCTGTGCACCTGTAAGTGCGACGTTCGCAATAATAAGAGGGAAGATGAAAGTCGTATACTTCATCCTTATCTAAACACACATAAAAAAGAGAAACAGATAGATACACCCTCATTTTCCTTCACTTGGCACTTTTAGGCTGGCTTCCTTACTCTAGTATAACTCTATGGTCTTACTACCAGTAGTCTTATGTATCAATATATTGTCTTAAGTAAAAACAAATACATTGATACACCCTCATTTTCCTTCTCTTTATTGTAATATGTCACTTTTAGGCTGGCTTCCCGACTCTAGTATAACTCTATGGTCTTACTACCAGTAGTCTTATGTATCAATATATTATCTTAAGTAAAAACAAATACCTTGAAAAAATCTATAATTATTATATGTTTACCACGCACCGATCACAACACATGGTTCTTGGTAATAAACACGTCCTTTGTATTTTTTTAATCACAAGTCTCACCAAGAGGTTAGAACGCAAGACTATTAATTACATTAAAAAAAGTGAAAACTATAGCCCTTATTCCACTCTATCATTCACGATACCAGGTAACATAATATATGCAACAGAATCAGGTTAGTAAATCGCCAACACTCTCTGCCAAGTCCGGTAAAAATATATAAATGAAATAAAAATCAAAATGGATAGGAAATATAAAGTTATTTTATGTGGTGACTGGAATATTAATACCTTAAAAAATAATAACTATAGTAAAGAGTTAAAAGCTATTCTAAATAATTTTAACATAAACATTCACATTAACACTCCTACAAGACGAAATGCTTGTATAGACCTATTTGCTAGTAATATAGGACTCGTTGAAACTCAAATTCATATGCTTAGTCTATCTGATCACGAGACAGCGCAAACGCTTACATTTAATACAATATCTTCATCTTATGATGCGCGCTGGTCCGAATGTAAAAGAGATTATTCTTATGAAAATAGACGAAAATTTACTGATTGTATTTCAGCTTTATCATTTTCGGAAATATATTCGTCTTCGCAATTAGAAATAGCATATGAAATGTTCATAAAATTAATAAAGCTATTCTATGATCTATGTTTCCCGCAAATACAAATTAAGCATATAAATGTTAAATCAAAAATTCCATGGTTGACCAAAGGTTTAAAAAGATCATGTATAGTTAAAAGACGACTCTACTTGAAATATATAACCACATTATCAAATAAAACGCAAAATAAAATTCGGTATAAAATTTATAATAAGGTCCTAAAAAAATGTATCAACAAATCCAAAAAAATCTATAATACTAAGTTTGTAAAAAAGAGTTATAATAAATGTAAATCAACATGGATGGTAATAAAAAACACTTATTCTAAAGATAATGTAAGAACTCATATAAACCATATAAAAAATAAAAACTTAATAATAACTGACCCACAAAGAGTAACTGAAGAATTTAACAAGTATTTTATAGAGATTTCTAATAAGCAACTTAAACATATAGATACAAATTTACGTCATTTAGGCTTTAACAATAATAGTCTATTTGTTACACCTACTAATCCAATGGAAGTCCACAAACTGATCGTATCACTTCGTAACAGTAAATCTGTCGGATATGATCACATAAGGACTGATATAGTGAAAGATGTGGCAGTATATATTTGTTTTCCCCTATCCTATCTAATAAACTTGTCTTTCGAACAAGGTACATTTCCACATCAGCTAAAAATTTCGGTCATTAATCCTGTATTTAAAAAAGGAAATACAGATGATATTGCAAACTTCAGACCAATAACTCTAACAACTATTTTTGCCAAAATTTTTGAAAAAGCTATGCTTACCAGACTTCATAAATTCATAACCCATGAAAATATTCTAAAAAAAGAACAGCATGGCTTTCAAAAAAATAATTCAACTACAAAGGCATGTTTTAAACTCATTAAAATAATCACTGAAAGCATCAACGAACGGGATCCTATTGTTGCTATCTTCTTCGACATGTCAAAGGCATTCGATTTTGTTAACCATGACATACTTTTGGCTAAACTGGAAAAGTATGGAATACGCGGGATAACAAATGACTGGTTTAAAAGTTATTTATGCGACAGGTTACAAAGCACGCAAATAACTAAAATAGTAAATGGTAAAAAATGTACATACCAATCCTCTTATTTACGTAACATCAGCGGTGTCCCTCAAGGTAGTATATTGGGACCTACCCTATTTCTACTTTACATAAATGATCTCCCTGATGTAACACATCATAAGTGCGTATTATTTGCAGATGATACCACAATTCTAATTAAGTGCAGTAATAGAGAAAAATATGAACAGGATATTAATCATACTATCACACGTACAATACAGTGGTTAAATAATAATAACTTAAAAATTAATGTTGAAAAAACAAAAATGGTTGCATTTAAAACTGTCAAAGCACAAGATATTCCTCTAGCAATAAAATACAAAGATAATAAAATTTTGGAAGTAGAATCAACAAAGTTTTTAGGTATAACCTTGGATAAATATTGTAACTGGAAAAACCAAATTGTAGATGTGTGTAACAGGTTAGATAAATTTATTTTTGCATTAAAAAAATTAAGAAGGACAGCCCATAAAGAGGCAGTTTTATGTGCATATCATGGTTATATTTCATCGGTACTTAGATATGGTTTAATAATTTGGGGTAACTCTGTAGACGTAGACAGAGTATTTAAAGTACAAAAAAAATGTATTCGCGTAATATGCAATGCTCATTACCTTGATAGTTGTAGGCCATTGTTCAAATCACTTAACATTCTTCCTTTGCCATGTTTGTATATTAAGGAAATGTGTATTTTCGTTAAAAAAACCCTGATCTTTTTAGTACACATGAAACCTTAGGAAAAGTAACAAGGCATAAAGATAGGCTAATTTTACCAAAAATAAAATTAAGTTTATATAAAAATAATTGTTACTGTATGGCTATAATAATATACAATAATCTACCAGTACATTTAAGGTCACAATCGTTGTTAACTTTTAAGGGCAGTATTCATAAGTGGCTTTTGGAAAAGTGTTTTTATTCTGTTAGTGAATACTTAAATGAACCTAAAGTGTAAAAAAGTTACGATTTCCAACAATTATAAATTTTTGTTATTGTATTAAGACTTTTTCTATTAACTTTTATTTATTATTATTACTGATGTGAATTATTATTATTATTATTATTTGTTTTTTATTGTTAATTATGTGTCTTTATAGATATTTGATAAGCGTTTTTTGTATTATATTTAAAAATAGGTATTATAATTTGCATGCTATTTAATAGTAAACTTAGCAAATATAAATAAATAAATAAATAAATAAATAAATGAATATCTCTTTTTTTTTCGAAAATTTTCGATTCACGAGCAACTCAAACTCAAAATATTCTTTAATCAAGTAGACTGCTTACAGTAGTTTTGAATAGTCAAATGTTTATCAAGAAGCTACCATTGATTCGGAAGTTTGCCCTAATGAGAAGAACCAGCAAGAATCTCGGCGGCCATTTTTTTTTTATAATTTCATTTTCATCCTTAACTAAATAAATATGTTTAATATTAAGTATTTTTTTTTTTGTAAAAATGATTTGTAACGAAACTTAACGTGAAAAAAGTAACAGCCTGTTACTATGCCCACACCTGGGCTAAGGCCTCCTCTCTCCGTTATTGGAGAGAAGGATTGGAGCTAAGAACTACCACGCTGCTCCAATGCGGATTGGTAGGTTACACATATCCCTAGAATTCTCTAGAGATATACAGGTTTCCTCACGATGTTTTCCTTCACCGAAAAGCGAGTGATAAATCGCAATTATCAATTGTGGGATAATGACAAGAGAATTATGATTGTAAGTAGCGCTTCTGCTCTTCTGCGACAGTTCAATGAAATGCCAACGTAAGAGCAAGCCAATAGAAAAACTCATTGGTGCCTGCCTGGGGTTTGAACCTATGTCGTGTCTAGAGAGTCGCACGGTCTCACCGCTAGGCTATCACAGCTATAATCTTAATAGCTATTATCTTATAAGATTAACGTGACAGACAGACCAAATTCCACGCGAGCGAAGTCCCGGGCAAAAGCTAGTTTAAACATAAACTGAACAGGCCGAATAAGTTGACTGGCCCGTTGGCGTAGTTGGCAGTGACCCTGTCATCGGCTCCGTGGGTCGCGGGTTCGATTCCCGCCGAGAACCAACATTTTCTATTTAGAATTTGTTGGTTCTTCGAGTCTGGGTGTATATATGTATTTAAAACTATATATGTATATATTTACCAGTTGTCTCTCACCCATAACACAAGTATTAAGTTACTTACTTTGGGGACGGACGACCGTGTGTGTAAATGTCCCATATATTTATTTATTTATTTATTATTTATTTAAGTGATAAGAACATACATCGAGAAGTCCGCCAAAGCGCAGTACAGTAAGCAGGGAGTGCACGTGGCTCTCGCTGGTGAAGTACAGTCGGGTGCGCACGTGCCGTCCCGGACTCGACACGCCATGGCTGTATCTGACAGATATATCCAATAATAAATAGGGAACGTGAACTGTTTTTAGGCTTTCAACGAAAAAAATATGGCATTACAATTTTTTATTTATTAATCACATTTTTACAAATTCTTCTTAATATCCATAAGCCTTGACGACTCGTCTGGAAATTACACATACATCTAAACCATTAATTATGTCAATACAAACATAAATAAAGTAATCACATAATACATAGACAAACTAAATTAAAACTAGGCATTCTTAAAAATACTTTAGTGATAGTATATTTGTATACAATATATATATTTATATACAATAACTGCGTGCTCGAAACAATAAAGTTACATTGAGGATAGATTGCTTACATAAATAATCTCTGATAGATGATCATTCTCTTGTCCTTGTCTCACTTTAAGTGATGTAATTGATGTGAGAAACCTGTACAACATGTTTTTCTCTTTTATTCTCTCCTATCATTCGTCAACTTTGGAGCCACTCCTTTTATATGCATGTCATACTTCACACAATCTATCCCTATCTATATATTTGTTAGCACGGTACCGATCACGAAATTTTATCGACTGCAATAATTAAACTAAGCGTGTAATTAAAACATTACAAATGTACAGAGTCGAGTTGATTGATACTATCGATTTCGAGAAGTTTAAGAAAGATTTAAAAAAGTCTAGTACAGAAAGCCTACTATATTATTGAGGATTAATCAGACGATAAGAATGGGTGGATATAGCCACTCTTCGACCCTGTACAAAATATCAATAACTATATGTAACTAGTAATAAGAATTATTCTTTGAACAGAACATCCGCCGAGTTTCTTGCTCGTTCTTCTTAGTAGGAACAGCTTTCCGATCCAGCAGTAGATGTTGACGATTCAAAAGCACTCGTTTACAAGTTTACTTGAATAAAGAATATTTTCAATTTTTTCCTAATAATCAAATATAGTAAAAAAAAATAATGAAACGCCTATTACCTCATGAAACATTGTCAAAAAAATGGCATATCGATAGATAAAGGTACGACTACCCTAATCATTCCATCTCTTTATGGGCCTCCCTCTGGTCAAATATCCGTCCACATTTAACAAGAGAGTGGGTGAAAAAGAGATGGTTGGATTGTGTGATGCATATAAAAAGAGTAGCGCCAGAGTTAACGAATGATAGGAGAGAAGGAAATCGAAGTAGGATAAGGGCAGGGGTATGATGATGAATCACCGAAAATAAAAAGTACTTAACGAATTTATACCTTGGATTGAGCCTGTTCACGCTTTCCTCCCCAGACTCCTCGATGTTCCTTTGCAAATCTGCACGTATCTTCTTGAGCAAGGGCGTACATATCCCTTGGCCTATTGTGAGTTTCTCTTGCATCGTTAGTCCATATTCCTGAATAGATGGAGTAAAAAGTCAGTCCAACTAACTCGGTTGCATGGTTTAGTACCGTTTAAGAAGTCTAGTAATAATAGCAAGTTTTATCGAATTAGGCGTTACTTTACGGAGATCCGTAATACAAAAGTAATTATAACTTTTGTAAGAAATTTTCCAAGTCGATACCAGTGACTTTATATTTATGGATTCTATTTCAAAACCGATTGGTATTTACAGCTTTCCTTCGAGCTCCAAAGAATATGCTTACCTTTCGGTGCCAGTTATTGTAACCAAAATCTGATTACAATCGCAAACCTACATTAAATTGTGACAACGGTTTAGCCCTAGTTAAATACTTAGAATAATAAGCGTGTTCGCAGAACCTTTTAAACCCAAGAAGTAGGTCGTTTAAGACCATCTCTCAATGACATTCTGTTAAATAAAAAACGTCATAGCTGTTTCAAACTTAACAGTGTGCTGTTGTTAAAATATTTTTATGATATGCAATTTCATGAAAACTGACTACTACTGTAAAACAATAATGTAGAAAAAAATCAATAAATATAAATAAAGTAGTATGCTACGATATAAAATCACGTGTTCTTAGTGCTGCGACATACAACTGTCAGAAAACAGCACTTTAAAAAAATTATAGGAAGATAAATCAACATTATGTTACCTGCGGTATCACAATATCGGCCAAATACTTGGCATATATATATAATTCTTCGGCCAAATCAAACTGCAGCGTATGCTGATTATGCTGCAGGTCGTACTTGATGCAGTCATAGATATCCGGTATCTTGGATATGTCGTAAGTCTTATTTTTAGTGCAGAAATCTTTCTCGATCTTTCCCCAACGCCGTCCCATCAACTCCCACGTCTCACCATGATATAATATTGTATCTAGAAAATAAAAGATTAAGTTAATAAAAGTAAAAGAGATGCTAAAAATTCAATATATATTAACAATAAGGAAAAATATATTGGACGTTACTCTAAACGCGATTACAATTAGTATCCTACCACATCCGCAAAATATTTATACAAATTTCTACAATCTGTAGCCGCAAATTCGCGTATTAGTTTTCAAAAACTCTCCTGTTCCCTTAACAATAAAGGATTCATTTCACTATTTTTATTTTTTTATTAGCCCAGCATACATATAATATACAAAAATTACCGATTCCGTCGGAAATAGGCTAAATCCATATAATAATTATTAAGGCTATTTTCACTCTGAAGGTGACGCGAACGATGTCGCGGGGACTACTAGTAGGTATATAATATAAATATGGATCGTTTAACAGGCTAGCGCGCTTTTTTTTTTTTTTTTTTTCAGTCCGATTTGATCCCCCCACGACACGTCGTTTTAAGCCGAGGTTCGGCCTCACAGGAGGCACCCTTAAGGCGACGTTCCCATTGATATCACGAGTCTCTCCTGAGGCTCGCCCCACCACCCACTCCGGCGATGCTTCCGCGCTCGCCCCATTCTCCCGGTGTCGCTGTAAAAGCCGCTTTGGCTAACAGCATATTGTCACTTACCGAAAAAAAAAAAAAAGGTTTGCGCGCATCAGCTTTTATCATTCAGGTAAATAGAAGCAATTTGAGCTTTTATCACATTCATCTACATTCTTATGGTAACGAAGAATCAAAACAAGCAGCGTCATTTATCAGCTGGTACAAGTAGTTATTCTGAGTTAATTATAAGAGACAGAGACATGCCGCCGCGGAATTTATTGTATTATTTTTATAGGTCTAAATTTCTCTGGTAGATTACTGTAGTGTATCTCTGTTGGTTTACGGCGGCGCACGCGACTTAAGCTCTCAGCAGGCGAGTTTTTGTTACAACTGTGCGAACAATATCATTAAAATAAAACCGTAATTTACTGTTAAACCTTCCGGAAAAAACGCACTACCTTTTAGTAAAAACCGTACAAAAATCCGCTCAGTAGATTTTGAAAAAATCGATCACATACAGTCAGATAGCTTTTGGGGGCTTTATCTAAATTAAACAGGATGAATACCTTTAGTCTTAGGATCGTCCTTCTTAGCGACCACGATCCTAACGAGCTGCTTGATGAGCGCGTGCACGTGGGCGCACGTCTGCGCGGGGTTCTTCACGAAGTCCATGGCGGCCGCGATACTTGACGACGCGAACGGGTTGATCCGCGCGCGGTCCTCCGTGCTGAACTCGCGGTCCACTTGCATCGCTTCGTGGAGACGTGCCTTCGCCCTGATCAATTGTCTTGTTGAAGTCGAACATACAACAATGAGTTGTATTCATGATTGTAATGTATTTAATTTAGTTCACATTACAAGCAATATAACAGAGCTAACTACTTTGCTATAATCCGCACGGGTTAAGTAAATGCATGCAAAGCCAATGTGTATGAAGCAGACAAAATCTACGCACCTTATACATGCAGGAAAAGCCACCGCATGCACCCCAAGGCGCAATTCACCAGCAACAACGCACACAAAAGCAGCACACACACACAATCTCAATTCACACTTGTGATAAGGGACTCCGACTCAATACGTTAGAGCAACTTGAGATAATAAAAAATAACAATGGTCACTTAATTAACGAGCAAGTAAATGTATCTAATTCCGTTTTGCTACATGTGTCCGGAGGGGAGGGTATTGATGGGAGTTGAACTATTTAAGACTGCTTGTATGGGTAGCGCGGCGCATTACGATTTTTGTCGTGGAGCCAATCCTCCTGATCATGCTTCGGTTTCGGGGCGAAACGATCGTCGAGATTGTGGTGGTGGGTGTGTGTGCTGCTTTTGTGTGCGTTGTTGCTGGTGAATTGCGCCTTGGGGTGCATGTGGTGGCTTGTCCTGCATGTATAAGGTGCGTAGATTTTGCCTGCTTCATACACATTGGCTTTGCATGCATTCACTTAACCCGTGCGGATTATAGCAAAGTAGTTAGTTCTGTTATATTACTTGTAATATGGAATTCCGCAAAGTAGCGCCTGCTTCTATAAATCATTTAAATTAGTTCACATTTTAAATTAATTAACGCGACCTCGCCATCTAAGACAGCAAAACGAGCCACGACAGTTGCGAGTCGTAACTGTCAGCCGAAGCCAAAATGAAACTGATATGACTGTGAACTGATGTGAGATGGTTCAATATAGGCCGTAGCCAACCAGTGCTGGAAGTCTTTTGATAGAGTAAAAGTGTACGTTATTACTCTATTTGAATTTTATTCTATTACTGTTGCAATAACAAATTCCTCAAGAATATCAATAGTCAAGTTTAGAAATTATATTAAAACGACGCTATAACAGATACAATACAATAAAAGATTATTTGAAACACCAGGCTACAACAATTAACATGTAATCAATTAATCAAATTGTATATGTAATTTTTTTTTAAGTATACGCCATTTTTACTTGCTGGTTTTTCCCGTTAGGAACCAACTTCCGAATCAATTGAATAAACAGTACTTTGAATTTGAATTGAATAACAAAAACTCGCTTTAGAAGTAAAACTTATCTATGACATGAGGAGGACATCAAGGATTAGATCCTTCAGATTCAGGTTGACTTCCACGTGCTACGGGAGACGATGGGATTTTAATGTGCCATAGTTTCATATTTTATGTATTAGCCCAACTTATGAGCTTTAATTAGGTGAAATTTAATCAATATCTGTTCAGCGGACTGAAGAACTGTTACGGAAGGCGTAACAGACAGATAGACAGACATACTTTAGCATTTAAAATATGAATATGGATGATTTATACAAACAAATTTCAAACTTAAATCAGAATAAATCAGTGAGCACAACATATTCTTCGCTTTCATCCTCTCCTGTTCATTCAACTCTGGCGATACACCTTTTGCATATGCTTTTGATATGCATGTCATACATGCTTTTGATATGCATGTCATACTTCACCCAATCCAATTTCCACAAATTCCAATTTCCAATCCAATCCAATTAATAACCAACGAGATTGTACACAATGTTTATTAATTATTACATAAAATAGACGGGTTTAATATTAACCTCTTAAAGAAATTAAAAATAGCAAATATTCGTAGTGACTTACATATTTTGTACTTTAGACGAATCACAATCATTGTCCAGCAAGCCATTAGTGTTCGCCGATTTGACCATTTGCACGAGTATAGGCGTTAGTTCACCCTCTAAGGCGAGCAAGCCTTTAGCAAACGCTGCCGCTGTCATTTGAACCCGGCCTTCATCTGATGCATAAATCTTGAGATCGTGTCGAAAGGTTGAATGCAAGCGGAGTAAACCTAACCCTTGCGTTCCACCTTCACCTGTGGTACATGTTAAATTTCAAATGTAAAAAAGTATTTGTATAGGCATAACTATAATAGTTAGACATATGCTATCGCGGACTTTTTGGATATTAATACGTTCTATATTAAATAGTTTTCGCAACGCACGCGATTAAAGAATTCTACGATTAAATTTTTCACACTATTACAATTTTTTTGGAGCTGTGATAGCCCCGCTGGGCTGTTTCCCTCGAAAGAGTCGCACGGTCTCACCGCTGTGAGACCGTGCGACTCTTTCGGGAAACACGAGTTCAAACCCGGGCAGGCACCAATGAGTTTTTCTATTAAAACTCACGTGTCTAATTGATAATTGCAATTTATCACACGCTTTTCGGTGAAGGGAAACATCGTGAGGAAACCTGCATATTTCTAGAGAATTCTGGAGATATGTGAAACCTACCAATCCGCATTGGAGCAGCGTGGTAGGTCTTAGCTCCAACCCTTCTCTCCAGAAACGGAGAGAGGAGGCCTTTGCCCAGCAGTGGGATTGTAACAGGCTGCTACTTTACTTTTACTTTACTACTTTACAATTTTGTTACAAATCCCTATTTTTTTTTTAATGGCCTATGTTGCACAGTGAAGAAGCAGCTTTCCAATGGTGAAAGAATTTTTGAATTCGGTCCAGTAGTTTTTACGTGAAAACATAACAAACAAACATACAAATCTTTCCTCTTTATAATATTAGTATAGACACATCATTAAAATAGCAAAAATGTTTAGGCAATTACTCAACGTTTGATTACCTAACCACTGACCTACTAAATTATTACATTGTTACTAAACAAGGATCGTAGTTAATTTGGTGTTTTAATGTTGATCGGATAGATTAAGTATTTTGTGTTGGATTCTTCCCTCATATAATTAATTTCCTCACAAAAGCAGCCACTGAGTTTCTTGCCAGTTCCTCTCATTGGATGAGTGTTCCGAACTGTTCATAGAATCGTTCTGGCATTGATTTGATGTAACTATTTATATTAAATATGCAAAGATATATGTCCCGACCTGGTATATGCCGACCTTGTCCCCCGGGATACATGCAGCGAAACATCCGCCCTAACTCCTCGGCTTGGATACGTCCAGCTGGCGTCAGCTCGCCGCCCCATTTCAATATCAGCACAAGCGAAGGTTCCCCTTCGCAACCTACTGCGACAGTCCAATTTTATCCCGTAATCCATAAATTCACGCGAACCCTTGACCCTCAAGGGTCCCTTTGACAAGGTGGGAGAGGGTGAACGAATTTCTGACATTCGTTTTTAGATCATGTTATTTACTATATAATTATTATACCTATGATTTGTATAACATTTTCTTAGTTTTAAAATTCCCCATTGAATACAATAAATCATTTTGTAATAATAACTAACATTTATTGTTCGTGACGAAAACATTTTCATTTATCATGAATTTGTGCACGTGGTGCTCATATGACGTTTGAGGGCTTAAGGGTATATTTTTGTTTATTAGTGGAATATTGAACTTTATAAAAAGCCCCTCTGCGAAAGACTACCACCAGTAACGAATACTATACTAAAAAGACTCGGCTCTCTGAGGACCTTGTGAGCAGAAGCATAGCTAAGTAACCCTAGGCCCCGGAGAAATTAAACTAGGGCCTCAAAGAAAATATTTAAAATCATTTGTTTGTGTTGAAGTCACGTTCCAAGAATAAGTCCTACCATAAACTTTTAGAAAACGATTCAATTGCACTGCAATTCAAAGTCGGTACCTAAACTGAATCGTTTTCTTTTCGTACTATGAAGTGTTTTTAGCGCATTTGGATCCCACACCTTCTGTATAAATAAGAGCGAATGAAATGCGTTTGCGATACAATTTAGGATTTAATTCGGCAACAACTTAAAATGTGCGGCTTTAACACGTTATGATACGAGAAAGCAAAACAATTCAGTTTAGGTCTTCAATTCAGTCGCAATAAGAGTTCATGTTAAGCCTGTTTGTTTCAAATGTGGACAAAACTTTCGCTAGTTAAATTTATAGTTTGTAAGTCAAGTCCGAGGGCTTCGGGACACTGCCCCGTCCTGCAGGCTTACCATGAACTCTTATTGCGACTCAATTGAAGACATAAACGAAATTGTTTTGCTTTTTCATACCATGACGTCTTAAAAACGCACACTTTAAGTGGTTGTCGAATGAGCGTTCGGAATTTGTCCTAAGTATATGTGAGTAAAAGAGACAAGAGTTATCTATAGTTCATATAACGTTACACTTTTCAAACATTACGACCCCAATACAATTTACACTTCATGGTAAGAATTTCATGCATTAAAAACATGAATTTCTATAAAAATAAAACTCATGTGGGCAAGCAATACACACAACTAGGTAAGTTTTAACATTCTATTTAAAACAGATGTGAAAACCAAAAATATAGACGTTAGTCAGATTGCGTCTGTCATAAGGAGAAATATGGATTTCATTAAAGTTCTAAATCACGTTGAAGTAATTATGAGAAAAAGTTTGAAAAAGAAAAACATAAGTACTAATTAATATAAAACTATTTACTATGCAATATGACTGTTTGCTATAATAATTAATGAAAATTCAAAAGTGATTCGTGATTCAATTTGTGTGATGTTTTGTGAATCAATAAATTATTTAATTTTATATTGGAAGACAATAAACAAGTGATTAAATAAAATATAAATAAACAACTGATCCAGTCGTGGTTTTAAGGTAAACTGCGCAACTAAGTAATTAGTTCACAATATTATGCTACATGGTTTCGGTTCTAAGATATTGAATATTTAAAAAAGGTTAGACATTATAAATTTTAACGTAATAGAGTTTTCACATCAGGTAAACGTAAAGTGACATGTAAAATAAAATTTCGAAAAATCTCTTTGCAACTTAAACTCAGCAGTTTTGACGTGGAATCTAGCTGTTGATGATGCTTCGATTACTGCGCGAAACGACTGTAGAAATTGTGGTAGTGAATGTGTGGAACGACAGTGTAATGCGGTGAATTGTAGTGCACCCGTAAGTCGAAGTGTAAGTCGACCCGCCGTGTGGTATCCGGCTGAGTAGAATAGACCACCCTCATTTCTTACCAAGGTGTCGTAAAAGGCGACTAAGGTAAGTCGACCTGTCGTGTGGTATCCGGCTGAGTAGAATAGACCACCCTCATTTCTTACCAAGGTGTCGTAAAAGGCGACTAAGGTAAGTCGACCCGGCGTGTGTTATCCGGTTGCGTAGAATAGACCACCCTCTTTCTTACCGAGGTCGTAAAATACGACTCAGGTAAGTTGACGTCAGGCGGGCGGCCGGTCGTAAAATACGTAGCCAAATCATGTGATAACGTGTTTGTAATATGTTGTGCCGACCCCACTTAGAATGGGATAAGGGCAGGAGGATGATGATGGTAATGGTAGAATACATTG
Organism: Morpho deidamia; assembly: GCA_947086505.1. NCBI lineage: Eukaryota > Metazoa > Arthropoda > Insecta > Lepidoptera > Nymphalidae > Morpho > Morpho deidamia. The sequence goes on from CAMTZC010000015.1 coordinate 5,613,151, forward strand.
GACAACAATTGTTCTTATGACATCGATAATTTTACTGTATTCAGTTCAAGGAAACAGGTATTCTTACAGTGGCTTCACAGTATATTTTTAGTAATTTAATTTTTGTACATATGAATATAAATAATTATAAAAGGATTGGCGACGTATATAATAGACAAAGTAGGAACCGACATAAGCTTGCGGTTCCTGCTTTGAGCCTTGCAAAAGTTCGTAATTCGTTTGTGGGTTTGGGTATAAGATTCTATAATAAAATTCCACAATCTACTTCAACTTTACCATTACAGCAGTTTAAAAACTATTAAAAAAAGGCTAATTCAAAAAGCCTATTATACTATTGAAGATTACCTAGACGATAAGAATGCGTGGATATAGCTACTCTTCGACCCTGTACAAGACATTAATAACTATATGTAACTAGTGATACGAATTATTCTTTGAAAAGAGCAATCGCCGAGTTTCTTGCTGGTTCTTCTCGGTAGGAACAGCTTTCCGAACCAGCAGTAGATGTAGATGTTGACGATTCAAAAGCACTTGTTTACAAGTTAACTTGAATAAAGAATATTTTGAATTTGAATTTGTATTTACAATAAATATGATTTGATTTGAATTTGAATATGTCACAGTGCATAGTAATGGTAAGCGGTAGGTAAGTGATGGTGGGCAGACCGTGCGTGGCGGGCGTGTTACCGTCGTCAGAGCTGGAGCCCCGCGGCCGGCCCCGCGGCTGGTACTTCATCTGCACCTTACGGTTAATTCCTGAGAAGTGGCCGTACCTGCCATAAAATCAAATTCAAATTCAAAATATTCTTTATTCAAGTAAACTTGTAAACAAGTGCTTTTGAATCGTCAACTTTACTGCTGGTTCGGAAAGATGTTCCAGAAGAGCCAGCAAGAAACTCGGCGGTTGCTCTTTTTAAAATATAAATCTTAGAACTCGTTACATTTATTTATTACTGTCTTGTACAGAGTAGAAGCGCACCTATATCCACACATCCTTATCATCTAAGTAATCTTCAACAGTATAGTAGGCTTTCTGTATCAGCCTCTTTCAAATTAAACTCATCAATTAATAATTAATTAATTAATTAATTTAATAATTAATTATTCATTATTAATTAAATTAATTGTTACATACTATTTGTATACGCGTGGTATCTGGCTGAATGAGCCGTCTGGTATCCGGCTGAATAGAATAGAACACCCGCATTTTTTACCGAGGTGTCGGGAAAGGCGACTACGGTAAGTCGACCCGCCGTGTGGTATTCTTGCCAAGAAGTCGTAAGAGGCGACTAAGGTATGTACCGTATGGTATCCGGCTGCATAGAACAGACCACCCTCATTACTTACCGAGGAGTCGTAAGAGGCGACTAAGGTATGTGCCGTGTGGTATCCGGCTGCATAGAATATACCACCCTCATTTCTTACCGAGGAGTCGTAAGAGGCGACTAAGGTATGTGCCGTGTGGTATCCGGCTGCATAGAATAGACCACCCTCATTTCTTACCGAGGAGTCGTAAGAGCCGACTAAGGTATGTGCCGTGTGGTATCCGGCTGCATAGAATAGACCACCCTCATTTCTTACCGAGGAGTCGTAAGAGGCGACTAAGGTATGTACCGTGTGGTATCCGGCTGCATAGAATAGAACACCCGCATTTTTTACCGAGGTGTCGGAAAAGGCGACTACGGTAAGTCGACCCGCCGTGTGGTATTCTTGCCAAGAAGTCGTAAGAGGCGACTAAGGTATGTACCGTATGGTATCCGGCTGCATAGAACAGACCACCCTCATTTCTTACCGAGGAGTCGTAAGAGGCGACTAAGGTATGTGCCGTGTGGTATCCGGCTGCATAGAATATACCACCCTCATTTCTTACCGAGGAGTCGTAAGAGGCGACTAAGGTATGTGCCGTGTGGTATCCGGCTGCATAGAATAGACCACCCTCATTTCTTACCGAGGAGTCGTAAGAGGCGACTAAGGTATGTACCGTGTGGTATCCGGCTGCATAGAATAGACCACCCTCATTTCTTACCGAGGAGTCGTAAGAGGCGACTAAGGTATGTACCGTGTGGTATCCGGCTGAATAGAATAGACCACCCGCATTTTTTACCGAGGAGTCGTAAGAGGCGACTACGGTATGTACCGTGTGGTATACGGCTGCATAGAATAGACCACCCTCATTTCTTACCGAGGAGTCGTAAGAGGCGACTACGGTATGTACCGTGTGGTATCCGGCTGCATAGAATAGACCACCCTCATTTCTTACCGAGGAGTCGTAAGAGGCGACTAAGGTATGTGCCGTGTGGTATCCGGCTGAATAGAATAGACCACCCGCATTTTTTACCGAGGTGTCGGAAAAGGCGACTACGGTAAGTCGACCCGCCGTGTGGTATCCGGATGAGTAGAATAGACCACCCTCATTTCTTATTTTTAACGTGTAAATAGTTATTGTGAGTTAACCATAAGATATGCTATCGCGGACTATTTTGTAGTATTTTTGTCGATCTACATTTCTCTACTATATTACTTTAGTGTATCTCTTTTTGATAACGCGGCGCACGTGACTAAAGCTGCCAGTAGGCTATGGAATAAACTGCCCGTTTCCTTTCGTAAATTAAAAACAATATCTTAACATTTAAACAAAACATTAAATAAAAAATTCTCAGCCGATATTAATATATGATAATAAATATATTTTATTCTATTTATTATTTTATTATATTTATTTTATGTACTATAATATTATTTTATTATTTCGTATTACTTTTAATTCCATTTTTGTTTCTTAATTAAAGTTTTCTGTATTTTAAGTTTTATTTTAATTTTATTTTTACCGATACTTACATCTCCAATACGCTCTTGAGTTGTTCAAGTTTGCCCTGCTTTTCTTCGATCTCTGGGTCTGCGTGGCGCGTGTGAATGTCGGCGAGTAGAGCCCGCGCGATATCTAGGATTTCTTGCAGTTGTTTGGGCTTCTTTAATTTAACGTGCCCGCGCTTGAAACCTTCATACTTTTCAAATATTTCAAAGAATCTGTAATAAATTAATAAATATAAGTTTTTATAATAATTCAAATTCAAATTCAAAATATTCTTTATTCAAGTAAACTTGTAAACAAGTGCTTTTGAATCGTCAACTTTACTGCTGGTTCGGAAAGCTGTTCCTACCGAGAAGAGCCAGCAAGAAACTCGGCGCTTGCTCTTTTCAAACAATAGTTCTTATCACTAGTTACATATAGTTATTAATGTCTTGTACAGGGTTGAAGAGAAGCTATATCCACGAATTCTTATCGTCTAGGTAATCTTCAATAGTATAATAGGCTTTCTGAATTAGCCTTTTTTTAATAGTATTTTTAAACTGCTGTAACGGTAAAGTTAAAGTAGATTGTGGAATTTTATTATAGAATCTTATACCCAAACCCACAAACGAATGATGAACTTTTACAAGGCGCAAAGCAGGAACCACAAGCTTATGTCGGTTCCTACTTTGTCTATTATATACATCACTAATCCTTTTATAATTATTTATATTCATATGTACAAAAGTTAAATTACTAATAATATACTGTGAAGCCAATGTAAGAATACCTGTTTCCTTGAACTTCTCTCGCAGGGAATCGCGCGAATTTAAATTGTAAATACCACGTATGGCTCTTTTTTCTAATACAAAAATTTTTTCAATATCCGCGCCTTTACCCCATAACAATATTCCGTAAGACATAATGTAAGCAAAATAAACAAGTTTTACTGTTTCAACGTCTGTAAGCCGCCTTATCTTTCGGACAGCGTAAGCCGCTGAACTGAGTTTCCCAGAGAGAGTTTATAGGTAATTAAAAATTAAACGGTTATTATTTGTCATTTAGTTATAATCGCACATGCGCCACTTGTAGTTATACTATCATACTTTCAAAGTTAAGCTTGGTAAGGGTGCGCAAACGGTTAGTACATTCCAACTGCAGAAGTTTTCTATAAAAACTTGAATATGTTTAACCGATTTATTTTGAAATAGCGTGGTGAGTATTTTATATCCATATCCGAGGAAAAAGTACTTGGCAGTGAACTAATAAAAGGTACAAAAGTAATAGAAAAATTATTTTGCTTATTAGTATTTTATATTTTTTTATCCATTACCTTATTTATAGAATTAGGCATTACTTTGCGGAGATCCATAATACAAAAGTAAAAGTAAATTATTTTACTTTAATAATTTACAAGATTATATACCTTACTTATAATTTACAAGATTATAAATAAGGTAATGGATAAAAAATATAAAATACTAATATTCAAAATGAGAAAGTCTATTTTTCTGACTATCTGACTGTCACACTTTACTTACTAAATGCTTAAGTTCTTACAATAAGTTATACGATATTTTATACAAGTAATCGCCGTGAACGAACCCGCGGATATTACTTGTATAAAATAAAACAATATTATTTTCACGATAACGTATCTATGATACTTAAAAACTTGTTTAGGGCTCATAATAAAAATGATGTTATATCCAAGATTAAAATCAAATGCTCGAAACCAAAATATGTTATCTTATTATTATCGGTTCACTCAATCATGATAATTTATGCGATACCGTTAAATATAATAAAAAGTAACACTCCTCAGTTACTTAAGTAACATAAACAATTAATTCTTTTAAACAACTACTACGAAAAAAGATATTTAAAATTCTATTGGTTGATAAAAGGTAGGTAAATCAATTTATTTTCTACCAGATTTTTGCTAATTCATCATTATCCTGCCCTTATCCCACTAAGTGGGGTCGGCACAACATGTTACAAACATGTTGTCACATGATTTGGCTGCATATTTTGCGACCGGCCGCCTGCCTCACGTCAACTAACTTAATCGCCTTTTACGAAATGAGGGTGGTCTATTCTATGCAGCTGGATACCACACGGCACATACCTTAGTCGCCTCTTACGACTCCTCGGTAAGAAAGGAGATTTTTGCTAATTATGTGAATAATAAAGAAGGACGCCGAAATTGAATTTGGAAAAATTAATTAGAACAAATCCTTTATAATTATTTAATATATTAATTGATATATTGTCAAAAGTACAATTTTAATTACCGATTATTAATAACTCAATACCTGTCGAAAGACTTATTGGGTTATTGGTTAGAACTATATGGTTAGAACTAGAATTATTACGGACATTAGCATGATGGATTTCATCATAATTATCCTCCAGCCCTAATCTCAGTCTAAGTGGGGTCGGCACAACATGTTAAAAACATGTTGTCACATGATTCGGCTACGTATTTTACGACCGACCACTTGCCTGACGTCAACTAACCTTAGTCGCCTTTTACGACACCTCGGTAAGAAATCAGGGCGGTCTATTCTACTCAACCGGATGCCACACGGCAAAATTCTCATATGTCCATTTGAGAAAATAATGTAACGTTAATTTTGTGAAATAGCATCTACCCTATATTCTTTCTGACATTTTTTTAATAAATTCTTTATTACTGTTACAAATTTTTTTACAAAAACTATACATGAACGAAATAATTTCCAGATTTTAGGTCTACATAAACAATTGTTTCATAAATATAATAATAAACAAAGAGATGTGATAGCCCAGCGGTGAGACTGTGCGACTCTTTCGAGGAGAACACGAGTTCAAACCCAGCCAGGCACCAATGGGTTTTTCTATTAAAACTCATGTGTCTAATTGATAATAGCAATTTATCACACGCTTTTCGGTGAAGGAAAACATCGTGAGGAAACCTGCATATTTCTAGAGAATTCTGGAGATATGTGTAACCCACCAATCCGCATTGGAGCAGCGTGGTAGGTCTTAGCTCCAATCCTTCTCTCCAAAAACGGAGAGAGGAGGCTTATGCCCAGCAGTGGGATTGTAACAGGCTTTTTTTTAAACAATTGTTTCACCGATAGCTAAACTAGAATCGTGAGATTCTGTGCTTGTATATGTTCCTAACCTCTAATAAAGGCCTTATATCGACTGTGAACTGGCAAAGTGTCCTATCTTATTTTAGTCAATTTTTCAGGAAGAAGAAAAAAACGTGATTATTAATACATTCGCAATAATGTTTATGAGATAAATAAACAGTCGACTTCAAATATGTTTATTTATTAACAATTTTTATACTAAATAATACATGTTGATACGGTAAATTATGTGCAGTAGTAGTCAATGCCGTTAAAAAGAGTTTTGGCTTAAAATTGAGATAGGACATATTGCCGGTTCACAGTCGATATGTCTTACCTTGGATGTCGGACCTCAACTTTCATCTTCTGCTTAGGGGTCCGGTCCCCGTGCCTTATGACGGCCACCACGCACCTTAATTCCATCATCTTTCCAAAAGTCGTCGGCACTATTGGTGGGTCGTCTAACTGAAACGGCACTGACCAAGGGATGTGTAAAGTCGGTGCGAGTTCACGCAGTATCATGTTGCCAAGTATTTTGGCGCAATCATCATAATATTTATTTGAATTTTTGACGAATGAAAACCCGTTGACGTCACACACAAACGATTTTCCGTTGGCTCTGAAAAATATTAGGTCGGTATTAAAAAGTAAAAAAAAAGTAAAGTAACAGCCCCTTATTATGCCCACGGCTGGGCTAAGGCCTCCTCTCTCCGTTATTGGAGAGAAGGATTGGAGCTAAGACCTACCACGCTGCTCCAATGCGGATTGGTAGGTTACACATATCCCTAGAATTCTCTAGAGATATGCAGGTTTCCTCACGATGTTTTCCTTCACCGAAAAGCGTGTGATAAATTGCAATTATCAATTAGACACATGAGTTTTAATAGAAAAACTCATTGGTGCCTGCCCGGGTTTGAACTCGTGTTCCCCTCGAAAGAGTCGCACGGTCTCACCGCTAGGCTATCAAACGGTATTAAACTGAGACTAAAAAAAATATTCAAACAAATGACGCTACCAGACTAAATGGTTACAAGTTATAAAAAAATTATATTCTTCTTTTATAATAAACTAATTGTGCCAACAACGGCTCCGCCCACGTAGAATTTAATGATTTACAAAACTTTTCCCAAATTTTCGAAATTTTGAACATAAAAGTAGTTATTATGAATTAACCGTGAGAAATAGAGACATGCTATCGCGGACTTTTTGTAGTACTTTTATAGATCTACAATTCTCTGCTACATTACTTTAACGTATCTCTGGTTTACGCAGCGCACACGACTAAAACTCCCAGCAAGCAAGTTTTTTAACAAATACTCAATCTCTTCAACACAATTTACATAATACCGATATGTACTATTTACCTAAACCATCCGGAAGTATTGCACTATCTTTTGGTGAAAACTTTTGAAATTTTGAGAAAATCGATTACATAGAGACAGACAGCCTTTTGGGACTTTGTTTTATAATAAGTATAGATATATCAATATATGGGACACTTACACACAGGGTCGTCAGTCCCCAAAGAAAGTAAATTAATACTTGTGTTATTTATGGGTGACGGACAACAACAAATATAATACATTTATAATTTTATATACATACTTAAATGTGTACCAATGTACAAATGTGTACAAATGTACACCGAGGCTCGAAGTACCAAAAATACAAAATGCTAGCCCTCGGCGGGAATCGAACCCACGACCCGCGGAACTGAAGGCAGGTTCACTACCCATTTTTATTATTATTATTTATTGGATATGTTTATTATGTTTATCTGTTATTTTATTTTATGGAGGCGGGCGTTGACATCTGCAGCACAGTTTTTACCTTTGCAGTGTCTTCGTTGCCATTGTATAAATGCATTTGTATAGTTCCTGTAATAAATTTCATTTCATTTCATTTTATTGTCCCAACGGGCCAGTCAACACCTTTTGCATTCTGCCCTTAATCCAACAACTAAGCGAGAGCCGCTTGAGATGTTGATCCAGGCTCTTCGCTAGTAAAACGTTTACCAATAGAATAGGAACAATTATTTTTGAGTAGTCCACATGGGGGTGATCCCATAAGCTAGATCCAAATATTTAGTAAATTTTTCTTTTTCAGCTTTCATAAGGTAACCAACGCACCAGTCAACGGGCCAGGATATTATCCGAAATTAACATAACCGACAAAAATGTAATCGTAACATCACTTTTGGTCATTTAAAACATATTGGAACACTTACCTCAATAGATCAAACCCGCACACAGTCTGTTTGAATGCAAGACAAACTTTCCTAGATATTAATTTTTCTTGATTGGACAGTATAACAGGATATCGGATCTCCTTCCCTTCGGAGTCCCGTTCGACTTTCCCGTCAAGGGCAGGACTTTTCCTCGCTTCAGCGTGTGCGTAATCCGGACCGACCGTGTAAACTTTTACATCGGTGCCTGTGATAATTTAATCTCATTTATAGAAGCAAGCGTTAATTTGCGGAATTCCATATTACAGAAACTATAACAGAACTACTTTTCAATAATCCGCGCGGGTTAAGTGAATGCATGCTAAGCTAATGTGTATGAAGCAGACAAAATAGTCTGTTATAGTTTCTATATATTTAATCTGTTTAAATCATGCAATGTAATGGGCCTCCAAAGGTCCGAAAATCATTTATCGGTCTCGGTACACGTTTTTATAACAAAATTCCACAACATTATCTAGACTTGCCTTTACACAAGTTTAGAAATTATCTTAACACTATGCTGCTACATAAAGCTTACTATACAATTGAAGATTATCTTCTTGAAAAACATTTGACGATTCAAAAGTACTAAAAAAAGGTAAACTTGAATAACGAATATTTTGAGTTTGAGTTTGTAAATAACTAGTGATGCCTGCGACTCTTTTCGTGCCTTATGCTTCGGGGGTCGTGGGTTCAATTGCCGAAAGCCAACATTATATATACTATATATTTTTGAATTTAAATTAGTGTGACTGGTATTCATAGTTAATGTGTAGAACCGGCCATACTAATTTTTTTTTGGAGAACCAGACAGAAGCTATAATTATTTTGCTATAATCCGCGTTTGTTAAGTAAACCTTACACATGCAGGACCAGATACTACACGCATCACGAAGCCCCTAAACAAACAACATACCACACAAGCCCTACACACATTCACTACGACAACTTCTACTTTCATAACTTCTGTACTATGTAATTCCGCAGTAACGCATTGTTCAGTAAATTATTATTTTATTTTATCACTTACCATCAGTTGGCATGAAATCTTCATAAATAAACGATCCGGTTTTCCTCACTCTGGATTCTGGCGAATAAATACTACTCCTGCTACCGATCTGAAAAGAAAAAATGAAAAGAAGAAATCAAATATTTAAAAGTGCAAAGTCTGACCTTATTTTTTTTACTTTATACATACACATTTGCATATTTTATTTGTAGAATAATAAATTAATTGTGCTCTTTCGAGCGGGTCACAAGTTCAAAACCCCGGTTAGGCACCAATGAGTTTTTCTATTAAAACTTATGTGTTTAATTAATAACTACAATCTATTACACGCTTTTTGGTGAAGGAAAAAATCGTGAGGAAACCTTCATATCTCTAGAGAATTCTGGAGATATGAGTAACCTACCAATCCACATTGGAGCAGCGTGGTAGGTCTTAGCTCCAACCTCACTCAACAAATCAGAGAGAGGAGGCCTATGTCCAGCTGTGGGATTGTAACGGGCCGTTACTTTTTTTTTTTTTACTTTATACATTGTAGTGTAGTTCACCTGTGTAGTCTAAACCCGTAAAAATTTCCATTTAATAGAGAAAAAGACAATATTGTTTTTTTTAAAGTAAAAAATCAAATTATATTTGTGGGTGATCTTGTTGTCTAATTTAAGAAGTATAAACAAGGTTATTATCAAGGCCGTTCCGTTCTGAATCGACGTGGCGATGAGTTTAACCAAAATTTTAACCTATTTCACGGTCTATTGTACGTTCAATGCAATATTAACTGCAACTTCGTCTTGCTTGGTCAGATTTAACAGAAAAACTTATCGGTGCGCGGGATTTGAACCAGTGACAGCCTAGAAAGAGTCGCACATTCTTATAGCTGGGCTTCAACTTTAGCAACTATAATTTTAATTGAAATAACTCGAAGTATACTTAATTATACCTACTTTTCTAAATAGTCGTTGACTCCCTCCACCCGCCGAAGTGGGGTAGTATATGTAAATATTATGATCCTCTGCTGATACAGGCTTTTCTACAAACGGTTTGTTAAACACAACTCCGTTCACTTCTACGTGATCCTCGGACTCCACTAATTCATGATCTATTAAGAGAAATAACGAGAGAAAACAAGAGTTTAAACAAATATAATCCGCTTTCATAATATATGTATGTATAATATATATTTCTCATATCTAGTTTAGTCCCATTTATTTCTATTGATCGTTTACATTTGTATCCCTTATTTTATCTTACAATCTGTTCCTTGGCAGCGCGCGATTTGATAACCGCTTCTCATACATACATTATATTGAAAAATTATTGAATTTTATATGAGACTAGCAAAGCCCCGCGGTTTCACCCGCGTCCATACAGATTCCGTGGTAGTGGAAAGTCTACGAAATCGGACTATAGATTTATTTTGTGGATTATTTAATTATATAAAATGGGTATCATTAGTATTCTTGGAATAAGACTTAACTCACCAAGTGCAGGCCCTGCTTTAATGGTAGGTTAGGTTTGTTATGGCATTATTTGATTTCGATTTACATTCTTAAATTCGTAAAATCTTTTGATTGGGATGTCGGATTTTAATAATTTAAAAAGTATTTTACAGGTATTGAAACAGTTATTCATAAAATATCATTTAATGGGATAAGGGTTAATACAGAGATATGAATAAAATGGTTTGATTATTGTCGGCACTTTTACCAACTTTTACAATGTAAAAAAGTAGTTATATTGGTATAACTATAATAGTTAGACATATGGTATCGCGGACTTTTTTGTGGATATTGATACGTTCTATAATACTGTAGAACATTTTTTTGTTCTATCATCAATAGTTTCCGCAGCGCACGCAATGATAGATGTTTACGACTAAATTTTTACCAAGTTATTACAATTTTATTAGGGATCCCTATTTTTTTTGAAAATGACATATAGCCTATGTTGCTCAGTGAAAAAGCAGCTTTCCAATGGTGAAAGAATTTTTGAAAGCGGTCCAGTAGTTTTTGCGTGAAAACGTAACAAACATACATACAAACAAACATACAAATCTTTCCTCTTTATAATATTAGTATAGAAGTATAGAAAGATTTGGAGTAATATTGATGAAATTTGTTGCGAAAGAAGCTTATACACTGGGGTTACATATAGGTTATTTTGGGCAACATAAATGAGGGTATTTTAATAGACGTGAAAGAGTTCGCGGCAAACCGAATTAGAATATTTTTATAATACTAACATCATTCTTACAATACAAATAAAAGGAACATTGAAATAGTATTTAAAATCTTTTGTATGTATTACAGAGTTAATTATCAATCGAGTGATTTGGCTGAAATTAATACATTTTTTTGTACTAATAAATAATTATATACCCTGCAAAATATATATAACGAATATAGATAGAACGCACTATCCGCTATGCTTTGTAAATATAGTTCAACTAAACAATACCTATCTCATATCATTCTTACGTTTATGTAATAAATACTTACGTTTTGGATCTGGAGAGTCTCTATCTAAAACAGCATACCTCGGTATTTCAATCCCTTCATTTTCTAAGATTGCATATACTTTTCTACGATCCTAAAAAAGTACAACAACCTATTGAAAGAACAAAGTGATCACACTTGCTCTTTATTAGTTGATATTTCAGTGAAATATCAGTTTAAAAAAAAAATTATAAGTACTTTAGTATTACTGTACTGACTTTGTATGTCTACGAAATTTGATATAACTCAATTATTTGATGTTAATTTACTAAATATAGTCCCTCATTTTGGTCCCTACAAAAAGTGCCTATATTTTGAACACCACTTTTTAATTTATTGTATTTGCTAGGAGTATATAATGCTTCAAATTAAAAGGTTCTTATGTTCATGTAAAAAAAGTTATTATTGTATGAATCAATTTTAATTTAAAATTATCTTCAATAAGGTTCCGCGCATTAAAACGTACTGAAAAAACGTAGAGTATTGGTAGCTAAAGTAGAGATGGATTAGATATATGTATACCTGAATATCATATTGCATGTGAAGGTTGTTTATTACGTACGGCTTCCTTAATTTTTCGTAGTGGATCGCTTTATCGAGAGGGAAGCCTTTTGAATGGAACGAGATCAGACAATCGCAAATCGGCCACTCTTCAACTGGCTTCTACAAAATTACACACCCATCCATGTATACAAACTTTCCCGTGAGTCAATTGAACGCGGAACAGCAGGCATACCATGAACTCTTATTGCGACTTAACTAAAGACGTAAACGACGACCGCGAACCGCTTTCTTTTCGTACCATGAAGTGTGAATTGCATTGGGGTCGTAATGTTTGAAAAGTGTAACGTTATATGAACTATTGATAACTCTGTCTATTTTACTCACATGTTCTTAGGACGAATTCCAAATGCTCATTCGACAATGACTTAAAGTGCGCGTCTTTAAGACATGGTATGAAAAAGCAAAACAATTTCGTTTACGTCTTCAATTGAGTCGCAATAAGAGTTCATGGTAGACCTGCTGACTTATAAACACAAGTACACAATCCACAATGTGCAGGTACATACAAAGCGCAATTTACTGCTATTGAATGAAAACAGAACATTAAGCGCTACTTGCGACAGAACAATACTTTGCTCATGGTAAATATTTTAAGAACAAAGCAAGCTAATGAAAAGGCATGTCGAGAGTGTTAATAAGGAAACTTTGTGATGCGTGATAATAGGTAATAGTGAAACAAAATGTTTTTTCCAATCAACAGGCACTATACGTTTTTATGACTCAATTAATATTTGGGTGCTATTCTTCAAAAGTTTTTAAATGGTAAAGAAATACCTTACCACATAAATATATGACTGATTCTTATGTATATTAAATAATTATAGTTATAGTTATATATTAAAATCAAAGACAATTAAAAAAAATTAAATAAATAAAATCTTATATATTTCCCTTGATCAGAAATTTATCACAATTATAATTTATATTAATCTTAACACAAGAATTATAGCTTCTATGTGCGTTACTTTGCGGAGATCCATAATGAAAAAAGTGATAATAAAATTATTTCGCTATAATCCGCGATAAAGTAAATAGAAAATATATATAATGCTAAATGTATAGTGGACTATCCGTTTTTCCTACGCAACCGAAGCATCATCAGGAGATAAGACTCCAAATCAGTCAAGTGTGCATGTGTTTTTACGAATCCTGCATGTATCGGGTGTGTAAAAAGCGAATACTTCACTATACTTAGCATTATATATATTTTCTACTTACTTTATCACGGATTATAGCAAAATAATTTTATTGTTACTTTTCTATGTGCAAATTAAACTATCACCAATTACATTGACGCCAAAGGTTGCGATGCCGTTTAAGCAATTTTGTTCCACTATAGGTTAGATAGTGAGCAGAACCTTGAGGATAACCTCCTCTGGAAAGACGAGCATCTTGATAAACTCGAACTCATCGAGACGTGTGAGGATCTCTTTCATGGGTTTCGATTGCGATTTCTTGGCCATGGCGCATACGCCAACCACCACTTTCTTGCCCCCGCCATCGCCGTGCGGGTCCAAAGACTCGCAAAGATCCAACTCGCCCTGCATAATTATTAAATTCATAAAAAATATACAAGTAATGTCTATCTTAAATTACTTACACCCTAGTACAATATAAATCATGCCTTCGTCGAATTGTCCCAAGAATTCTGGCAGCGTTTTCCGCGTTAAATTGCTAAGCTCATTCTTTGTGCCAAAAAAATTCATAACGATTATTCAATTATGTATATCTCAAATAATTGGTTTACTTTCCTTATCCATACAAAATGTAATAACTATAATACTATCTTGATTAAATTATTGAAGTTGTACATATTAATCATTTCTAACTCATTTATTGTATAGTTTGTAAATTCTTCTATTTCAGACCATTGTGTTGGCGACCAGCCTCGTCATTTGTAAATTAACTAACTCCAATCTCATAACAAAATACCATTACTTTCACAGACATAATAATAATATCATAAACAAAAAGAAAACCTAGATTGGCCACAACAAAAACTATAAATTATACTGTAGAAAGAAAAGAAAGTAACAGCCTGTTACTATGCCCACGGCTGGGCTAAGGCCTCCTCTCTCCGTTATTGGAGAGAAGGATTGGAGCTAAGACCTACCACGCTGCTCCAATGCGGTTTGGTAGGTTACACATATCCCTAGAATTTTCTAGAGATATGCAGGTTTCCTCACGATGTTTTCCATCACCGAAAAGCGTGTGATAAATTGCAATTATCAATTAGACACATAAGCTTTAATAGAAAAACTCATTGGTGCCTGCCTGGGTTTGAACCTATGTCGTCTCTAGAGAGTCACACGGTCTCACCGCTAGGCTATCACAGCTTTTAATAATTATACTATAAATTACTATTATTATTTTAAATTTATATTTAGGATTTCATTTTATTAGGATTTGCAGGTAAATATTACCTGCAGGTAAATGGCGTGGCTATGGGTTCTCCAATTGCTCCAGTAGCAGCAAACATCTTTATGGAGTGGTTTGAGAGTGAATTTTTGGAAAAGATCCCTCTGAAACCGCGATGCTGGCTACGATATGTGGATGATGTTTTCGCGATAGTCAACAGAGATAAAGTATTAGACTTGTTAATGTGCCTAAACCAGTTATATGACAAGGTGAAGTTCACATTGGAGGAAGAAAAAGATGGAAGACTGCCATTTCTTGACGTCATGGTCATTAGAGGGCCCGGCGGTAAGTTTTCTACAACGGTGTATCGGAAACCCACTCACACCAATAAATACTTACACGCCAGCTCGCATCATCACCCCTCGCATCTTTCTTCTCTTCCTCGAACCTTGATAAATAGGGCCTTAAATCTGTGTGACCCACAATATTTGGCACAGGAAATGAACCAAATAAGACTGGCCCTAGAAGGCAATGGTTATAACTGGCGCCAGTGTTATCGTTTAGCACAAAACAAGAAATCGCGAAGATCGGTTGAAGCAGAACGGTCGCCAGCTTATTTAACGTATGTTAAGGGAGTGACGGATAAGATAGGCTACTATCTTCGTCGTAAGTACCATATCAAGACGATATTCCGTCCTCCTGGTCAAATACGTAGCCTGCTGCGCTCACCGAAAGATGCGGATCCATTTAGCGTGCCAGGTGTTTATAGGATTCCTTGCGGCTGTGGGAAGAACTACATAGGTGAAACTCGTCGCAACATCTGTACGAGGATATCGGAGCACATACGTAGTGTCAAGAATATGGACACCAATGGTTCGGCCATAGCGGAGCATGTCCATGATTCGGGTACCAACCACTATATAAGGTTCGACAAGGCTTCCGTATTATCCAGGGAAAAATTTCTGGTACCTAGAAAAATACGTGAAGCCATTGAAATCAGCCGCTACCCGAATTTTAACAGAGATGGTGGTTGGACACTACCTCCGGCGTGGAAACCGATTTTTGACACTACCGGTTCATATAAAGACCGTTTTGAACCCGACACCGTAAGCGTCGCATGCACAAATTTCATTGGTGCATCCGACGAAGAAGACCAGAGCGACACGGAACAGTCGGTAGACGCGCGACCACCGCCGCAACCGTCTCCCCCCCCCCCCGCCCCAGCCACCTACGAGGCGCGCCCAGCGAGCTGCTGCACGCAGTTCCCGCCGCGATGACTTCGTGTAAAGAGCTCATGAATAAGTACCCCGGACGGGTTCGAAACTAGTCGGGCTAATCCGATAAAATTAGACGTGAGTATAGCCGGTATCGTTATTAACTATAATTATATTTAGGAGTTATTATTTAATTAAGCTTTTGCTTTCCAACTGCAAGATTCCACCTTTATGAATAAGGTCTCTCTAAGACATCCATAGTGAACAGTCTTGTATCACTTAAAGAATGTTTCTGATAGTTCTAAATATTTCTAGTGAACTTTTTGGGGTCTGTCTGTTCCTCTATAGAAGCTACAATTGTCATTCCAACATAATGCGACCCTAATGTCATTCATGAATGCTGGCCAGATCATTTGGATTTGGCAATAAAACTGTTTCACAAAATTAGAACCACCAATATATTGAAGCTACATATATTTATCTACACTTTCAAGTACAGAGTTCTCAATGATGAGTAGTTGGAGTGGAATGTGTGTTAACAAAATTAATATGCCACATAATCTTCATATTGCTTATTTTCATTTCTAGGACAATTCTAAATTATGGTAGAGTCCAATTAACTACCTATCACAACCTTCCTATTTAAAAAAAGTCAAGATAGATAAACTAAGCATAGATTGTTTTTAAAAATGTGTGATGCAAAATTGTTTTAGCCTCACTTTGTTACTATATGCTGTAAAGTAAAATTAATTTAGCCATAATTTGTTTCTTAGTCAATCAGTATAGTGACTACTGCTTAGAATAAAATATTTATTAAAAAATCCTATCCAATATGAATATAATTTTCAGTACCTAGATTTAGTATGAGGCAGTTTTAGGTCAAATTAAATTATTTTAATAGAAAATCTACACAGTAAATTAATGCATGGATAAGCAAAGTAATCATAAAATTCATATAATTTCAAATAAATCAATTAAGATTTCAAAATTAATGTAAAAAAAGGAAAACCAGCAACAGCACTTTACACAACATAGTTATATTAATCAGATTACAGGGTCATCATGAAATCAAAAAAACATCACAATGTGCATATATATGACATGTCAACTATCTCACATCAGGTAAACAGTCATCACAATAGCAAAATTCATCATCACTTTGCTCCTTCTTTTTCTTATTCCTCCATCTTTTTAAACGCCACCAATCCTTCAACCACTGCCACTCCATCACTGACAATCAGAGCACTATCATAATTACACACAAAATCCTGATAAATATAAGTGAGCTAACAAATGATTGGCCCCTACTACTATTCACATGATAAAGTAGACATTCTGACAAATTAGCATGTTACCTCACTTGTCATTGTCATTATAATTTTAGCTATAAATATGTAGTCTATATGATAGTAAACAAACGGTTAGCAGTCTTTATAATGTGCAAATGTTAACATTATATATCTTATCATTTAAGTTTACTTTATTAATCTAACAAAGGCATTTAGCTCTTTATATAGAATTATGATTTATATTCTCAATGAAAATGTTAACTGGTTAGTATACTATTATTCCCTATTAAAGCTAAAATTGTAAATTCTAACAAATGAGAGATGTTGAATTTCGTATAGCGTATAAGACACTATCGACATTCCATTTTTAATAACTTCGCAACTAGATTTTAAATATTTATAATGCATTTACATATAAAAATTTTCACTTACGGAGGATCTTATAGGTACGAGATTTCCGTCGTCGCCGACATAAAACTGCGGTTGAGTAGCTTGTCGCAACCCTTGATATCCATGTTCAAGCTCAGTATATGACATAACCTACATCGATACACTAAAATATGTATCTTAGACAGAAATTAACAGTGTTTCCTTAAAAACATCAAATTTATACGACGAAAATGGTACAAAAAGCATTAAAAATAGCATCTAACATTATCCCAATTGTAGTTTGACAAATCAAAGACAAGACACAATCACACAACTGAAAACACAGACCAAACAGCCGGGGAGATGCGACGACAAAAACTGAAAATAATAAAGTACGGAGTACCTAACACTTTGTACTCTGATAAATCTTTCATATGTATGTATGAATGAATTTATTAATATCTGTATGTATTTATGCTACGTACTACATAGTTTCTATAATTAATTATTTGTTGTCCGATATACCTCTCAGAAGGCTTTATAAAATCTGTTTTGTGTGCTTCCTTCCTTCCACAGAGAACTGAGTTTATATTTTATTTATGTTGCAAATGGTTTCAAACTGAGTAAAAATATGTAACTCCTATATTACTACTTATAGATACTACGTAATCGATTCAAAAGCTTGACTATGCTTACATAGTCAAGCTTTTGAATCGATGTTATATATGCAGCTCTTAAGCTGCATATATAACAGTAGAGTGAAGAGTCAAAATAATTGGTATACAGATGAAAGTAGCCGCGATGAATTCATAAAGGTCGTCCTTGTCATCATTTCACTTTTTTGCTTTGGCTTAAAAGCCTTAAGGTTTTTAAAAAAAAATCCTTTTACTTATATACTTGAATCTGCTATTATCGAAAAACATAGTAAAATTCTATGTAAAGCAGCTGGTGTTAAATTAGGTTAAAATTTTCGTATTTTTATTACTGAACTTTTAATAATATTTAAATAATAGTGCAATACCTATCACTGAGGTTCATATTTCACAGAGTTATTATAATAAGTAATAACTATAATCATAGATGATACACTATAATATTTTCCTACTTAATTTATAATATCCATTCTTAATCTGTGCTGTTTGGTGTTAATTTATTTGTTCTATATATATATTTATAGTCTGTGATTTTAAATCAAAATTTATGTACCATGTAGGTATAGTAGAAAATGGCAAAAGAAAATAATTCAACTAAATTTGATACTAAGAGCTCATTTTGGCACTCTATGAATGTGTTAATAACAAAGCCACATGTTATTAATAAAAGACTGTGGGGCCACACAGTCTTATTTAAATACAATTCCAGATTATTATCTAAAGAATTTGATTTCATAGTAGGTCATATAAAAATTAAAAATGTTACTGATATAGAAAAAACTGTTATGAGACTAATTAAAGACGCAGAAATAGCTAAAGGAGATGGAAATGAAGTAGAAATTTCATTAATAGAACTGCTTCCTAAAATTTATACAGAAGATCATGCTTTTCAATTAGTTTGTGTACAAAAGTCTGAAATGCTTGTTACATTTAATGATGTTACACCTCAGGAGTTGGAACAGAATTTATGTCCGGCGTTTTCATATAGCTTTCATCTAATAAAAGATGACATTGTTTTAAAAACTCCACATGGTGAGTACAATAATTTATATCGACTATAAAACTTTAACAAACCATTAAATAATTTGAATATGATAATGTACTGCTTAATTCATAACATGTGTCAGATTGGAAATTGTTAAATATAATTAAAAAATCTTAAAATCAACTTAAAATACACGCTAATTGTTAGAATCTGTAATAGAATATGCTAAATTAGATTGCATATGTTTTTCCAGTAAGCCTGGTGGTAGTGGTAAAGCAGGTACATGATATTCTACTAGTGTTGTATTCCCCATGAAATGCTTCATTTTAATAACATGAATTTGAGTCTTAGTACTTGGAACAATATAGAATGGGGATGATGAAAAATCTAATACACTGGTTCTGTGAGTGTTCTTAAGCAAGTATGTTTAAAAGATTTTAACATAATACATGACTTTTGGTTAAAGAGGATCGTTTATTATTATTATAAGGTCTGTTTCAAAAAGACTAATTCTAACTCTTTAGGTGGACCAAAAGAAAAATCTTTGTTAAAACATTCTATGCTTTATCTAAGACTTAGTGCTTGTGTACAATGAAGGCTTAAAAGATGTTAAGACTTCTAGTTTTGTGATCAATGACAAATAAGCATTTTAATAACTTTAATTATCGTTTCATATCACATAGATACAGATATTTCTGAAATATCAAAGAAATGGTTAAACAATATGGTTTTGCCTCAAGTTCACAAGTGGAGCAAGGAATTTTTTAATGAAGTCAATAAAGTATGTAATGAATCCTTGCAATTGGTCCCACATGATACTTACTACAGAAAATACAATCAACTAAAGCTAAAATATGGCAAGGAAATGGTTAAGGTAACTATGTATATTAGGCAATAATAAGTAATATAAAAATAGTCATACAGTAAATGTTATTACTACAGTAAATGGCTATCCTAATGGAAAACACTGTAAGTTGATCCCCTATGAGAGGGACTAACAATCAAATAGGTTGTGAGGAGCTGCTGGATCCAAGCAGCTCCATAGAAGATTGAGGGTATGGGAAATACTGTGGAGAGACCAATGTCTAGCTGTGGACATTCATTGTTTGGCGAAGAAAAAGAGAAGATACATTACATACAATAGTAAAATTCCATTTATAAGGGTGATTTTCTAATAAAAAAAAAACAGCCACTCAATATCACATATATATAATATACAACAAGATTTTTTAACTTTGCCCTATGTTTGAGATTGCCTGTTTTTATAATTTACATGATCTCTACAAAAATCCATATGTATAAAAAATATTACAATTACTGTTATCAATAGAATTTTGTTATTAATTGGAAACATAAATAATATATAGTTTTAGAAATATAGAGTAAAGGTAAAGAGTAAGTTTAATAGAATATAGAATGGATAGAAAGTTTGGCCACCCAGTCACAACTTAAATCACCATTGCTAAAACATTTGTTTATAAATCCAATTTAAATCCAACTCTGGCACAGTTTTTGATTGTAATGTAAAACCTATTAAGAAATTTGTATTTATAATTTCAGATATGGCCTGAATGCACAGATCCAACAAAGTTTGTTTATGAAGATGTAGCCATTGCAACATATCTGCTTCTTTTATGGGACAAACAATCATCTCCACAATCATTTGTTGATATAGGGTGTGGTAATGGTTTACTTGTTTATATCCTAACTATGGAAGGCCATAATGGGTTTGGTGTTGATGTTAGAAAACGAAAAATATGGGATATATTTCCTAATAATATAGACTTGAAGGTAAAGCATCCATAGTTCTATACTGTTTCATTACAATCAATAATTTACAATTAGAAATAGCAACAAAAAATATTTTATTATATAATTTTTAATATTAATCTTGGGTCAGAAAAATAACTTACCAATTAGATCTGTGGCAACAAAAGATGCCTTTAGGGATATATTGATTGTAACAGAGCAGCATCCAGAGCAGTAAACCTCTTCATGCATAACCAAAAATTTGTTTTCAGGTAATGACAGTAACTCCAGAAAATATGGACACATTTCTAAATATGGATTGGATTATAGGTAATCATTCAGATGAATTGACACCTTGGATACCTTTTATAGCAGCGAGGTCTTCATATAAATGCAACTTTTTCCTCCTTCCATGTTGTGCTTATAATTTTGATGGTTCAAAATATCAAAGAAAGAATTCTGCAAAAAGTCAATACACTGAATATTTGGAATATATTCGAGAGCTTTGCAAATCTTTTGGTTTTGATACCAGAATTGACAGACTAAAAATTCCAAGTACTAAACGTATATGTTATATTTCCGGAAAGAGAATTTATGAGGAAAATGATTATCAAAAGTATTGTACTATTATTCAAGAAATTGTTAACACAAAAACAGGATTTAGTCATAACAATGAATTTGCTAAGGAAGAAAACAAATTTAAAACTAGGGATTCTGTTGAAAAGGTCAGAAATTGTACACAAATAGAGAAAAGTATTATTGAGTCTATAGTTAAGTCCATAACACTTTATTTGACAGATGGTTGTGATATAAAGACAGATTGGTCAAATGGCAAAAGAGTCCAAATCAATGATTTGGTACAACTTCTATCATCTAATAAGTTAAAGGCATTAAAATCAGAATGTGGAGGCTTACAAACTCTTTTGAGAAATAATCATCAAATATTTGAAGTTCAAAAAGGTTTTGTGCAGTTAAAATATCCCAGAACTATTGATGAAGCAAGAAAAAAAGCAAACAATAAGGAATGTGTAAAAATGCAAGAAAAAAAATGTTGGTTCTATAACAACCACCCCCAAGGATGCCCTCTTGATAGCTCTGTATGTAGTTTTCTTCATGAGAAACTTTGACATATTGGATTTCATGCCCACAAAAATTGAATAATAAAATTGATGATTATAGGGTATTAGTAAATAAAAATCAGAATAAAATGTAAATTATTTTACCCAATATTTGCTCATAAACATTTCTGTTACCAAAAACATATAAAAAAATATATCTTTCAAATATACCTCTATTGCCCATTACTTGTATATCACAATATGACAATGCTTATCAATTAATCACCATGTATTTTGTTTTAATGTCAAATACTAAGACTCAATTTCAAAAAATTTATTAAGATCTGTCAAGTTTCTTTCATCAACTAATTTTGCAATATCATGTTCTCCCATGTAAGAGCAAACCATTCTAAGAGTAGTCCAAATTGTTGATGAACTATTATCTACAGAGGAGGAATTAGGAAACATATCTTTAGCTTTAAATTGTTGGTTTAGGGCAACTAAAAAATGTTCTGCTGCCTGTCTGTAAGCTCTTAAATTCATACAAGTAATACCAACATTGTATCTTGCTCGTATAAAGCCTGGCTCTAAATTTAAGGCTTCATGATATGCATCTACAGCTTCTTCAGACCTGTCACTATTAGCCAAAGTAGCCCCAAGCCTATTCCACAATTTAGCATTTTCAGATGATACCATTAATGCTGCTTTAAAACAATCCACAGCTTTATCATACTGTTGATTTATGTTAAATATAACTCCTAATGCATTTTGTATATCAGGATCAACTTGAGAAGGATTCAACTGTACTGCTTTTAGGTATAAGGATGAGATATAAGCCTCCAGTTCTTTAAGATTCATTTGCTGAGGATTTATATCTTGTGGAATCAGGTCACTATATTTAGGACTAGCCTTGAGCCAGTCTACCAGAGTTATATATGCATACTTGGGCATATTTTCATTAGTATATGCAGCTGCTAAAGTTATGTACCCTTCAAGTTGTCTTGGATCTAATTCAAGTGACTTCTTTAAAGCAGTTATAGCCAGAGGATCTTGTTCATTCTCTGCTTGCGTGGTTCCCAGTAAAAACCATGCTTCAGCCAACTCTGGTTGCTGTTGTGCAGCTGCTTCAAAGCAGAGTACTGCACCAGGTACATCACCCATCTTTAATCTTTCTTTACCTATTTCAAGGGCACTTTTGTTTTCTAACATAACATTACCTTCAGTAAAAGAATATTCCTTAGCTATTCCATTTGCAGTTTCAGTATTCCAGTAGTCATTGACATCACTTAATTTGGCCCATTCATCTTTAAACTTTTCTGCCATTTCTTCTACTATTTTATCTTTGCTGGCTTGTTTTTGATCAGCTTCTAATGTTTCCCCCAAATTCAATTCTCCTGCACTTATTTTTTTCATAAATGACATAAATTGATTATAAGCAAGTTCATCATCCTCCTTAACATTATTAACATACTCTTGTGCTTTTGCTTGAACATTGTCAGAAGGCTGTTGTAGATCAGATTCATTGACATATTGTATTTGAACATTGGATAATGCTAAAGGCTTGAACATAGGTTGGTATGGAACATGAAATGGCCTAGGGACAGACATGAATGCAGACGACGGTCCAGCTAACCAAGGTGCAGAAATTTGAGAGCTTAACATAGATGCTTGACTAGATGTAGGCACTTGTGCAGTCTTTGCAACACTTTTTTCAACTTCAGGCATATTATTGAGTAAGGTGTTCATATTAAAAGTATTAGGAGCTTGAAAGTTCTGTGCCATAAATTCATTAACATATCTATCAGCCTGAGATAATGGGTGTGCAATTGAAGCATCACGACTTACAATATTAGTTAACTGAACAAGGGAATTATTGCCCCCGCAGTCTCCACTTACAAGTTTATTTAACGACATTTTGTATTCTTAACAACTGCTAAAAGGTTAAACATAAAGCGCTTCTTTATTATAAAATTATACGAGTACAAAGGTCACAGTTAAATACTATATAACATTACACCTGATAAGCCCTAAAAAATTAAAAACATTGCAATGGCACAGATTAATAACATCAAATAATTTATTACTGACGAATGAATTTATTAGAACCTCAATAATTTAGGTACAACTAAAATAGAGGAGTATTTATCGTAACAGGTATAAATACTAAGTACTCAAATGAAACAGTCTGGAACAGGTACGCAAATGCTCAAATAGTAGCGACGAGTATTTTATACTCCCTGTGACAAAGTACTCATCTAGTATTTTATACTCCCTGTTACAAAATACTCATCTAGTATTTAGTAACAGGTATAAAATAACAGTCGCGGACGAGTATAAAGTACCCCTCGCAGGGACGTGTACAAAAATACTAGGCTAGTATTTACGATCCCTGTTCCAAAATACTATGTAGGCGTCTCACTCAATCACAAAAAGAAAAGAAAAGCGCGTTGCATTCTTTGTCACTTTTGTTTCTAGAATAATATTCGTTAGAATGAAAGAAATAGAACACATATGCGGCGCTGCTAATATATTCAGGATTCATTGAACGCATTTTTTTTGTTATATTCTAATTATATTATATAAAGAGTCAAAGGGAAACGTATTTTATTACACTTTACTAACAAACTTAAAAAGAAAACTAAATTTGGAAAAGAAATATTTATGATAGGTTATTATTAATTTGAGTAAACAAACAATAATAAACTTTATTAAGGAAATTTTGAACATATGAAAAAATAGATTTTAATTTAGAGAAAAGCTGCTGCTTTAAAAGTTATGTACCATATGCTAATTCTGTTGACCACAAACGTTAACGTTTTTTATTGTATCTATACCGAAATATAAGTTCACATTTTATTTTCAAAGATATTTTTTCAAATAATAAAAAAGAATTTACTTTGTTTTTTTCTAAAACAGTAGTTGAGAAAGGAGATACAAAAAAACTTCGAACTTACAACTTTCGAGAATTGGCGTGCCACAAAAAAGTGTCAAAAAAAAACCTAAATTTATATAAATATTTCTCATCCAATAAATAAGTATTAAAGAAGCAATTATTGCTTCTTTGAATTTTTATTTGATGCGGTTTTGTAAAGGTATTATATTTGTTCATAGTACATTTAATTTTACACCATAACTGTTACACTTAAAGATTAATTTCGTATAGCACATTTTTTTCAATTATGCTTTTAAACTATTGTTGTTCTTATATTACCTAGTATTTTGTAACAGGTATTTGTTACAGGTATTTTTAAATCACAGTCACAGTGATACTTAGTATTTAGTTTTGCCTAGTACGACGCAACCCAAAACTAAAATGTACAAGTTATATTATATATCTTAAATTACGTAAACCATACTATAAACAACATTATTACTTAACAATTAATATAAACATACCTATATTCTGTCAAATTTTCCCCTTGTTATACCTCGTACACACGGGCGTAAAAATTACGTCGCGTTAAAATTCTACAATAGGCGTTATAAGAAGTTTCGTATGGTATCTTCAGCTTAACGCCCTCACCCTAACGACTAAAATGGAACACTGCACGATAAAATACGTCGCGATTTAAATACGCTGTCGTGTGAACAGATACCTGGATACCCATTTGTTTCAATTCGACGTAATTTTTACGCGCGATAAAAATCCTCTCGTGCTTACGAGAGGTTATTCATTTGTGTTTTGATTATCATGAACTATTATTTAGGCCTAAAAATCTCGATTCCATGCTGTTCCATTAGTTTGTTCTAGAGGTGTTATATTAGGATGATATTTGAATAATCCTATTATGTGATATAATAGGTTTCTCATATTAGGGTATCATACCTATTATTTGGTAATAGGCAAATAATAGTCAGTGATAAAATATGATGTATTATTTTTCAGTGGCTATTATAGTAATCATGCCTATTCCGTGACGTGACATATTATTTGGTAATAGGCAAATAATAGTCAGTGATAAAATATGGTGTATTATTTTTTAACTGGCTATTATAGTAATCATGCCTATTCCATGACGTGACATATTATTTGGTAATAGGCAAATAATAGTCAGTGATAAAATATGGTGTATTATTTTTTCACTGGCTATTATAGTAATCATGCCTATTCCGTGACGTGACATATGTTTTTAGTGAGACGATGATTAAATTTTCCTTCAAACTTTTTACAGGCTTAGGACTGTCAACGGTGTTTATGTTGGCGTATTTAAAAAGTTACCTTAGTTAGTTAGTGTACCTTATGTACAATAATTGATAAGTAATCATAGTTTTTATATGTGGTTATGTATATGAAAGATTAATCATTTAAAAATATTGTTAACTTGTCTTATATTACATATTTACATTTATAAACATCAATTGTTTCACTTTTTCGGCTTTTAGCCTTGTTCGACGATCCGAAATGTTCTACCAGTGATTATATTTTATACTTATTTATTATATATTATAAATTTTATTAGTACAAATGCGCGTTAACATGAAACCCGACGTGCGTGTGTAACAAAATATAATTTCTTATTAGAATATTATATATTATTACATTACAATATTCAATATTAGTTAAGTACAATAGATTATCGTAGTGTACACTTGTACATTGCTTACTTACTTAGTAACCATCTCAAGGCGCATTCAAACAAAGCCTGACATGTACTTAGTAAATGAAATCCCGATTTCTCGCTCACAGTCGGCGACTCGCTACTACTGAAGTTCTAAATACGGGTATTACCGTATTAGCCTGTTACGGAATAGTCCCTATTATTAAGCGGAATAGGTAGCGCTCCGGCGATCGTCACGCACACGGCGACCGATATCGACCCTATTATCTTGGACAGCTATTATTTGACTATTGTCTGGTAACAGGTTACTTTTATATCGCGTATTATAATATGGTATTACGTGGGCTGTATTATATTCCATATACCTATTACGAATATATTCATAACACCTCTAATTTGTTCTTTGTCTGTAATTTATGTTTTAAAATTTAAACTAACCTCGAAAACAATTTTTAATGTTTATGTACTTACTAATATTTTATATCCTTCAAGTTTAGTCGGTTTTAGATAAATATTACTTATTATTGATTTTCTTAATAAATAAGTGGCTACTAATATGATACTAATATCTGATCGCTTGATAATATATATATGTTAAGATTGATTATGTAATTTAAATTAAAAAATAATGTTATGGGTGCCCTTAGAATTTGAATATGACTGAAAAGGAATCTAAAAACCCTGCATTAGATAATAAAGTACCTAATACACCAGAATCATCTCCAGACACAGATGAAAAATCTCACTTAAAGGAACTGGAGGATAAATGGCTGGTTGGTATCTCTGAAGTCGATAAATGTTTCTGTTGGCGCCGAAATTAAAAATAATGTAAGTGACATAATAATTTTCTGTATATGTTTATTTTTACTTGTAGATCAGAGATTGTGAAATATATAAGGATGAATATAAGGAATGTACAAGTTTCAAGGCAAGATTCAACCAGTATTTTATCTATGGCGAGACTTTAGATTGCAACCAATGGAAAAAAGACTATAATAATTGTTGTAAGTGGGTTGATAATCAAGATTTTAAAGCTGGTGTAAGTTTTTATTTATTACTAACTCAATTATTACAAAAAGAGTCTAAAATAAGAGTTACAATAGTTAATGGCTTGAAGAATTAATTACACATTTAATAATGAAATATAAGTGTCTTTGAATATAATTAGGTAGCTTTTAATATTGATTCCTGCTGTGTGGTATCCGGCTGAGACCACCCTCATTTCTTACCGAGGTGTCGTAAAAGGCGACTAAGTTAAATTGACGTCAGACAGGAGACCAGTCGTACAATATGTAGCCAAATCATTTGACAACATGTTTGCAACATGTTGTGCCGACCCTGCGTAGAGTGGGATAAGGGCAGGAGAATGATGATGAGCTTTTAATATTTATTCATAGAATAGGTAGAGAAATGTATGTTATTGTTATGATAGGCCTATAAGTAAATGTGTAAAGTAGAAAAATTATTATAGTGCATTTAGTAACTTCTATTTACCTTACTTTCTCAATTACACCCAAATGTAGTTACCAAATGTTTAGTTGTAAAAAAAAAATCAGAACACTATTCTGATTTTTTTTTACAATTTTCAAAAAGGCTTATTTTTTGCAAAACACGCAGTCCTCAATTACGATAGTTTAAAAAATATATTAGTAGTTCCAGTAAATGAAAAATTGAATCCTTTCATTCAACTAAACACCAAACATCTTGACACATTTATAGATTATGTATCAAAATTATTAGAAATTTGCTAATTTGATAACAAATTTATGTCACATATTTTATATTTTATTTACACAAAAATTATACTATTATAGTCTCTTTATAGGAAGCAGTAATTGCTAGTGAGCAGCTTCGTAGGCTCCAAAGACTGAGTGCACATTATCAGAATGATGTTTGGAAGAAAAGAGACACACCACCAGCTGATTGGGACAAACCTTTACCGGAATGGATGGTCAAGAGAGATGAAAATACATATCTTGCGTATAAAGCAAAAGAGATGAAAGAAGGAAAGGATCAAGATAGTAATAATAGTTTGTGTTGCATTATGTAGTACTTGTATGTTTATAGTCAAACAATTATGACCTCATTATTGAATAGTATTAAGGCCATCAACAATCTTATATTGAATGAGACAATGTAAATGTTAGTATAAATAAATAATATTTGTACGATGATTGTTTATATTAATTTCTAGTAGGAATTCATCATAGGAATAATAAATAATTTATTATTCAAAAAAACTGTTATTGTTGCTTTCATTTGTTATGGAAACTGGTTTATTAGGCTATGGCTATATATTGCAGTGTCAGTATTATTTTTAAATTACTAAATTAATAAGTCTTTAAGCAGTCAACAATATAGTTAAAAATAGTTAAAAATTGCTGTCAGTAAGTCTTGGTCTGAATCACACTAAGATTTTATTCAGATGTGGGTTGAGACTCTTTGCTGTTAGGTATAACCACAGGCAGGTATGATAATAATTATACATTATGTTAATAACTATCCAAAGATTTGGAATATTTGCTCAAATGCCTCAAAAAACTAAGTTATCACAGATCAAATAAAAGCTGCAGTGCATGGGACTAAAAATGAAATGTTTTTGACTTAGTGTTTACATGTACACATACTGAACGGTTTTTTCTATGTGAATATAAAAACCTAAGCTGATTTCCATTATAAGCAAATGCCCTCTTCAGTTTATTGTTCAACCTTTTTGTAGCATATCTATAATGCTCATACCTAGCATTACCATACAACCGCTGGTTCTTAAAACTTATATTTATAGTATAATTTTTTAGTATAGGTCCAAATAAGACTTGAGAATTGAATGTTATTTATTGCTTGTTATGTACAAAGTTTTTAGTATGCGAGAAGACCATTATGTGAGACAGATATACTTTGTTTTTGTAGCAAATTGGATAAGCATTTAGAGATAATGAAATAACTAGACAATAATTGCGATACTGAAATGTGTTACAATCATGCAACAAATTTAATAAAAAAAATAATATTGTTCTTATGTTTTTTATTTCGTGTTTGTATAAAATTATCTTCTTTTTGTTTTTCATATCTAAACCTAGCGTGTAAAGATTTTCGGGAATTAGATCTT
Source organism: Morpho deidamia (assembly GCA_947086505.1). Classification (NCBI taxonomy): domain Eukaryota; kingdom Metazoa; phylum Arthropoda; class Insecta; order Lepidoptera; family Nymphalidae; genus Morpho; species Morpho deidamia. Next base: position 5,642,690 of record CAMTZC010000015.1, read on the forward strand.
TTTGAAAAATAAAACGTTATCTTGTATCCTTTATTTCAATAAACAGTTTAAAATAAATAATTAAACAGACATTTCCATTTCTCTTTAATTCTTTATTTTACTTACATTCATACTAATATTATAAATGTGAAAGTCTGTCTATCTGTCTGTCTGTTATAGTTTCACGGCTACTCAAATGGAGCAAAAATGATGAAATTTGTTACAATTGAAGCTTATAAGGTATAGCATCTATATGCTAAAAGTCCCGTTTTCCTTCCGGGGACAGAATTGCTACGATTCGTTTGTATCAACTTAAGTATTCTCTCGATTAGTTATAATATAAATAATTAAAGTATCATGCAAGGAGTCACAACTTATCGATAACACACTGATAAGACCAAATTAACGAACCTTTGTCACGAATAATAATATTGTATCTGTTTACTTTGTAAATATCTGGTACATTCGCAAATAGTACATTTGTGTCCGTTTCACTGATGAGCCGCGTGTTGTGTCGCACTGTAGTGGCTTTCCGTTTAAGATTGCCAATGGCTAGAAACGCGTCGTATCTCATAGATGATCCTAAATATGCCTTTTTGAAAGATCTTGGTTTGGAAAAACAAAATGTGGGTGTTTTTAATGGTAAATGGAAAGCGAGTGGTCAGGTAAGTTTAGCATTCGTATTGAATATTTATTTCTTGTATTTTGTAGCGATAACCCCTTTTCAAACGGTAGACATCTATAATATACACATGTCTCTTCTATAGATATACATTTAGTTATCCATTAATGCTCATAAACGCTACACGACAAGCAAATTGATGATTGATCCAGTGCAAAGAAGTACTTGCGCTTATCAGTTGGAGGAATGGTTATGCCACCATTTTAACATTTCTTAATCCGCTCAATCCCTACTGAGCTATTACAACTAGAAACACGTAATAGACACACACAGCATCTTCGCCGGCGAAGACGAGGTCCCAGTTTTCTAACGTCGGTTGAAGGTGGCTTCTCGCCATCCGTCCGTAATGACTAATCAAAGTCATACCATTAGCCCTCCACCACGCGTCGCCCTAAGCCGTGGTCCGGCTTCACAGGAAGCACCCTTAAGACGACGTTCCCCGACACTAGTAGAGCTTCTGCGATCTACTCTCTTTATTTCGCAACCTCGGTAATGCTTCTGCGCTCGCCCGTCCCGCCCGGTGATGCTGTAAAAGACTCCAGGGCTAACAAAATACAGTCAGTTCGAAAAAAAATGCCACCATTAGTAAATGGCCCTAGAAGGAACTAGAAGTAAATATGGCAACTATCTATACATATAAAATAACGCAAACCAAAAATGTTTACCATTAAAACAAAGTATTATGTCGCAAGGTACGGAGTTAGCTGAAAACAGACAAAGGTCCTACAACTTAGAACCCGCTAATTTCAAAAGAATAATGGAAATAATAAGCCAAAGCTTCATTGCAATTTCTATCTAAATCAATTAATTTATAAATTAATAACACCATAAAATTCTAGATAAACGAACCTCGTAACTGACGTCTAACTTATGTTATTATACAGTTATATTATGTTTTCCTGATGCAACAACACTTTATTTTCAGCTGATTCAATCTTACAGTCCAGCTAACTGTAAAGTAATAGCAGATGTGCAGTCCGCCAGTGTAGCTGACTACGAAGATTGTGCGAAAGCCGCTCAAGATGCATGGCATGTGTGGGCTGAACTACCCATTCCTGCGAGAGGAGAGATCGTCAGACAGATCGGAGATGCTCTTAGGGAAAAGCTGCAGCCTCTTGGACAATTAGTGTCATTGGAAATGGGTATAAATTATATAAATTACTTTGATAGCGAAAGGGACTATACCTATCCTTGCTTTAAAAATATTCATTGTTATTATCAACTAGCTGTTCCAGCGGCTTCGACCGCGTGGAAATTGCGTGTCACAATTTTTTTCTAGAATTCAAATTTTAAACATAAAAGTAGTTATTGTGAATTAGCTATAATAGATAGAGACATGCTATCCCGGACTTTTTTGTAGTATTTTTATAGATCTACAATTCTCTAGTGCATTACTTTAGCGTAACTCTGCTAGTTTACGCAGCACATGCGACTAAACCTCCCAGCAAGCACGTTTTTTAACAACTGCGCGATCTCTTCAACACAATTTACATAATACCGATATGTACTATTTACCTAAACCAACTGGAAGTATTGCTCTATCTGTACGTGAAAACCGTACAAAAATTCGTTCAGTAGATTTTGAGAAAATCGATTACATACAGACAGACAGCTTTTTGGGAATTTGTCTTATAATAAGTATAGATTATAATATTTGTTAAGAAGTGTGTTAATGCACGGGCACAGTTCTTATCATTAGCACTGTAGGTGTATTTATTTATACGGTTCAGGCCACTAGATTGAAATAATTTACTTTACATAGGTACACAAACTCTTGTTTTTGCATTCATTCTTGCTTGATTAAGTAGTGATGTCGCGTAGTTTACAGCCGCAATAACCTTCAAATACTTTCTATACCATAAAAAAATTCTATAAAACATGAATATTTTATATAGGTTTATATTTTACCTACCTTATATTGTATATACGTTTTGTATTTATATAAATAATCAATAAATAAATATATGGGACACTAACACTACGTGTGTTAGAGAAAATCTTTGTTATGCTCAAGGTACAGTGTACTTACTATCCGTGTTTATACCTTATTCATGCAGGACTCGTAAACCGCATACATTGTAAACCGCCACCACTACCACGCAACATAATTAGCACTGCATCCATTCACTACCACAATCTCAACAATCGTTCGTCACGTAACCGAAGTATCATCAGGGGATAGAACAACACGAAATCGCAAATTGACTGATCTGTAATTTTGTTTTGCATCAGGTAAAATCCTTCCAGAAGCGATAGGAGAAGTAGTAGAATATATCCACGTTTGCGACTTAGCCCTAGGACTTTCTCGCACGTTGCCAAGCACAATATTCCCTTCGGAGCGACCTGGACACGTTCTCATTGAAAAGTGGAATCCACTTGGTTTGATTGGCGTTATCACGGCGTTCAACTTCCCAGTTGCCGTCTTTGGTTGGAACAGCGCTATTGCTATGGTATGATTATAATTGTTATAAGTCTATTCACATTTTGGATATAACTACCTTTTATAATATTATTTTTGTCGGTATATAAAGTATATGTTACATTCTTCTGTAATGCAATATATATTATTTTTTATATATTGGTTGTAATAGCAGAAATATGTTTGGACCAATATTACGAGGGTGAAAGAGGTGGTATTTTCTAACATTCGAACATATTCTTTCTATACCAGATGGATATATTAGGTCCTTACATATAAAATTGGCGTTTTCTATGGGAGGAACATAAAGTAGTTTTTTTTTAATGAAATATATTTAATTAATCAAAGTATGTACCATTGCTATGTAATGCACTTTTGCCATCTCATAGGTAGTTCATTGATCCCCTTACTAAAAAAACCATTCGGGTGGGAATCAATAAAATCTTTGAAGGCGGTTTGGACTGCCCCATCGGAGTTGAATTTTTTTCCTTGCAAGTAGTTATCCAAATTGCGAAAAAAATGGTAATCTGTTGGAGCAAGGTCCGTTGAGTACGGTGGATGTCTAAGACATTCTAATTGAAGCTCCTCTGATTTGGTAGCCGGCTGTTGTGCAGTGTGTGGTCTAGCGTTGTCCTGAAGCAGCAGTGGCCTAGAGCGATTGACCAGCCTCGGTTGTTTAGCAGCTAGCTTTTCCATCATGGTTTGCAGTTGCCGACAATAGATATCTGCCGTAATCGTCTGGCCAGATTTAAGAAAGCTGCAGTGAACGACACCGGCACTAGTCCACCAAACACTTACAAGCAACTTTTTTTTAGTCAATTTTCGCTTATGGCAGGATTTGGCTGGTTCCCCAGGGTTCAGCCATTGCGGTGAGCGCTTCCGATTATCGTAGAGGATCCACTTTTCATCACAGGTAATGATTCGATTTAAAATTCCTTCATTATTGTGCCGGTTGAGTAACGTAACGCAGCAGTCGACGCGCGTTTGTCGGTTTGCTTCACGCAATTCATGAGGTACCCACCTTTCAAGCTTTTTCACCTTCCCAATTTGCTTCAAGTGGATTAGAATAGTTTTATCACTAACACCGGAGCCTGCAGCTAACTCGGACGTGGTTTGCGATGGATCCGCTTCCACAATAGCCTTCAATTCTTCATTATCAACTTTGGTCTCCGGCCGTCCACGAGGCTTGTTCTGCAGGTCGAAATTTCCAGAACGAAAACGTTGGAACCAAACACGCACTGAGTTTTCTTTTGCGACACCGTCACCATACACATCATTAATCCTTCGAGCCGTTTCTGCAGCACTGGTGCCACGGTAGAACTCATACTCGTAAATAACGCGATATTTCATGTTTTCCATTTTGTAAACAGAGTGACACAAAGAAAAAAACAAAAGAAGAAAAAACAAATGAATTAGGGGGTTTGAAACACAAATGCATGAGTAAATAGCTGTATGAATTTGAGTTTGGAATTCCTAACCATAAAGGTAATATTTGAGATCAAAGTGGCCAGTACGACAAAACGCCAATTTCATATGTAAGGACCTAATAACTTCATCCGAGTCTTTCTATGTCGAAATAAAAAATTAGGCAATAGGAATAAGCGCAGATGTCTAAAGTTACTTCGCGTTCTTTTTTAAAAATTTTTTTACTTCGCGTTCTTATTTTATAATTACATAAGCACCCGCCACATCGTTCGGGTGAATGAAACCAAAACCAAATGTTAAAATACTCACGATTATAAACTATGTGTTTTTTACTGTTCCTAAAGGAGAAACGGGAATGGGGGAGAATTGGGTAATGGGAGTCACTTAAGCGAGAAATCAAATAAAATTTTATTTCTATACAAAATATTTATTCCAAACGCATAATATACTTAATATACTATCAATTGAGATCAGTTTCAATCAGCTTGGCAATAAACTTTGAAAATTAATGAAGTTTTTAAAAAAAACAGATTCGACTCCCATTACACCGATATGAGGGTAATGGTGGTCACCCTGAGGGCAATCAGAGTCAATGAAAATCTAGCACATATCGCAGACATAACCTTGAGCTGAGTCCCACCCAATGCATTCCGAGTGAGCCCATTGCCCACATGAGGTACATCTGAACCACATCTCATTGTTTCTTCCGAAATCGTTACATACTAGGCATCTGTTTCCCACATCTTCTGCTTCATTAATCAGACCTTTGTCTGAGCATTTGTAAAGCGCCCCTGCTGGACCATCCTTCTCGAGCAGAGGAGTCATCCTTTTTCGAGGAAAAATAAACATTGGCGGGATGTATCCGCCTGCAGCACTCATAGCACACAAAAAAGTTATATTTTTTTCCCTCTCCCAGCTGGTCATTGATCCCACTCTCTTCTGTTCTTTTATAGTCAGAATTGTCCCAGGAGTCTGTACAGTTGAAATGCCTGTTTCGTCGCAATTATAAATGATTTTTGAAGAAATCTATCCTTGTTTATCAGCCGACCAAGTAGATCATAAACAGTAGTACCTCTATTTTATTGAAAGCTGTGATCTTATTTATGCTGGTCGCCTCCGGCTTCCTAACAGAAAAGTTATTTCTAGTCATAAAAGCATATAACCAATCACGTCCAGCCATTTATGAAGCTTTGTTAAAATTGTGCTTTAATTTTCAATTTTCAGCATATTCAAAAGCCACTCTTGTTACTTGATTAGCGGTGCAACCATAGAAAATATTTGCCATTTTCTTCACCAAGTTTGCTAGCTCTGCTTCTCTATCAGAAGTGAACACAGCGTATCGTTCTAGATGTGGTCCTAAAGTAGATTTTTTAAATCCTCTTTTGAAGGCTGGAAAATGGAAATTCCCATTGTTTTATCAGCATTTCTTATAGAAGAATCGCTATTAATGAGCTGTAAAGCATTTTTTAGGTTATTAGAAGACCAGGAAGCCTTCTCAGTTGTCTCAACTTTCGGCATCTAGAAAGAAATAAAAACAATGTTGACGCTTATTTTTATGGGAAAGGTAATAGTGATCATTTATGGGAAATGGGAGTCACCCGACTCTCATTATCCACTTCTACTCAAATTAGGAAAAAAATGAATGAAAATAAAACTGTTACATATTAACACAATATGAGCTGCACATTACAATTTCAAATGTCTAACTAAGCACGTGTGAATGTCTTAATAGTATATTGCAAATTATTTGACACTTACCTTTTAATATACATTGACGAAAAATTAGATCAGCGAAACGTAAAAACAAACCACGATCGTATCTCGGAAGCGCGAGCGCTGACTGGTGCGAGTCGTTTGAGGCAACACCATGGGGTTAGGATGGAGTAGAGGATACCATTTACGCGTCGCTCCCACGTACTGTTTTGTGGATGTGGGGGTGATTCTCTCTGACTCCCATTACCCTTTTCTCCCCTATTATTCTATTTGAAAGCAAGCCCCTTTGAAGAGACCTTGTGTCCTTGTGAAAAGTGAACGTTTATTGGTTAACGAGAGAGAGAGTACCAAAGTTCATTAATTATGCTCCAGCGGATAAGAGTTGAAACCATAACAGACAGATAGACTTTCGTATTTATAATACTAGGAAGGATTTAACTGCAACAATTTTCTAGTCATAAAAGAATACAATAGATATTTGTTTATTGAAGAACTTGACATCATTATTTATTTATTGTAAAGTACAAACATAGCAACAATATTTATCCAATTTTATCTAATCCAGTTCCCGATTACACAGATATTAAAAAAATTAAATAATAGATATCACTTCGGCCTATGTAGATAATGTTTATCCAACGACATTGGGACTGGTATCACCAAGTAAAAGTAAAAATCACGATGGAAATAAAGTCAAGTCTATTTAGCATACAGATTATTTCTCTTATTTGCTTATACGAGTATTTTACGTAATATTGTTGGTATTTTGTGGCGCAAACGCAGCTGTTTACTCACACAACATTTCAGGTTTATACATTTCATTCATACCTTACACATGCAGAACAAGTATCTCAAAGTATCACCACTCGTATCTCAAAATGCCGTCACAGCAATGATTAACACGAGCAATACACACAATCACTACTACCGAAGCATCATCAGGAGGATAGGCTCCACGAAAAAATTGTAATGGCGTTACGATTAGCATTACATAGATTCTCTTAACAAACGCGGATTTTAGTAAAATAATTCTATTATAGCTTCTGAATACTATGTATTTTCTCACTCATAGGTTTGTGGAGACGTCAGTATATGGAAACCTTCGGACACCACACCTTTGACCGCTGTAGCTGTTACTAAAATAGTCGAGAGTGTACTCACTAAGAATAACATCCCAGGAGCGGTCGCCGCTCTTTGTGTTGGCGGCAAAGAAATCGGACAAACTCTTGTGAAGGATGACAGGGTTAAATTGGTATCCTTCACAGGCAGTACAGCTGTTGGCCAACAGGTAAAAAAGGATTTTAATATAGAATTTAAATAAGAATACTCTTCATTCTCGCACTTGCGCGTTGCAATCCTGTCGATGTATCGATCGCGATGTCGATCGATTGTCAATTTGTACTTTTTTATATGCTGAATAATCATCGATGATGGGTCTAGTGATAACGTACCAACATAGATCGATGTATGAAATCATAGCGTACTAAATCTACCAGGGTCTAAGTACATAATAATGTTACGAACATGCGAAAAGAGTTCGTAATACGTATGTCAGAGAATTCGAATTTGACAGTGGCAATGTTACGAACATGCAAAAACAGTTCGTAATGCATATGTCATAAATTTCCAATTGAACGAAGCAGTTTACGAACATGCAAAAACAGTTCGTAAACTAACCATAGAGTTCAAATTCGCTTAACGCTAATTCTCTGGAACATTCGACGTGTATCAAAACATGTTATTGGTAAACATGTTTACGATCGTTTCAAGGCTATCGAATGTTCTCGAAAGCGGTTCGTTCGATATATAAACAGACGTATCGTGCGCCTCGACATTCAGTTTGTGAATAGTGATCAACAGCGAATAAACAAGTGAAAATAAAAGTGAATTATTAGTGACCTCGGCAATCTTATTGAACAACGGACTGTGTAGAGACTGTAAGTAGTCAGTTTGTAATAAAAAGTTGAATAGAGTGTTTTAACAAGTCACCAGGTATTTTTATCCAAATCCACGAACCCCTACATAACAATAATAATAATTAATAATAAACATATGGGACACACACACGGTCGGCATCCCCAACGTAAGTTACTTAATACTTGTGTTATGGGTGACGGACAACTGGTAAACATACTACATATATAATTTTAAATACATACTTAAATACAAATCCACACCCAGGCTTGAAGAATCAACAAATTGTTTATAGAAAATGTTGGCCCTCGGTGGGAATCGAACCCGCGGAGCTGCAGGCAAAGTCACTACCCACTGCACCAACGGCCCAGTCAATATAATATAGAATAGGACATGTTTTTGGCTTATACGACTTAGTTACTTTCTTTCACATCTCGACGTTATACCTATCAATATTAAATAAATTTAAAAGACCGTTATAAACTGCTTTTAGTAAAAATTGTACCATATTATAATCGATCAATTTAGCGGACCTATTAAATGTATTGGAATTTAACTTTACTATTAATTTTATTTTAAAAAAACTATCGTTCAATGTGCACAGTATCACATGATAAGTTTCCTTTTGAGATATAAGAGTTTATTACATTTTCAGGTGGGAGTAGAAGTGCAGAAACGATTCGGCCGACATTTACTAGAACTCGGAGGTAACAATGCAATTATTGTTAACTCTGATGCCAATCTGGACCTCCTGTTAAACGCCGCTCTGTTCGCTTGCGCTGGAACAGCTGGCCAGCGATGCACGACTACCAGAAGACTGCTTATACATAAAAAAGTAAGAAACTAAAGAAGAATACCTCTTATTTTAAGCTAACCATGAGTTAGTACTAGGCTCACGTGCAGTCTTCTAGATCACTTAACGAACTAACTAAACTAAAACGTAAATACCAAAGCTTTGCGACTTTTGCAGATTATAGCAAAATAATTTTATTATTATCTTTTGAATAAAAAATAATAATATGATATTTTTAAGTACTTTCTAATAGAATATATATAGTATATATGAATATCATATATCTAAGAGTATATATATATCTTTATAATAGTAGAGTAGAATAGACCACCCTCTTCTTACCGAGGGGTCGTAAAATACGACTAAGGTAAGTTGACGTCAGGCAGGCGGTCGTAAAATAAGTAGCCAAAGCATGTGACAACATGTATGTAACATGTTGTGCCGACCCCGCTTAGAGTGGGATAACGGCAGGAGGATGATGATGATATTTTTAGGTATTCGCTGAAGTGGTATCCAGGCTGAAGAAAGCGTTTGCAGGTGTAGTGAGCAAAATCGGGGATCCTTTACTATCCGAGACATTGATTGGGCCGTTGCATACACCAGCCGCTGTGGAAGCTTACACAAAGACAGTAGCTGAAATAGTAAAAAAAGGAGGGACTATTGAATTTGGAGGAAAGGTATGGACTATCACTCAGTTAAGCTTTTTATTATGTGCGTTTTGATCTAATTTACGAATATGAACTCCAATAGGTAATAGTTTCTTACGGATGACTTACTTTATGAATTATTGTAGCGAATGAAAAATTTGTACCTATGGCGGTATATCAAAGCGTGTAATAGTCACTCGAGTGTTGGCAAGAGACGACTGCTTTTCTGACGACTTATTTTTATGCACAAAAATTACCAACAGCGAAAATAATGCTAATCTAACCTGAGCATATTTCATTTGGAATGCAATTTGTAAATTGGATACTATTCATTTCTTGCCTCGAGTGTGGAGAGGAAAATATAAGTATTCACTTTATAGCCGAGTGCCCCATCGCAAGAGATAAGTAATTAAGAAATTATAGCTGAGGACCTAACAAATATCCCCTTCAAGGATATCATGAGGTTTAGGACTGGTAGGTTAAAGCAGGCGACACTGTCGTTACAGAAGTGAAACCCATGTCCCAAGATGTGATAATGAATATATATAATTATAAAAAGATTGGGGATGTAATAGATAAAGTAGGAACCGACATAAACTTGCGGTTCTTGCTTTGCGCCTAGCAAAAGTATACTATTCGTTTGTGGGTTTGGGTATAAGATTCTATAATAAAATTCCGCAATCTACTTTGACTTTACCATTACAGAAGTTTAAATCACTAATAAAAAAGGGTAATACAGAAAGCCTACTATTGTGGATTACTTAGACGATAAGAATGCGTGGATTGAGCTACTCTTCATCCCTGTACAAGACATTCATAACTATATGTAAATAGCAATAAGAATTATTATTTGAAAAGAGCGACCGCTTCTTCTTGCTGGTTTTTCTCGTTAGGAACAGCTTTCCGAACCAGCAGTAGATGTCGACGATTCAAAAGCACTTGTTTACAAGTTTACTTGAATTGAATGAATTTGAATGGAATAGTCCGATACAGGACCTGACCAGCCGCCCTGAACCGACGGGCGTTCTCGTGTCTAGATAGACCCATTACGTGTATAATAAAATAAAAACAATTATTTAAGGTGATCGAACGTGAAGGTTATTTCGTCGAGCCCACAATCGTCACTGGGCTACCCCACGATTCCCCTCTAGTGAAGACGGAATGCTTCGCGCCCATCGTCTACTGCATAGAGATCCCAGACCTGGAAACTGGTATCCAGTATAACAATGAGGTGGAACAGGGCCTCTCCTCCAGTCTCTTCACTGAGAACTTGGGCGATGTATTCAAAGTATGTTTTAACGTTATTCCATTGTTATTTAATTATTTACAAAATTTGTAAAAATCAGTTCTATCATCCACTTTCTACATCTGTTAAATCCGTTTAACTTAGAACTATTAAACTGTGGAACAGGTATAGAACCAAAATATTTAATATTCCTTTAGATAAAAAATTTTTCTTCATTTTGTAAACATAGGATTTGCCAGGATTATTTTTCAAGGAGGTGCATCTGTACCTATACATGTATAGCACTTGGATAACAGAGAACTAAGTACTTTATTATTCATCTAAATATGAAAGAAATATTTTTTATTTCATATTTAGAGGAAAATTATGTACTGAATTATTAAATCTTTCCGGACATATGGTGCAGTTGCATTAACATTAGGAAATATGAGATCACAGGGTGAAACAATTGTTGAGATTGTGGTAGTGAATGTGTGCAGTACTAGTAGTGTAGTGTTATATTGACGGTACTAGTTTATAGTGCATGCTGTTTACGAATTCTGCATGCATAAGGTATGAACACGGATAGTGTACTGTACTTTTTAGCATTACATATGATTTTCCCTAATTGCGGATTATACCATAATCTATACTTATTATAAAACAAAGTCACCAACAGCTGTATGTCTGTATGTAATCGATTTTCTCAAAATCTACTGAACGGATTTTTGTACGGTTTTCACCAAAACATAGTGAAATATCTCCGCATGGTTTAGGTAAATAGTAAACCAGCAGAGATACGCTAAAGTAATGTACCATGAATTGTAGATCTATAAAACTACTACAAACAAGTCCGCAACAGCATGTCTCTATCTCTCATGTTTAACTCACAATAAATACTTTTATGTTTAAAATTTGAATTCTAGAAAAATTGTGGCACGCTGATTTCCACGCGGGGGAAGCCGCTGGCACAGCTAGTATTACTATAATTTCTTTTGTGATTCTTGAATTACGTAAAGTAAAAAAGCCTAATATAAATTATTTAAATGACATTTCATAAAATGCGCACTTTTTTTTTAATTCGTCAGTGGATCGGCCCACATGGATCTGACTGCGGTATCGTAAACGTGAACATCCCGACGAACGGCGCGGAGGTGGGGGGCGCTTTCGGTGGGGAGAAGGCCACGGGCGGCGGCCGCGAGTGTGGCTCCGACTCCTGGAAGGCCTACATGAGACGATCCACTGTCACCATCAACTATTCCGGCGCTATCAAGTTGGCTCAAAACATCAAGTTCGGTGACGAATAAATGACTACATTGAATACTCTTGAGTGTTTATTTCTGTGTAGATTACATCAAATCGAAATAATCTTTATTCACATAACCTCTTTCAAGCAAAAGAAATAATAAAAAATATTTTGCTATAATCCGCGATACAGTAAATAGAGAATATATATAGAGCTAAATGTATAGTGGACTATCCGTTTTTTCATACCCGATACATGCAGGATTCGTAAAAACACATGCACCAACCTCCACCGCTGCCACCACAATACACAAGCACTACACACGTTCACTATCACAAACTCAACAATCTCTTCGCCCGCAACCGAAGCATTCAGGAGATATACTCAACGACAAAATCGCAAAGCTCTTTCACAAAAACTCTTTCAAGCACTTTTGAATCGTCAAGGATCAATATGAGTAATGAAGCTACAACTGGTTCGGAGTTTGCTCTTACCGAGAAGAACCAGCAAGACCAACCTACCTAGTCATCATCAACATTACCTAATCAATCCATACCTAATATTATTCATGAGAATATCTAACTGTTATGCTTTCATGGATAATCGGCTAGACGAATGTAGACAAAATTTAGCACAATGAAAGTCTACCTCAAATATACATATAGGATTTTAAAAAACCAGTCTTTTCTACAGAAACTTGGTAAATTATACATATTGTTCTTATTGATGTTACTTAAATGCTACCACAATTTAAAGATTCCACGAGTGTGTTTATAAAAAATTGATGATCGGGAAGTTGTGTGATCGTTATTTGCAATATGCAAACCCACTTAGCTACTTATTATTGATTGCTTGTAGTAGGTGAATTGAAAATCTGGACTGACTTCTACACATAGAACTTAGGTATCCTTAAACAGCCAAGTTAACTTTCTCATTTCATATAGCATATGTGCATTAAATCATTTACAAAATAATTATGTAACAATGATATGGGTTACTTCCTTCGCCATTCTGACGCCATATTAATCCAAAGTAAGATCGAATTTTGTCGCCCTTTCGTTCAAAGCAAAACAAAAAATTAATTCAAAAAAAAGAAAAAGAAAGTAACAGCCTGTTACTATGCCCACAGCTGGGCTAAGGCCTCTTCTCTCCGTTTTTTTTTTTTTGGAGAGTAGGTTTGGAGCTAAGGACCTGCCACGCTGCTCCAATGCGGATTGGTAAGTTACACATATCCCTAGAATTCTCTTGAGATATGTAGATTTCCTCACGATGTTTTCCTTCACCGAAAAGCGTGTGATAAATTGCAATTATCAATTAGACACATAAGTTTTAATAGAAAAACTCATTGGTGCCTGCCCGGGGTTTGAACCTATGTCGCCTCTAGAGAGTCGCACGGTCTCACCGCTAGGCTATCACAGCTTTTTCACATGTACTTAATTCAAAAGTACATGTGAAAAAAAGAATAACAAATAAATTAAAGAACACGTATATCGAAGTTAGTTTATTGTTTTTCTTAAATAAATACAATATATAAATTACATTTAACTAATTCATAAAAAAGAGTAGAAATAATTTACATCATAAATCTGGGTGATGTATTCCCCATAAGTCAACCGCAATGTCTCTGGTGTGTTGTCTATGGAATTTATACGTAGCCGGTAAATTATAGAGGAGCTCAGCTATAACACTTCCTTTTACATTCCATTCCTTTAGTTTCTTTTGAATATGAGATCTATTTAAAAAATAAAACATCATTTAATCAAAAGTTTTTCTAAAATTCTCATATAGATTAGAAGTAATTGTAATAGAAATGGCCTGCAGCATACTAAGGATATAACATAGGTCTTAAAGTACAGATAAAGCAAAGCTAGTCGCACAAAAATGTTGCTACCGACAACAGCCAGCAAAAAACTTGGTTTTGTCATTTTGTTGTCATCAACACAGGATCATACTGGAACATATTAAATTTCTCGCAATTTGAGAAATTGAAACTGTACATAAGGCTACCCCTGTCAGTTAAAGAGTTTCTCCAGTCATAGTTATTGAACTAGATTAGGGGAGCCTGTACGTGCCGCAACAAACAATTAGAGACCGAAGATACAATTGATATACTTATATTTGTCTCATCACACTTAGAAAAGAGAGAGATAATATTTCTCATTCGCTTTTATTTATTATCCTCGATTGACACATTTTAAGCTGGCTCCCTTGAAAAGTAACAGCCTGTTACTATGCCCACAGCTGCGGTAAGGCCTCCTCTCTCCGTTTTTGGAGAGAAGGGTTGGAGCTAAGACCTACCACGCAGCTCCAATGCGGATTGGTAGGTTACACATATCCCTAGAATTCTCTAGAGATATGCAGGTTTCCTCACGATGTTTACCGAAAAGCGTGTGATAAATTGCAATTATCAATTAGAAACATAAGTTTTAATGGAAAAACTCATTGGTGCCTGCCCCGGCTTTGAACCTATGTCATCTTAGAGAGTCACACGGTCTCACCGCTAAGATTATCACAGCTGGCTCCTTCACTCTATGGTTATTCTAATATGTTATTACTGTATATCAGTGTTAGCCTCTATCTTTATTTACTTTAAAGTGAAATAATAATCAATAGCAAATATGTAATCATTAAAAAAGCTAATTTTTTAAATTAAAAAAAGGAAAGAGGTAATATATAACAAAGCCATACCTTGTTGTTGATTTGTGTAGAGAATAAACACTATCACAAGAAAGATCCAAGCCCATTTTGAGAAACTTCATATCAACACCAGTATTGTTTTTCGTACCAAATGGTGGGTTCATGATGACTGAGTCAAAATATTTTTTCCATCTAAAACAATTATTATAAAATAAAAAAGTTAATAATTAACTTCAATTAAATTATTATTTATAATTAATAATAAATCATTAAACATGCTATACACTCTATACTAATAATCCATACTAAGATTGAATGCAAGTCTGTCTGTATGATGAAATTAGATATCATTGAAGCTATATATATACAGGGCTAAAATATAGGATAAATCATTTTTTCTATATTTTTAAATTTTTTTTTAGATTTGACATATAAATGTATATACTTGTATTTCTTATTGTGATTTGATTTTCAGCATTATATAAGATGACCCTTTCAGCACCAATATTTATGGTGAGTTCAATGTGATAGTGGAAGCCACTGTTTTGCTATTCATACCATGACTTTTATTTATATAGTTATATATTTTAATATGACTTCAAGAAGAGGTCTTTATATAAAGATATATAAAGACCTCTTCGACGTTCGAAGACGAGAAGGTATGGTAGGTAGATCTAAATCTGTGTAGAGACTACCAACTTTGACCACAAGATTTGTGGTACTTTTGAAATGCTAAACAAGATTTAAGGCTATTAGAAAGTTATAACAAAAAAAAATAATTTAGAATAAGATGAAATTAAAAAAATAGTTTACCAATTCTGTTTTAAAATCTTAGACTCAAAATATTAATTGTAAACCAATGGGTATAATCCCCTACCAGGTGTGATAACCTTAACACTAGATATACCAGCGATTTGAATATATATTTCTACCAAATCAGTCAAAATGACTGGTGCATAAAAAACAGGCTTCTTGTGGTTTCTAGTCTATAATTACTCTTAAAAATGACAAAAATAAAGTTGAACAATATTAATTAAGTTCATAAAACATACTCTCTAATTATAGCTACAAAAGTCATAAAGTCATCATTTCTGAAAAAAATATGTGTAATATAGTAGGAATTTTGAATTGAAATTACACGACCAGTCTAAATGACTGGTCTGGTAAATCTAGTGTTAAGAAGTTCAAAACACACCCAGGCCAGCCATAAGTAGTTTAATGCGAGATTTTAAAGAGAGAATTAAAGAGTTATTTATTTAAATATTCACAAGTTTTTATGTTGTTATTTGACTTCTCAACTTCACTGAAATATTCACCACATAAATTAGGCAATCCTATTATAATTTAATATTTAAAAGGATCAACATGTTCATGCCTTGTAGGGAATTAAAACTAAATAAAACCCACTTGCACATATTTGAGTTCAAAAAATCACATTGAACTTGATCAATATTGGTGACACTGGTGTCTTCTAGATTCTTCTGGAAAACATCGAGAGCATTCTCATCAATATCCATAGCTACAACAGCACCAGCTCCCAACAGTGATGCACCAAATGACAGCATTCCAGTCCCACAGCCCGCATCTAGCACTAGTTTATTCTCCAATGCTCCAAATTGAGTCTAAAACCATTTCATATTAGTAAATTTTATACTTTGTCAAAGTTTTGATTCTAATTTATGAGAATGAAACAGCCTGCTGTGAAATGACCTCTTCTTGAGAATTGAATATTGGAGGAGATAGGAGAGGAGGATATAAAAGAGAATAGAAGAGAAAAGTATGTTGTGCCAACCCCAATTAAGAGTGGGTTAAGGGTAGGAGAAAGAAGATTAGGCACCATTGCCAGTAGTGGCTTTGAAGTTGCAAAAGCATTGTAGGGCTCATGTATAGTACATAAACTTTGAGGCCATAGTGCCTTAAATACATGTTACTCTGGATTGCCAAAAAACATTTTCCTCTAAGTAACACTTTTAAGTCAAAGTAAATGTAAAATTAATAAAGTTAAGAGCAGTAACCAAACTCAACAAAACTCTTGTTTGTCCACATTTATTTGTTATTTGTAAATTTGTGATCATACTGCTTGAAAATTGGAAAATTTTAGCTAGTATTTTATAGTTCAAACCTGTATAGTATAAAGTGCTACAGCAGCAATATGAGCTGGTGTTTCATACTGCTCCAATTCCACTTTAGGCTCTGAAAATCCTGCCAATGTCCCTAGATGTCCTTCCAAGGTCTTCAATTTAATAATTGCAGACATATTACTTGTTATCAAATCTAGGAAGCACTGGTAATATCTGGTTACCAAATGAGGAGTCTTGGGAGACAAAAAAGCCACAAGATGTCGCGTTTGCGTGCTGCAGTGCAGCCCTATGACTTGTATTCACTATATTTGCTTCTGGTAGTTGAGGAAAGCCCTGAAAAGTAAATTAAGAAATTTACTGTGGTACATACACATTCCATCAAACAGCCTATTTTTTGTTTAATAGAGATTGAACAAAATGTGAAAGGAAAACAACTTGGAGCAGGGATTATATTGAAATAAATTTAAGAGGAAATTTAAGTCAAATTACTGTTAAATGAAAGTCCAACAAACTGTTGGGAGCAGCACCCGAAAAACTATTAATATCAATTACTCTATTTGCCCAATACAGTGTTTTTCCTTAAACATTGCACCAAAAAAGACCAGTTATTTCAGTGATAAAAGTAAAATTAGTAAATCATATGGCACATAGTAAATAGATTAAAATTAGATATAAAATACGACTTACGGCAGTAGCAGAGAGTGGTGGAATAGAGCACATAGGAAGCTGGCTAACAGGGTTAGGTTGAGTTAGTGAGATAGTGGTGGCAGTCAGAGGAGCCACAGCACCCTGCTTCAACAGCATTTGCTTCTTTAATTGTAACTCTTCCAATATCTTCCTATTTGTTAGCTCTGCAATACACATTTTCGATATTGCACATTATTTACATCCTTTGTTAGCTCCTATATTATCGTCTTTCAAACAAATCTACTTTTTTATTTTCTTATTAAAAAATAATTAAATGCCAAGTTGCTACTTTCTAAATCATTGAATTTTTTTACCATGATATGATTTCTTACATGAGATGATACACTAGGATTTAATCATTTAAAACTTGATCAATGCGATCAAGTTGACTAACCTCTTTGCGCGTTTGGCTGAGGAAACGCCATCTAATAAATATTATTTAGATGATTTTATTTGATGTAAATAAGAATATCTGATAAAGTTATCTTAACCAGTAATAATTTAATATTTTTAGAATATAATAAATTTTACATTATAGCCTCAGTACAGGTACCTATATAACTATTTCTTTTAAAAAAAGGGTTTATATATTCGTAAACAATAAAACATTGTGGTCGAAATCAAGCTATGGGTAGTTATTTGTCCAAGTCCATACTCCATAGATGACAAACATGGTCCAGGCCGTTAAATAAACTAATAAAAAAAAAAGATTACAAACAAAGACAAATAAAATTATATTTCTCGACAAGATGACGAATACTAATGACATTGAAAACTTTTTCTTTACGTCGGTTTAACCGTAATAAACAGACAATGAGAGAACAGATTGCCTTTCGAGTATGGATAAAAAATATTTTATGGTCATAGACAGATAGACGACTGACTCTTTGGCCCAATTCGCAATGACCCTGTCAGCTCTGGGTCGCGGGTTCGATTCCCGACGAGGGCCAACATTTTCTATATATAATTTGGTTCTTCGAGTCTGGGTGTATTTAAAGTTATACATGTTTATATTCCCTAAATGTCTGTCATAACAGAAGTATTAACTTATGTACTTAAGTATAATGGGTACTATAGCCGTGTAGAAAAAACTACTTTTAACTTTTATAAGAAGTTTTTAAGTATACCACCGGTAATTTTTGTTATTGGTAGTAGTTGGAATTCCAGACAAGATATTTGATGTCTTCAAATAACAATATTAAATAAGCGGGAGGTTCTTAGGGTATCTTTCAAATGTGCGCTCCAGCAATTTTGTCCTACAGCTAAAGTCCAAACTAACGCTGTCATACCATTATGAATATTTTAAAATTCTATGACGATAAGGCAAAAAATGAAATACACCTTATATAAAAGCATTTATTTTAAAACAATGTAGGTAATATACTTTCTGATTCTTGGCAAAACAGTCTCACATAAGCAAGTCAACATTTGGCCTCTATTAAGAATAAACATAAAGACTTATAACATGCGCTGCCACAACTCACAAATTAATTAAACTGAATTATTATATAAATAACAATATAAAAAATGACGATACAAAATTATTTCTGTCTATAATGCAGTTAGTGTTGCAGTGTTGGTTGAGCAATTTAAATTGGTATTACTGCTGTAAGTTATTCTAAATTAAAGAGAATTAACATAACTAGGATTGACTCATAATATCAGCGACATACAAAACAAACCGTTTACCATAGCTTAATAATAATTCACAGACGCAGACGTTACAGTCCACAATGGGTTCGTGGTATAGTAATATGATAAAATTTGAGAATAAATGCACAACAAAAATAGAATTCAAGTTGCCTATGTCTTTTATAATTACAAAAATATTTATATAACAATTTAGAAATTATTATAACAGTTTTCCCCTATAAACAATTTGGAATATTATTGCACGAGCTCAAAGCTAAATCATCGTGTGCATCATTATCAATATAAATACTATAAATATAGCAACAAATCAACACAACTCGTCGTATATTACATTTATGACTCGAATCACAATTTCACTATAGGACGACAACTGACTATACAAATATTATGGACCACAGTAAATAGAATTAGAACCCAGGTATACACATCGCCCCCACAAGTTCTAAAATATATTATATTTTTCACTCTTATCAATATCTTTATATATATTAACGACAAACCCTGTGATGTTGTCGACCTATACATTCCCTACCGGACAATATAGTTACTTTCCAACCTTGTCGCATGCTAATAGAAAAACATGGGCTAGATAAAAAGATTTTATTGATTTAAATGGATATTACATATGAATCTGAATGAAAATGATAAATGAATGAAAATGTTGGAATATACATTCTCAACCTAATACAGGTTTTTAAGGAGGAATTAATATTTGTGAAAAATATGATGTATGACATATATAACGCGCTAGAACCAATAGCACGAAAAAATATAATATAAATGTCCAAAGTTTATTAACACAAACAATCATTCAACAAATTTCCAAGTAACCGTTGCTTAACCAAAACAATCGTTTGATATTTGTCATACGCTCATAATATGTATTATTTATCATAAATTGAGACATTACTTCGTAACGATTATTATTGAGTATTAAATATTATTAATTATGAAAGAACGCAATATAACAGTGTTTTACTTTCTTGAATCCAAATAACCAGGACGCAATATTTTAATGAAACTTTATTTCCATGCCAAAGAATTAGAAATCAAATAACATTGATATAATTGAACAAATTATGCAACATAAATTAAGCTATCGAAAAGCAACTATATTATCCGATACCTATAACACACTAGTGTTGATTTGTCAGAAAATATTACTTTCACAGCACAGGAACAAACACATTCTGGACTAAATAAAAATCTGAAAATGATAACAACATTTTTTTAAAGACTAGCACTTAATTTTGGCACAACACTGTCCCCCGGGGCACAGTGGCATCGATGTTGTTCTTCTTACATACATAAGTTGTATTGTTCAATGAAAATATACCTAATAAAAATATAGATTTGATAACAAGGGCTCCACACACACGTCCCGATAGATCCGGGACATGTCCTAAATATAAAGTCACAAGCAAAAGTAAGCAATATAATTTGTTTCTAATATTTGTGCCCAATGTGTCATGTTCGATGTTTCGTTTCTAAATTTATGAAACCCTAAAAACAGTGAGTGATCATATCATTCACTAACATGGACAGCTGCCATTACAATCGTAAAATGCAAAATAATGTATATTTTTAGTAAAAAAAAAATTAATATATAATAAATAATTAAAAAAAGACTTATTGGAGTAAATAAATTCTCTGTTCCATTGCTCATTCAGTGCTTTTCATAACGGAGTGTAAAAATAATTAAGTCGAAGCAAAGAGAACACTAAATTAAACTACCCTGTAGGTGAGGTGTTTAGACGTTGTAATTGCGCATATTCAGAACTAGTATGAACTTCTTTAAAAGTTCATAATCACTAATATAATTCGATATAAAGAAACTATTAAATATGGGAAATCATGACAATTTAAATAGCTGATTATAATTATATAACCTTATGTTAAGCTATAGAACTTTAAAACAATACTCCAATATTTTATATTTCTATAGGTCTTGCTAAATCTTTTAATTATGAAACTTAAATGTTTCCCTAGCAATTTATATGCAATGTACTTGACAGTATTTAAATATTAATATAAATAAAGCGTGTTTTTCATAAAACAGTGTCAGGGATTTGAACTTTCGTAGGTTTACGTATTTTACCTGTAAACAGCGAGACTGCAGTGAATAAAAATTCTACCACAACAAATATATTTTCAACACTTGTAAATATTGACATAATATATTTTTTTAATCTGGATTGTGTAGAACTTATTGAAAAAATTAAAACTACCATTGAGGCATCACCCTGTGTAAATAATAGTGAAAAAATATAGTCGATCATTTTTTTATCAAAAACCATTAAAACGACTAAGACATACATTTATCTTAGTTTTTTTGACAGATTTTTTGTTCTGGCAATGCGAACTAATTGTCACACATAAAACCCCTCACCTGTACAAAGTTCCCAAGCGCTCCGAACTAGCTTCAATTATTTTCACACCCGCCTACAATGAGTATTATACCGCAACAACATTCTTATATCCAAACCGTACATCCCTAACTCTTTCCCTGTATAAATATATTATTATAGTCTTGTAAAAGAAACCTTTTAACCTTATAGGTCATTAACACTACGCGAGAAATTACAAGAGCATTAGGATACGACATATTGCTACGAGTTAACTTATCATTTGGCACTAAATTAACATATTGCATCTCGAGCATTCGTCACAATAAGTATTTATACTTAACTCTCGATAAACATTATATATATCATTCTATTATAATTACAATTAGAATTTTTATTAAAACAAACAAAAGTTTCTAACGTTATAAATTTCATTGGGCCGATCCATAAACCACTATGCGAATGCACGAACAGAATCCAAAAAAAATAATAACGCTTATCATTGAGCAAATCTGTCGAGCCATCTCCTTTTACATGAGATCCCGTGGAAAATTAAGGGCGGAATGGCGTCACGATATAAAGCGTTACACAAAATTATATAGACAAGACATTCGGCAAGTAAAATTTGGCAAAATTGAGCATTAACGACATCCAGTTGGCATCGTAAGATACTTACGAGCCGGTAAGAACCTACGTAGCGCTCGTCGCTACTGGAACATCCTAACTCTGGTAACTGTAACTTATATATACGTCCTCGCGACCGGGAAACAAGCAGATATCATTGAGTATTTCTATCAATCGCATTTTTTTCGAGACTACTTGAGGATTTCGCTTGGTTTCCATCCAAATTTTCCCAAATATAAGCGATTATCATTAAAAAATAGTTCGCAAGGTTCGAGTGTTATACGCTAACGGTCAATATCTGCTCGTTTCTACAACAAGATAAACATCAATAAAATAGTACAAATTTTCGTAAAATAACATTGATATGAAGTTTTAATATGTGACGAGTAATTATTATGAGGATTAGATCATCGTTCAAAAGAACAGTATAAATGATCATGGACTTTAGAGAATTCAGTTATTTACTAACTACTTTTATAACAACACGGTTAAAATAGTATTTTAAAAATTAAAAAATCTTCATTAACTTTTATATCAAATAATAGTTATTGCTTAGATGATATGATAAATACATCCCTGTGCAGATGTGCAGTAGACCGTCCTTCGCCACAATTGACATACTCCTCTTCGTACAGACACTCTGTACACGCTACAATTACTATAACTCTTAAAAATATTTAAAAATATGACTCCTTTATAACCATCACGATCACAGCTCTCCGAAGACTTTTCATTATCCGACTCGACACACTCCAAAATAAATTCTCTTTTACATTATATCTATAAAACGAAATGACTATATAATATAACTACGTTAGCTCTAAAAATTATGCCATTTTTTTTATATATTCACTTGCGATTGCAACGGTCCCTCGAACAGCACTTAAATGCCTCATATACAATTTGTTAACAAACGTAACGAAGGAGAATGACTATCATCGTAAAACGAAGGAAGCGATTTCACTAATATAGAAAAAAAGTATTTAGAAGTAAGCGGCAGTGTTTCGCGAAAATTCGTGCAAATAGAACCTAACTACAAAACATGTCTTAGGAACCTGATAAATTATTGCTAGACTCCGAGCGCGTTCCGCAGCCCGCGACGAGATAAAACCTTATCGTAGCCAATAGAAAAATATCACCTAAATAAATACGAATCTTTCGGCCCGCGAGCCCGCGGTCCTGAATACCTGTCCCGCGCCGGTACTTTCTTTTTGGTAAAGTATAACAAGATTGCGACAGTGATATGGCTCGCATCAGTGCGGCGCCTCGCCCTCCTCGCCCGCCGCGCCCCCGGCGCCCCCGCCCCCGCTGCCCCCTCCGCCGCCCTTCGGGGACTCACTGGAATCCAATACATTACTCCTTTACTGTGATAGCCCAGTGGTGAGACCGTGCGACTCTCTAGGGACGAACATAGGTTCAAACCCGGGCAGGCACCAATGAGTTTTTCTATTAAAACTCATGTGTCTAATTCATAATTGCAATTTATCACACGCTTTTCGGTGAAGGAAAACATAGTGAGGAAACCTGCATATCACTAGAGAATTCTGGAGATATCTGTAACCTACCAATCCGCATTGGAGCAGCGTGGTAGGTCTTAGCTCCAACCCTTCTCTCCAGAAACGGAGAGAGGAGACCTATTCCCAGCAGTGGGATATTAACAGGCTGTTACTTTACTCCTTTACACAGTGCTAATGTTAAATTCAAATTCAAATTCAAATAAGTCTTTATTCAAATTGGCCTATTACAAGCACTTTTGAATCGTCAAATTAAAATTAAATTGAAGCTACAACTGGTTCGGAAAGGTGCTCTAACCGAGAAGAACCAGCAAGAAACTCGGCGGTCACTCTTTTAAAAAATAAATATTACAGTTTTGTATTAACTATTGTTAACAAACTATTATTAACTATTGTTAGATTATAATATCGTCTAGTACATAGCTGGTCGCAATTTAGTTCCAAGCTTTCTTATCATTGACATAGTCTTCAACATTATAGTAAGCTTTATTAATGAGTTTCTTTAATTGCTTTTTTAAACTTGTGTAAAGGCAAGTCCAAAATTGATTGAGGAATTTTATTATAAAAAAGTATACCGAAGCCCACAAACGATCTACGTACTTTCTGAAGCCTTAGCCTTGGTATTATAAACTCCAATGGAGGCACACATAACAACTCTTGCAGGGAAACTTAGTTCAGCGGCCTACGCTGTTCGAAAGATAAGACAGTTTGTAGACGTCGGAACAGCGAAACATGTTTATTTTGCTTACTCACATAGCATAATGCTATGGAAGTTAGCAAAATAAACAATATGTCTTATGGAATATTGTTATGGGGTAAATGTGCGGAAATTGAAATTGGAAATTAAATCTTTGTATTACAAAAAAGAGGCATACGTGGCATTTACAATTTAAGTCCGCGTGATTCCCTGCGAGAGAAGTTTAAGGAAATAGGTATTCTTACTTTGGATTCACGGTATATTTTTAGCAAATTAATGTTTGTGCATAAAAATATACATAATTATAAAAAGATTAGCGATGTATATAATAGACAAAGTAGAAAGCGACATGAGCTTGCGGTTCCTGCTTTGCGCCTTGAAAAAGTAAATAAGTCGTTTCTGGGTTTGGGTATAAGATTCTATAATAAAATTCTATAATAAAATTCCGCAATCGGATTTTGTCATTGCCACTACAGCAGTTTAAAAACACTGTTAAAGGGAGGCTGATACAAAAAGCCTACTATACTATTAAGGATTATATAGATGATAAAAATGCGTGGATATACTCATCTGCCCTGTACAAAATTGTAATGACCAAATGTAACTAGCTATAAGAACTATATTTGAAAAGAGTAACCACTGAGTTTCTTGCTGGCTCTTCTCGGTAGGTACAGCTTTCCGAACCAGCAGTAGAGTTGACGATTCAAAACCACTTGCTTACAAGTTTACTTGAATAAATAATATTTTGAATTTTAATTTACTTTATACTTAAAAAAACCATTCAATTCAATTGTTGCGCACCAACCCGTTTTCTCACATCAAGTTTGCCTTTGCGAGATTGCTGCAATACTCGTGTTACATCGATACAATATATCAAGCTGTGATAGTCCAGCGGTGAGACAGCGCAACTAAGGGGTTTTCTGTTTAAATACTTATATGTATAATTGATAATTGCAATTTATCACACGTTTTTCGGTGACGCAAAACATCGTGAGTGAAAACCGAGAAAGAAAACAAAAATAATTTGTAATAATATTAACAAAAAATTACCACAATCTGGATATTAGTTAATTTATATAGACCACAGTCCATGTGCATTTAGTGACATTTTATACGACAATGAACGATACAAAGTAGGCTATCAGTCGAGAGACAAGAAAACTCCTACGGTCCAAAAAGAACGAGCACGCTTACGTAGTTTTAAAATGTAGATACCTTAAAGGACCTGTCAGTGCTTTATTACTTTTTTACCAATACTGTATACATAAAAATATCAAGACCTGCCAGAGCATTGTGATGTTACACGATTCGAAAAACACCTAGTTAAAATTATTTTTTAATAGAATTCATTTTATATATTATCGCTTTTTATAATCCTATACCTACGCAAGTATTGCCGGTGATATTGTTATGAATGTGACTCACGTAGACAAATTCTAAACGTAAACGTTTTTATAGTTGCTGTTAAGAAATTTATAATAGAATCACGTACATAGAGGTACATACAAGACGGAGGCAAAACAGACCATGCAAAATTCTTTAGTAAATAAGTCACTTTGAATTATTTTTTTACGATTTGGACGTATTATGTAATTTTAAAAATTATAATCGACTTCAATTGCTTCCAACTATGACAATTGGTTTTATGAAATTTATTTATTTTTATAAATATATCGGAATTTTAAATAAAACCTAAAAATAAGTTTTTAATGACGTTAGATAGTGTAATCGACGATGGGACGTGTAGGAAAATCTATAATAGATATAATAATTACAATAACTTGATAATGGAATCCAGAACTTCTAAATTGTCGGCGCATGATTCTGCGTTTTTGCATTTTATAATATCTAATCACGTCCTATATATAAAGTATGTATTATTGGTAAAGAATTTATGGATTTTGTTTTAGGAAGCAATCTCTTGAAACCTATCTAGCTATTATTAACCGATCGCGATGCATGTAGAGAAATTTCAAATAAGGCTAGGCCGGCCGGCCGGCTAGGTTAGCCGGTATCTCACTAATACTCATGAATTACTAATTATGAATACCACTTACGATAGTTTATATTCAAAAACCTAAAAATATATAATATCCTGATATATAAGTAAAACTACATACGCTGATACCACCCATAAAAGAGCCCGTTAGCCTGAAGTAGAAAAAGTCTTTGAGCTAGCGTACAAAAAAAGGAAATAAATTTTAAAAATTTCACTAACAATCGTAGCAACAACTTTCAGTTACAAGTGAAAACGGTAAATAAAATACATTACAAAAAAAAGACGTTTTCTGCAGTTGCCGTTAAGTATTTAGATCCACAATAGGGTCACGTTCATGTAGTTTCGATACTGAGAATGTTGTAACAATTGGCAATCACCACAGCACCGTATTTAGCCTTTCAATACAATGAGATTATTTTCATTGAAATACTATACGTATATGTCATGCTGTATCATTTACAAAATTCATTGATTTTAAAAGAATTTTAGACAAAATGGAATTAATCGTTACACAGGTAAGACTTTGGTAATCAAGATTATGGCAACGCAATTATTAGGGCTAGATGTCGCCCAATTTCCTTGAGGAAATACTATATGAGATCTACAAAATTCCTATATATGTACCATATAAAGCGGCCCTCGCTTTTTTCACAATAATTCTTTATTATGGTCTATTATTTTTATTTTACCTAAATTTTTTAGTTCGACTTGCCTTAAAAGCGTGTTTTTATTATTTTAAAACTATATTTATTAAACGTTTAGTGCATTACCATTTAAATCACACCACACTAAGATTTGAAATGAAAAATGGTCACCGACTATGGGCCTGACTTAAAACCTCAAGAGTCCCTAAGTGAGCGATGGAGTGAACTATGCTTGAAGTATAACGTGCGAGATCCGACTAAGAACCAAATTACTGATATAGCTTATCGTTTTGCCAACCTAAAGTGGGATTTATTGGAGACATAGTACGTGGGACAGATAGACGTTGGCATCCCTAAAGTGTTTGAATCGTAACCCCGCATTGGAAAACTCAGTATTAGCAGACGAGGTGGAATGACGACTCGAAAAAGATCGGAAAGCAGATGATCCAAGTGGCATGATTGTGTGGTATGGAAGGTATCTACCTTAAAGGGATTTATAACAGGCGTTACTTTGTGGAATTCCATATTAAAGAAAATATAACAGAACTACTTTGCTATAATCCGCGTGGGTTAAGCGAATGCATGCAATCGTAGTGCGATAATTTTGTCGTCCTATCCTTCTATGATGCTTCGGTTTCGGGGCGAAACGATTTTGGTGATGGTTGTGTGTATTGCTTGTGTGCATTGTTACTGGTGGACGCGTCTTGGGATACGTGTGGTGACTTGTCCTGCATGTGTAAGGTACGTGAATTTTGCCTACATACACTTAGCAATTGCATGCATTTGCTTAACCCACACGGATTATAGCAAAGTAGTTCTGTTATAGTTTCTACCTTAAAGAGATCTACGTGCAGTAGTCGATGTCTATCATTGAAGAAGAAAAATATAGAATTGAATATTATTAGCGTGAATTTCTTACACCATACAATTAGAAGGTTCTTGGTTCTACTCATGGAAGTCTGAAATAGATGTAGCGTGATGTGAACGCGGGTTTCAGACCAAGAGTTTAGCTAATTTAGTTTAGTTTAGATCACATAGCTAACGTAGTTTTTAACACCTGTGTGCGGACTGCAAACTACGCAAACTAAGCTATGTGAGCTAACTAAAATATGCGAAGCTAAGTTAGTAGTCACAGTCATCGAATTGAACGTCGCAACATTGTTTGAGTTCCCGCTTAGTTCTTGGCGTGAATAGGACATATTTTTAGTTTAGGAGAGGTCACAAATAGCTTACGATACCTGCGTCGCGACTCAGCAGAGTAAGCAACTCATTTGTTGGTCTCGCTATTCGCTTCTATAATAAAATTCCTCAATCCATTCTAGACCAGTGTACAGAAAGATTTCAATCAAGTGTAAAAAATATGCTTATACGTAAAGCATATTACAAAATTGAAGATTATTTGGTTGATAAGAAAGCCTGGATTTGAAAATCCTTTCAGCATACAAGACAGCGGTTTAATAATGTATAATTGATAATATTTAAAAGATTGACCGCCGAGTTTCTTGCTGCTTCTTCTCGGTAAGAGCAACATTCCGAACCATTTGTAGCTTCATTAATCATATTGATGCTTGACGATTCAAAAGTGGTTTATTTGAATAAAGATTATTTTGATTTGATTTGATTTGATTTATAGCCTAGCTAAGCTGGCTTAGTTTAGCTTCGGAGTAGCTTAGCTTTCGGTCTGCAATCCGCATAAGCCTTGAGTTAAAAAAAAAAAATAATAATAATAAAAAAAATAAAAATAATAATAATAAAGAAGAAGTAATCAGAATATGGAAAATGAACAAAGTATATATTGTGCCATTGGTCATCTCTAGCACTGGCGTTATCCCGAAATATCTACACCATTATATTAAATTACTTGATTTACCTAAAAATATATATATTACGATGCAAAAAGCCGCAATCCTAAATACGTGCCGTATCGTGCGTAAATTTTTGCAGGACGAAACACCCACAGATGAGACAACCGATGGACTCCACTTGGTTTAGGCCCGTGGTTTTCATTCATACCGGAATTCCTAAAATTCCGAGAAACTACAGAAAGAAAAAAATATAATAATAATAATAAAATAAAAAAAAACTTACTAATGTGAGTACGTAGAGCGCGTCGCGACTGTCGTGCCGGGCGGGGTGGAGTGCGCGGGGTGCGGCGTGTGCGGCGGGTGCGGAGGGTGCGGCGGGTGCGGCGGGTCGTCGCAGGGCCGCGCGGCCGCACTCAGCAGGTAGTTGCTGGACTCGCTGAAACAGTTGGACAGCCTGCTTCAAATTGTATTACTGCCTCAAGTGCGCCGGTTAACAGCGCTTACACACAATAACAGTAACGGTTTTTACCATCCCACCACTGATAGGCTTCTTCTTTTAGATAAAAGGACGCTTCGACTTACCACGCTACTCCAATGTGGATAGGTACATTTTTTTTTCTTTATTGTGATAACAAACAATTACACACTAGGATTACATATTTAAACTTAAATGAAATACAAAAGTAATAATAAAATTATTTTGCTATAATCCGCGATACAGTAAATAGAAAATATATATAGTGTTTAATGTATAGTGGACTATCAGTATTTTCATACCCGATACGTGCAGGATTCGTAAAAACACATGCACAAACCTCCACCACTTCCACCACAATACACAAGCACTACACAGGTTCACTATCACAAACTCAACAATCGTTTCGCCCCGCAACCGAAGCATCATCAGGAGATAGACTCCACGACAAAATCGCAAATGAAATATTTATAATTATGTTGGTGTTTAACTCGCACCGTTACCCACGTATTAGTTATTGTGTTAGAGTGTTTTCTTAGATAATGAGGTTATTATGTTTATAAGAGTTATGTTTTAAATGTCTCATTTAGTTGATTTAATAATTTCGATAACTCTGTTTCTATATTGAACAGACGATAAAAAGAATATATCAAGATTTTCAAAATCATTGTTATATGACTGGCATATCCGTTGTGATGGAGCACGTTTATATGCGTTCGTTTTGCAAATTTTAACAGCAAATAACTGGCGTTTTTTACATATACGCTGTAGACGGTGTACTGTGCTAAGACGTATTTCATTTGTTAAAGTGATACAATCGAATTTATGGCGGCAGATGTTGTACAATACCATTTGGTCCAAAAAAATTCTCCTATCGTGAAGCGAGACTAAAGAAAACTTTTTTAATAACAAATTGTACGATGATCGAACTCGAAAACACCTATAATTTACTACACGTAAGAATTTACGTTGTACTGTTTCTAACTGTTTAGAGTATTTAGCATAAAAAGATTACACATATATACTTTTTTACAGGAGGTAAAACATGAGTATTGCAACAAAAGGGGCCAGTATTGCAGTTCTACCGAACTAAAATCAAGTAAAACAGGCACAGGCACAGGAATACTGAAAGAATTACGTCTGCACATTTGTCAGCAGTGGCCTCTAAACGAGTTACACTATGTGATTTATCAAACAAAATCATCATAACCGATGCATTGGCAACACCTAATGCATTGGCCGCCTCGAGAGACCTTTCTGCATCTAGGGCACCAATTTCCGCAACTCGGTGCCCGCATATAGGTTTCACATTTCCTAGGATTTTTTTTTAAAGATATGCAGATTTATTGATAATGTTTTCCTTCACCGAAAATGCCACTGATGGGCATACGCCTCCTCTCTCCTTCATGAGGAGAGGAGGGTTGGAGTAGATACACAATGCCGGCAGGTAAGCGGGTACACATATTCTATTATCTATCCAAAGATATTCAGGTTTCCACACGATGCTTTCCTTTACCAAAGAGGAATAAATGTATAATACATACGTTTTATAAAATATTTTTGAAATAATGCTGCCATGATACGACTTTGAAAGTTAATGTCGGTTTTTATATTTTGTGTGTGATCTGAATTATATGGCGAAGTTATTTTACCTAAAAAAACATTAGTATATTTAGTTATATTCAACTAGAACTCTATTACACCTTTCATAATAACTTTTTGTAAAATGTCTTTATTCAACCTCCGCGATAAAAATTCAATGGCCTCTCATATTTACATTACGCTCTTAATAACACATTACACCATATCGTTTTGACCTCGGCCGACAGAAGATCCCCATTGGAACACTGATAACCCTACCGATCTTATAAACAAAATACGTATAATACAATTTCGCATTAGTTTATTTTTTAAATCTATGATAGTTTGTCGCAATCGATTGACTTTATTTCTCAGATAGGTAGGACTTTTTTAAATACTTCCATGCTACATTGTCTGCGAAGCAGAGACCTCATTATAACCCGTATCTGCTAAGTTGTTTGAACATCGAGTTATAGATTCATTTCTTTGAACTGATACAATAAATAGTAAGATAGAGTTACTATAGAACAGTTTTCATTCATCATCTTTCATCATTCTCCTGCCCTTATCCCACTCTATATGGGGTCGGCAGAACATGTATTAACAATGTTGTTACATGATTTGGCTATGTATTTTACGACCGGCCGCCTGCCTGACGTCAACTTACCTTAGTCGCCTTTCACGACACCTCGGTAAGAAATGAGGGTGGTCTATTCTACTCAGCCGGATACCACACGGCGAAGAACAATTTTAATATTGTCTACATACATTTTTTTATACCAATATATCAAACATATATACCTACTCACTAGCCGATAGCTTTACAAAGTTGCGTGTTACAAACAAACCGTTATTCATGGTGATTAAAATACTTTTTTTTTAGTATGGTTAAGATTCAGTAATTACTTTATTGCACAGTGATTTATGCCTTTACCATAAACAAAATTCAAAATTTTAAGTATGAGAATAATAATACTTTTTAATCTATACATATTGTGCGTACAGTTAATGTTGGATATAAATAGAACTCAAAAGCAGTCTACGACATATAAGCGTCCTTTTAGCTGCGAGTTAACCATTTCTGTAGTATCTGCTACTAGGTATAATCAAAAATAAGATAGGGTTGCCAATTTGTGTAATGAAAGACAAGGTAGGGCTGCCACTTTGTGTAATGAAAACTAAAGTAGGAGTACTTTATGCAATGAAAAATAAGGTAGTATTGTCACTTTATGCAATCGTAACCGAACTAGGGTTATCACTTTGTGTAATGAAAAATAAGGTAGAGTTGCGACTGTCACCTGGCGGTCCTCATGCGGAGAGCGGCGCAGTTCTCCTTGCACTTATAGGCGAGCACTTGCTTGATACGGCTGACCTCGACGTCGGGGAAATGGCGGCTGACGTACGAGATGAGCGCGTGCACACGACGCCGGTCCAGTGGCGGCTTGGTGGGCCGCGACTCCTGGCCCGCGCGGGACCAGCGCTGCCCGGTCACCGAGCACGTGGCCAGTTCCATGGGCGAGAACAGCGCCGCCGCCAGCCCACGCGTCACCTTCCGGTAGTCCCCCCACTTCACGCCCCGCAACAGCTCCTCGCGGATTTCAACGCCCTCCCCTAGCTTTATCTGTGAGCATCACCACAGCGTTAACATACATAAGGCCAAGGCTCCATTAGTGCGTTGCGTAATCTACAAACAAACAAAAGATTGGCAAAAGGAAGTCAAATACTTAGGTGTTATCTTTCAACCCACCCTATCCTTCATCCGACACATCCGCGATGTCCCCAACCGCCCGCATACGCCATGGGACGCCTCTATCCGATATTGTGCAAGACTAGTAAACTGTCACTTCGCAACAAAGTGACGCTTTACAAGACTTGCATTAGACCCATAATGACCTATGCGAGCGTCGCGTTCGCGCACGTTCCTAAGTCACGACTGTGTCCGTTGCAGACACTTCAAAATCGATTCATGCGTACAGCCACTGGCTGTCCGTGGTTCGTGCGCAACGTGAATCTCCATAGAGATCTCGACCTTCCCACGATAGCCGATCTTTTCAAACGATTCTCGAAGACTTACTTCGAGAAAGCGTCCACACATCCAAACCCCCTTATAGCGGCCGCGTCCAACTATAAGGTGTTTAACTTCCCCAACCGATTTCACAGGCGCCCTAAGAGCGTCCTCAACGACCCCGACGATGCTATTACAGCATCCAACAAGACATACACACAATACACACACAAACAGCGTCTTCGCCGGCGAAGACGAGATCCCCGCTTGCTTGTGTCAAGCGGCCGCAGCCCTCTACCGCGGCCGCCGTGATCAAAATCAATGTGTTAGATACAGTCCTCCAAAACGCGCCGCTTTAAGTCGAGGTTCGGTCTCGCAGGAGACACCCTTAAGGCGACGCTCCGAATAAGTCGCGAGTGCCTAAAAACACTCGTTTACTTATCAATTTTACCCGGCGAAGCTTCTGCGCTCGCCCGTCCCACCGGTGACGCTGTAAAAGCCATTAGGGCTAACAGCATTAGACACATTCGAAAAAAAAAAATATAGTGCGTTGCGTCGTCGAAACGTCGTCGCGTGCGATGTTTTTTTTTTTTTTTATTTATCTTTATTGTATAAACAAAAGGCGGACTTATCCCTAAAAGGGATCTCTACCAGCCAACCTATGAGTAACAGAAAGAAAATGAAAAGAAAAAAAAAATGATGATGGAAAAAAAAGGAAGGAAGAAAAATAAAAATAACGAAACACTATACATAGATTAAAGTTGAAAAATAAATGAATAAAATAATAGATAATAGTGATTATTTGAATTGATTAAAATGTAATTTAATATTGATAATAAGCTAAATTTAATATAAATGACTTTAGACAAATATTTTTAAAAATGTTAAATATTTTAAATATTTTTAAAATATTTTTACAAATGTTTCAACAGATCGACGGACAATCACGTCCGCTGCGTCGATGTTGCTAACTATATGGACTGACATTGCGTTGTTATAGCGTCAACACAACCATAATGCGTTGTTTCGTTGCGACGAGGCGAGGCAACGCATTAATGGGGCATCACCCCAAGGTCACTAGTTGTATCCGCGGTACTTCCATTGCGCGATGGCAATAAATTTGGTTAAAAAAAAACAACATAGTTTTTAGTTTGTAATTCTATTACCTTATTGACTGTGCTCTCTTTAAGACGCAAATAAATTTCAAGGAATATCCACTCCATAGTTGGTTTAATTGAGCGGCTCGGCGAGAACTTTGATCGTCAATCCATATAGATGGGGAGCTACTAAAACTGATTTTTTTAATGCTTATATGTTAAACCTAATATTAAACATTATATGTGCTAATTTGTACGTTTTCTAAATCTATATTTTTTATATAAATTCAGTTTCAGTACGGGCGCTGGTAGCCAAGTGTGCTCACGTTACAATTAATATCATATAAATGAATGAGCTATCAATTTACTGTCAACTCAATAAATCTATTAAATGTCCTATTTCATTATATTAATCTAATCATTCAGACAAAATAAGTATAGGATTGTAAAAAACCCTCAAAAATGTTTGATTTTTTTTTTCTATAAACACTGAAGTATTTGAGATAACTAAATAAATAAATAAATATATGGGACACTACACACACACACGGTCATTCATCCTCAAAAGAAGTTAATACTTGTGTTATGAGTGACGGACAACTGATAAATATACTACAT
Source organism: Morpho deidamia (assembly GCA_947086505.1). Taxonomy (NCBI): domain Eukaryota; kingdom Metazoa; phylum Arthropoda; class Insecta; order Lepidoptera; family Nymphalidae; genus Morpho; species Morpho deidamia. The sequence goes on from CAMTZC010000015.1 coordinate 5,677,195, forward strand.
ATATAATTTTAAATTCATACTTAAATACAAATACACACCCAGGCTCGAAGAACCAACAGATTGTTTATAGAAAATGTTGGCCCTCGGCGGGAATCGAGGACGGAAACCCGCGACTGAAGACAGGGCCAATACCCACTGCGCCAACGGGCTAGTCTAAATAGAACTCAAGCTTTTGCACCTACCATTCACCATACTACAAGCTGCGGATATTATAAAGGGTAAAGAAACATGTTCTTACAAGTCTAGGAGCTGGCAGACCCCTTTCGTTTTCCCGCTTGAGCACGAAGGGCAAGGCTCTACGATGCTGCTCCAGCCAGACCGCGTCAGGCACAGGCCTACTCCGTCGACCGTCCCAACGACCGCCACCTGTTATAAATTTATCAGAGGTTAAGTTTAACTATTATTAGAAATCATAAATTTTGACTAGCATATATCCAAAAGTTACAATCACACTACCGTTAACATTACAGATATACAAAATACAACATAAACATTCAGAAAATGATCGCGTCATTCAGCTAAAATAAGAGAAGTAATAACAACCTATAGACTTGGCTATTTCTTTTTTATTGAGATAAAATTGAACAAGATTTCTTCAAGGTTTCCTTTTCCGAAACGTTTTGATGATCATGAATCATAGGCTACATGTTAAAGCAATTGAATTGTAGATTATAGAAAAATAATATATATGTAATCTTTTTTTCTTGTTACAACTTTAGTTTTGGTTTACCTTATGCCAAACATAACGTATATAGTCTGCTTTGTACGTTAAAAGAAAGGTAAAATAAAATAACAACATGTACATAAGAGCGTAGAAATCTAAAATAGACTTTGGATAGACAAAGTGTCTATCATCAAATAACAATAAGCTATCATATTTCTGTACCAGGTATGGCCAACTTAACAAGTCTAAAACGTACACTTTAAAGGGCAGCCATGATTAGGTTTACGATCAGAATACGTTTAAGAGAGTTATTCAAATATTCACAAGTTTTTATGTGCGACGTAAAAGACTTATTAATTTCACTATGCACCATATAAATTAGGGATTAGCCTATTATGATTAAACATATCATATATTGACAACTAATCAACATATTCACGCTTGGTAAGGATTTATACACCTAAATTTGCATAGAAGTTCTAAGATTCCATTATAATATCATAGATACTTCAACAAAAAATATACCACAATGCATAACTAATATGAAATACTTACGAGGTGCTCGCCATTGATTTTTGTAAAGGTTTTATATGTCCAAATTAAAAAAATCGTATTGTATTCGGAATACTATATTTTTTCTCGTATTTAGTAAAAAAAATTACATTAATTTATTTACATACACAGAAGTTTTTTTTAAATTATAATCTGCGCTAAGCTATTGCACAGACGAACATGATTATATTTCGAGATTGTAATAAATATGGTTTTTTTTATATTACTACCGCATGGACCATAGGTGATATAAGAAGAATTGCAATACGCAATCAAATTGACTTAATTATTGCGAGATTACAAAAAATTATAAGCAAGTATTTAAAACTTCATAACTACTAAAATGGCACTGTGATTATTTTGATAAAAGCAATAATATAATTTATTAATGTTCAAAAATAATATTTATTTTATTATTTTAGGAAAATTATTTTGTATATCACAATACTGTTAAAATACATTGTTAAACATAGACAAAATAAAATTAAAAATTAGATCAAAATCAATAACAAACAACCGTGTAAAATATTTTTTTGGTATCTGTTCTTATTGAACTGAATAATTTCTTTATAGACTGTTTTTTTTACTATTCTTTGCATATCCAATTATGCATGACATACTTACATGTCGCTTGAATTTAGCATCTAATTTTCAATTTTATGTCAATCTTATGTGTGAAATAAGTATTTTTAGACAATAATACTAAGCTTTTCAAAGATTTTTGCATTTGAATTTTGACGGTAAAAACAATATATTTATATTTTTAATATAATTATATATATACTGTTATCCGCTGATAAACTTTAAAATGAACTTTTTCGTAGTCAAGTAAGCATGTATGAGATTCATTTTCTTTCTTAAACTTATACTGGAATCAAGATATTATAACTATGAAACTGCGCCTAAACGTAGTAAATGATTAAAATTTAAGGCAAATTTCTTAGTGCTTTCGAAAATACATTTCTAATATATTGATTACATAGGCAATTTTTTTTTCTATTAATATTTTAACCTTCTGCAATACGTACAAAATTAAATAAATGCAGATAAAATTTAGAGATCAATAGAATACGAAAAATATGACATGAGATCTAAAGTTATTCAGACATTTTTAATAACGTTTTTACAAACGATAAACTAATATTGTTTTTCACAACCCTAATCATACCTTCCTCAACTTCTCATTCCTAAATGCAGAATTTTTTAATGACTAGATGCGTTAATGGCAATTTTTTAAAATTATAATAAAATACAAATCAGTCGATAAAACCAAATTCATAAACATATAAATCAGTGTCAACTAAAAAAAAAAATAAAGAATAATACACCTTCACTTAGCGTCTATATATCATTCATCGTCGAAAGGAAAACGTGGCATCGATTAAATTATAACAGCTTTAACGACTATTATTATGTATAAAGTTATTTACTGGATACGAAAATCTGAAGATATCAAATATTAACCATAACATGTGACGTTTTGAACAAACTATTGACCGGGAGCCGTCCAATCACTCAACAATATAACATCTGTGTAAAGATAAAACTATTGTGTATAAAAATATCACTATTGTTTATTAAACGCGAGTGTACGTAACTCGCGTATTCGACACAGAAAAAACGGACACGTTCGATCGATTCCACCGCGATTGCAGTACAAAATACTAAACTCTATTATGAAAATATTTATTGATCGCTATAAGAGCGGTGGAATGGGCCCAACGTTGTGGATAACGTGTATAATGTAGTGTATGTATAATATGTAACCTGTAAATAACCTATGATAAATCAGCACCGGTCGCAACAAATGCTTTAACAACAATCAGTCTATTGTCAAAACGGAATGTACCTCAAGCACGCGCTCCAACGAGACTCCATTCCCCGATACAACACGCGAACGTCACAACAGTGACTAAGCATCTCAATAATTAAACTGACTTACCATGACGGTATGTCGCTTTTTTTCCTGCATACGCAGAAACCGCAATTCAAAACTATATAATTACCTTGAACGGTATTAAAGCTACAAAAAGTTATCAATGAGGTCTCGTTGGAACGACTCATTATGGCACTGGGTATAATATTGAAAGGCACGCAATAAGCGGAGAGGTGTGACGGCAGATAGGCCCCCGGCGACACTCCGATCACAGACTAGATATATCTACCGACAGTCTTCTTTGTAACGTTAAGCCACATCACGATGTTACCCAACGAAGTTTCAACAATACTCCAAACATCCATATCACTCGACTTAGCCGCGTCATAGAACTGACGTTTCTGAGGTTGACGCTTCTCGCCAGCGCATTGCAACGTGACCCAGTGACCACTCTATGCCTCTTGTTGGGCGCACCGCAAAACAAAATCGTTTAGAATTATTTCGTATATGTAATACGAAATAGTCAGACACTGATAAAATCTCACGAGAATCTGACACTTATTATCCGGCTCGAAGGACCAAAAAGATGTACGGGCTGCTACTACCCTGTACTATCTTTCGTTGATAACTGATATTGATAACTGCGACGCTTAATTGATAGATTTATTTGATTGATATAAATTATAATGATTTGATAGTAATGAATAGGTTGAGCACGCGTGGCCGCTAACGTCGTACTGATTTCAAATTTGTATTAAGTGATATTAATAATATGGCGTAAATGCCGACGGTGCAAATGTACGTGTTAGCCCGTACAAAGTCTGATAAGAATACGCGAATATCGCAACGATAATATATATGAGATGGAACATAATAAATATAGGCAAGATTTTGTAGGTAATACTGAATAACGGTCGTAGCTGCAAATCTCCATTTGGAGCCCTAAAAATAACAAAGAAGTCTTACAAAAGTAATAATAAAATTATTCTAGACTCTGACTATTCTGACTTCTGAGTTTGTGATAGTGAACCTGTGTAGTGCTTGTGTATTGTGGTGGAAGTGGTGGAGGTTTGTGCATGTGTTTTTACGAATCCTGCACGTATCGGGTATGAAAATACTGATAGTCCACTATACATTAAACACTATATATATTTTCTATTCACTGTATCGCGGATTATAGCAAAATAATTTTATTATTACTTTTGTATTATGGATCTCCGCAAAGTAACGCCTAATTCTATAAATTATTTAAAGAAGTCTTAGTTTTATCCAGCAGAAAGGCCAGTTTTAAGGGTAGCGCTAACAATGCGTGCGAGCGTAGTCGAGCGTCGTTAGTGGCGATACTAAGTAGAGAGCGCGTGGGTTGTACGGTACAAGTGTAGTCCGGGGTCGGTGTAGCTAGTGGTGCGCGGGCCGGAGCGCGGGCAGCGGCGGCGGCGGCTTGAGGCGCGCGGGGTGCTGCGCGAGCGTGTGCCGCCGCAGGTACAGCGGCGTCTTGAAACTGCGGCCGCAGGTGGCGCACACGACGGGCTGCGCCTCGTGGATCAGCCGCACGTGCTGCCGCAGATTGGACGCGTTGGAGTACCGGCGGCCGCACTGCGCGCACCGGACGCCCGCTCCGCCCGCGCCGCCCGCTGCCAACAACACCACGATCGCACTGCGCCCCCGCCACCCCGGCCCTACCCTGCTCGCGAACACTTGCCAGACAACTGTTCCGATGTCGAACGTTCTTTTTTTTTTTCGAACCGACTGTATGCCGTTAGCCCTAATGGCTTTTACAGCGCCACCGGGCGGGACGGGCGAGCGCAGAAGCATCGCCGAGGTTGCGAAATGCAGGGAGTAGAGCGCAGAAGCTCTACTTAGGTCGGGGAACGTCGTCCTAAGGGTGCCTCCTGTGAGGCCGGACCACGGCTTAGGGCGACGTGTAGTGGAGGACTGATGGTGTGACTTAAATTAGTCATTGCGGCGTCGTAAGGGTGGCGAGAAGCCACGACCGACCGACGTCAGAAAACTGGGACCTCGTCTTCGCCGGCGAAGACGCTGTGTGTGTGTATTACGTGTATCTTTGTTGGCGATCGTTATTTGATCGTCGGGGTCATACAAGACCCTTTTTGGACGCCTATATTTTCGATGGTCGGACCTAACTGGGATGTAGGTAATCAATGGATGTAAGAAACGAGCTGGTCCCACTCTAAGGACGAGATTGATTCTACTTATTTTCATAAGTGATTATTAGCGCCGAGTCAACGAATAGAGTTTTTGAAATCCTTAACCATCGAAGGCGTATTCTTTAATTCAATTCAATTCTTCAGAATTGTTAAATATTAATTGAAACATTTTCGTACAGTGAATGACAACCGCCATTGCGATCGCACTCATCCATAGTACTTGGAACACGTTTTAACAACAGGACAGGACTCAACAGGACTTGAAAAGCCCTATGACGAACAGCTGTAAACACCCACAAGGTCAACAGGCGGTTTATTTTACTTTACTACAATGCTGGTCTAATGATAAAGCTCGCTTCACGGTGTTTGCATAGTATTTCCGTTAATTGTTAACACTCCGCGTATTTCAATTATTTCATACTATCAGCGAAAATTGAGGATAATTTATGACGCTTATTTATGAGGCATTTACTTAAGAAACGTTAAGTTCAAAAACCCATATTTATTTGAAACTGAAGTTTATTTATTTAAAAAAGTAATGAAGGTATGATTAAAAAAGTAACACATACTGAAGGGCCGTGCTAAGACCATCTATACTTATTATAAAACAAAGTCCTAAAAAACTGTCTGTATGTAATCGATTTTCTCAAAATCTACTGAACTGATTTTTGTACGGTTTTTACCAAAAGATAGTGCAATGCTTTCGGATGGTTTAGGTGAATAGTACATATCGGTATTATGTAAATTGTGTTGAAGAGATCGCGCAGTTGTTAAAAAACTTGCTTGCTGGGAGCTTGCTTGTTGGTTTGTCGCGTACGCTGCGTAAACCAGCACAATCACGCTAATGTAACGTACTAGGGAATTATAGATCTATAAAAAAATACTACAAAAAAGTCCGCGATAGCATGGTTCTATCTCTTACGGTTAACTCACAATAAGTACTGTTCTGTATAAATTCACGCGCGTGACCGGCCGGAGCAACGACCTTTATGCATCCTATTGTCGACGCGAGCGCCGATAGCTTAGTGACGTTTCGGATACTATAAAGACAAAACGCGTACGCTTGTATAGGATTTTTATGGTAGAACGCACACGCGTAATTATGCGTTTTGGGTGTGGTTTATTGTTTATTGTCTTTTGATATTGATATAAGTATTTAGTGACGCGTTTTAACCAGTGAAACGTGTGACAAGACGCGACCGTCTGCGGTTTTAGTACGCGTTGGGATTACTGTTTCCCCATATAGGGACGATACAATAACGTGTGACCTTACGAAGGTTGTGTGCACACCGGGTGTTATTTGTGTTATTTAACCGCGTTAGTGAAGTGTATACTCCGGGAGAAATAGACAGTACGTGTCCGTGGAAGACTGCTGAGGCGAGCCAACGGGTTCGGGAATCGGCCAAGTACATACAAGCGCACACACACACGTACACATATACACGCAGTTATTCATGAGGCCGGACCGCATACAGCTGACGGCCGCATAAGGTAGGTTGAGACGCCGAGACGGCGGGCCCAGGTCTCGGAGGTTGTTTCATCCGCCCGCACGTTTGTGCGGAACAAGTACATTTATGTTTAAAATATCAATTTGGATTTTTTTTGTGGCAACTGATTTTCGAAGCCGAAGCCGCTGGCACAACTAGTGTTCCATATTATTTTAAGATATAAAATAATAATAATAAATAAATAAAAATCAGCATTGAAGAAGTATCTACATATTTTTTGACTCGGCGTTAATAAAAATTGTAGGTGATTTTTGTTTCATTACATTTTACGAGCATCGGAATAATTGTCCTGGCAACGACGGTAGAGTAATGGCGGGTAGGAGGCGGCAGGCGGTGGCACGTCGCCCCGACACCCGCGCGCCTAGCACCTGAATCAAACGAGACCGCGCGCGCTCTCTTCTATATTGTATTTATCTAGCCGATACGATCCAAGAGTTTACGAAAAGAGGTACGCCGGGGGCGCGGCTGTCCGAGTCGACATGTGCGTGTGAATGGAGTGACGGTGACTAGTAAAGAGTATTTACCTTCCGTATTCTCGTCCCGCAGCTCCGTATTCATCCCGGCCATGAGATCGATATTACCTGTAGAATAAAATAAACCATTACCTCGTATAACAAGCGGGCAAGCGAAATGTTCATCAAAATTATCATACCTTGTATAGTTGCAAATGGATTCGCTAAGGCATTATTTTCATTGTAGTACATCGGCTGAAAACTGGATCGCTCCTCGTCGCTGGCCTCCTGCTCCATCACCTCCATTTTTGGTTCGAGCAAGTCCGTCGCGCTAAATTCTTGGCACTTCTCAGCGCCTTCGGAATCCCCTGGATCCATGGGGATTTCGTTTTCTTCATTATTAATTTCAGTTGCTTCGAGATCAGTTTTCACCCTCAATGTAGGGTAGTTACAAGTTTGGTTAAAATCGTCATTATTAGGCCTCATATGACTAGAAGTTTGTAAGGAAGCTTCTTCGCTGAGATTATTTCTGGCAACATCGGGAGAATTTCTCTCAGAACGGCGACTCGCATTTTTATCGAGGTCATCGGCAGATGTCGATTCCACGTTTTGGCTTGCGGCTTTGGATGAGGAGGTAGAATGTGACGGCTTAGCGCTGAGCAAATTACGTAGTTGTGAAGGTGGAGACTTTCGATTCACTTTCTGAAAACGATCGCCTTGATTAGAAATAGCCGAACTATTTAAAATATGTATCGGTAAATTAATGAAGTCATACTTTGTCGTTGTGTTGTGAACAATCTGTGAGGCCACGTATTTGTAGTGCATCCGCGGTGCGTAGGAATGCACTCAGTTGCGCCTGCGCTATATTCACCTGGCCCACGTACATAAACTGTAGAAGTGCGCGCACGTGTGATACCTCGCAGTCGCGCATGAAAATTATAGGGTGCGGACATGGATTGTTCTGAAAGAACACATGTACATAGTTTAATAAGCGAACATTCAATTATTAGATAAAATTGGAAACAAAAGTGATAATAAAATTATTTTGCTATAATCCGCGATACAGTAAATAGAAAATATATATAGTGCTAAATGTATAGTGGACTATCAGTATTCTTATACCCGATACGAGCGGGATACGTAAAAACACATGCACAAACCTCCACCACTTCCACCACAATACACAAGCACTACACACGTTCACTATCACAAGCTCAACAATCGTTTCGCCCCGCAACCGAAGCATCATCAGGAGATAGACGCACGATAAAATCGCAAAGCTTTGCGAGGAGATGGACTCCACGACAAAAACGCTACAAACACTATATGTATCTTCTATCGCGGATTATAGCAAAATAATTTTATTATTACTTTTGTATTATGGATCTCCGCAAAGTAACGCCTAAAATTGGAAACATTATTTGCTACTAAGAATGTAGTCTGTGTAGGATGATTTATCTGAGGAGCTTAATCTTTCAATCCAATTTATTTTTATACCAAAACTCAACGAAATCAATTTCCCATTTATAGCGAGTTCACCTAATACAGACACCATTTATCCTCCTGCCCCTATCCCACTCAAACTGAGATCGGCATAACTTGTTACAAACATGTTTTCACGTGATGTGGCTACGTATTTTACGACCGGCCGTCTGCCTGACGTCAACTTACCTTAGTCGTATTTACGACCCGTCGGTAAGAAGAGGGTGGTTCTATTCTACTCTATTATAAAGATATATACTCTAAGAGATACACTAAGAGATATATATGATGTACTATATATACTGTATTATAAAGTACCTAAAAATATATTTTTAGTTAGGAAAGAGGGTGATCTATTCTACTTAACCAGATACCACACAGTAGGTCGCCTTTTACGACACCTCCGTAAGAAATGACGGTGGTCTATTCTACTCAGCCGGCATACCACACGGCATCACCTAATACAGAGAGTTACTTTTAGATTTTATTTATATTAATAGTCTGAACTATAGACACAATTACAAATTCACGCTAATTAATTCCATTGTTTCACAAATATCTAATGACACTAATGGATTATGTTAAATACTATTCAAATAACATTTACAACCGGTAATGTACTTATGGTTCACATATTCCGTAGTAATTTAATAAAAGTTTCTTTGATAGTATTTTTAACCCAAGTCGTATCTATAAACATTATAGGTGTATGCATTTTGCATTACTTCTTACCACTACTTCTACGATGTGAGATGTCTCTAAACATACATGATGCATCTAGAGGTCAACGACCGACTGATGTAATTATATTATAGGCGCCCTATCATACAATTGACCAAGCAGTCGGTATCGGCGATATGCCGATTTTAAAAAAGCCATTTCTTCCATCAATGACCAACTTAAAGTTTAATAATCCCAAATCATCGAGCTTAGATACCCTTCACGGCTAAAGGTTTCACCAGCCTTGGAGGATTTTTTAAAGCAATTATTTTGAGGGCAAAACCTAGGACTTAATCATCGGAAGCATTTCACAGCGCAACGCCTATAACTAGCTTATTGTGTATCAACGTTGCTTAAAGAATACAAAAACTAGTTTCGTATAAATTCGCAACACGACCGAACGATGATGTTCGCTTTGTTCGGATTCACAAATTAGTGTAACACAAAGTGTTCTTAAAAAACAACTGAAATACCAAGAAGTAATAGAATGGTTGCTATAAAGCTGAAATAATTAGGTTAATGGTTTCCACTTAACGAGCTATCACATATTCTCTATAGAATTCTACGCATTTATTAGACAATGACGATAACAATAATGATTATAATCATTTATGATTATTAATTATATATTTTCAATATAATACATTTTTATTTGTTAAGTATTAAACTAAGATCACTACTTTACAATTCACCATGTTTTATCGGAACAAAAATTGAAGATCCTATTCCTGATTTAAGAAAAATGAGAATAATGGAGAACACGAAATTATGATCTTCAGTATTTAATCTGAAAAAGTCTTCACTTTATAGTAAGACAAAAAACGCAAGCAAAACTAAGTCGATCACCATCATATGCGACCATTTGACTATATAATTTGATTTATATTCATAAAAACAGTTCAGAAATTTAAGGTTTTATATAAAATTAATTGTCATATTAATTATAATTATTAATATTGAATTTAAAACAAATGCTGAAAAAGTGTTTGAATGCACTATACAACATTCCTGTTCATTTAATATGACTTCCAATATATTAGAGTTCAAAATTATAATTACAGGATCAAACCAAAAAACTATTAATCTAGTTAATTTTGTATTTCAGACAATTTCACATTATATACTCTTACGATAATATCAAATACATATAAGAAATATTTTTAAATATATTTGATAAATTTATTTTATTTTATATTATATTAATATATAACATAATTAAATAAATAATAAATAAATATATAAAGGATTAATTAAATATTAAAATAGTTCTATATAAAAAATACTAATATTCACAATCAATTTGAAATGTAAATCAATAAGTTTGATAGAAGTATTGCAAAAAAAATTAAAACCAGAATATTATGTTAATTGAAACTATTTCATGTTTCTTTCTAACTAGAAATTATTTGCAACCCTAAATCTAATGAAAAATTGTTTTTGTTACATACATCAAGACACTTGCACTAGAATCTTATCTATTTGTAAGAGTTCATTGACAGATCTTGATAATGGTGTATAATGTCAACTTTCAATTAAAACATCACCTTGTAATCCCAGGGACTATTTGTTGAGAATACAAGTATATAGGTCTTATCATATTTATAAACTTAGGTAATTGTTTATTTAAGTTTTAACACATTATCTTTAAGTATAGTTTTATCTGTTACACTGAATGAAATGCTCGGTAAATTAACTCTTTTTTGTATTTAAAGCTACTTTATGTTAAAGAATAACTTCATTGTCTGTTTCTTAGCAAACAATATTACTTCAGTTCTGATATTCTTAAGCAAAAGTAGGTTACTTACAAATTACTAGATATTCTATGATTTAAAGTATTTATGTAAACACTTATGTAATAAGAAAAATTTACTATTTTTAGCTAATCTCCCAATATTTAATGATAATGAACTTACTTTTGTTAGCATTTGTTATACAAATTTTGTGTATACTATTCTCAGCAATAAACACATTTCATATTATTATTTATTTATTTATTATTCAGTTTTGTGATTTTCCAAAACCATTTAGGTTAAGGGCAAAAATCTTTCTGCCAAAAAAGTGTTGATTTAAATTACAAACATATTATAATTGTTTAGAGTTTAAATAAAAAAAGTGTGATAAATACTAAAGTTTGATATGCAGTTATAAAAATATATAAAAAAATATATAATGCTGTTTAATAAATTTTAAATATTTAGTACACAATCTTTGATATTGCAAACTACAGTTCTGAAAACAGATTTGCTACTAAAAATTATTATTTATTTAAAGTATGAATAATTGCAAAATTATAATTTTTCGTTATCCAATCACTATATTTTAACACCATATAATTGAACTAAACAAGGTTTAATTACTCCCCAGATACTAAATAATACAATCCTCTAAAAAATAATGTAGTATGTGCATTCAAATCACATTTCTTGTATCTGAGTATGGTTTCATTGTGAAAGTAACTAGAATTCATTATTCAAATAAAAACAATGTGGTTGGCTTTGCTGAATCAATGTGGTCACAATTTGAATAGAAAGGGAAAATTCAATGATAACACCTAAAAAGGTGTTTTTAAACATTGTTTAAATGCAAATATTATCTATTTTTCAAACGAAATTAGTTATTGAAGATTCAATAGCAATGAATTAATTAGAAATTGTGAAACAGAATTCTAAAGTAGGTACAAATAATGAAATTACGAATACTTAACCGGATCGCGAGACATGGCATTTGTAAGTAGATCAAGTGTTTTATACATAACAACTTTCACTAGAGTCATTGTAATGGTGACACATCAAAGTGTGGGGAGTGAAAGATGGACTTACTTTAAATAATTCCTTGAAATAAGGACTACACGCCGAAAGAACCACTTTGTGGGCTTCGAGCCTGTGTCCTTCGCATGCCAGGGTGACATCCACGAAGTCCTCATCATCGCGTAGTGCCTCGAATTGAGAAGTTATATTTGCTTGAAAATTGTTCCATCTCAAACAGAATTGCTGGTCGCCACCCAGTTCTGTACCTTCCATTACTTATAGACATAACTCGATATCCCTGCTCATTTAAGTGGTTGATAAGAATAATTAATTATTGAAAATAAATATATCACAGTAACTTGCAATTTCAGTCGCCTTCTGGCCGAAAATCTTGAAAGAAAACAATCAATAAAATCTCGTACCAATATAAGAAAAATAAAACTTTTTAATTTGTCATTCATTTGCTGATGGGTACATTCACTTCAACGTTTCATTACACATTTCGATTTGATACCGGTTTTTAAATTTTAAAGTAATGTAGACATTTATTTTTATTATAAGAAAAAATTATAGAGAATTATTTATTGCTGATGAATAATAAAATAAAATAATTTTATCTAATTCTATCACCTCCAATTAGTTAGGGAACTAGATAAATTAATAACGTTATCGGTTTAAACAAAACGCAACTAATAACGATATTCATAATTTAATGTTAATAAATGAAACAATATGTGAACTTACATTACGTTTTATTTCTTAAGTAATATTTTGTTATAAATCTAAAATAGTAAGTATAGTTCAACTCTGCAGTAGTAGTTAAAATCTGCTGACAACCTGTAAAATGTCAAAGGAAATTTACGAGTATCTTGTTGCGAGAACAAAAATAATTTCCGCTAAAGTACATGGCTGCATTGTCGTCATAAACCTAGAAACATATGCTGATTAATTGAAATTGATACGTAAGACTAAATTCGCTTGTTAATATAATTTAAGGGTGTCATTAGATGCACTTGTTTAGGGCGCTTAAATTAAAATTAACAGTACTTTTCCCTACTGTAGCATAAAAGTCCTCGAGATTACAAAATTATCGTCTATGCCGGATTGGTGGTTGCACTTATTTAGATAAAAAAAGGTATAAAATTTTATTGTTGAAACAATCAACGTATGTTTTTTAATTTTAGTATTCATCTGGTTACATATACATTCAACAATTGTAATATGGTATTTATATAATAACGTTATAACGTTATTCACTGAAAAAAAAACACTAACATGCCTTTGATAGTTTTAGTTAATAAAATAACGATAATTTATTAGATTCCTTACTTTTTATTTGTACCCACAAATGAGATATAGATAACTAGTAGTCTATGGTGGTAATGCCATATTTAGTATGAGAAAGTATGCCATTTGTTTTTAAATATTTAAAATAAAGGTAAAGCTTTGAAATGTTTTCTCTATGTAATTAATACACGCAAGAATTAGGTATTGATTAAGGAAATAGGAATATATCGTACTGGACTGCGCTGGGTATACTATGAATATCGAGGATTCAATGACTCAAAAAGTCCAAAAATTAATCCACTAGGTGGTTGGTAAACAAAAATTTTGTAGAAATATTCTGAATATATGTATGAATCATATCAAATACTTCTCCCCTAATTTTTATCTACACACCAACATGAAGACTGCTTCATGTTGGTGTGTAGAGAAAACCAATGACTGCATTGGTTTGGTAGGGGATAAACACGGCAAATAATCTGCTTGCTTGTGTATTTAGTGCAATTATTATTATTTATTTATAACAAACATTGCAAAGGATTCCATCATTTAATCCAAGACAGAAAATAGCTCTCCTCAAAGGAGCACTGATTTTAGTAACTAATTAACGACAAATGGGTTATTATATAGAAATTTGAGATATATTACTAAAGATATTACATTTTGTGTTCATACACTTAAATAAGCTGTTTCATAACAGTACTTATAATGCTTGTTCACCTTCAACCATTTCTTTTAAGTTCAACAGTTCAAACTGCCCATTACCTTTGGTTTCTGTTTTGATCATCTCATCTAAAGTTCTAAAGCTACCAGGATCAATGAGACATATTATATTTGCAGTTCCAGATTCCCAGTTTTCTTCTTCAACGTTCATAGCTTGTTTTATAGCTTTGTCTCTTATTTTGCGAGCATCTTTTCCATTCAGAATGATTCTTACTCTCATTTGTGCTCTTTCCAGGGGAATTTCTTTTTTAATTAGGGGTATTACATCTAGTGATTGCTGCTTTGCATTTTTGTTTACATTGACAGAAAAGTGAATGTCTTTCATAGCCTTTTCAATAATAGAGACTGGATAAGGTCTTTTTGTTTCTGGATTCACACATTTGTCAGCAACAGTGGTAGCTATATCTTTAAAAAGGGAGTCAATTTGTGAATGACGCTCTTTATCAGAAACTTGGAGTTCTCCTTTCTCTAGTATCTCTTTGCAAATTTCAGTCTGGTCATCTTTACCAAAAACTTTAATCAAGTCTTCCTTTTTTGCTACTTGTCCCTTTGATACATTTGTAAATACAGAATGAGTTTGTAATACTTCATCTATGTCCTTTTCTCTGAAATAAAATTGACATTTACATGATTATTATAATACAAGATATCTCTCATTAGATATAAAGGAATTTACAAACTAATTGACAATAGGTGGGATTCAATTTATTAAATTTAAATATCTTTTGTTGAAGACTCAGTAGTTGAAATTGCAAGTATTTATAACACCAGTTCAGAATGCTGTCATCCACTGACAATTCAATGATTGCTCATGTTAGATTTAACATTTTGTTATTAAAGTTACAAAAAAATACATGGCAATTGTTTTATTAAAAAGGGTATGATATCTATTAACATTGTGTAATGTCATATGCTCACTAAAAAAACAAAGATCTCATACAATGTTTTTTTCTTGGTTGTACACATAAATTAAAATTTTCATGTTTTATATACAATTACATAAAAGTTGATATTGCCTAAGGATTTAAGCTTTTGAGAAAACTTGAAAATCACTGTTTTTATAATGATAGTTTAATATAGTGTATAACTAAAAACGTTGAAAAATTTATACTTACATTTTATTTCTCCAAGATAAAACTTTATTTTTGTAACATGCTATTTCAAATCTCTTTCCACTCTTCTTCAATCTTACAATTGCTACATTTGTTAGCCGTATTTGATTAGTTGGTGTAAATATTTTCGCCATATTTAATTGTTTGAATTATAAATTAATATTGTTCGAAATTTGAACTTAAAGGCAAATGAAAAAAGTAATCTAAGTTATATTTTGTGGAAACAGGTAAGTACGTTTTATAATTGCAGACGATTATTCCATCTTAGAGTATCTATATTGTATATACGACTATCCTATTATTTTTCATCACTAGGTACGGAATTAAATGAATCGTAATTCTCATAGTAAATAAACTTAATTGCAGAGGGAGTTAACCTACGCAAGAATTACGAGTACGTTAGATAAATAATTAAATTTAAATTTTAAACCATTAAACATAAATAGCTGTAATTTGTAAAGCTTTAAATTATTAACTTTTATTACAGTGGTAGCACTGTAAATTCATTGCTAATGTAACAACTAACAAGATTAGCGATGTAAAGGGTGAATTACATTCATTGTAAATGGTTTTAATATTGACAAACTAAAGACTTACGTTCAATATATAAACAATCTACAACTTAATGGAAAATATCTTAGTTGCTATACTGGTCTACGCATAGACTACTGACTAAAAGCACTACGTATGTTACAGATTTCTTAATTAATAACAGTATACTCTGTGCTGTTTAGTTATCTTTATTCAACTCGACGTGTATTTCGTAAAAGTTGGCCGTCATCAGCCGTCATTTTGTTATATTTGTGTACCTTGTCGGCGATTTTATGTGATTAATCATAAAAAATGGCTAAATTGGTCGATATATACAATTGTGAAAAGGAACCTGTAATTAAACGACGACAGTTGCCACTTACAATTTACGAAAATTTAACTGTAAGTTTTGCGGTTGCTCTTTGACATTACCACAAACGTAGATTAATTTCGAAAAGATAGTCATGTAGTCATGCATATTAAGCGCATAAATGTTGTACCTAAGAATAAAGACGACGAAATTTTTACATTTATTTCACCAATTGAAATCACTTCCTCAACAAATTTCATCGATTTCTAGTACTAGATGTGACGTCTTAAAGTTGACCTTATTTTCTGAACAAATTCTTTGTTTAATGTTTGTATTGAACTTAATTTTCAGATGATTATGGATCTAAATACTATGGGCCTTATTGTTGACAACCCGCAAATCAAAGGTCGTGAATACGAAGAGTTCATGCGCAAATACAGAATCCTTACAACAGATGAATTGAAATCAGCATTAAGAGTCGATGCTTCCGATATTTTCAACGTTTTAAATCAAAGCATGCCTTGTGTCGGCTGCCGAAGAAGGTGTTTAATTTTTTTTTCACTCATCAATTATGAAAATAGGGGCAGTTTGTTTTTTATTTATTTATTTAGTATAAAACATTGATTTTATTTATTCTTAGCATAAATATTTATATTCTATCATATTTCAATATGATACATTAAAATCTGTAATGCATACAAATCCACAGTTGGCTATACAAGTTTCTATAGGATCTATCTATATAATATATGAGTACACCCTTACTACTTGTATGTACTGTTGTTTGCTCGAAATGTGTTTAGCAAAAAAATAAGAGATATAAGGAATATTAGAGTGCTTAAACTCTGCTTATAGGCTTTGCATAACTTGGACTGTATGAATGGTACTTTTGTTTAACTATATATTATAAGTATTGTAAAGCAGCAGATAATGTAATATGTAAAATTTTGAAAGGCCCAAATAATTTAAAATAATGATTTGGAAATAAATTAAAATATGAATGAGTAATAAGTACATATAAACAGTAATTCGTAGTAACCTTTTGAGCATAAACTTTTTGTCGCTTTTACTTAATAGTTAACATAGCAGCAAGACTTCTCTTATGTTATTAAAGTTAATGTGACAAATAAGTAATAATTGGTTACAGGATTCTACAATAGTTTTGTTTTTATTTTATACTAACCTAAGGTATTCTTATTACTTAACTCCTTGTTTGTGAAAAGAAACAGTGTACTATGCATTTAATTGATTTAATACTTTATGTTAGTAATATATTTAAAATGCTCATGTTGGTGTGGCTTATTTAGCTATCTTTCAGAAATGAAAATTTGCTTGTTATATATTTATAACAATATTACTAGGTATATTTTCTTTATTACTTTTAAAGTCTTGTTGTTTAAGAATCAAATGATTTATATAAGTATAATTAATTTCAGTGTTGAACGACTTTTCTATCAATTATGTAAATCAGGACATCCAACTTTAGATCCTCTTATTCTAACATCAGATGAAATTATGACAATTAGAGAAGATAAAATAATACATACACAGTCACTTGCAGCATTAATAAATGGTCACAGGTAAGTGTGATTAAATAAATATTGTAGTAATGTAATGAAACAGACAATACAATTATCTTTGTAAATATCAATTAGTTGTTAAGTCTTACTTTTGCAGAATCACTAGAAAGAAGTACAAGTTATTAAATAAAAGGGAATTTAGTATATATATTTATACTAAACTATTTTCTGCATATTATTTTATTAATTCTACTCCTACCATGTTGCCTACAAAAGAAATAAGAATATAAGCTACCTTAAATTAATAATAGTATAGCAATATACATATTCTTGAATAAATGAAAGGGTTAATATGTATCTGACTTATTTTGGTTCAATGTGGGCAGTTGCGGTTTGGCAATTGGGCAGATAGGACCTTCTTTCTTCTCAGAAAAGTTTCAAGTGCACAAAATAATTTTTAAAATATTGTCTGTAATGAATATATGCTTGTTTGAGAAGATAAACTAAAAAAATTGCCTTTACTCCTTTTAGTATAGCTATTGAGTGCCTAGTTCTCAATCAACCAAGGTGGAAAAAGTCACAGAGGTGTACATTACATTCACTGGAAGCTGGTACAGCACGAGGATGGAGTGCCACATCAACTTGCGCATGGGGTTGGGGAGCATGGGGTTGGGGCGGTCGTGCTGCGTGGCGTGCAGCATGGGATGCAATGAGGACATCTGCACGCGAACATGTCACTTTGGTTCATTTTAACACATTGCATGATACTCTTCACAACTATCTCCGTAAACACAGATTTTGTGCTGATTGCAAGACTAAGGTAAGTTTATATTTAATTTGTGTTAACTCTAACATTATATATTTTTAAAGTTAAAGTATTGATGTCATATATTTGTAAAAAAAAACTAATGTTTTGTTAAACTCTTAAATATGATTATATATTATACATATTGTTATACATGCATTATCTTGATAACATTTTTGTTAAAAAACTTCCTTATAATTATTGGTATTGAGTCATTCATCATTTTGATAACACCTTGTAGACATTATCTCTTAAAAATTTGAACTTTGTATAGTACTAGAATCAATTTCTCAATATCTTCTATGTATCACAATGTTATTTACCATACTCCTCCGAAACAACTTGACAGATTTTTATGAAATTTTATATGCATATTCAGTAGGTCTGAGTATCGGCTACTATCTATTTTCATATCCTTAAGTGATAAGGTTTGCCCACTCCCAGCATTATTTTGTTTATTTTTTGGACAAAATTTTTATAATGTTCACTAGAAATTTCCTCAATTTAGTTATTGTGACCTTCCGAGACTTGACTGTATAATTAAGGAAATGTCAACAAATATGAATCCATGTTAAGACATAAATTATTATAAATTAGATTGAAATATTTAATCTTTATTTGGAGTAGCTTAGCTGTGAATTATAAAAGTATTAGTAATTATTTTATTTAATTAACTTTAATGTTTCAAACAAGTATTGAAGAACATGACTTTTAAGGTTTTGAGAAATTATTTTAATATATTAATTTATATATATGTAATCTTAAAATTAAATTTATAATCTTGGAATCCTGGCTCTATAGTTGAATATTTTCTTATCTATACTCTCTTCTATCTTTATTGAATCAAATATATTCTTTTTAGGGCATCTTCACACATGGTCACCTAATTGTACAATTTTTTTTCTAGGTATTGAGAGCTTATCAGTTATTAGTTGAAGAAAAAGAGCCTCAAAAGGAAAAGGGTTATGTTGGAGCTCTGTATGGTGGAATTAAAAGGTGTCTATTAGATAAACATCTACATTTGCAAGCAAAGACAGACTACATTGCACATCTTATAGCAAGAGCAGAGCCAGAGTTACTTGGGAACCACCGTGAGCGTCACGCAAAAACTTTAGAAATTGCACAGGAAGAGGTAAAATATATTTGATTGACTGCCCTGTTGGTGTGGGTGGCCCTGCCTTCAGCTCAGGGGGTAGTGGGTTCAATTCCTGCCAAGGGTGAACATTTTCTAAAAACAATTATTGGTTCTTGGAGTCTTATACTTAGTAGTTATTTAAAAATATCATCATCATTCTCCTAACCTTATCCCACTCTAAATGGGATCGGAACAACACGTTACAAACATGTTGTCACATAATTTGGCTACGTATTTGACGACCTCCTGCCTGACGTCAACTTACCTTAGTCGTCTTATACGACATCTCGGTAAGAAATGAAAGTGGACCACTTGTCTGTCACTTTCTCTGTCTTTCTTGTCTGTCTCTTTTTTTTGGAATACAATTGTTTTAAATGTCCGCGAATTTACCCCTAACAATATTCTGTAAGACATAATGTTATGAAGTATGATATAAGAATATGAAGTAGGCAAAATAAACAAGTTTTGCTATATCAACGTCCGTAAACCGTCTTATCTTTCGGACAGCGTAAGCCGCTGAACTGAGTTTCCCAGAGAGTGTGTGCTCCATCGGAGTTTTGAATCCAAGGTCCAAAAATAGAGTTGTTTCTTCTGTTTTTAGTGGTACATTATTTATGAAGAGCTTATTTGCTATTTTAGCAGCTGAAAGGAACAAGTACGAAATTGTATGGATTGATTCAATTGGATGAGTGATTCAATAACCCTGATATAGAATTGTTCTGAAAGCATGATTATGACAGAAAATAATGGTTAATTTTTATAATGAGTTCATTATTAAAATGTGTTTTTTTAGGTACTGATATGTCTTGGTATATGTGTGTATGAACGTCTACAACGTATATCGTTAAGACTGAGAGAGGAAGAAGGCACGTGTCAAATACTCGCAGCTGTCGCAGTAGAGGCGCTTTATCGAAAGTTCGAGACTGCAGTCGAGCTTAAAAGCGGCGTGTCCAAACTTCAGCTATTGTACGACGAAATAACTCAAGAAGAACTTACTAGGCAACAGCGGAAAGAACAGAAAAAATTGAAACGGCGCAAGAAGAAGGAGCGACAGGCGGGTGATGGAAAGTGCAAGGTGTGGTATATAAATGAACTTTTCTTGAAAGCTTTTATTTAACTTGCTGTATATAAGTAGTAAAGTAAAGTAACAGCCTGTTACTATGCCCACTGCTGGGCTAAGGCCTCCTCTCTCCGTTTTTGGAGAGAAAGATTGGAGCTAAGACCTACCACGCTGCTCCAATGCGGATTGGTAGGTTACACATATCCCTAGAATTCTCTAGAGATATGCAGGTTTTCTCACGATGTTTTCCTTCACCGAAAAGCGTGTGATAAATTGCAATTATCAATTAGACATATAAGTTTTTAATAGAAAAACTCATTGGCGCCTGCCCGAGGTTTGAACCTGTGTCGTCTCTAGAGAGTCGCACGGTGTCACCGCTAGGCTATCACAGCTTCTTTTGCTGTGTATGTATATTTTTTATTTATTTTATTAGGTCCGCCAACAGAATTGTGTGCAATTATAAGTATAAAAAAAAGAGCTTAAGTTTATAAATTTACACCAATTGCCATTTATAGGCAGACACAGCATGCAACTTAGACATGTATGATGACAATATATTTTAAGCATTAAATAAAAACTATTTGAAAAATGAATAAAAAGGAAAGGACAATATAAATATGATGATTACAGTGTCTTCAATATTTTATTTCTAAACACGTTGAGGTTGTCGTAGAACACATCGAGAGATGTATCCTTAGATAGCAATGCTTTGTATGTTCTGCTCAACCTTGGTATCAAAAAGTGGTGTCCAAGATTAGTTTTATGAAGGTGTTCTTATTATATGAAGGTGAAACCTTGCTAGTTGCTGCCAGGATTGGCTCCAGACGAGGGGACTCCTCAATAGTTAACAGTAGAGACATGAAATTTTGTTAAAACCATTTTGACCTGTTATAATTGACTAGCTGATCCGACTTAGCTTTACTGCTCTGTTCTTCTGTTCACTCTGTTTTGGACTTCCACTCTTGGAAGTACCCTCCTATATTTGAGGGTTTTAGTTTTAGTTACTTTAAAAGAAAAGTAAAGTAGCGGCCTGTTACAATCCTACTGCTGAGAATAGGCCTTCTCTCTCCGTTTCTGGACAGAAGGGTTGAAACTAAGACCTACCACGCTGCTCCAATGCGGATTGGTAGGTTACACATATCTCCAGAATTCTCTAGAGATATGCAGGTTTCCTCACGATGTTTTCCTTCACCGAAAAGCGTGTGGTAAATTGCAATTATCAATTAGACACATGAATTTTAATAGAAAACTCATTGGTGCCTGCCCGGGTTTGAACTCGTATTCCCCTCGAAAGAGTCGCACGGTAACTCGCCGCTGGGCTATCACAGCTCGTAACATTCCCAGCAGTTACTTTTAAAATATTCATATAATAACCTTTGTATACTTTTTTTTAAATAATATTTTTCTAACTTTTTGACCACCCTCATTTCTTACCGAGATGTCGTAAAAGGCGACTAAGGTAAGTTGACGTCAGGCAGGTGGCCGGTCGTAAAATACATAGCTAAATCATGTGACAACATGTTTGTAACATGTTGTGCCGACCCCACATACAGGGATAAGGGCAGGATGATGATTGATGATGATGTATTTGTAACTATTTTATGGTACATAAATAAATAAATAAAAGATTGTAATTTAAGCACGAATATTGCTCCAATAACAAACAGACAGACATCGCATTTATATAGTGTTGTATCATCATTTAAAGAAACTTAGTGGAGGTCCCTAATACAAAAGTAATTAAATAATCCGCGATAAAAGAAAATATATGTAATGCACTGCACACATTCACTACCACAATCTCCTGATGATGCTTTCGTTACGGTTTCATTACTTTTGTGTTGTATGATCAGTTTTAAGCTAATTTAACAAAGTATATTACAAGCATCATCATCATTCTCCTGCCCTTATCCCACTCTAAGTGGGGTCGGCACAACATGTTACTAGCATGTTGTCACATGATTTTGCTAAGTATTTTACGACTGGCCACCTGCCTGACGTCAACTTACCTTAGTCGCCTTTTACGACACTTCGGTAAGAACTGAGGGTGGTCTATTCTATGCAGCTGGATACCACACGGCACATACCTTAGTCGCCTCTTATGACACCTCGGTAAGAAAGGAGGGTGGTCTATTCTATTCTGCCGGATACCACACGGCGTAAAGTATATTAAAAGCATTATATAAAAAATATATTAGTAAAAAAAGTTTAACCTCACCAGGAAGGTGATTCTGAAGAACCTGAAGAGAAGTGCCAATGTGAAGAATGTTTACTAGAAGAAAGAGATACTCCAACGGACTTGCTATCGCCGCGAGATTACAATCAGTGTTACGATGGAATTCAATCTAACGACAGCTGTCATTCGTGTCAAGAAGATTATACAAAACATTGTTCTCCTAAGAAATTAAACAAAAAGCAGGCCAAAAATGGTAACCTCTCGCCAAACGAACATCAAGACTGTGGTTATTCATCTGGTAATAATGGTGGATGCTGTGAAACAATGTCCGGGTCATCGTCTCTTATGAGCTCACCAGAGGGTTCGGAGGTTGCCTGCTCTGAAGGCTTCTGTAATCATGAAAGGGGTGATTGTCTTGACACCAAAAATGACAAGATATCATGTACTGGTTTCACCCTTTCTCTACAAGAAATGTTGGTAAGTATTTTTAATGAATTCAGTACAGAAGCTATAACAGATACTTTGCTATGATGTTTGTTAAGATAATGTATGTAATGCTAAGTTTAGGATGCTAAACCTTTCTCATACCTTATACATTTAGGATTACTTACCGCACGTATCAAGACACAAAAACCAACAGCACAATACATAAGCACTACACCCATTCACTACGACAATCTCAACGATCGTTTCGCCTGTAACCGAAGCATCGTTACGAGATAGGCTCTACGACAAAAACGCAAAAGTTCTTACGATTTCTCGTTTTCGAATTTAAGATTGTGGTGGTGGTTGTGTGTATTGCTTTTCTGCATTTTTGCTGCGGTATTTTGGGATACATATGATGACTTGTTCTGCATGTGTAAGGTATGTGAATTTTGTCTGCTTCATACGCTTAGCATTACATACATTCTCTCAAACAACGCGGATCTTAGCAAAGGTATAGTTGTGTTATAGCTTCTGTACTGGAATTCCGCAAAGTAACGCGTTCTATAATTCAGATTTATACTGACTTTAGGATAATTGATTTATATGAGAAGTAGTCACTGTGATAGCCCAGCGGTGAGACCGTGTGACTCTTTCGAAGGGTCACGGGTTCAAACCCCGGGCTGGCAACAATGAGTTTTTTTGTTTAATTTTTTTAATAACTGATGTGTAATTGATATTTGAAATTTATCACACGCTATTCGGTGAAGGATAACATCGTGAGTAAACACAAATAAGACACATGAGTTTTAATAGAAAAACTTATTGGTGCCTGCCCAGGTTTGAACTCGAAAGAGTCGCCACAGTCTCACAGCCTGTCATAATTTACTGCCACTTGTTAATAAAACCGCTTTTAAAAATATATATTTTTCTATTTTGTGTGATGAACTTGTATTAAAATGTTATGGGAAGGTTATGAAATTATGTACTCAAGCAAGGTTGTAGATGTCATGAGTAATTTGAATTCTCGCTAAAGTATTTTTGTTATATAGGACACATGTTCATCAGACGAAGAGCAAGACACCAGTTATATACCAATTGAGGAAGTATTAGAGTTCAAATCGCGAAGGAACATAACAGAGAAAAGGCAAGAGTTAAGGCAGAACCTACGTCAGAAATTTGCTCAGTTATGTGTCAATACACCACAGTCACAACCAGTAACACTGAAGCAAGGCAAAAACCCTGTGTAACTTGTCACAATACTGTAACATTCAAACTGCACTCTCACCATCACCATGAAACAGTAGATGGAACAATACTTATTAAAATATTTTATATTTCAATAATTATGTTATATTTGTTTATTTCATTACTTATATACATCATTAGATGCGTATTAGAGCAAAGTTATGAGCTTCCCTTGTATTAAACAAGGTGCCAAGTTAATAATAGGCTTGTGTTATTATAAAATTTACAACTTATATTTATCAAAACCCTTTTTATACCAGAGTTAAATTCCTACTATAAATCATGTTCCTGAATAAATTTATTCTATAAAATAATGTTTTGTTACTATATTATCGGATAATTTATTATCATTCAATTTGGAAAGGAAAATGTGATTATGTAATGTACTATGTTAATATAAGTTAAATCAAGTGCATGTTTGAATGACTATTAATGATATTATGATTATTTGACTGGATGGATAACCAGCATTTAATGAACATTTACTATTAAAATTATTACAAGGCTTTCTAATGAAGTATAGTAGAATTTTTGATCAAATCATTTACTTTGATGCTTTTTGTGACTCAGTCTTATATGTGGTACACAATGGATTACTTTTGCTCCTTATGGAAATGCTAGAACAGCAATTATTAGGAGTTACCATGGCTAGTTTGTCGTTGTTATAAAATCTGAAAACATTTGTAACTCAGTTTTAAATATACTATCAAGTCTAAAATATGCTTTTAATTCATTAACACAAAAAAAAATAGGTGTGAATTACTGCGTTATTGATTTCTTTTTATTAAAAAAAAACTGTAAATCTAATTATATACTAGAAATGCATAGTGAAGCATTTGTACCACCAAAACCAAAAGAATTTTTTAATGCTATTCTGACTTCATTCATCCATTTTTGTGGAGCTGTGGTAATATAATTTAAATCATCAATTGGTTCATATAGATTCAATGTAGGTGGTACTAATCCATGGTGGCAAGCTAAAACAGTAAAAACTGTTTCTAAATTTCCAGCAGCTCCTAATAAATGCCCATGAGCACCTTTTGTTGATGATATCATCAGGTTTTGAACATTTTCCTTAAAAAGTTTTTTAATAGCTTTAGACTCAATACCATCTCCCACAGGTGTTGAAGTAGCATGAGCATTAATGTATGAAATTTCATTTGGATGCTTTACAGCATCACGTAATGCTCTATTCATTGATAAAATAGCTCCACTGCCATCTTCCCTCGGTGTTGTAATGTGGGAGGCATCCCCAGATAAACCATACCCTAATATTTCAGCATATATCTTTGCATTTCTTCTCAAAGCATGTTCATATTCTTCTAAAATTATAACAGCAGCTCCTTCGCCCATTACAAATCCATCTCTAAGTTTATCAAAAGGTCTTGAAGCCTTTGTAGGTTCATCATTGAATGAAGTACTTAAGGCTCTCAGTCGACAAAATCCTGCTATCGCCAAGGGACTTATACAGGATTCTGCACCACCACTAACCATAACATCTGCATCACCATTCCTAATAAATCGAAATGCATCGCCAATAGAATGAGCTCCGGTAGCACAAGCAGTCGAAACAGCATGGTTAGGTCCACGGAGGCCATACTTTATACTTATTTGGCCTGCTGCCATGTTGGGTAATATTCTTGGAACGAAAAATGGACTTACTTTATTATAACCTATTTTTAAAGCAGCATTTGTGTTACATACATCTTTTAAATCTATCATTCCCATACCAAGGGCTACACCCGTAGCTTCCCTGTCAGCATCTGATTCTGGTAACCAATTTGAATCTTTCAAAGCCTCAGATGTGGCAACAAGAGCTATGCAAGTGGCGGGGGCCATTAATTTTAAGTTCGCCTTTGACCATGCCTCAGCAATTGTAGAATCTGCTTCAAAAGGTATCAAACCTGCTATTCTGCTAGGTAATTTAGAATACTCTTCGTCTTTAAGTGATACTATACCACAATGCCCCTTTAAAAGATTATTCCACGCCAACCTCGTTCCTGTTCCTAAGGGTGAAACTACACCCATGCCAGTTACCACAACTCTTCTTCTAGGAGGAAACTGTGTGTATCTTCGTAAAAGTTGAATTGAATTCATTATACTAATAAAGATATGTCTACTTTGTTGTTCCGAAATGAAATGAAATCTACGACGATTTTTGCATTCAAAAATCAGTTTTCTTTTTATACAGAAAATATAAGCTTTATACTGCAAAGTCCTGTTTTTGTTATGTAAACAAAACATCTATTTACTATTTAGTAATTAAGTAGGCAATAGGGATGTCAAAAAAGATATTTTTATATTAATCGATGATTTCATCACAATAATCGAATGTCAAAACTCAATTATTTTAAAATTATAAATCGAATAAATTAATTACCCTCTTTTTATTCTTTTTTTACCCTTTTTTCTTGTCTTTAAAGATAAGATATGTGTTATTGGATGAAATCAATGTAGCCAAATAAAACATTTTATCGCATTAATTAGCGCATTAGCTAATTGATTATTAAAATTTCATTAAATCATAGATTTTTCGTTTCCCTCATTCATCTCTAATAGACAATACAGACTATTAATATCTTTTCCAGTAGCTACAAACAAATAAAACAGATCGCTCACAATATAGATTATGAAATATAATAATTATTTAATAAAATTTAGTTTTCTTAAATTTTTATTTATTTACTGCCATAGAAATGAAAAACTTAAAATAACTACCTACATTTTAAAATTATCACAATCCAAAATTATTTCCCATGGGAGTAGCGATTATTTAAATCGATTATAAGAATACCGTAATCTATTAACTATTTAATACGAAGTCATAAATTGCTTACCCCTCTATGAAAGCCTATCTGAATTATTAAGTAGTCTGGACTTACGGTCTGGACTCTGAACGCCTACGATAATGCTTCGAAATCATGAAGACGGCGTGGGTAGTGCACAACTATGGTGCACATGCTATAAAAAAAATGCATCTACTACAACTAATGTCGAACGTTTGATTACAACACTATTTCTATATACGTTAATAAGGTCATGAGTAACCCCTCGTTCGCACGGACGTAAAAATTACGTCGCGTTAAAATTCTACAATAGGCGTTATAAGAAGTTTCGTATGGTATATTCAGCTTAACGCGCTCGCCCTAAGGACTAAAATGGAACACTGCACGATAAAAATACGACGCGATATAAATACGCTGTCGTGTGAACAGATACCTGGATACCCATTTGGTTCAATTATGCGTAATTTTTACGCGCGATAAAATTCATCCCGTGTGAACGAAAACGGGTAAAAGTATGGACCTTAAGATTTTAAGCAATAGCATTTGTTTCTATCTGTTTCACTCTTTCAAATGGAGTATGGAATAAGTAAGAAAGAAGTCTTATTATGTTTTTTCTTTCGGAAATATTCTCAGCTGATTATTACAGTTGACACTTGCCTGATTCATATTATACATCTTATTTATCTCGATGCAATTGGCATTACATTAGCGAATTCTATATTGCCTAAAATAAGTAATTAATAGATTACTTGATAAAAACATTTATATATTATGTTTGTGATAAAAAGTTTGAAAACACGTACAAAGTATCCACTGCTTACCATATTGGCAGTGTTTGGGGCACTATTTTTTCAAAAAATCTATTCATATTATATACATGGTTCGAAAGTGGACGGTTCCAAAAAGAGGATACTTTCTCTAGATGAGTTATCGATTTATGACGGAATTAGGAAAGAAAGTCTGTATTTAGCTATTGTTGGAAATGTGTTCGATGTTACTGAAGGCAGTAGACATTATAAGAAAGGATCGCCATATAATTATTTTATAGGTAAGACTTTCACTTTATAAAACATAATATTGAAAACATATTTTTGTACCATTTGCAATCGCTCAACATATATGATAAATTCATTAATAGGAATGGACCTAATGAAAAAAATGTTATTGTCATTCTTTCGTCTTTAAAAAGTTCTATTGTTGATGTAAAACCAAATCCTTTCATAAAATAATTTTTAATTACTGCTTATGTTCTTGTTTACTATTTTCATGTATGTATTGTTAATTCCTAGCTGTAATAAAATTATTATTTTACAAATTTTTAGTTCAGTTAGATATATTTTGAACAAATAACCCAAACACCCCCACAGATTGATTAAAACATATTATGTTTAAATCATCGACAACCTTTCTTATTTAAGGAAAAGATGGTACGAGAGCTCTAGTCACGGGAAATTTTAATGATGAATCCAATCATAAAGATCTAGTATTAGATCTTCCTTGTAAGGATCTCCTAACAATATTACATTGGAGGCAGACTTTTAAACAAAAATATATATTTGTCGGTGAGATATAATATAGTTTGTTTCATGATATAGTTATTAACAAATACTATTGTAACATTAAAAGGTAGGGTGTTTGTAGGTTTTCTAAGTGGTAGATATTATGATGAAAATGGCTTGGACACTTCACACATGAGTGAACTAAAGCAAAAAATCAAGCATTGTAAAATAAAGAAAGAAGAAGCTAAGGAACAGGAAAAATTATATCCACCATGTAATATGGCTTGGAGTGAGAAGGATGGTGCTAGTGTTTGGTGTACGAAGTCAAGGTAAAATTCATTGTATCTCTTCTGTATTATACATATACAATGTTAAGTACATACTTATATACATAAATACCCAGACTTAAAGAACAACAAAATTGTTATATGAAATTACTATTAAAAAAAACTACATATCTATCTACCTTATGGTAGGTAGGTTTGAAAGATTCACCTATATGAACGTTTCGTACTTTCTGGTACTCATCAGGTCAGCGAAGAAGCTGACTACGTCGTAAACAAGTTGTTTTTAGCATATGGTAACCCTCCTTCAGCGGGAATTGAACCCGAGACCTGTGGAGCTGATGGGTCACTGCCACCAAACTGTCATCCCAATCAAACTGAAAATGTATTTTATTGGAATGTGTTAAAATTACATTTTATATTAAATCACATGGTTATTATTTCACACTTCAGATAGAAAAGGAAATGATGATGATGTTTCTAAGTATACATATACATTTCCCCCCTTGGGTATGAGGGTTTTAATTGAACAATTTATAGAATTGTTATTTTGTAGAATTCCACATAATATTATTTTGCTATAAACAGTGAGTAGATGAGTCATAGGTAAGTCAGTCAGTACAAATGTCCAACAAACAATAAAAGAGAGAAGATAAGTGACACATCTTCAAGTAAAAGCCTGTTACTATCTGCAGGGTATAGGCGTTCTCCATCCTTTTGTGGAGTGAAGGGTTTGAGTGAAGCCCCACCATACTGCTCAGTTGTGGATTGAGACATATACTTATCTCGGTCTAATTACACATTAACAGGGGAGACACATAGATAACCTCATTTGCTTTCTCTTTTTAGACTGGCTCTACCCTACTCTAGTATAGTGACTGCAGTTCACAGTGCTGTCATTTTAAATGAACATACATACAGTATTTTCTGTCTCTGTCAAATATGACCATGTAATAAACAATGATTATGTTAAATAAGGTCACTAATGTTGCCTGTATTTATTTAGATAAGGCATCAATATCTAATTGTGCAATAAGCACTCTTATTGATTATAGAAAAGAACCCACTTATTTAGCATAATGCCAATAACTTAACCTCTGTATTTATATTTCTAAATATAATTGTTTATTTTTAATGATTCAGTGGAGGTATCAGCAGAGACTGGGTAGGAGTACCACGTCAGATGTATACACCTGGTGAAGAAAAGCCACAATGTGTTTGTGTTAATCTTGCAAACGTAAACACACATGCACTTAAAGAGTATCATGGGTGTCACAAAACTTCAACTCAATGCACTGTGTTTAATACTTAAATCATATTTTTTTATGGTATTGTTAGTTATTTAAGATGAATTTGCAATTGTGATATGACTGACCTCATTAAAGAAAATTAAAGTTATTTTTGATATATCTAATGCTTTTTTAATATTTTTACTCAGACTTTTTTGTTGGAATAGTATTCTAAGGTATAGAAGGATCAGCATGGCTAAGGTCTTAAAAGACCACACTTTGATGGGACGAATTTAAAACAGATTTATTGTTATTTGTTTTTGGTGAAATATCTATGTAAATTTCAAATTACAGAAACTATACCAGAACTACTTTGCTATAATCAGCATGGGTTAAGCGAATGCAATGCTAATGTGTATGAAAAGCAGGCAAAATTCTGCAAAGTAACTCCCGATTCTATAAATGATTTAAATTTCAAATGGTTTTGCAAAGTGTATCAATGGCAATGTTTACTCTTTACAAAATACAAGTAAGTAGCCTTATTTCAGGCAGTTAACCCACACTATATATTAGAAAATTGATACAGCAGAAGAATTAGAAAGCTACTACATGCATCACTTTAATTATTTCAGAAAATTCCTCAAGTACATAAGGTAATAAAAGTGACAAAAGGGAGATTTAAAATATATTACTATTTTCACTCACTTAATATGTACAACATAAGTCCATTCACTATATATCCAGACGTATCTAACATCCATAACTATCAAATGTGTCTACTCTTAAATATGAGCTTTGAAAATAGACCCTTAAAACTACTGAGTGAATGATGCATATTTTTTACTGATAATTTCATAAACAAACAACGTTGGAACACATTATTTTATTGCTTAGGAATATAGTAAATAAAAATCTACAATGGAACAATACACAGTATAAAGTTAGATAAATACTGAAAATGATACTACAGGTAACTATTAATTATGATACAGCAATATTATCTATAGTTTCACTTTCAGAATTTATAACATCATCTAACTCCAGACATTCAATAGTTTTGAGAAACACATTCATAGGTATTTTCTTTCTATTAAGAAATGATTTAGTTCCCAAAAGCTTCTTTATTTTTGCTCTACGTTTTTTAATTTTTTCTTTCGTATATTGGATACCTCTTTGAAATGTTAAGAGTCTCTTTACCTTTCTCCCTCCGATAAATGAATCAGAGTCTGAAGTACTGGCTTTAGGTTCTTCATATATAGTTTCTAAAGTTCTTGTTAAGTTTTTAATTTTTTTATTCAAATATAAAGCCTCAATTTGTTTACTTTGATTAGTATTTTCAGATAAGTTGCGTTTGC
The DNA here is from genome assembly GCA_947086505.1 of Morpho deidamia. Classification (NCBI taxonomy): domain Eukaryota; kingdom Metazoa; phylum Arthropoda; class Insecta; order Lepidoptera; family Nymphalidae; genus Morpho; species Morpho deidamia. Next base: position 5,708,844 of record CAMTZC010000015.1, read on the forward strand.
GTGGTTTCATAATAACTCTACGATTTATTGAGTTATTTGTTTCTGGGACCACAGATTTTCTTGGTCTTAGTAAACGGGAACTTGGTGCAGGTGTTGCACTATCAATTGTCGGCTCTGTTATCTCCATGATATCTAGATGTGCCATTTTATGGTGCAGATCCACATCTATCCTAAAATATTGTTTATATTTAATTTCCTTTAATAATAATAAAACAATAAATGCAATAAAACGTTTATAAGTAAATAGTATAAAAAGTAAATAATATAAAATAATCTCTAGTACTGAATTAGAAATAGAGCTTTTTATGAAAATAAAACAAGTTTTTAGTGCCTATCGTTAGAGTTCCTTAAATTGCTCATGGGCTGCAATAGTGGCACAACTAAAAAAACACGTGTTTTAGACTAGGAATAGATGTCAATGTTAAAAATACACTTTCTTCTCAGCTGCAATACCGGTAGAATTCATAAGTCAATATTAGCATGATTATCAATATTATGAATTTTATTTAGTTATAAAAACTTTAAACCCATTTATCTCAAAATAGAATTTTTTGACTCATGTCACTATTAAAGCTCATGCCATGAGCCATATATTCCTTATTCTTCATGCATAAACATATAGTATGTGTTCAGTTATTAAAAATACATGCAAGTATTGATCATAATGGTAACAACTCACCTGGATGCCTCCATATTATCCATATTACAATTTAAATTTTATAAGTCTAAAGAAGTTTTGTATATTATTACAAATTACTACCTATATAAATGATATGTTCCTTAGTAAGAAATAGTATAAAATAGATAGTAAACAAATTAAAACTATTTAAGATCAAATTAAATGTTTATTAACGACAATACCATCGACTATTTTATCTCGTAGTCTATGCCATAGACTGCTAAAATTATAATGGACAATACTGCGTTTGAAAAGAAAAGAAAAAAATGGTACCTAATAAAGTAATCAGATATTAAACAGATTTAACAGTATTTAAGACAAAAAATCAGGTCATATTTGATTACCTAATTATTATTAATAAGGTATGAAAAATTTGCATTTTTGTATTTGTGTATTTTTATGTTAAACTACAAATTAATAGAAGTTTGATTATCTTCATTTTATTAAACGATCCATCGGACTAGTTCGACGGTGAAACTCTTTCGAATCTGATTTTTCAGTTTCGAATTAAACGTTAAAAGATTACTCCTTTTTCAGTAACTACATGTACACTGTAGTCTTTGATGACTACCAAAGACTGTATATACGTGACTACTGAGAGCATTTATAATCAACAATGCTCATAATCTAAGTATATATTTGTTAAATATCACAAACTTTATTATAGGGTACTTTACTAGTTCGGTCACGCGTTACTGTGGCCAAAAACACTAAGTCTTTGGCTCAGTTACAAAGTTGAAATAAAACTCAACAGATAAAATGCTCCAATCGCTACGAAACTTTATGGGATACTTAATCCACTGGATTATTCTAAAGGTTGTCTACAAATTTCATTGAAATCGGTCCAGACGTTTCGGAGTTTATAAAGAACATACAAACAAACATTCATTTTTATATATTACGATTGAAATTAAGTATTAATTAATATCCTGTAAGTCTCAATAATATGCATTATATATTTATATATTCAACTATATATATTTATAATTCAATTTTTATATTCATTCATATAAAAATATAATTTGAAACTTGCGGGAAACTATACGCAAGTAACGCAAAATAAAACATTAGTTGTTTTATAACGATTTATTGTACAAAACAATAATACATTAAAATGTACAGGTATGTTTAAAATGTGGACTCAGTTGGGTCCCAAACTCTGGATAATATCGTATCCTTCCCTTATAGACACCATATTGCTCGTCGAGGCGTCAGCACTAATAAAAATATCGGCTCTAGATAAGCAAACTAGATAAAGAGATTAAAAATATAACAATAAATAATAGCACGCTGTCAACTTAAGTACACATAGTCTATCGCACTGCTTCTGTCGACGGGCACCATGTAGTCTTCAAATAGAACAACGCAATTAAACAAATCGATTAAACCTCCTAATTATACTGTATAGTATATACACATTATGAACATATCCTCTCTGGAAGTGGGCGCGGGTCGGCGGCGGGTCTCGGGTGGCGCGTAGCCGCGTCGCCCCGGCACTAGGCCGGGCGCACACACGCGCCCACGCGGCCCGAGCGCTACATACTGAGAGCGGTACGAGTAGCAGAGAGAAGCGGGTGAGGAACTATGGTTCGGTGGCGTTTACCACTTGTCTATGACAATCTCGTTCGCTGGAAAACAACGTTAAGAGTTAATGCGATGCGCCCGAGCGACAGCCGCCACCCGAACTTACTAGGTCTTCATGCAGAAATCACAACCGCGAACCGTGTCGTAGTACGTTACTAAATGTGTAGTTTCACTGCGGGATCACAACAAACAATGAGTGTTCATGGAATATGTGCGTGCAGGGGCGCTGCGAGGACTCCCGGCGCTTACACCTTCCACATCGGCTTAACTGGGGGCAGACAACAGGGCGTTAGTGCATGCGACGGCCGCGGGTCGGGTCCCGCCCGCCGCGGCTTGGACGGGGAGAAAGTTTTGCAATTAGACCGCAACGGGTTCAACCATAACGGGTACATGACTGAATGTTATTGCAAACATAAGGTAAATCATTACTTGAGCAAATATGTAAGTTTTTTACGTACAACTTGCTTAAGATATGATATGAGGACATTGTACTGGTTGAGGATATCATTTCAACTTTACCATAAAGTTTTACCATTTTTTACAAGTGGAGGAAATAGTTTCTACATGCTTTTAGGTGAAGAAAACTTGATATTTCAGATTGTGTACTCATGCTACAGTCATGTACCTTAGGTCAGTTTAATTTGATTTAAATTTGATTTGATTTTATTTGATTGAATTAAATTTTGTTTTTTTTTAAAATCAATGAATAGAGCATCTTTTACGGTCAATCAAATAATTTATGTTTGGCCAATAGCAATTTCGTATTGAAGCTTGCAAAACTTTTTAGTTTGTTAGCAGGAAAAACAAACACGTTATACATATTAGAGTGCGTCAACAAGGAACATGTAACGTACGTGTATATATGAGTGTTGTGCAGTTTTTGAGGAAATATTATAGGTCGAAGGGTAGAGGGCATTTTAATTTGGGGATGTTTTAATATAAGAACAATAATAATTGCAACATTTTATTTTATGTAAAAGGTGTATATTTTAATTATTTCCAACATTTTAGTATATATTATTTTATCAATGGTGATGGGTTGGGTTTTCACAACAAATTTTTGAGCATGCCCTCAATTGTGCAGTGTAGAATAAAACGTAGTTCACAATTAGGCCTCATACGTTGGTTTTATATTTCATGTTACCTTATACATTTAAAGATATTGTTGTTACATCCGATGTATTAGTTCTATCACACAAAACATACAGTTAAAGAAAAGAAATCATGCAGTAACGCTCATCATGCAAGAATTTTATTAGACAATTTTATTATTACAAACGAATGTGTGTCCAGATTTCAACATCGTCAATATCAGAGTCTAAGCATTTTTTTTTTAAATAACTTAAAATTACATTATTATGTCCCATTATTTTAATGGCTGATAAAAAAAAAATAGTTGGCTATAAAAAAATCATAATTACATCTAAAATATTATCACCAAATTACCGAAACCAAACAAAAAAAAAACTATCTAGCATAGTATATAGTTTGACTATATTGCTATGCATACTCTCATACTAACCTATTATTTAATTTGTAAACACTGGACGTTTAAATGTATTCAGTTTGTGAAAGAGGCAATTTGCATTGTAAACTTGCGATCAAGTTTTGGTAGAATACAATGCTATTAGCGCAAGAAGACACATTCATAAATTTGTTAATATTGTTAGCGGCCGGCAAACTTATGAAACAGTAGCAAAAGCTAACTATAATTCGAAATTCAGACTAATTTCGAATTTTGAATCATTAAAATCACTTAAATATTGTGACTGAAGGGCTTGCCCGGGCTGATAGGGTTGCCAGTTAAAAGAATGATGTTTTAATAAAAATTAACAGCAGAGACCGCAAAAAAAAGTTTACAGGAATAATCAATATACATACCAATACTGTAGCTTTTATAAGTCTACAGTTGCTGAGTTCAATTTTTAGAAAAACATTTATTATCTATGACTCAATTGTACATCAATAAGAAAACTGGCAACTCTGTACACGTAATTTTAATGATTCGAACTATACTTTCAGCTATAGAATAAAAACGCATCAGCGCCGATTACCGAACGATAGTGAGAGGACACAGAAAAAAGACGTTTTATATTAAATAAGAACGGCCGTCGAAAACACGACATCCCTAATGAATACACTTACAATAAATTATTCTAATCTAACAATGAACATTACAAGGTAATATATAAGTTTCAATATAATGTCTGCAGTCCACAAGGACAAGGTACTGAGCCATGTGCGAGTTCACTATTACCGTATCAACGGAGCTCCTTCCGCCTAATATACAATATTCAAATATCGAATCCAAAATACACGAACTCACTAGGCTCTAGTAAAAAAAACATTAAAAATTTGGTGTACGAAAATTTGGATCGATGGTGTTCACAGCCACTATGATAAATGTATGTATATAATAGACAAAGTAGGAACCGACATAAGCTTGCGGCTCCTGCTTTGCGCCTTGTAAGAGTACGTAAGTCGTTTGTGGGTTTGGGTATAAGATTCTATAACAAAATTCCACAATCAATTTTAACTTTGCCATTACAGCAATTTAAAATACTGTTAAAAAGAGGCTGATACAGAAAGCCCATTATACCGTGGAGGCTTACATTGATAAGAATGCGTGGATATAGCTGCTCTTTGACCTTGTGCAGGATAGCTATGACAAAATGTAATTAGTATTAAGAATCTTCTTTTTTAAAAGAGCTCCACCGAGTTTCTTGCTGGCTCTTCTCGGTAGGACGGCTTTCCGAACCAGCAATAGAGTTGACGATTCAAAAGCACTTGTTTACAAGTTTATTTGAATAAAGAATATTTTGAATTTGAATTTGAATGATAGCGAAAATAAAAAACTGTTACAAAAAACGGAAATTAACGAGACTCCGCGGGGGTCGCTATTGTACAATGTGATTATTGTCTCGCACATGCGAAATGCATCAACAAGGAGCGGGGCCGCGAACGCCGCCTCGGCTCGTGTATCATTATTCCTAAGAACGTAACACTACAAAGACTCGTCGGAGCCGAAGCACCGCCACAGTTCAACGAGATGTTCACGAATCACTTCAGTCACTACCGTCCGTCCCTACCGTGCACGGGTAAATCACTTCCACACTGTGCTCCGGGATTAGCATTCAAAACTGTTAGAGGTACTGTGGTGAGCGCGAGCTCATCGTCCATCCGTTTCCACAGTAGAACCCTCGCTATTCGCTGCGTACGCGTCGCGTATCGGAGCGGATAGCGCTGGATTCGATGAAGGTGGGGGTATTAGGTGTGAATCAAACGGGGCGGTGGCGATATCGGGACCGGCTTATAGGGGTCCGTAGATGATGATGCCAAAGAAGACGGCCCACATGAGCACAATCCACTGCATGCCGTGGAGCCAGTCAAGCAGGGATCGCTTCTCACCGTCGGAGATCTTGCGCGCGACGAACTTGAGCACCTCGTCGAGGAGGACGACGGGCACGGAGAACTTCATCACCGTTATCCACTCGTCCACCGAGAGCGGCGTCACTTGGAACACGGCCTGTGCATTAAGTAAATGGTTTCATTATTACATTCATTAAAATAAAAAGCAAGTTGAAACGGTTCAATTCGCCTATTTATTATTCGATGGCTTTACCCACTGGTGGTGTTCCACAGGCAATCGCTCAGTACAGTAGTATTTTCCAGGTGTGTTACAATAATATTATAAAAATAAAAAATTATACAAAATAATAATAATAATTGAAAAAAGTAATTTAATCTAAACTAGATAATATTCTTGTTATTTTTAATATAATTAATGATTGTGTTAATTATTACTTTATGACCTGACATTAAGACATTGACACTTTATATATTGACATTATTACATTTTACTGTAGCTTTAAGTACGCATGACGAGATAACCTTTAAGTAATATAACATTTGTAAACGAATTTAGAATATGTAATTTTAAGAAAATGTCTAAAATGTGAATATTGTTGGTTGTCCATAAATAAATAAATAAATAAATAAATAAGACAGAGTTTAAATATGACAAATTAGCAGAGAAATAGCTAAAATGGCCTAATAGCTACTTTGTAACCACCTATGTACGGTTCATACTTCTGCAGTGGAATGCATGGAAGCTTTTCGTGTCAAACTGGCCTGATTCAAGCATTTTATAGGCCTTGACCTTTCAATGTCTAGTTTCTCCAGATAGTTTGCAATTTTTGTGTAATTTTCCAAAATTAGTTCGTAAATGGAGCCTTTTCTTCTTATAACTTAGATCACTCAATATTGAGATCTTGGCTTCAAACACTGTCCATGGACTTTGTAGCATGCAATCTCTGATTTGGAATGTATGAGAAATTTATGTAGTTATAAACTGTGGTAAAAAAAATCTATATGCCTAATACAGAGTAGTACAGGATAATTCTGTTTATGTCACGGTATTACATTAAAGATGCTATGTATTGATATTGGACTATAGATAATCAGCCAATATATTATTCTGTTTTAAACAATGTATAACACTCACCGAAAGGACCTCTACGTATAGAATTACGAAGTGAAGCGTGAAGGAGAGGGCCATTGAGCCGACGAGCCACATGTTGGACCAGGGTGGCATGGACACCAACGACTGGTTCTCAGACAAGCTGTTCATAGCATTCAACATCTCAATGGTGACCAGCACAGAGAGAGCCATCGTCATAGGGTGAGGGTCAGTGAAGATCTTGCAATCAATTCCCTGGAATATCAAAAATTTTATAATTATTGTCTGGTGATAAAACAAGTATGACACTGTTAGAAAGGAGTTGGATAATTATAAATACTAGATACTTACCATAAGTGGTTAAAGAGAAGGTAAGAGATTAGAACCCACTACCTGTATGTTAGCTACGACCGGGATTCGACTCATAATTCTAACGTTCTCTCATAGAAAATGTTACCAAATAATACGTCACCAACAGATAACCGTACAACTATAACATATTGGACACGCTAAACAAGTATTGACAGGTTAATTCAATAATAATTTGGAATCATTAAGCCAGGTCGATTCTACCACCAGTTCGGAACGCTGTCCTCCACTGAGAAGACCTGGCAAGAAACTCAATGGTTGCTCTTATCGCGAATATTAACTATTTGACGTTAGATTCTAACACGAAATACTCAATATCTCTATAATCATATACAAATACTCAATAAATACTAAGACTCGGGTCACAATATTTTACCCTCATTCATTCGGTTTTATTCCTCTACCCACCAAATGACAAATAACATAATATTGTAGACAAAATACTTCCTCATTATTATTCTATGCATATTAATGTATTTATTTATAATATATAATTTATATCTGATTATTATAATTATGTCTAACAATTATACACGTTATACCGAGTCACCGTATGATATCTGACAATATCTAACATGTATATTCAATATGTTTATAAGATTGAATGATTGCTTGGTTGTCTTTTATCTCAAAGTGAAGGTGACCTTTCTTTTTAAAACATATCCCATATAAATTTTAAGCACAAGCACAAGTAATACAATTTAAAATTTTGTAATACAACAGCTTTGTAATCATATGGAGTTGCTAGTTTTGGACATGCTTTTCACAATAAAATAAATAATTTTGTTTAAAGTTTACTTTTAAATTTGTTTAAAATCTTAATCATAATTTACTTGCACGTTATCTACGCTAGCGCTACTATCATGCTTATTTTAAAATGATATTTGATTAATTTAAAGCATAATTTTTAACTAAAATTAATTTTGGTCAGGCCAACTAATCATATTTATGGTTTTTTAATACATCATTTATTGGTCCTAATTACCTGTAAGTGCATTAAATATTAAATGTCATGTTTGTATTAAATTTTTCACAGTAAAGAATTATTAAAATGGGATTGAATAATGATATGCTAGAGAATTATGAAGTACCTTGAAGTCATCTCCACCATTAAGGCACTGCAAGTGGTGAGTTAGCTGCCAGTAAGTCATCTGGGGGCCGAAGGGCGAGTACATGAACCACCATGAAGCAGCACCAACAGTGGCCATGCCGACATACCCACCGATAGCCATGTACCTGTTTACAAATAAACAGTTATATAATAGTGATTCAACAGGACATAAATTTATTTTAATATTTTATACTACTAAAGTGTGACTCTCTCTAGAGACGATCATGGGTTCAAACACCGGCAGGAACCAATGAGTTTTTCTATTAAAACTTATGTGTCTAATTGACAATTGCAATTTATCACACGCTTTTCGGTGAAGGAAAACATCGTGAGGAAACCTGCATATCTCTAGAAAATTCTAGGGATATGTGTAACCTACCAATCTGCATTGGAGCAGCGTGGTAGGTCTTAGCTCCACTCCTTCTTTCCAAAAAATGGAGAGAGGAGGCCTTAGCCCGGCAGTGGGCATAGTAATAGGCTGTTACTTTACTTTACTACTACTACAGGACATTTCAGTTAATCTGAGGATAAATTATGATTCAAGGAAAACTTGACCGATGTGTGATTTACTCATTCTTGTCACAAATATCGTTAATTTCTAAACTTAAGCAAATCCTACTGTCAACCTTTTTTAGCCATAAAAAGATATTGTTTCAATATAATATCAATCTCTCAAGTTTAGGATTTACATGATTACTATTATATATATAAAGATAAATTATATTATTTATATACCTGAAGAACAACCACCCAGAGATAAGACCTTCATCAGCTTTGCGTGGTGGTTTGTCCATGATGTCTAAGTCGGGCGGGTTGAAACCGAGGGCGGTGGCAGGCAGACCGTCAGTGACCAAGTTGACCCACAACAGCTGTACTGGAATGAGAGCTTCGGGAAGACCGAGAGCGGCAGTCAAGAAGATGGATACGACTTCACCAATGTTCGAGGAGATCAGATAGCGGATGAACTGCTTCATGTTGTTGTAGATAGCACGACCTGGAAATACAACATATAGTTAATCTAAGACATTTAGTATCATATTGATGGCTTAAGAGGCATGTTATGAGCAACTGTTGTCATTAAACGGCAGTGATATTGAACATGAATTTAAAATTTATTAAATGGAAATAAATATAATATAATATGTTTAAACAGAGGCCGGCAACGTTTTTAATGTAAGGAGTGAAATACTAAATTAAAAATTCATTAACTCCAACTATTTTGTGAATTATTCATATTTATAAAACATGTTTATTTAATTTCTTGTCTATATTAAAAATAGTTTAAGGGCGCACTCAAATTTATTACTCTCTCTTAAAAGATAATAATTGCTTGCTATCTTTATAAATTACGTACTAAAAATTAATCATATTTTATATACAGGATTTTTTTAAATATAAAATTTATGCCTACATAAAAATGTTATTTCTTTTTTATAACAAATAGACATACTAAATCATGTTTATGACGATCCTTGCTACGTTTTTTTGAAGTCACCTGTCTACTTTAGTTTTTAACGTAACGTAACTGCTAACATAGCGTTTCTCGATACGTAGTCGCCGTCCTAATCACTTGGGATTTTGTGTATTGGTTATTTGAACTATGAGCCCTGCACATCAATTACTTCTAAATCTTTATTATCCTGCTGCTGACCAGCCTCCCTTATGCGGAGAGGATATGAACTTAAACCCGCTATATTCCTTCAAGGTTACGACACATTCATATTCTACACATATTCAATTATTAATTATAGTATGTTTTCTTCCACTAAAACGTGTATGGTAAATTGTAATTGCCAGTTAAGCACATAAGTTTGAGGAAAAACCTTATCAGCCATTATAGCTGAAAGGTGAGACAGTGTTGGCTGCAATCAGGTAGCCATTTCAAAGGTTAGAAAGGCAATTAAAGTATGTTGTATTTAATTAGGGAACATGATATACATGAGGATGATATGGTGAAAGAATGATTTTTTAAAATATAAATAAATGGGACACTTACACACACAGTCGACCGACCCCAAAGTAAGTAACTTAATACTTGTGTTATGGGTGACGGGCAACTGATACTTAAATACAAATATACACCCAGGCTCGAAGAACCAACAAATTGTTTATAGTTTATAAATGATGTTTAGAAATGATTTAAAAAAGATGGATGAAAGAAGAGTACATGCAAATGAGATGAGGATGTTAAGGTGGATGTGTGGTGTGACAAGACTTGATAAAATAAGAAATGAGTATATAAGGGGAAGTCTGAAAGTTGCGCCCATTATAGAAAAGATGAGAGATGCAAGATTGGGAAGTATGGACATGTAATGAGGAGGGATGAAAATCATGTGATCAAACGAGTGTTTAGTATGAATGTGGATGGATATGTGACTAGAGGAAGGCCTAAAAAGAGATGGTTGGACTGTGTGAAGTATGACATGCATATAAAAGGAGTAGCACCAGAGTTGGCGAATGTTGTACCGACCCCACTTAAAGTGGGATAAGGGTAGGAGAAAGAAGAAGAAATGTTGGCTCTTGGCGGGAATCGAACCCGCGTTCCGCTGAGCTGAAGGCAGGGTAACTACCCACTGTGCTAATGGGCCAATCAGTTGGTAATGTAATTAGGATGTAGGCCAACCTTCTTCAACAGCCGCGACAATTGACGAGAAGTTATCGTCAGCGAGCACCATCTCGGCAGCTGATTTGGCGACGGCCGTTCCGGAACCCATGGCGATACCGATTTCAGCTTTCTTGAGGGCGGGCGCGTCATTTACACCGTCACCAGTCTGCAATTTGATATGACATTTTATTAAAATTCAACATTTGTAATTTAAATTAAATCGGGTTAATTACTTAACATTGAGTGATATAACTCTTGTAGCAATCGAAAAGAAAAAAGAAAGCCATTTTGTATTGTACTACAACTGGTACAGAGCTGTGATAGCCCAGCGGTGTGACCGTGCGACTCTTTCGAGGGGAACACGAGTTCAAACCCGGGCAGACATCAATAAGTTTTTCTATTAAAACTCATGTGTCTAATTGATAATTGCAATTTATCACACGCTTTTCGGTGAAGGAAACATCGTAGCTCCAATCCTTCTCTCTAAAAACGGAGAGAGGAGGTCTTAGTCCAGCAGTGGGATTGTAACAGGCTGCTACTTTACTTTACTTTTACAACTGGTACAAAGAAAATATTTAGCGTCTTGAAATTAATTGGCTGGCCCGTTGGCGCAATTTTAAACAATTTGTAGGTTCTTCGAGCCTGGGTGTGTATTTGTATTTAAGTATGTATTTAAAATTATACATGTAGTATATCTACCAGTTGTTCGTCACCCATAACTCAAGTAATAAGTTACTTTGGGGACGGACGACCCTGTGTGTAAGTGTCAATTAAATAATAATCAATTTCAAGATGAAATGACTTCATGATACGAGAAAAAAATCAAATAGTTAAGAGTAAAATTCAGCTACAGTTGATTTTTGTCACCTAATTTTAATATAAGTGGATTATGCGCAACACATGTATCTTTGAAATGATATTTTTTTCAAGTAAACATTTCGTCCAATCGTCAAATATTTCTAGCAGGTAACTAAAAGTGTAGTTAGTCGTATTAAGGAAAATTGACATAGTGTAACGCAACAGAGGCGATTTTTATTTAAAAGTTCTTTAGCTGCATATCAAGCCTCATATATATCATTTATATATAGAGAGATAGATATATAAAAACTTATTGTATCGCAGAATAAGAATTTTAAGGAACTCCCTCTTAAAAGGAGTCAATTGAATTGAAATGTAAACAAATTGAAAGCGAACTTGAATAAAGTTGAGAGCGATCGCTAGTTTGTTATGACGTGTACTAGAATGTTTGATGTATGGATCTGTTCAGTTTTTAAACGGTTCTCGCATTTGTTTAATTTGTTAAAGTGCCAAGAGATTTACAACAAACTGCAATGTTTTTTATCATTTACATTTTCTTGAGTAAGGTTCTCCTCTCGCTATTGTTTTTGTACCTTTCAATTTGGAAGAGATATCTCAGAGAGCTACAATTTATAAACAGTACCAACTGAATAACATAAACAACTCAAATAGCATTTCCAATAGTATAATTGTAAACATCGAATAATAATGGTCGTTTGCAATTATATTTATGAAGATATTGTTTGCAGAGCAATAAATATTGTAAGATATTAGATTTTCGGAGCAACATTTATATTAAGATGTCCATATGCAGTACGTGTTACCTAACAAAATATAATATCTCTTTAAATGTTCGATGTGATGTTTGATTATTTTATCAGTATCTTATTGCAAGCAATATAACAGAACTAACTACTTTACTATAATCCGCACGGGTTAAGTAACGACAAAAATCGTACTGCGCCGCGCTACCCATACAAGCAGTCTTAAATAGTTCAACTCCCACCAATACCCTCCCCTCCGAACACATGTAGCAAAACGGAATTAGATACATTTACTTGCTCGTTAATTAAGTGACCATTATTATTTTTTATTATCTCAAGTTGCTCTAACGTATTGAGTCGGAGTCCCTTATCACAAGTGTGGAGAATATGAAATGGTCATTAGGCACTTTATGACCGCTTTCTAGCAAATGTTTTGCAAAATTAGAATTTTGTGGTTTATTATTCCTAAACGCAGCCATATGTTTCCGGAATCGAACCGCAAAACTCCGGCCAGTCTGACTTACATATGTACCGTTGCACTCAGGACAATCTATTTTATAAACCCCAGATTTTTTATAAGTATAAGTATCTTATTGACTCACCATAGCAGAGATTTCGTTCATGCTTTGCAAGTATTCAACGATCTTTGACTTGTGAGCGGGCTCGACTCGTGAAAACAAACGGGCTTTAGCGCAGGCGGCGCGTTGTTCGCTCACTGGGAGATCGTCAAATTCACGACCGGAGTAGGATTTGCCGATCGTGTCCTCATCTTCAGTAAATACTCCAATACGCCTGAAGACATTAGTCTTTTTAGAAAACAACATAATATTTATAAACAAAAACTGAAACTTACACACACCTGCAAATAGCTTCAGCGGTGGATTTGTTGTCACCAGTGATGACAATTACGCGGATACCAGCAGCGCGGCAACGAACAATAGAGTCGAATACTTCTTTACGAGGAGGATCCAACATGCCTACGACGCCAACAAAGGTGAGATTCACTTCGTAGGTAAAGAATTTGGTAGAGTCACCGAGGTCCATCTCTTCTGGCTTCATGGGATTATCGGCTGTAGCTAGAGCCAAGCAACGTAGGGTGTCACGACCTGTACCGTATTGACGGGTAAGATCCAGAATGCGGCTCTTGAGGGTGGAATTGAGAGCTACTTTGGAGGTTCCAACACGGGCGTGGCTGCAACGATCCAGCACACCTTCAGGTGCACCCTTAACGAACAATTTAGGTCCATTTCCAAGGCGGGAAGGCTTCAAGGGTGTGCAATAAGTGGACATAGATTTCCTGTCACGGGAGAATTCAAGAGTGAATTCTTTCTTCCATTTTGTTTCGATTTCTTGACGGACGACGATAGCTGAAGATCGGCGGTCGAGACCCGTTTTAGGTACGTTGAACGGATTCATTTTTTCAGCAAGTACGATAAGAGCAGTTTCCGTAGCCTCACCGACTTTTTCAAATGCCTGTTTGAATTCGTTAAAGTCAATAGCAGAGTCATTACACATAACGCAAATGGTGCCTAATTCGTGAAGAGTGTCAAATTCAGCAGCCTTAATTTTTTGTCCTTTCAAATACACATCACCAATAGGTTCATAGGTGGATCCAGTAATTTCAAACTCAAGGAAGCTGCTGTCGCCAGCCTCGATCTTCTCAAATATAAACATACGGGATACGGACATTTGATTGGTAGTCAGAGTACCAGTCTTGTCGGAGCAAATGACGGAAGTACAACCCAGAGTTTCGACTGAAGGCAGTGACCTAACGATAGCATTTTTCTTGGCCATTCTTCTGGTACCGAGGGCAAGACAAGTGGTAATGACAGCGGGGAGACCTTCAGGAATAGCTGCTACGGCCAAAGCAACGGCAATTTTAAAGTAGTATACAGCACCTTTAATCCAGCTCCCACCGTGGGCAGGGTCGTTAAAGTGTCCGATATTTATGGCCCATACAGCAACACAAATAACAGAGATAACCTTTGATAGTTGCTCACCAAATTCATCAAGTTTTTGTTGTAGAGGCGTCTTAATTTCCTCAGTCTCAGACATTTCAGTACGAATTTTACCAATAGCAGTGTTGAGACCGGTGCCGATAACAATACCGCGAGCTTTGCCAGCGGCTACGTTAGTACCGGAGAACAGAATGTTCTTTTTGTCCTGGTTCACAGCGCGAGGGTCGGGAATGGCATCAGTGTGTTTGATAACAGACACAGATTCACCAGTCAGGATAGACTGATCGATACGGATGGTGGTAGAGAAAATCTTAATAAGGCGGATATCGGCGGGAATCTTGTCTCCAACGGACACCTCTACGATGTCACCGGGCACGATTTCTTTTGCTCGGATTTTTTGTACACCGGATTTATCTCCTCTTACTACTTTTCCCATTTCGGGCTCGTATTCTTTTAAAGCTTCTATGGCGGATTCTGCGTTTCTTTCCTAAAATAAAGATGACACTATTACATTGGAAAATTAATAAACATTTAAGAGCTCAACTTAATTAAAAATCTTTTACCTGCCATACTCCTACCACAGCGTTAGCGATTAGAATTAGTAAAATAACAAAAGGTTCTACGAATGCTGAGAATGCATCTTCGTGTTCCTCAAATAAAGCTAATACCTGGAAATATATGATAACAATAAGTAACAATATATATTTTTAATTATAAATAATAACATATACATATGATTTAAGATTATGATATACGTGTATAATGATGAAGAATAAATTAAAAACACGATTATTTTTGTATAAAATGGTAGGTATACTTACGAATGAAATAATAGCAGCTAACAGCAAAATCTTCACTAAAAGGTCATCGAATTGTTCCAATACTAACTGCCATATACTTTTGCCTATGGATAAAAATAAGGTTAAATAGTTCTTATTTATAGCAGATAAGAACCATTAAGTTATATTACATTGTTTACTAATGACGGTAAAATACTTTGAATTTAAAGTTATACTAATAATAATTATTAAGTCTTAAAAACGATAAAGATAGACTAAGATTACATTCAAGAGCTCTATTTTTAATTATTTAACAACGATGTTTTTGTATGTCTCATACTCAGACGTTTTCAGAACTATTACAAATCTTATAAGTTTATTTGTGTCAATTCAACAGTATGTTTTTCTATTGTCTATAGACATAAGTTAAACCTCATCTAAAGAAGAAAAACAACAAATATCAACTATGCATGACATACATTTTATGTGAACAAAGAAAAATGTCATCGTTTTATTTATAATAAGTAGTATCATCATACAATAAGAATTTTTCTTACATATTATTCTTTCTATCTTAAATATCCACAAAGTGAGGATTTTAAAACATTGCAAACTGAAATTGCATAAATAGAACAAATAGTCAAATGTTTAATGAGTCATATATTTTAATTGCAAATTTTAAGCTTGTTAGATATCACCACAAAAATTCAATCGTCATTAAATTAACTATTTACATATTTCGTTTGTAATTCTATGGATGAACTGTGAAAAAAAATCCTTAAACTCTAGTATAAACGTGTGATCGTAATTTGTATATAGAGTTCAAATGAAAACTAAACCATTTGTCTTACCTTCTTCTGCGGGCAGTTCTGAAAACAGAAAAGAACCGTAATTAGAGTTTTGAATAAAACATCAAAGGAGTAAATTTAACAGACGATAAACCAGTCAGAGCAGGCATGCGATCTATCTCGGCAGTTACGATGGTACATAAATACACGTACACCGACTCGATAGGCATTGGGTTGGTCGTATGCCGCCAATCTTTTGAAAATCTTAGTCCAATACCGATCGAATCGTACCTCACTTTTAAGCCACCCTTTAATTCCATGAATTGAAATTTGATATTTTTAACAAAGGTTACTGAGTATTAAATTACACCGAATTGTTGTAATTTGTTTTAATTTTTCTATCGTCTAAAAGTACCGGGATTATATCTATCGGTTGATATTAAACATACATCCATGACTATGATGTCGACATACGCGTTATTAAATACTAGTTTTTGCCCGCGGCTTCGCTCGCGAGGAATTTGGTTTGTCACAGTATCTAATTTAATTAAATTTATGATTTACAATTTTGGTCATAGTGACTTCCACATAAAAGATAGATATCTGCTGTCGCGGACTTTTTTTTAGAACTATTAAAGACAAACAATACTACGATACATCATCTTTGTGTAACTCTAACGGTTTAGGCAACGTACGTCGAGATAGCTCTCAAAGGCAAGATTTTTTCCGATTTTATTGACATGTATCGTTATATTAAATAAAATCATTACAAATTGTAGCCTATATGTTATTCCGATGTATAACCTATATTACTGTAAAGTTTCATCCAAATCCGTCCAAAAGTTTTTTCGTGAAAGAGTAACAAACATCCATCCATACTCACAAACTTTACGCATTTATAATATTAAGTAGGATAGTAGGATTATACTTACAGCAGGGAAGCCAGCGTAAAATGAGACATTAACAATAAAGAGAAAGCAAATGAGGGTGATCTGTCTCTTTTTTTTATGTGTGATAAGACAAAGATAAAGTATACGAGCGTCATCTCCAACTCATATTTTATTGTATCATTATCACTTACAGACTTAATTCCCCATATTCTAAGTATTCCTTTCCCGTAAAGCGTGCAATTATCAATTAGACACATAAGTTTTAATAGAAAAACTCATTAGTGCCTGCCCGGAGTTTGAACCAATGATAGTCTCTAGAGAGTCACATGGTCTCACAGCTAGGCTATTGCAGCTTTAGATTACGCTAAAATTCGCTTAATAAATAAATTACGCTTCTACCGGCTATATCCATTACCCACGTCTTATTATATCAGGGTGAGCTCGACTAGTTTCAAGCCCGGGCTCCGATTCATAAGCTCTTTGTAGGTCGCTCGATAGTTTGCACGATTGTTTGTATTAAAAAAATCAACTTTTTTTTGATCAATCAAACCGTGATAACATGTTTTTCTATCTATGTATACAAGGACCTTATCCTAATAATATTATAAAGAATATTTGTATGTATGTGTGTTCATAAACACAGATCACACTTTAACAGATCGGTACCAATTTACATAAGAGTAGCATTTTATTGCGAACCACAGGAAAACAGACAGTTCTTACACAAGCTACTAATTATTTGGAAGGAACTAGTAAGAAAGTGAGCAGAAACTCTTTTCAAAAAACGACAGAACATCACATTTACATATCAATTAATTGTCTTTGCTACGATTAATGAATAATATATACTTAATGACTATATAAATAACTTTGTTGTATACTGCGCTATTCCATACATAGATGATAATTCTTATCCAAAAGATGCATAAATATGGAATATGAATTTTGCCATTAAAAATTTGGTCACCTTGTCGTTGAATTTTTTTTACGTATTTCTTCATAGAATATCGAAGTGAATTTGGTTGTATCATCTTGTAAGAAGTTATATTAGCTACATTCTTATGTTGTTGGTTAGTGTCTTATGAATCATCTTACGTTGTAAGAGTTTAAGCAGCAGCTAATGATATAATTACATGAACAATTCAAACGTTTGTTAATCTTTTGATAACAGAGGATTATAAGATTTTATAAAAGTTCAGTGTCCTGGTGTCCTCTCGTCGTGTTTTATTTGGATAAGTTTTTATACTCGGCAGTTGTTTTGTGTTTTTATTGTAATTCTCAATGTACGCCCGGTATATAAGCTTCAATTGTGCGAAATTTCATTGATATTGCTTCAGCGGATTATGATCCGTTAAGTTTCTTAAAAATATAATGTGGAAGCAAAAGAAAAATAATTAATTTACAATCATTAAATGAAATATTTTTTGTTATAATTTTTAAGCAGAAAGTACTAAAGATGCCTAGCTTTTCAGTAATTAATCATAGTGATGAATATAAGATTGTGACATATTTAACTCTTTGTGCTCCACCTAAGTTTTTATTGATACTGAACCTAAACTATTCTAAATTCATCATGGGTCATCCAGGGTCTAAAGTTTTCAATTTAAAAACCTTTTTGTATGGTTAAAGAAAACTCATCACAGAGATATACAAATTGATGTGCAAAATATTTCGTTCAGTAATTCTGCGTAATATTGATAAAAAATAATCTTGATACATATTTAACAGTCCGTGACGTTTACTCTTTGTGCTTCACCTAGGAGTCCATTGTTACTGAACATAAACTGTTTTAAATTCATCTCGGGTCATCCAGGGACTTTTGTTGTCAATCTTAAAACATTATTGTATGGTTAAAGGAAACTCATAATAGAGATACACATTGTTGTGTAGATTATTTCGTTCAGTAATTTTGCGTGTTATTGATAAAAATAATCGTGATACATATTTAACAGTTATGACGTGTACCCTTTGTGCTCCACCTAGGAGTTCATTTTTACTGAACCTAAACTGTTTTAAATTCATCTCGGGTCATTTAGGGTTCTGTGTTGTCAATCAGGTGTATCTTTTGTCGAAATATCTATTTATAAACGTGACTGATTCGCTTTTATTATGTAAACGATACTCAAACTATTGACAATACCAATGATAGATGGAAAACAGAAAAGGAAAACAATTTTGCAGTTAATCCCAAATATTCAGTTGTACCGTAAGTATACTATCTATACTTATTATAAAACAGAATCTCCAAAAGCTGTCTGGCTGTATGTGGTCGAATTCCTCAAACCTGAAAAATCTACCGTCAACAAATTTACTGAAGGGATATGTGGACGGTTTTTTCTAAAAGATGCAATTTTTCCAGAGGTCCAGGTTAATAGTACATTACATTAGTTGTAAAAAACTCGTCTGCTGAGAGTTTTATTCGCGTGCGCCGCCTAAACAAGCATAGACACTAGTAGTGTGGTAGAGAATTGTAAATCCACAAAAAAGTACGCGATAACATGTCTCTATTTTTTATTGTTAACGTACAATAACTTTTAAAATAACTTTATGTCTAAGTACAATAACTTTATGTCTAAAATTTCGATTTGGACAAATCTTGTGACACACTGATCACGCAGGCTTCCACTGGCAAAGCTGGTTGCTAATAATAAAAACGAGCTCGACTTAAAGTATTAGAACTGGGCTTTCCGTTAAGATAAGAGAAGTATTTTAAACTATTGCAAAAAAATCATTTCCAAGTATAAATCTTTTGTTTTTGAGACTTCATCACATATTACAAATCTTCTTTTTATTTATTAACTAGTTGTCCGGCCAAGCGTTGCTGTGGCTCTGTATGGTTTTGAATAATCGTCGAAATAGAAAACAGTAAAAAAAAGGGTTCCGATCACCACCAAACTTTATAGGATCATCCGATGGGTCACTCTTAAGATTGTCTGAATATTTCATTTAAATCGAACTAGCCGTTCTGGAGTGTAAAAAGGACATATTGATGTTATCGTACTTATATGCCTGTCATTAAAAATAAGATGATAATAATTTGATTAACCACAAGTAACCTATATATATCAAAACCAATATTAAACAGTTATTTTTGCTCCAACATTAAGACATTCGTAGCAATATGTTGTGTAAACAAACATAGCAGTTATTGCGCTCCGTGTATAGTGAACATTCAACATATCGGCACGGGCACGCCAACGCTGATGTCTAAACTAATGATGTGGTAGGTTAATGCTATTTGGAATCGGAAAGAATTTCTTATATACAGAAAAAACAGTGATATTTTAATATATGTTCATAGGTCATAGTAAAATAAGTCCCAAAAAGTTTAAATCAGGTTAGAGCAGCAATGCGGGGCCCATGCCCCACAGGAGGCCAATTTAATGGTTCTTGGCGGTTTGTCAATTTAACATCAGTGCTAGAATTAGTTGCTAAATTTAATCAAAGAGGCTAATTATTCTTTCTAAAAACTTTTTTAAGGTAAGGTAAGGTAAACGGGAGATGACACACAAAAAGTTGGGAAACACTGGGTTCTAAGATTAGATTATGTTCACGCCAACTTTAAGCACGCTTTATGCACGATTAACGTTGTTTTAAGTGGAAGTAACCAATAGTTTATTAATAAAATAAAACAATTATCGATGAAAGTTGTCTATTGAACCATTTCCAATTATTCTAGTTAGTTAAAAATAATTCGATTTAAATTTTTTATTTCGGATGTACGCGGTAGCTACGCGAAAGCATTACAACGGTGCTTAAAATAAAATTATCGATTTTTTTTATGGATAAGACAGATAAGTTCGAAACTAACAACCATTACCAAACGAGTAGATCACATAATCCATTTTTATGTTGATTGGCTGATGTTAGTTTGTTTAAGCACACTTCAATTAAAGACACCTTAATAATACACAAACAATAACTTAAGAAAACGTTTTTATATTTTGTGTATAAGAAATATTTCACCTAAACGCTTTGTACGAAATTTGTTATTCTAAAAAATACAACGATTTGATATACGCGAAGCGTAGTCGATAACCAAATCGCGAGAAATCGACTAAAGATAATGAGTCGACCCCTAGTATCGATTGCATCACTACTCTAGTTCTCAACTCAAAGGCAACGTGCGCTCAGTCAATCGTTGTATCGACTATTTGCGTACGCGGTCCGGCCGCCTGCCACAGCGAGTCTAATGTAAGCAATTAGTCAACCTATCAATAACGCCTTGTCAGCATCTGCGTACAATCGCAAATTAAAAGAAACTATAGACGACTTCCCGTAGTGGTCGTTTTAATGAGCCTCGTTTCCTAGTGTACGTTGTCATCGCTTCTGAGCGTGTTTTGAATATAAATCTATTCTAAATACTTATATGCTACTCCTCTACTACCGCTATAACGGTTAAACCAAAATACGAAAAATATGCTTCTAATGTTTGAGTTGAAAGGATATTTAATTTGGGAAACTTATACACAGGAGGTGATCGACTCCAACGTAGTAAATAATTCTTATTGTATTTCTTAGTCTACATATTACGTTAAACACAGACATTACTATGAATAACAATAATAATATAAATACCAAAGCGTGTTTGTGATTATCCTTCACGTACGAATTAAACAACAGATTTTGGATTAAAGTAAACTCAAAAAGGGGATACATTTTGAGTTGCAAGCTTATTTCATAATCACGCTCAGAAAATTGTAACGAAGAGACATACTTATATATTATATTCGTTAATTCGTTGAAGATAGCTTAATTTAGTTTTTGTGGTATTAGGTATTTTAAAATCATTAATGTGAAATATCCAGAATTAACCGATGGCTGCAGTCTATCTTCCTATGAAGATGACTGACTAGTGGTGAAGTACTATACTTCAGTCACTACCCAATCAGAAATTTGTGTTGTCAACATTCTGAAAAGACAGTTCCCTTCTCCATTTCACTCCACAACATAACCAATTCTTATTATCAAATTCGATTCTACATCGCGTAAATCCATCGAGTTACATAGTTACATTGGTAACAACAACAGGGGAAGAAGTAAATAATTGATAAATTCAATGCTTCGAGGAAAACGCGGTTAACTATTATTTTTCGATTTAAATGTGGAGAACGTTTGTATTTAATAAATCACTATTGATTTTGAACATACTTTTAGCGAACTAGCAGTTTTATTATTTACTAGCTTCAGTTCTCGACTTGCATCTACGTGAAATTCAGTACTGTGTTAAAAATAGACCTATGTTACTCATCAAGCTGTTCAAGTATCTACGAATACATAACAAAAACCCAAATCAACTCGTTTCTGGATCTTGGAACGCGCAGAAAATCTTTGCCCATTCTTGGTCAACATCAGTGTTTTCCAACATTGGGCCCCCAACCCACAGGGGGGCAATTTGATTGTTAAGGGGGGGTAAATCGAAAATAGGCTCTTAAGATACGAATTTAACCATTTCACTCCAGGGTGGAAAAAGAAAATTCGTAAAGCCTATCTTTTAAGTTATGTTAGATATTGAATAACTAATATTGAACGTTAAAATCATAATACATTAAAGCTTTGCCTAGTCAGTGAGAGCCTTAGTTCCCAGCAGTCTAATTGTACCCACAGGGTGTTTATAATTATGTAATGTAATTGCCGAGCTTTGGGAATACTGTAGAAATTTAGCAAGGGGTCCTGGAACCAACTTTAGAAGTGGTCTATGAAAAAACAAGTTTAGGTATCCCTGATCTGTAGCATAGAGGAAACAATACAATTATTATAACAAAGTATTTATGCAATAAGGCTACATTATTTTATTATAATATCGATAAATGATTAGCCACGTATGAAATGACGTCATAATTTTAATATTCGCCATAGTTAAGTAACTAAGGTATATATAGTTCACACTAGTTAATAGTTTACTATACTCGGACATGTTTTTTCACTGTAAAAGGAACAACATCAATCTAATCAAATGATTACACGAAAGAAAGAAATAAAGTAACACATGTTCGCATAAAGCATACTATACTATAATTAATACTAACTTAAAATTAACTCTACAAAATCCCGTTTTTAACGGTATGCTTGGGAACATTTTTTTTAGGAGCAGTTCACTTTTAAATATAAATTTTCTAATTAATTCACCGCAGAATGTTTCTTTGATCGATGATTTATATATGAAAGAAATTTTGGTACAAAGGCATTTGTAAGCGCACTTAGAGCGATGTACAAGACCACATGGCCTGATATAACACCCGTTTTGAAGATTAAAAATGGTTGTTGTGGTTAATTTTACGCGGAGATCATATGAAGATAAATATCAATTTTATTTTGATCTTACGCATAACTTAAAACAACGCGCTGGCCTTTAATGACGCATGTCTAAAACAAGGAAATAATATCAAATAATAATGTGGCGGTTAATTTGCAAGAGGTTCTTTTTTATAATTCATGTTGTAACCACGGATAATTAGTAAAATACGTGTTATCATCATTATCAACATGTTTGTCATTTCCATTCTCTCCTATCATTCGTCAACCCTGCCCCTTTTATAGACATGCCCTACTTCACACAATCCAAACATCTCATCTAGTTACATTGCCTCTACAAGAACAACGTGACATCTTATAAAAATCATTTTTTGTAATTTATTTTTTTATATCTTTTTTGCTTATTTTCAGAAATCACATTAATTTCTGAAACGATTTAATTGTTTTTCCACAAAAATATCAAAATATGAATATTTTTAAATTTAACAACGTTTAAATGCTTGAAATTTCTCTCCTGTGAAGTTGTTTGAGGTTTGAAGTTGAAGGTTTGACAAATATCACGTTGCTCTTGTGAAGAGAAGTGTGCGATCTATCCATTCACATTCATATTTAACATTCGTTTGTCCATACGATTTTAATCCATCATTACATATCCATAATCTTAATCTTGCACTTTTCGTATTTTATATAATTAGCCTAAATTTCAGACTTTCCCTTACATAGATACTCATTTCGTACTTTATGCAGCCTTGCTACACCACACATCCACTTTTTTCATTCTATTCATCCATACAATACAACAGGTCTTATGACCTTTTTATACAAATTGTAAAATACGTTTTATATAGATGTTCAATAATTTTCATTACGTCGTTATTTAAAATGTTATGGAGGTCAAATATGTAAGACGGACCAGATATGTTTACGATATATTTAACGGTAAGGCTTCTCTTTCTATCTATTTATCAACTAGATGTGAACCAATTTCTATTTACTTGATGTTATTAACTTCTTTTTTTTTTAGTGCGCATCAAAATAATTTTCGCCAAACTTTAATACCAATTTACTACGTTTGGTTATTTACTACGTTATTAACGAACACATATTTACTCTAAAATATATTCCGATATGTGTTCCGTGTTGTGACCGACCTCAAAATGGAGTGACGCATAGTTTGGACGGATTGTTTTTCTGAAGCAAAATGATCTCTCACCGAGTGGATGAGGCCAGAAAAATAAACAATTGTCCACCTTCAAGCCCTCTATTTTTAAACGTGCCTTTTAATCTATGTTTAGTCGTGCCGTAAATTCTTGCGAGAACTGATTAATACAGTTTAGAAGAGATCTTCGAGTTTTCATAATAATGTCATATTCGACATCCACAAATACGTTGGGCAACAGACACGACGCCTAATTTTTATTTCTAATGTTAATATGTGGCGATTTTACTTAATGCATCTCGTTTTATAACACCATCTTGTTAATATCAAGACATGATTATTATTATATTATTGAATCGATGTTTATTATTAATAAGAAACATCAATATATTTTGAGTTTTGAAATTTCTATATGTATCAGTCACTTTTAAGCAATCGTAACGGTAATTTTTTTTTAGTTGGCTCAATTAGAATAAAGCCCTACCAAAAAGATCCACCAAGCTTTGTCTTATTTTGGTATGGGCAACTTAAGTTGTGATGGCCGAACAGTGAGAGCGCGTGACTGTCAAGGTCTAGATGAGCACATTTTCAATAAAACCATATCTAATTAACATTTACGCACTATATGCTATATGCATTATATATGAGTTGTAGGAACACCAAAGGCAAGCCGGTACATTCTTGAACAAATGTATGTAACTTGTCAATCCGCAAGCGACCACTACAGTGGAGCCCAGCTGTGGGATACAAGCAGGCTGCTTCTTTATTAACAGTTTAACACTTTTTCGTACTCTACAAGTGAAAATAATATAGTTTTAATTATGGAACCTAATAGGAAATCTTTTTTAGTTTTACAATGTAGACAGGCGTCGACGGTCACAACTTTGTAAGGTTATTGCCTCGAACCGTGTTTGTAAATGTTTTGTAGACCGAGGATATGACAAAATAATTACAAAGGTTCCGCGAGCTATGACAGATATCGCAGCCATGGCGACAAAAAATCAAAGCGAAAGAGTGAACAATATTATACTAATATTCTTAATACTAAATGTCTTTCTTTTAAGGCTAAATTAAGTGGTTAAAGAGCTGGAAAATATGGACTATTTTGACTAAGTTCAAACGAACACAAGATACGTAGTAAATTAACAAGACTTCTTCAATACTTATAAATAAAGGTTTGTCTGTTTTTATGAATTGGGTTATACTGAAAAAAATGATAAAAAATAAAGCGGAAAAAAATCAAATTGAGGTTTTATGCAAATATATTAACACAAAGCGAGCTATCGCAATTATCCACTTCGAGCGAGCTTATCAACTAATATTAAACAATATTTTGCCTCACTACACTACAAGACCGCTTTGATAATGTGGGTTTGTAACCAACCATATTTTAGACATAATCTTATATACTACATTCGGAAAAATGTTTAGATATTAAAATAATATAATTGTTCTGAATCTAATAGCGAAGGTTGCAAGGGTGATGATGGATTCAAGGGGGATACGGGAATCACGTGAGCAGCTAGTGTAAGTGATATAGCGAAGTGTTTCCCAACTTTTCTTGTGCCATAACCCACCTTAGCCTTTCTATAATTCTTATGCCACACGGTGTAACGTACATAACTTTTATATTAAAAATTTAATTGTTCACTTAAGAAACTTAAATGATAGATTTTAGGAATTAGATTTGCTTGTTTCGTTATATTTGATACCGAAATCTATTGCATTTTAATGACCTGAAACCGAAGTATCGAACCCATTTTCGAATTTCCTCCACTGAAGAATCAAATTTCCCCCCTGTGGTACGTGGTTGGGAAACACTGATATAGCGTGTCTGTTGTTTCTAAACTGTCACACTTGAATCGATGAGACTGGCGACTGATTAATCTGGGTGTGACATATTATATAACTCAAATACTCCTGAAAGATAAAGGACGGCAAATAGTCGGTGCATTAGGTTGGATTACGATGCCAACAATTCTTGTACTAACACTAACTTACTACACTATGTGCATGTAGAAGACTTTAGTTTAAAAGGGTTGTCTAGAAGCAATCACTAATCATAGACAAGATCAAAAGGGTAATAAAGATATTTATCATTTATCCATATATTCGATCAGAGTCCAGGATCCATTATCCTAAGGAGTTGTAAGAATACGTAATCAATAAACAGCCACATAGATATCGAATAAGGTGAACACCTTATAAAGTAATAAAAAAAACTTGTTGCAACACCCAGACATCATTTCACATAGTGACGTCATTGACTCGTATTTGTCCACGTAACGCTATACTATGGAATGACGTCATATTATAATCATCGTGTGGTGCAAACACTTAAATGGAAGCTGTAATATTAAGAGGTAGAGATAATTCCTATTGCAACGCAGATAATATACATTTTAAATGCTACCAAAAAATTGTATCGTGAACCTTGTTTTTCAGTGTATGCCTAGACTTATAAATTAATCGATTCCTATTCATTACCATAACTAGATTTTAGTCGAGAGTTTGTAATGTTTTTCTCATTGTTGTGTGAAGTTTACAATTTAAGGGAGCTTTGACAAGGGAAATCTGTCACTCTAATCTATTTGTAGAGTACAATTTTTTTTGCATAACTTTTTCGCTAATATAACCTTTACAGTTGTTGTGTAACGAATACTAGATCAATCGCTTTAAAGGCATGTTGCAAGATTTTCCTGATATGAAAACCCCATAGTTTATCACGTACCGATTCGGATTTAGAAATTTCGTTTATCTAAACGTGCGTATAATTAAAAACACGTTTTTCTGTACATGTCTAAATGTATTGTATAGGAGAATTTTTTTTAACGTACGTTAAATTTTTCTATATTTCAGTTGTCTCGCTTACCTAAAATTAACCAAACAAATAATTACAAAAAATTTAATAAACGATTTGTATAATTTAGGTTTTGCGATTATGGAAATGCAGGAGAGAGCTTTTTTCTTTGGTGATTGATTTAAAATGCTCTAAATTTCTACCTATTGTGTACTGTAAAATAACAAAATAAAAAACAATCAAACAAAAAACAAAGACAATTTCTAATCTTTTTACTGGAGTAACTAAACTTTTGACCCAGACGAATAAAATATTTTTTATTACAAAAAAAACCTTATGTACACATGCTGTTTTTTAAGAAGTGTATGAGAAAGCTTTTTAGTATATTTAGTCACAGTAATGTTTTATAAGTAATTTATATTCTGTTAATATATCATATTGTTTAATATTAATTAATATTGTTTAATAGAATACGAATATTTTTACAAGGCAATCTATAAAGTATCAAAATTAGACAAAACAAAAGGAAAGAAAGTAACGAACAAAGAGTATTTCTTATCTTTTCACAGTAAATAGCCATATAAATGATTGTTAAGAAGTGAATAAGGAATTAAAGGTAAATGATTTGTAATCAAGATTCATGATAACAAAATTTAGATTTTTGACCGATTAATATGGGATCGAAAATAAAATATTACAAAGGAGGCAAGGATAATAGCTTTTGTTTAGTCGTAACTGTCTAAGTTTTAAACTCAGGTAATAACAAATACACATATTGACAGGTTCAAACTTCGAATATGGGCTATCGGAATAACAATTGTAGAAAACTTTATTCAAAAGTATTGAACCAGATTTTTCTACATTGTAATTATAGTTTAAATAATCTATGATATGAGAATAAAATTTAATGAAAACCTAAATAAGCCTGCACTAGACCGATATTAGCGTAAATGTTATCAATGTTTTATTTTTTAATATCAGCTCGGGACTGTCACATCTCTATGGTAAACGCCATCTACAATGTTTTATTTTTTAATATTAGCTCGGGATTGTCATATCTCTATGGTAAACGCCATCTATCAATTTTTCTATTGTTATTTGTTGTATGCAATTGCGGTCTATGCGCTCATTTATCATTCTTTTAGCCGCCGTGTAGTATCCGGCTGAGTAGAATAGACCACCCTCAGTTCTTACCGAGATGTCGTACAAAGCGACTAAGGTAAGTTGACGTTAGGCAGGTGGCCGGTTGTAAAATGACATACAATCCAGACGAGGCATATATTGCTAATATAATACATATTTTTTATATATGCAAACACTCTCATATGTTGCCACTAATATGCAAGATATTTAATGGATGGCAAGTTTATTATAAATTAAAAAGAAATTAAACTTTTTCGAAGTAAACTTACGTAATAACTACGCTGTGAAATGAAGCGTTTTAGATTTAAGACACTATTTCGCAAACTAAACGTTCATTCATGTTATACAATGGCTTGACAGAGGAATCAAGTGGTACTGTAAATGTGAAAGTAAGTTTAGCATTAAGATTGTATATATTCACGGTAGATGTACCGAACAAATTTATTGAAAACTGAAAGTATGAAACTGGTTACCAGATTTTGGAGCTGGCAATATGCTGTTGGCCCTTACGACCTTTACATCATTGGGCGAGACGGGAGAGCACAGAAGGAACGTCGAAGGTTTCATCCAAAAGTTCCCCGCAAGGATATTCAGCTCGTAATTGATATGCCATCAGTTTACAGATAGCGAATATCATGACTTTCGGATTTAAGGTAAATAAATAAGATGAATAGTGATACCATAATAAAGTCTCAATATTAAAAAATAGTAAATAAATAGCAAAACTATTATAAAATGTATTCTCCGCATTTCCTATCCACCTGCTAATGCATTTAATTCAACGATGCTTATGCTATTAATGTATGTACATGAAAGAATAATAAGCTCAATTAAAATCATGACGGAGGACAAATCGTATGGTCAATTTTCTATAAACGATTTAGATTTTATTCAATACAAATTTCGATACTCAATAACATTTATAAAAAAAAGAAGATGTATCAAAAAAGCTTTGAACTATAGCAATTCGGGCGACGTAAGTTATTTAAATTATTTCGATACACAGATTTCATTACGATGTTTTCCTTCAATTAAAAGGGCGTATTATAATTTTAAATGTCAATAGGGCGTTAACATTTACAGATATGTCGGTTATTTAGGGTTTGAACCCACATACCACTGGTATGGATGAATGTACATTTGCTATAAGCTATCGTCGTTGTAGCGTACAATAGTTAGAATTTTATATAGCAGACAACATATTTCTATTATTATAAGAGTAGGGTATAGTCATCACGCCTGAAAGGTTACATGGCCGATGTTCACGCACACGCACCAGTAGCAGCCTTTGCTTTGTTCATCGATCACCTCTCATCACTTAAAATAACCACTGACATACATACGAACTAACCCTTACAAAAAATTTAATTTATTTTTTTTATTCATAAATTTATAGTATTTTCTGTATTGCATAATTTTTTAAAACTTTGTCTATTTCTGATATCTTGTGTGCAAATTTTTATCTAGGTGCATCGTTTTCAGTTTTTTTTTCTATATAACCCACATTTTACTTTTTGTCTTTTTCTATCTCTTACACAAAGGTTACTGTTACAAAAGGAAGAGTTTGTACATGTCTTAATTTTTTTTAATTTCAAACATTTTCATGTATGTACAATAAAGAGAATAAGTAAATAAATAAAGATATGTACTTGTGCATACATTTGGCAGTAGGTATTGTCCATATAAAATACATTTACTCTGTAACCAATCTAAAGATTCTTTAAATTTATATCTTTCATATGAAACCATAGTTCATAACCATAAGGCGAAACTGATGCATCTCTTATATGCTATTGTTAAAATATTTTTCTGTTCCTTATTATATTTAATATAAATTTCTCCTATTATACACAATTTATTTCTAATTATGTTATTCTAGATATTCTTTAATACTCAACCAGGAATTAAATCCAGGAACTCTTACTCTGGACATATCTGATTGAATTACTATATTGTTATTTTATATACATGTGATTACTGACTATATTGAATATAAATTTAATATATATAAGGTAAGATACAATAAACTTCCAATATGATCTGAATATTGATCATAAGACTAAAAATTAATTACAGTTCAAAGTATTTTATAAAAAAGAAAATGGCAATGGCCTGTTGCTATCCCACCTTGGTGCTCAAATGTGGAGTGGTACGAAGCATACTCTAGGAAATTGTAAGCAATATTCAGGCATTTTTTCCCTTATATTTACCATTAAGGATTATTACCATTTGTAAATATCAACCAGACCTATAAATTTTCATAGAAAATATATTGGCTCCTGCCTACTTTGTCTCATTGGTAAACATCACACTGTTTTGCTAAACTTTTCTATAACTGGCTTAAGAATATAAAAATTAGAATTTGGTAAAATTTACTATAAAGTTATTGTAGTTATATATAAAATTTACTATATAGTAAATTTATATTATAAAGACAGCTAATCCCAATTGTTAAATGTAACAGACAAAACTTGGAGACTTTCACTTAAGAGAAATCTGCTAAATTAGCTTTATTGTTACATTGCGGTAGGAAATATTACTCTAGATAAAACATAGCCTGCAGTTTAACATATACATAATTTTTAGAAAAAAAGTTGCTTGAGATGTAAAAGTAAGACAGTAAAGAAGTGTTTATTTTCCCATCGCTGGATTTATTTTCATTTTGTATAGTAGGATTTGAATTTAAACTCATCATCATCTTTCAGCGAGGATTATTAATTGACATCTATCTGAGGTTTCCTCAATATATTTTCCTAAAGCACATGATGAATTTCCAATGTCCATAATAGGTATATTATGGACATTGAGAATTCCAACACTAGGGAAGGACCTAAAAGCTTTAGCTTAGAGGTCCTTTTCTAGTGTTTGAATCAACATCCTCATCACCATCACATACTCTCACTGTTTTACTTCCTTCCTGTATTTTATATAGCCACTGATATATAGTATAAAGTAGTAGAAAATTATTAAAGTAAGTAATCTTAAGGAATAGTTTAGTGAAGAGATTTTATGTAGTTTAAATCATAAGTAAGCAGTCTATTTAATAAAAAAAAAACAATCCATTATAAACAATTGTTTTGCCAAAAAAAATAAAAAGCAATCTTGCCAATGCAAAATGTATAAATGATTACTAACAAAATTGTTATTTTCAAACCTGACATAAATAATAGATAAAAATTACTGACCAAAGCGCTATAAGAGCTTCAATTTAATCTCATTACTCATACCATCAAAGCATGATTTCATGAAGCATTCATTGAGATGTTAAGATAAGTAATATAATATTGACTTAAAAGTATTTACTAATTAAATAAAGTGTTAAAAAGTCTAAGACTCAATAATAAATTTAAATTTAATTGGTTATTAACTCTAGCTAAAAATTATAAATAAATTTTCCACTGTGCACATTTATTACCTCATCAATTAATTTATTTGAAATTTTTCATCATAAAAACCAAACCCTTTGTTTATAATGACTAAGATAAATGTTTTATTTGTCTCAATAAATACAATAACTAAGACAGCATAATTTAGTTTTTAATCGATTGTACTTCTATCAGAATAGTTTCTTACTTTGATTGGTTTATTAAAAGTTATGTATAGTTAATAATAACTTACCATTTGGACCATATTTATCTTGATTTCTTTTGACTTGATCTGGAGTAAGGCCTTTGTCTGGGTCTGTGCCAAAATATCCTAAGACTTCATCCACGGATTTCGTGTGAGAGTCCTCCATGGTGAATTTTCTATGTTGCCGTCAGTTCTAAAATGCAAGA
This sequence comes from Morpho deidamia, assembly GCA_947086505.1. Classification (NCBI taxonomy): domain Eukaryota; kingdom Metazoa; phylum Arthropoda; class Insecta; order Lepidoptera; family Nymphalidae; genus Morpho; species Morpho deidamia. The sequence continues at coordinate 5,740,761 of CAMTZC010000015.1, forward strand.
AAGAAATATAGGTTATAAAATGACAAGTCATCATCAATAACACAATCACAGAGGTTATGATACTGTTTGCAATTGTTTTTGGCATTTGCAATTATGTTTCATATACAGAACTTATTAAACTCTTATTGTTCCAATATTTTAACATGACTGGATACTTCTAACGTGAAGGTAACCTCGTATTATTTTTCAACTATCATTTACATTAGAGACGAATTTTCCTTGTGTCTAATAAAGTTCCATGAATGTTGCAACTTTAAATTGAGTGGCTTTAAATAAAACACCTAAAGGATACGTAATTTTTGAAGGACGTTAAACGGCTATATCCTATGGTAGTGGAAGCACCGTTTAATCAAATCATTGTACACTCACCGCGAATTATTAATACATGAGCAAAGTGGGTATTATTAAATATTTCACTTAACATCAATAGTCTGAATTATTTATTTTAATTATTAACTAAATTTTGTACTAAGATAATACTTTTTCTCGTAAATATCATAAACTACACCAACACGTATCCAATCCAGCCGTCATTTTTTCCAAGACTGACGTAGGATGGGAATTGTTTCTAACGCCATCTATTATTCAGGCTATCATTTATTGTTATCACCATAACTCTTTTTAATACAATATAATGATTTAAATTTTTTAGCAAAGAATAACCACATTCAAATTTTATTCAATTTACTTCTTGTATTATTAAGGAAATATTATATAGCCGAAATACAAGGAAAATGTTTTACGGCGTTGTATAAATGTGGTGCATTTCTATAGGTCGAATGCGTACCACGTGACGATGTGCTATTTTTATTTTTTAGGCGCCTAGAAAGTGCGGTATTTTTAAAATTGGGGAATAGCTATATAATTTTCTTAACGTTACGTAACACTTTAATCACAATCTTCATTGCAATTCTATCAACACTTAATTTCACAAATATCATTGGCACACTCGCGATATATTTGTTTTTAGAGGTAGTAAGGAACTTACTGAAATATTTTATTCGACAGCGTCGGGAAGGAAAGAAGAAATAAAAGTGACGCGGGAGATGTTTTCCCGCCGCGCCCCGAGAAGCGACTCCCGGGCAAAGAGCGACGATTTTAGAGCCGCGCGGGCGCGGCGGAGGGACATCAACGGAGATTTCTTTAATTATTTTGGCAACAGTACTCGACGGCACAGTCGAGTCGTTTTCCAGGGTTGCTTGTCGCGCGGTTGCCGTCGTCGACCGTCTTATGTTGGTCTTTTTATAGCGGCCGATGCCCGGGTCGAGCTGTCGGGCGTCGTACATCACAATATGCGATCTTTGACTTAACATTGAAATTTAACGAAATATTAGATCAATTGTTTCTTAATACAATCACACTTTTTTGTATCATAAAATAACTTATTAAGTAAATAATAATCTTTTTAAGTTCATTAACAAACCCTTCACAAATAAATACTCGACCTAGATGTCAGCTCAATGGCTCAGGGCCAGGGCTTGCGTGACCCCTACCTTGATTTAGCAGTATTCGATTCGATATATGTACATATATATAAATATAAGCGTATTACTTCGACATATATGCATAGAATTATAGAAATAGAGATTCGTAAAAAAAATTAAGTGAGAAAATTTGCCGACGTCTCTAACGGTGACGGTAACCATACAACATTTTTGAAATAATGCTATACCTTTTTAATAATTGTTTAACTATGCCATTATAAATTAACTATATAAGAACATTTTTGTTCATGTATACATATGTACAACAAAAGAAAATACTATCAATAAGCCCTATCCGAAGAACAAAGTCACATCTCAAACATATATGCATAGGAAATGTGACTTTGTTGTTCGGATAGGGCGAATTATAATCAATACTATGTACAACGTATAATTTGAAATAATCTTAATAAAGAAAAAAATATATACTTTAGGCTTTGATTATTAATAATTAGTTGTGTACAAGTGCTGCTAGATGTCTATTAGATTGGAAGTGAGCCGACTTTTTGACATTAGAGCACTACTGGCATATCAGACTGGGTTATGACAATGATCTATGTATTGAAATAATTTACATCACGACAAGCATATCATGAATGATGAATGCTTCAAGGCAAATAATTATAAATCAAATAAAAAAAGGAATTATTTATGCATAAAATCGTAATATGGAGATATTTGTAGAAAGCAAAACAGAGACGTCAATATTATTTACACGAACAGTCGTGTGCTTGTATGAAAAGAAATCTATCGTAACGAAAATACCTATGAATAATAAATAACAATATTAGAGTATTCAATTGCGACTTTTTAATTTTGAAAATCTGCTAAAATTATATTGTACAAGAGTCAAAAAGACAAGATTTATAATAAGTATTTAAATTTCTTTTTGTTTCGAACGTATCATTTCTGATAACCATTTATTTTATATAATTATTTATTTAATTAATTATTTATTATTATTTATTTATTAATTAATTTAATATAAAACTTTATATTTTTATTTTGGAGCTGCAATATAGATAAAGCATGGCATTAACATATTCATAAATTACATGCTTATATCGCAAATAGAAACAAATAAGTATTTTATGTTTTGTGGTAATATAAAGTATATATACATTAAATATATAATACATATATAATATATAAAGTGTGTCTAACACTTTATTATCACTAAAATAACTTTGATGACATCGACAATTTCAAATTAAACTGGACTTTACTGATTTAGCAGTTGTTTGCACGTCTTTTGTCAGAGGTTTACATTGCACGATTTAGGGACTACGTATATCTAGATATTGTTCACTATAATTTTGTAAAAAAGGAACAAACTAGACTTTAATATCGACTTATAAGACCTTTTCCTTCTCTACTAGTTTAAATATTGAATGGCAAAAAAGCGTCGAAATCTTGAAACTAAACATTATTATTTAGGTCGTTGACGCCAACTTTTAAACTAGACTAAGTGATAGTGATAAGTGTTGTCCACCTCGAACATTTTTTAATTTTTTTATAATGTACAGTAGAAATTATTTATATGGCAAATCAACGTTTGCCCGGTTAGCTAGTGTGTTGTAATAAATTAGAAAAATAAACCAAATATAACAAAGAGACGTAATAATCCAAGCCAAAAGCAATACTAGCTACTGACTTGGTCTTGCGTGGACTTTTCTATCGATATATAAAAACGCCATATCACTTTCCAGATTTTTATCTTTCACTGTTCTAAAATTCATAACGATTCGTTATTCCTTTCGGACTTGATTGAATGACAAACAAACAAACACTATGGCATTTATAACACTAGTTTGCATTAGTGTAACTCCACATCAATCATTTTAGCTTTGGACATATTATGTAGACAAGATCAGTTGAAAACGTGAATTTATTTATTCAACACTGAGGATATGCTTTTATTATATTTAATTACTATAAATTTGTGAAAAATTTATTAAATGGTTTTTCACCAAACCAAATGGTTTTAATTATAAACTTTCATCGCTTAGTAAGAATTCTGTGGTGGAAGGATGAAAAATTCAGGGTAAAAAAATCCTTTTATGAAATGTACAAATTCAAAATATATTATTTTTATTGTATAGTTATAGACGTATCATATATAATAGATTAATTTTTTAGATACTACAGAGTGTATCAAAATGGTTATAAATGCAATTGGGGGCACATCCATATGAATGAAATATGTAGATAGAAGTTTTTTATAATCCGCGATACAGTAAAAAGAAAATATTACACTTAGCATGATACATTTAGCACTATATGTATTTTCTATTTACTGTATCGCGGATTATAGCAAAATAATTTATTATTACTTTTGTATTATTGCGGAGGGTAACGCCTAATTCTATAAATTATTTAGAAGTCTTCTTTTATGCACGTATAACGGAAAGACTATGGATATTCTATAAAACTTAAATTCTTCTGAGCTTTGTTGGTCAAACTTTTGTGCGAAAAATATTAAAATTGACATTTTTATTAAGTTTGCAAAGTTTAAAGGAACAACGATTTGCAAAAGTACTACACATCAGTGATGTCTTATCTCGCGTAAAGAAGTGTGGCCAAACCGTGGAGCGTTCATGAGTGAAAAAGGGAAAGCGAAAACGGGAAAATCGGACTAAGCTGTGATCAGGTTAAGAGTTATTATAATAAAAAAGATAATGGATATAAAACTAAAAAAATATTATCCTCCATATTTCTTTCCAAGCCAGTTCTATTGTAAAACGTGAAGTCCTATGGCTACTTAGACATATGCTAATTGGTACATTTTAAATTTAAAAATGTGTTTTCTTACATCAAGGGTAAAGCCTGCATTATATATTGTATATTTTGTGTGTGATATGTAGTGTTTTATATTTCGTTTCTAGGAAACTAGGTAAGAACATTGTTTAGATAAACTATTAAGATATACATATAATCATGTATTAATTCGCGTTCAGTTCTTAAGAAAATGCGTATACTTATATGCGTATACTTTAGAAATGTTCTGTATTTCTTAATTTGTTGTTTAATTACGGAAGACTTAATTTTGTGCCAACGACATCATGTTGTTTAACATGTAACAAAACGTGTACACTGAGTTGGATCTTGTGTAAGAACATTTTTTCTCTACAAAATATTACTGGAAACACATGGAAGTTGACAAATTGATAGTGTTAAATAGAAGTAACGAATTTAAATGGAAATATTGGGAAAAAGTAATATATTAAAATTTGACAGTATTAGTTTTGACTAATACTGTCAAATTTTAATATATTACTTTTTCCCAATATTTCCATTTAAATTCGTTTTAAGAGCCATTTTTACTAAATATTTTTGAGAGTCCCGAGAAATCATAAACAAATATTCACATAGGTATAAAAGTTTAGTCATCCATTTTATAAGCTCCATAATGTTTTCTGTTTTCAATGGCTATAAAATATATCGTATAATAAAGCAACTTTTGTTCTACACGTTACGTAACATTTAATCTCGAAACGTTTTTATTGATTACAAAAACATATCCACAGAAAATAAAAAAATTGAAATTTATACTTACTATATATAAAAATAGTGCTTGAATATTTTAAATTTAAATTTTACTAGATTTACAAGTATCAACGATGCGAGAGGGTTCCATATGGACAAAGTTTATAAGTTTACTTGAATCACAGGAAACTTTTAACTAGATTAACCTACAGTTACCAGTAAAGAACTCAAAGAAAGAGTATAAAGAAGAGGAAAATTATTGAAATTGCAGTGGGGAAACAATGTACTAAAAATAATAAATAATTTATCATGTCGTGTATAGTTGTGTAAAATATCAAAAAAAAAAATGCATTTCTATGGAAACAAAAGCGTCGATAAATTGGCCTTGAGGTTAAAAAGATTCACAAAAATATGGTGAGTTTTTGTGAAACATATTTGTATCATTTTAATGTACTCAGGTAGAAATTTTGGTAGTAATTGTTAATAATGCGAAATAATAGCTTTTTGCCGATTCATATCTTAAACTAAAATTAACCTCAATATTGTTCTGGATCCTTTCAGTTTTTCCAATTAGAACTACATATCGCGCCATTCGAAGAATAAAGTTACATGTTCTAGGTATAAACATTGATGAAGCAAAACTTCTGTTAGCTTAGTTATTGGGTTATTGTTGGATGGGAAAATTAGGATCTATTTTCACCAAATATAGAAATATAAATATAAAAATAGTTTTATTATATAAATGAAAAGAGCGATACATATTCTTGTGTAACAAAAGAAAAGGCACAAGCAAGTGAGTCTGCACACAGCAGGAAACAACCTATCCAACCAAGAATGATGTCTACCTGTTATAGGTAGACCTCATTCTTAAATTGACGCCATGCAGACCTAAACATTTGAATTCCATGTTCATAGTAACATAATAATAAAGGAGCATAAAATATTCAGTTTACACGATAGTTACAAAATATCACGTAACTTAGGTAACAGTAGTCGATATAAGATGAATAATGTCTGAAAAGATCTCTTTAGATAGAGGTTAGGGCAAATTACGTGTGAGCTTATGTATCATCTGATTATTGGTTTCTCATAGGGATCAAAAGCTTATAAATACGTTTAAATGCTTACTTTATTATAAAAATATTGTTGCAGATGGGTCTAAAATACTAAGAGAATAGGGAAATAAATTCGCATATTCGCTTCAACACATTTTAAGTCTTCATCTACAGATTTGAGACAGGAATTTAATTTGACATAATTACCTGTAGATAAACTTTACTTGAAAATAGAAATTTAAAAGGAGCATCTATTTTGTAGCTGATGTTATTAGCGTTTAAGCGTAAGAAACATAAAATTGTCAATTTATTCATTAGAAATATTTGATATTTGATATGACAACATTTCCAAGTCTCCTCAAACCATAAGTGACAGAATTAGATGTAGTAAATTTGAGAAATGTTAGTGATTTGAGAAGTATAAGTCCTTTATGGTATGTCATTTTTTCATTAAAAAAGGGAAAAGTACATACTTTTCGCTTTTTTTTCTGTAGTCACTAGTAATTGTAATAACATTTACTAAGCATTTTGAAAGAAATTTTAGCTTTTAATTAAAGCTTCATATAATGAATTCTGAGTTGAGCTTTCCACATAAATTAATTTGTAACTTTGTATTACTCTGTCTGTAATATTTATTTGTATACAAGTACTATGCTTGCACCATTAATATAGGAAATTAAGCTAGACGGTTATATTTTTTTAAGATATTTCCGATGTCATTGAAATATATATATACTCTTCCATTATCGAAAAATATATGCAAGAAACAACTAAAAATTATTGATTTATAGAATTAGGCGTTAGTTTGTGGAGATCTATAATACAAAAGTAATAATAAAATTATTTTGCTATGATCCACGATAAAGTAAATAGAAAATACGAGTATATATATAATGCTAAATGTATAGCGGACTATCCCTTTTTTCATTTTGGGATTTCGCTTTACGATTTTGTCGTGGAGTCTATCTCTTGATGATGCTTCGGTTGCGGGGCGAAACGGTTGTTGAGTTTGTGATAGTGAACGTGTGTAGTGCTTGTGTATTGTAGTGGCGGTAATGGAGGTTTGTGTATGTGTTTTTACGAATCCTGCATGTAACGGGTATGAAAAAATGGATAGTCCACTGTACATTTAGCATTATATATACTCGTATTTTCTATTTACTTTATCGCGATTATAGCAAAATAATTTCATTATTACTTTTGAAAAATCTTGCTTTATTCAGTACCAGAAATACTAAAAATGAAATAAACATATTTCTGGTAACATACATATGTTAATTGAACTTTTATTTGAATATTATTACTAATTTAGCAAAAGAAAACGGTCTTGTACGATTATTCCCGCAAAGATGTCAGCCTAATGTTTAAAGAACTTCGGATTTATTTAGAGAGTGAAAATAGAAAATCACCGAGAAACAGCTGAATGCCAATGTTAACATCTATTTCGGTGTCTGGAATAAAAGTGTATGAAATAAAATACAAACGCTCAGGAACAGATAACTGCCGCATATATATTTTTGTAATGCTATCATTTCGTAAATTAAAAAAAAACATCAAATAGACGTGAAATGATACAAACGGTACACGATAAATAGTGTCTCTGCGTGAAAGATTTAACGATTATCGGAGTTAAAATTCATGGTAATGCCTTTTTGATCAGCTGGTAGTTACTTTACAGCGCAAGCTGTCAAATTCATATCTAATATCAACAATCACGGTTTCTGTAAATTCTAGAAAAAGATTCTTGTAACGACTTCGAACACAGTTACTTGCAAAACGCTACCAGCGAATATTTCACATTTTGTCTTTTGTCCATTTTTGAACTCTTTAATGAGAGGATGAGAAATATTAATATTTCTCATTTTGACCATTTTTGAACTCTGTAATAATAGGATGAGTAATAAGATATAGCAAACGTTATGAACTACTGAGAGCTGTATCTTGTGAGTAATAGAAGTCAGGAAGATACAGAAAACCTGCTAATAAAACAACCTTTTAAAATTCCTAGATAATGTAACGAGCCAATGTACGCCAATGCGTACGCACGATGTTACAGCTATCGGGGCATACACGTAAGGCTATTCGTCATCTAGAAATAAACAGGCGAAGGTAATAATCGAAATAGAATTATAGTACTTGAGTGTGTCGTAACCATCTGCTTTGGCAGGTTCGACTTGTCTTTTGGCGGCTCAAGGAATTTTTAAGATCCATACTACATGGGTATATTATTAGCTTTAGCAAATGTTCCTAACCGGGATAATTAAAGTCTAACTCATTATTATATTTCATTTAAATAAAACGGATATAGACACGCCATTTTATTGTACAATCACGAATATGCGAGTCGAATAAACATCGTTCTGTCTGCCTGTAACCTTGTAAATATCATAGGATTGGGGCGTCAATCTCGTTGGAAACTGTGAGCGTCTAAAAAAAATGTTGGCGTCTAGTTCAAGGTTTAAGAAAACATCTCGTTCATGACGTTTAATGTCAAAAGTTTCAGAATGTGTTGATTTAAAAAAATAGGTAATAGTAAAGTTGGTTTATGAGCTAACGTTTGGAGCATATATCTTTCGAGTTTATCGTAGAATTGACGTAGGTTAAACATTAGTTGCTTTGTTCATAATACATATAATTTCCTGGTTTGTGAATCGAATATTTTAACAGCCGGTCGTAAAAAATAGTATCTTGATTTAACGTATATGCGGAGCAATATATCAACCGTATAATTTTATCGTATTAGGAAGCTCTAATCGCAAGGACCATAAATTATGTTATAGTCTTTAAATTGTATTGATTTTCTTTTTTAATTTTGCGTATAAGCTGTAAGGAAATAAAAGTTATCATTTTGTTTATGTACATATATACATGTGTTTGTAATCTGTAAGTCACTGGAAAGTATACTCGAAGACATTAACCAGAGTGAAGATAATTTTACATTACTTATATTAAATGTTATACAGTTGTTACTTTTCCTTACTCAAAACAATTGATGACCATATTATATATAGTAACTGTTAAGTATTTATTATATGATTTTTAGGCATTTCTCGGTAATGATAGGCTTAAAATTTTGAACTAATTTAAGAACTTACATCAATGCTTACATTTTACATACAGTGAATAATGTTTTATACAATTTTATCTCTTAAAATAAAATATAGACAATTTCGTATTATTAACGAAATGTATTCGTTTGTAGAAGAGTCTATGGAATCTAATATTTTAATTATATGCGAATAAATTTATACAGCCAGTAAATTTTAGGCGCAAGTAGCCTGCCAAATATGCGTCATATATGTGATATGTTGTGTGGTTGGTTAAGAGGTGATGACGGACGTATTCTCGGCCATGTCCAACATTCCGTCGCATATCTTATTTTAGGTAGACGATGAAAGCCAACGTTGATCCTTCCATTAATTTAAGATTGTATTTTGAATTATATATAAAACCAGCATTGCCAGTATTACTACGAGAAGTAATTATAAATAATATGGGTAAAAGGGTTTAAAATGATGTTGCATTGTTTTGATAATTAATATAAGATTTCGGTTAATTGAAGAGTTACTTTCAATTTGAATACATTTATCGTATTTACAGTGAAAAAATCGTTTCGAAGATGATCCAAACATTGTTATATTTCATTAGTACATATATTGCTTTTGTGTTTAATTCCGCCTTATCATAAACACATTTCACTTCTGGCAACACTGGTTTATATCCGACCGGCAATAATTTCTTTTATTGTTTTCAAATAAAGTTCAATGTTAATATTGCGTTTAAGCACATCAAGGATGTCCGTATATCGCTTAATCCTGTTGTGTAACGACTTGGTAACACTGTAGTCACAAATTGCACATTTCACAGTCCATTGGCAACACTGTCACAGATTCAAACTTAACTTACCGTATCACTTATCACTTGGTCCCAATTACTTGTTTACGTGTGAAAATACATTAATTATTTAATAATTTGTTTGTTGTACTATCGGATGAGCTTAGCGCACCCCATGAGGAGAGCGTCGGGATTGCGGCGCGCCGGGCGTGGGAGCAAAACGCGGCTGTCTTTTATAAGCTTCGTGTCGGGCCGCGGGCGAACTGCCAGCAGCAACGTCTCTGCAAACATATAACACTTCTTTTTGCACTCACGTTAAAACATATTACGTCTTATTACCAAGCTATAAGGTCCGACGTTGAACAACAGCCCGCAAAATATAAATGATACCATCATAATTGACAATTCTTGATGTTACCTTGCCACTGGATCCAGGCGGCGCAAGATCGTGTGGTGTGGCGATCCCATGAAGAGGCCTATGTCCAGCAGTGGACGTCCATCGGCTGACGAAGAAGAAGAAGAAGAAGAAGATGTTACCTTTAATTTAAAATAATTAAAAACAAAATGTTTATCAATAAAAGTAAAGTACAGTTTATTAAATGTTAGTAAAGGGGATTTAAAAATTGTCTCAAGATATATATTCTCGAGATGATTTACTCAAAACCAAAATGTCGCTGATGGCTGGCGAACTAAAATGGTTCAAATTAATTCGGAAAACCTACGGGTTTATGGCACAGTGCTTTTAAATGTACATTAATAGATCTAGTAGTAATATTTAATTCAACTAGCAAATACATATTTTATTTTGAAATATTTTGGTCTGTATGTTGCTACGAGATGCTACGACGTAGCGTTTATTATATGGACATAAAAAAATTACTAACTGCTAACCAGATTTTTATACGGCTTTCACCAATAGATACAGTGATTGATTAGGAAGGTAAAGTGTACAATTTGTTAGAAATTTGTGTGTAATTTTTGAACAAGTCACTTGACTTATTCGGCTTCCATCGAATACGATGCCTTATATATTTGAGATAAATTAAAACAATATTTGATGGTGATATTCCACTTTAATAGGATTAAAGAAGTACGTGTTAGCTTATAACTAAGTATCTTAAAGCATAACTTGTTGTACTATTCTAATTATAAAAAATGTTATATATAAAAGTCACGTAAAATACGGTTTTTGGAGCTATCAGTTATCTTTTGATGCTTAACATTATGATCCTTTTCACCATATAATTTTAATAAATATCTTACGAATTATCATAGAATAAAATTAACGTGCGTCAAAATATCACGAGAGGAGCAGTCGGAAATAGGCTGAACCACAGCAATGTGTGGCCGGGTCAGTGTTATTGTTCCAGCGTAATGGATGTTAAATGTTGCGTTAACTCATTCATAGTCGATTTATAGAAGCAGGCGTTACTTTGCGGAATTCCATATTACAGTAACTATAACAGAACAACTTTGCTATAATCCGCCTGGATTAGGCCAATGCATGCAATGCTAATGTGTATGAAGCAGGCAAAATTCACCACATGCATCCCACGACGCCTCCACCAGCAAAAATGCACGTAAGCAATACACACAACCCCCACCAAAATCTCTACGATCGTTTCGCCCCGAAACCGAAACATCATCAGGAGGATAAGGCTCCACGACAAAATCGTAATGTGCATTACAATTGCGCGCTCCATGTTTCTGCGTGAGACACTCCAAGCATAGCTCACTCTGAGAACCATACTCACCATTTGAGAACTGAGCTTTCTCATTAGACCCACAGAGATTCATTGAGATCCATCAGATCCAACTGACAAGATCGTTATCGAAACACCCAGCACTCATAGTGTGTTATCACACTTAGCTTTATTGGATTATTTGCCCTGTTCAACCACACTAGCCCAAAATATAGTCATAAAAGTATATCATACTATACTGTAATAGTATACTAGCTGACACGGTTTGTACGGTGGCAAACGTTATTTTTACATATAAATGATTTGTAGGGAATTTCTAGTCACCATCCTCTTGCCCACTCTAAGTGGGGTTGGCACAACATGTTACAAACATGTTGTCACATTATATGGCTACGTATTTTACGACCGGCCGCCTGCTTGAGGTCAACTTACTTTAGTCGTATTTTACGACCGGCCGCCTGCCTGACGTCAACCTACCTTAGTCGTATTTTGCGACTCCTCGGTAAGAAATGAGGGTGGTCTATTCTATTAAGGCGGATAACACACGACGGGTTAACTTATCTTATTCGCCTTTTACGATACCTCGGTAAGAAAAAGAAGGTGGTCTATTCTACTCAGCCGGGTACCACACGTACATGTATTTGTAGGGAATTTCTAGTGTATATTATTTAAAAAAATTTTAGGAGTGGATATCGCTTATGACTTAGGAGGAAAAAATATAGTCGTCGATTCTCATACGTAGTGGATATGCACATAAAATTTCATAAAAGGAGGAGGAGGAGTTTTGGAGGAGTATGCGAACTAACATTGTGACACGAGAATTTTGTATATACGATATAAGATCCAATAATCTAATTGAATTTAAAAAACAGGCTAAATTAAGCTTTAGTCAATATTAAAATCCTCATTGATACGAAATGAAAGGAAAGAATCCACAAGGAACTTAAGTTTTATATAAAAAGACAAAACGTGATAGAATTTTTACGTAACACATAATTATTATTTTCTGTTCAGGAACCGATATAAACTAAATTTTGAACTATTCAATACATTGCAACCAAAATAAAATGAAATAGAAAGCGAGTTAGTGTATTTTGCGTGGTTATCTTGTTCGTCTAATTGTTATTTCTATTCTGGGTATCGAGCAACACAATTATACACATAAACTATATTTATGAAGATGAACAGTGATGACTGCCATCGCATTAATACAAAAAAGGTGTCGTAAATTGCGTCTGAAAGTTAGCAGTTTCGGTTTAGATGAACGTATTTATAGAGTCGTAAATGCGCTGAATCATGACTTTTTGTTTCAACAAATGTTACCAAACATTTGAGACCACCGGCGGCTTGTTTCTTTAAAATATCGGTCTCTATATCGATTTTATGACCAATAAAAAAATTATTAATGTAGGTGTACCTCATAATTTAGGATTGCTGGTATTATAAAATCATTAGTGCTTTTATCAAACTCGCACTTAAGGCGTCTTGCAGTTTTCATTTAATTGGTCCAGATCTGAATATAGGTCTCGCTACCAGATTTTCCCATACCACAAGCATGAAATTGTTTTTTGTCCATGAGTTGTTTTAGGTCACCGGTTTCATATGGTGAAATATGTCCACGAACTCGATATTTTCTGGTTCATGATCGCCAATCCCAAAAACCTATGGGCACGCGGAGGTCCTAAAGCTTAACCATAGTTGTGTTTACACATTTATTTTTATATAAACACATTCAGAGTATATTACTCCCATTTTTATTGTCTTATGATGCCAAAAATTTACAAAAAATATTGCACTCAACCGCTGATTAAATATCGTGGGAATTTTTGTGTTTTTGTTCATCGTATTGGTGTTTTGCTTTACTTCTTTTCTTTTCGTTCTCTTCTTATAACACTGACGGACGTTCATTAGTAAATATAGGTTCATGCAAGGGATTTCCATGCCACAGATTGTGTTCAGCGGTTTAATGCGACGTTTTAAAGCTATCATAGAAACGCGGCATTTTTGGCTGCCTTAAGCGCCCAATACCCCGTTAACGCACTATAAGCTCTGCTCATTGCCTTTTTAATTTTACGATATCATCATATACGATATAATATCCATTGCATAGATAGATAACATTGATCGCCTGAAACAAAAAATATAAAATGTTCATGTAAAATCCCTTGCCCAATTACCATTTCAGCTTCGTGACACTATGAAATATATTGGTACTTTAAAACATCATTTTTACGGATCTCCTGATTTGATCACGTAGAGTTACCCAAACTACGAGTATAACACGCTTCATGGTTCACTGAGCGATTCTGAATTTTCTTATAAAGCCCATAGTCAGCTAGCAAAGGCTTGAAATTTTTACCTTAGAACACAAAATTTTCGTTTGATTTTGTTTGCGCCGACTTAAGCGTTTAAGTACCATCATTATCATAATCCTGATAAGGTCGGCACAAGGCCGCTGGCCTGACTTAAACTTAGGTAAGTTGTATTTTACTCGGTAAGAAAGAGGGTGGTCTATTCCACTCAACCGGATACCACACGGCATCGTTTAAGTACCATCAATGATGCAGTATGCTTTTTTCCTTGTTCTTCAAGGAAAAAATGATTTTTTTATCCTATATGTTACCACGATGAATAGCCTTTAATTAGTACAAAGCCTGGAAAGCGTAAAGAACGAAAAAACAGACTTTTAAATTTATAATATGAGTATAGACGAATAACTAAGAGTTAAAGTTGTGTGAAGCAGCAAAAAAAGACTGCATTTGAATATTGTTTAAAATCGATAAGACTGCTCGCCTCGCTTTTAACGGCGGTAATTTGTATCGTTTGTAAAAATAAAATGTTTACGTAGCTATCCGAGAAATTTTTTGCGTAACAAATAACGTAATTTGGCATAGCATTTTAGCTAGTGACGTAGAAGTGCATCGACTCGATCGACCTTGCCTTCAGAAATAGCAACCATGGACTACTCTTTTTTGTAAAAAGTTTCATTTCGGTGTTGCTGTGTTGAAAGACGATGTTTCTTCTTGTAATAAACTACACCTGTGACCAGTGTATTAGCAACAGGTTCACTTATCAATGTCTTCTATTGTTGTTAATATTATCAATCGATTATATACTATAATCGCTAATTATTCGCAATTATTTTATTAACAACAATAATAATTTCCAATATATCATACAATTAAATATTTATGTTTAATGGAATAGGTATTCGTGGTAGGATACAAAAACTTCTTCGGATACAATATTTATGACTCGCTGTGTCCTGGATTGCTTATAACAGTAGCTATTTACAAATTTAAAAGCATTGAGATCTTCACCAGTCTTGATTGTAGGAGAGGCATAGACCTGTAAGTGGTAGTGTCACAATAAATAATGAGATGGAAGATGAAACTCGTATACTGCATCTTTGTCTAATTAAACATAAAAAAGAGGGATAGATACACTCTCATTTGCTTTATCTTTATTTCTCTTTATTGCAATAAGGTATATTTTAGACTTTCCCTACTCTAGTATTCAATGATTGTACAAGCCTCTAAAATATCTATTGTGTCAAGTCATTGAGTTTTATAACTATAAAATAATATATACATAAATTAACTATTTTTATATCAAATCAAATCAAAATATTCCTTATTCAAGTAAGCTAAATTATTCTTTATTAAAGTAAGCTTATAAACACTTTTGAATCGTCAAGGATCTATCAGATTTCATGAAGCTACAATTGGTTCGGAATGTTGCTCTTACCGAAAAGAACCAGCAAGAAACTCGGCGGTTAATCTTTTATAAATTTAAATTTACATTATTTAACTGCAGTCTAGTTTGAAGCTGAAAGGATTTTCATATCCAATCCAATATAATACAAATAATTTCGATAAAGGATACTATAGTTTTATTTAATTTAACATGTCATTTATTAAAGAAAACTCAATGAAATGATAATTAAATATGTAAGTTAACGTGAGTTTGGCACCTAGCATGGTCTACAGGGTTGCCAACGCAATTGTTTGCAAGCGACGGCACTGCTCACGACATGTCCGTCAAGACTTCTATTAATCATTTTTTTCTAAAGACACTAGGTACTTGCGTGAACACTATGACGAATGATTACTTTTCTATGGCAATCAGTTATTTCATTAATCAGCTTGACGATTAGTTAAGTTAACGTTGTAGACTCAAAGATGTAGGTCGGAAGTGTAATGCCTATATGTCTCTTAATTGCAAACACGAATACTGCAAGAGTGGATCGATTAGATCGTTTTACTGAAATGTAAAGATTGTTCTGATCGCCTTCGCAGAAGAAACTTATGAATTAATCAAAGAAAATAAGGATAACATTTACATTAATAAGAGGTACTTTACAGCTGTAACATTATGTGTTGATTTAAAAAATATATTTATTAATAGTACCATTGGTTTGAAAGGCCCTTCATTTTTTGTCATATAAAGTTCTGACTGTTTAAAATTTTGTAAGATATTTTATATATTTCGAGTACATTTGCGATTGCAAATTAATCATTTTATTTTCAGTATTTTCTGTTAAATATTATAACTCGTTGTACCATATGTTTAATAGGGATTTTTAAGAATATGTGTTATAATATTATTAACAAACGCAAATTAAATTTATTTTAATGTGGTATCCATAACATATATTGACGAAATAATTTATTACGGGAAGTTACCTCGTTCACTTTAATTTATTACTCATAAACGGAACATAAAGTCACGATAGTTTGGAAATGTAAGTAAAGTAATGAATTAAAATAACGAACGCTTAAAATTTCGTTTTTACAAGTGCAGTAATTTTTCTGATATGAAACGGAACTAGGGAAAAGACATTGCAAAACATTTGGACTGAGTTAGAATGTTTATAATAAATTCATCCTTCAATTGACAGGTTAAAAGGTTATATTAAAAAGGGATACTTAGTGAATTTCGTAGTACAGAAGCAAGTACAGTGTTATGTTGTGAAAATATATCTTTTTTTAGTAGGTTTATAATTTAAAGAAAAATGAGACTACAATGTCAGACTTTTGGTCCACTTTCATAAAAACACCCTGGAGTATTTAAAAAAAAACATTTCAGGATTCGAAAGATGTTTTAAAAGTAATTTTTGTTGTTTTGTTTATATACAGCGAGATAATAGTTTTTCGATGTATATTTGTTAATTACGTAAAGTTTTTATCGTTATTCGCATACAAGGGTCAGCAGGTGAAACCTGGCTTTTAGCCAAGATCTGCGACCCACGCTGCTAATACACCTACTATAAAACTTTTTCCATTTCATTACGAAACTTATCAGGATCTATCTAAAGCTCAATTTTGTACATAAAATAGTATTCATGTTCTGTAATTCCAGAACGTTTTAATTTTATATGATCCCTTAACAATTTCACTACTTAGTCGATACATTTGAATTTAGATACATACGTACAAAAATCGCATAATAAATCGAATTTAAAAATTAGGCCGTTTAATCTTTTACGGTATTTAATAATGTCAAATTATGTTCATCCTTATCCGGTTCTATTCAATATATTGTAATTTTTAGAATTATTTGTAAAATATATATTGTATAATTTGCAAACAGCTTCAATCAATCGAACATGGGCTTTCGGATCATATTATAAGTTACCTTTTTTTTTAATCATGAACAAAACCCCTTATGAGTTCCGCCGCCCTACTGGGATATTTGGCTGGTTTGTCAGACTGTCATTGACTAAAACGGCCTGAGTACTCCACCATGGTGCTGGTGGTGAGGCCAGGATAACGTTGTACACATTGCCTCTAACCGCGCCAATAGCAACTCTGAGCCCCAGAATGCGCCATCTCTGGGTCGAGGCCTCTCTAAAAGTGGCCCTTCCTCCGCTAATCGATGCTATTATAACCTATTCTATACCTATTCTTAATAACTACTCAAAAATTTTAAATTAATACCTAGAACGGTGGTAAAATAAAATCATTATAACGTTTAGTATAATATAATCGTTATAGTATTTTGATCTTGCTTCTGATATATGACATGTGGATTTCTGTGTCAAAGTTTTCGTGTCTATAATAATTTAATGGGTCT
This sequence comes from Morpho deidamia, assembly GCA_947086505.1. Lineage (NCBI taxonomy): Eukaryota > Metazoa > Arthropoda > Insecta > Lepidoptera > Nymphalidae > Morpho > Morpho deidamia. The sequence goes on from CAMTZC010000015.1 coordinate 5,758,398, forward strand.
TCCGAAGAAACGTTTCCACTTAGTAAGTCTATAGTAAACGCTACTTCTGTAGGTTGGTTCAGCTTTCGAATTGCCCTCGAAATAGAACGTAACAGTTAAAAAAATGCTCCGATCGCAACCAAACTTTACAGGATTATCCGTTGTGTCATTCTAAATATTGTCTGAAAATTTCATGAACATCAGTCCAGCCGTTTCGGAGTCTATAAATATTTCAAAGTGTACTTGATTAAAAGCATAATATAACACTAACGTTATGATTTTTATGAATTGAATGTAGTGTTAAGTTTGTACACATGAGTACTCTCATTGAAGCGTTTGACAGGGTTTCAAATTGACACTTTTGTTTATCATCTTCTCTAAGATATGACATAAATAATACGATGCTTTTTAACTACATATTTGTAGAGCATTCACTACCAAGTGGAAAAAATAACTATAACAAACAAACTATCTTATTATCTATATTCTTGCTATATATTCATTAGGATTTTTTGGACATATGCTTACTTATACCGCTTAAAACTAGGGAATCCTAAATATATTTTTTTCTGGACACTTTTACATCTATATAGAAGTAATAATTTTACAAAATTACTGAAATACCAGTTTTGATAATTAAACAGGATCATAAATACAACTTTCAAATTTTCTGATATCAGTGTCTTATTTCATCATAGATTATTGATTAAAAATTGTAAAGTAATTAACATACGTAAACTTTTCTAAATATGCGAAGCTTGGGGTTATGTTTGATGTTTAATAAAAATTATGAGGAACTATAAAGTCCAATTTCAAAAAATTCGGATTATTCGGATAACATAAATGTACAGGTGTTACTTCTTTTTCATTATTGTAAGTTTTATTAGCACGGTCTGAGCCTAATGTTTATAGAATTCACAGTGCTAAAGCTCCTTTCACTTTATTAAATCATTGCTAATATTAATATTATATAATGTAAATTTCTAGGAACGTTTACATTTTTGCATTAAAAGCGTATTCATTCATTCTGTTCATTGGATAAACTGATTATTTGTTTAGCATTTTCCTCTTCAATATTTGGTCACTATGCATTTCATTCCTCTCGCTCTTCGCATAAATTCATATTGCACTTTGATGTTGTATGATTGATAGGTTATTCGAAAATATCAACATTTTATACTAAGAGTGCTTTAAAGTGGGATTAAGACATTCGTGCTTTATCGCCGTAAAATTAAAATCATTATGATTTTAATGCCCGCGATTTTTAATGTTTTCAAAGCACGACTGAAATTTCATTTATAAGGCAAACTGGCTTTCACTGCATTAATAGTATCATTAATAGTTCTAAGTTCAAATATAAGGTATTTTATATTTGTTTCAGCCTAATATATGTTTTTTTATTTGGACTCGTTCATTTATTTTTTAAATTTTGAGTGGAATTAGAATAGAGTTATTATACTAGAGTAGGGAAGCTAGTCTAAAATATGCCATATTACAATAAATAGAAAGCAAATGATAAAGATTTATTTCTTTTTTATCTCTCAACGATGAAGTATACGCAATCCAACTTCCCTGTCACGATTTATTATATAACTATTACTTACAGGTTTGCAGGCTCTCCTACTGTATTAGTAATAACTATTAGCGAGACTACTGATTTGTGAAAGGTTAATTAATATTGTATAATTGGATAATAATGTTCTACATTTGTATTTTGAATTAACAGTTGAAATCACGAATAATATTACCCGGAACTCATATATCACATTCTTTCGACGCTCATGGTCGATGTTTAGAGAAAAAAATCCTGATTTCACCTCGGGGAGTAAATCATTCTAATATCATAAACACTGTGTTAATATATCCGCTGTCTCTGAGTCTGACTTAATCATTTTAACAAATGCTCGTGTTTACGTGCCGTTTGTAACTGGAAAATTGATTTGCGATTATTTGTGCTAATTCTGTTGTAATGTTTAAGTTGAAGATAATTAACAATATTATGTTTGTTTGCTTACATTCACACTGTTAATACTACTATTTACTATTAATCTAACTTAATTAAGCCAGTCATGACAACATATAAACGATCTTTTATTTAAATTTACCTTTTTAACTAAACTTTTACCTTTAAGTTTTTTATTTACCCGTCTATGGGCACTTTGAGTACGTGTGTTGTAGTTTTAAAAAAGAGAATAATTAAAAACAAACTTTTTGATTGAATTAGAAAAAATACTGATGGTTTATACAATTTAATTGATTCCATTCGTTCACCGTTTATGCAATCATAAAAACCATTGACACAGAATTTAATTTAGTTTTGTGAGGTATTAGGAGGGCAAATGAAATAATCGTAAATTTTTGCGGAACCGAGAATAGCTCCCACTCACAGCTTGAGTGTTGTTATAATAGAATGCTTAAGAGACGCGTTAAACAATAATTAATTTGAAAAGAAGAGTTGGCACTTGTCCACACAAAAATTCCGTGTGGCTGACGAAGGTAATCTATAAAGTTATTTTCTTCCTGTTTTAATCCATACAAATTTTTAATTTGTCTGTGCCATTAACATTCTCTTAGAGTTTAACTTTGATTGATTTCCGATTTAACTAAAGTTTAACTTCCTTATAGATGCGACTCCTGCTTTGCGCTTAGCAAAAGTACGTAAATCGTTTGTGGGTTTGGGTATAAGATTCTATAATAAAATTCCGAAATCAATTTTGGCCATGCCATTACAGCAGTTTAAAAACACTGTTAAAAAGAGGCTGATACAGAAAGCCTATTATACTGTTGAAGATTACTTAGATGATAGGGATGTGTGGATATAGGTGCACTTCTACCCTATACAAGACAGTAATAAATAAATGTAACTAGTTCTAAGATTTATATTTTAAAAAGAGCAACCACCGAGTTTCTTGCTGGCTCTTCTCGGCAGGAACAGCTTTCCGAACCAGTAGTAAAGTTGACGATTCAAAAGCACTTGTTTACAAGTTTACTTGAATAAAGAATATTTTGATTTGATTTGATTTGATTTGATGTAGAGATCAGATTTAGAGATTTAGAGATTTAGAGATAGATCTAGAAATATTCCTGTTAAGTTTGCTATTGTACATCAGTTTAAATAAATCTTTAATAAGTCTTCTTTATATAAAAGCCCCCCCCCCAGTAAGCCTTCGGTGACTATTATTAAAAAGATACCTAAATACATAATACTCATGCATCGTACTCGTACATATATGCCAGCGAAGACGATTTCTAAGTTTTCTGGCAGTGGTCGGTCGTAGCTTCTTTGATAAATAATCAGTTATCCTTTACTCTTTTAAAATATAAATACCATGATTATTTATTATATGAAGAACATACTTTTCAGATACATATTTCAACAGTCCACGGTACTGTAATCTAGGTTTTCTGAGACAGGGGTATCTAGTAACAACTTAACACTATCTTTCACTTTCAAAAAGAGATATACTTCCGTCGGTGTACTTTTTGTACTTTAAAATAAAATGTTTCACAAGTACAAAAGTTATTGTATTAGCCTATATTTCTTTTTGATTGTTATATTCATGACAGTTAGTGCTATATAAAACGCCTTTACTATATTTATTACTCAATGTTCGTAGCTTCTTTCGCGTAGAATTTATAATTTATATTTATACCCTTTTTATTTGGTAATTTACTTTTAAATTCAAACCTGTAAAATTTTCTATTTCCGCTATATCACTGTATTAAATGGTTTTGAAAAAAAATCTTTACGAAGGCATAGAGGCTTTCATCATTTAAATGATGTGAGCCTGTATTATTTTAACACCTCCTTTTTCATTTGATAATTTATTAATACCTACATTACGATAACAATATATTTCACAGGAATAATTTTCATAATTGTAGTTCATCTTTTTCAACTTTTAAAATAAAATTGATTATCGGTTATTTAGCTAGCCGCATTTATCGCTGAAAAATGGTAATAGTACCGGGGATTTTAACATAAAAAGAAAAAAAAAGCTTTATGAATATTCTCAAACAAAACTGAAAACATTGTTCGTTACATCAACTGTCACGTCGTTATTAAGTAAATATTAAATGGACATGTGAAATATTAGGACGATTGTCGGTTTAATTTAAAATGACACTGTAAACAGACATCGTATCATGTCATATGCATGTTCAAATTTATTTATAGGTAAGTCAACACGGCAATGCATGACAGCGCGTATTTAGAGTTTCTCTATCCAGAAATACTGTGAGCCCGGAACTTTGGGAAATCTCCTAATAAAATCACAGACTGTAATAGATTTTGGCATAGCAGCCATAGTTGCGATACACAATTTGTAATCTGCGTTTTAAGGGTGACTCGAGTACGGAAGTGTTGACGTTTATTGGAAGTCCTCGTGTAACATTATTATTTCCAAAGAAACACTTTGTGTATATTTATTTATATTGGACATTGGCATTGTTTACTAGCTTCCGCTCAAGATTTAGTTTGTGTGGACTTCTTTACTAAACAATGTATCAATCCCATTGATCAGTTAATGAAAGCTTTGGGTTAAATTTCAACCAAATCCGTACAGACATTTTTGCTTTATTGAGCAACAGAACTCCAAACATATAAACTTCCATGTATATAATGATAGTAGGACGTAATAGTCATAGACTAGACATTTCCAATACAAAAATGCGCTGTAAATGTCTATTAAAGTCATAGTCGGCGTATATAATTACGAATACAACTTATTGGTTTAAATTTAAAAATTGTTAATGTTATTGGCTCAACTTTTGTACAAGTTATAATATCAAACTCAATGTTCTTATGACCACCAATTAAAACTAACAATTAACGCTTAGTTAACGTTCAAGTTAACGATAATGTCAAAAAATATTCTGACATATACACTTACATTTAAAACTCAAACTTAGAAGCTTAGAAACTATATCAATAACAAATGGTTTTATGAGTGTATGCATTTAACGCAAGCTTTAGGGTACGAACTAAAGTTTTCATACTAAAATTATCGGTATATAGAAATGTTGAGTTCTTAAAAAATGTTAAAAAAATCCCGCATTAATTCATTGACTAATCTCATTGTTTTCCCAATGAATCATAATTCTAAGTATCCTCTTACGCACTGAGCAGATCAATGGAATGCAGATCGGAAGTCTATCTTACACCAGGCCAGGTAATATTGATGTTTCAAAATAAACTTCGAAGTATATTTTTTGTTATAATAACCATGTTCACGCATAATTTCAAGAAATAATGACATGGTTTGTTTTGCTAATAGTAATACTGATTGCATGCTATATATGATGGGCGAAAGCGTATTCCCTCACTCAAAGGAGGAATATTATTGATAGGGAATTTCAGTTCCATTACGCTGCTCAAATACGAATCGGGAGGTTTTATATACTTCCATTGCAATTCTCTAATAATACGCTGGGTAGCTTTCCCAGAGAGACTAGCTGTGTTTCGGTAGTCGGTGCTAAAAGTAATGATTTTAATATAATGCAGAATTTTTGTTTGTTAAGAAACGCCAATCATGACGATCGGCGTTTCTTATTTTCAATTTGAATGAACGGACAATTCCGAATTCATAGGCTCATTGTAGTCTATTTATCTTACACCAAACATGTTTTTTTTAAATTTTATCTATATATTTTTTTGAATTAATTATAATTCCGTTACCGTATATTTATCCTGTCCGTTATTATACATAATACATCGAAACTGCAATTATATTTCTCTAGGGAGTATATGATATATAATTACATTAAATTTGACTTATATATTTCTTCTTTCAGCAAGTATATTTCAATGCTATGTTAAACGGTATTACTGTAAGACTCGCCTAAGTCGCAGGTCAGAAATAAAATGGATCAAATCCCCGAAGATTGATTACATCAATGCTAAGATCAATGCTGCAATAGCTCAAAAATATCTTAACATTCAGACGTACATTTAACACTGGGATATTTTATTAGGATCAATGTCCTAATAAATCAAAATTATCATTAACGCTTTGGTAATGGCTACGACTTGTTTATATGAAAATTTTATATCTTCTTGAATTGATTTTTAAATAGCGATGAATGATTTGGATCGATGAATTGTATCGCATATGGTCTTAGTCTTATTAGTTTGGTGTAAAGTCGTAGTGGTGTTCTTATACATATTTATATAATGTTTAGATTGGTAATTCAAGACGTTGTTAACGTTTTCTGGTGCCTTTTTTCAAACCAAGTCCTTTGAATTACTATACCAAACCGCAAAATTAAATCTTTGGTAATTTTTGTTCTTGCGGATTTTGCCTCTCAGAATGCTTTTATATGATTCAATTTGTAGTTAATATGAATCATGTACGGTAAAAGCTGTGATAGCCCAGTGTTGAGACCGTGCGACTCTCTAGAGACGATCATGGGTTCAAAAGCGGGCAGGCACCATTGAGTTTTTCTAATAGAACTTATTTGTCTATTTGATATTTACAATTTATCACACGCTTTTCGGTGAAGGAAAACATCGTGACGAAACCTGCATATCGCTAGAGAATTCTAGGGATATGTATAAGCTAACAATCCGCAATAGAGCAGCGTGGTAGGTCTTAGCTCCAATCCTCTTCAAAAAACGGAGAAGGGAGGTCTATTCCAGCAGTGGGATATTAACACGCCGCTACTTTTATGTATGGTAAATTATAATTTTTTTTAAGTTACCTGAACAGGGTGTTAAATAAACACCCTGTTCCGGCTATTGAGCAGAGATCTCATCTGCTCATGGAGAAAAATTCAGCAACAGGTTAAACATATTCTACAACCATAACTTTATTATATTCTAGTGGTACCCTTGACTTCATTCGCGGCAATTTTAGTGTTAAAATACTCTCAATTACGCAGTATATTGTCTTTTCCTATTTCCAAAATAAAAACCTTTTAATCCTAAGACGGTACCTCCATTACCAAATTCCATCTTTATTGTTCCAGCAGATTAGTTGTTAAACCGTGACATTGAGAGAACCACGGTTTAATATATTAGTATGGATTGATTTGCTTGTCTACTTTATGTTGTCAATTTATATTTAACAAAGCAGTTCATGTATTTTGAATTTGAATTTGTCATAAAATAAATTATAAGCGAAGCACGTTTACGGTTAGTTCTATTTTCTGAAGTATGTAGCATAAAATGCAATGAATATGTTCCGCGAGCGTTATTGAAGCATCTAAGTACTATATTGTAGTCGATCTCCTGGCAACTGAAATCCTTATTAAAATATATTCGTACACGTGTATTATATTTGCGTCTTGTATGATTTTGTATTTAATTTAAGAAGTAAGCGATATTTTAAGATATTACTTAATTTTAAAGTAATAACCAAATAATCTTTTTTTTATTTTTTTGGTTCCGATCTCGCGTGATGGAAAGCGAAGGATCTAGCCTAATGTGGGCTGCGCTTGCCACTATAGTGCCTATTCACTCTTTTGAAATTTAGCAGATCGTAGGAGTCCGGAAATATAGATGCAGGAAGGGAATACCACATTTTGACCGTACGCATGAGAAACGATGAATCTTGGCATATATAGCGGTGGAGTTGTAAGAATTTTGAGTAATATTTTATGTCTGTGTCAAAACTAATATGTAGTACATTCTACATGTATATATAACTTCTATTTTCTTAAATTGTGTTTTTATATAAATAAAGGTAAATTTTATGAAACAAGCGATACTATACGTATTCGCTGTTCTCAGATGTATCAAATATCGCGCATAAATGAGGAACATAGTTTAGGTTTTCTTTAAAAAATAAAGTGAATTGTAACGCCTGTTACCGTCTTATAACTGAACCAGGGTCTTTTTACTCCTCGGAGAGAAGGATAGGTAGATTAAAAAAATCCCGGAAATTCTGTGTACAAGCATGTTTAATGATGATGTTTTCTTAACATCAATGATAAATTGTTACAATACACGATTATTGACTTATAGAAAAGTTAATGTTTTCCCGGGATCCAAACTCGCGAACCCTTAGATTATTCAATTTAATTCAAAACATTCTTTATTCAAGTGAACTTGTAAACAAGTGCTTTTGAATAGCCAACTCTACTGTTGGTTCAAGAAAGTTGTTCCTACCGAAGCCTGCAAGAAACTCGACGGTTTCCATTTCATTATAACTAGTTACGGACAAGGTCGAAGAGTAGCTATATCAACGCAGTCTTATAATTTATGTAATCCTTAGTAGTAGTCTCTCTATATCAGCTTCTTTTTGATAGTTATTTTAAACTGCTGTAATGGAAAAGCTAAAATTGCGTAATTTTATTATAGAATACTGTGGTTATATCATTTGTCGACTACGACTTGTTTTCAGTACGTATGAAATATTATCACGATAATTATATAAAATGAAGATATATAGCTGTAGCTGCTGAAAATTAGCGACATTTCTAAAAAGATTTATTAAGGAACTATTTAATGTTACATAGAGAAGTAACACTTGTGGGCGAATACTAGCGGACAGTGATAAAAGACAACTTCGCCACGTAAGATCTGCAACACATAACTTTACATAATTAATTAAATAAACTTTGTTATACGTTTATATGATGAAAATAACTTTTTAGTTTATTTATAAATCCACCTAAAATATAAGGCAATCTGTCTAGGATCATCTTCGTTAACTATATATTATTTGGATTAATTTATGGCGGTGAAGCGGTATATACATAAACAATAACATTGCTGCGTGTGTATGATTAATCATAAAATTGCAAGGAAATGAAATGATCGATATTGACTGGAATTATTTTTTATATGTTTAAGACTAGCTGTGCCTGCTGCGTCTCCCGAGTATAAATCCGTGTGTTATAAAGTTTTTCAGTGTAAATCCCGACCTCGCAATTCTTCAATGAAAAGTTATCCATAAGTTAACCCACAACCTTTTCTATCTTCCAGTGAAAGTCACATGAAAATCGGTTTAGCTGATCCGACAAATGTACTATTAACTTAAACCTCCCTCAAGAATTGCACCGCAGAAAAATACGATCAGTAGATTTTTAAGAAAATTGACCACATACATCCAAACAGCTATTGGGCACTTTATTAATGATGTATACACATTTTAATTATTTTAATAGATTAACACCACGGGTTTCACGTCTGCTTCTTTTAGATTTCACACCCAGACGATCGAGTTATAAGTCGATTTTTGCTAACATTCAAGATTCAGCATGGACAGAAATACACGTTACAGTAACTAAAATTAAACAGAAGGTCGTAAAAATTATTTCGAAGAAATTTTAATTACACTAGATTGTTTTCTAAACCCACGCTGCAGCATTACCGACTCCAATTTCACTGACATCTGGATTTGTTCATGTCATCTGACAAATGCATGGACACAGAACATTTTGTTAAGGGTTTGAACACACTGTAGACTGGTAGGGTCGGATCACAGCGCCCCCATTTACTAGGATATACTTACTAGACTTTTATGATTATTTCTTTTAGGAAAAAAATTAACTAAATAAGTGTATTCGTACTAATACTAAAATTATAAATGCGGAAGTCTATCTGTCTGTTTCGTTTTAAGGGTTTACGTGAATTTGTTAAATGTAAGAATATTTTCGAATATGTTGTTATATGCCGACTTGAATATGTTGACTTTTTTTAACAAAAAAATGGTCTCGTTATCGTTACGTAATCCTTTTCAACTTAAAAAAAAGTTAATTTTAACATTTTATTACGATGATAATGATGAGACTATATAAGTTAAATGAATATCTTCAAAGTTAGCTTACCGCTTCAAAATTAATTAATCTGGTCTCACTCACATACTATGTTTATCTACCTGTGCGAACTCGGGCAGGGTCAGTAAATACCATGAAACGACTTGTTACTATCTGACTGCTGGACATAGGCCTTCTAAATATTAAGTTGTTATATTACGTATAAAATGCATGTCTTTTAATGATATTATATTGTTATTTTATTTTATTTACTTGTTTTTAATTTTATTATTTTTTTTGTTATTTCAAATCTGCACCAAATTATTTCTATACAATTACATTAATACGTAATTAAATTAGTATTTAATGCACTACTCATTTATATTTATTTATTTTATTTTATTAATTATTTGTTTCATATTATACAAACTCGTAGCATTGTCGCGCGCACGACTCAGAGGAGCCACTGAAAATCAGGTTTGGAGGCAATCTCCCCCCAAAATAATCTGAGTGGTGATCCATTTTGTGTCACATTCATAATACTTTAATGTTTCTATTCTACATAGAATATAATTAGTTAGTTTATTTTCTTATGTTTTAATATTTTTCATTTCTTTCTTGTACTACATATAATGGTGTGACCTAATAAATTTATTCTTATTCCTATTCCTTTCTTTATTTGAAGAGAACGGTTGGACCTTAGACCAACCACGCTCTATTACAGATTGGTGTATGAAAAGCGTCTTAGGTTCCCGAAATTCTCCAGAGATATACAGGTTTCTTCACGTTTTTCCTTTACCGAAAAGCGTGTAATTAATTGCAAATATCAGTCAGGCACATAGGTTTAAATAGAAAATCTCACTGGTGCCTGCCTGAGGTTTGAATCCATGACCCCCTCGAGAAAAGCATATAGTCTCACCGTTCGACTATCACACTTGTTGATAATTAATACGACTAAAAGAATCTCAATAGTTCGTCGCTACTTAGTACTTAGGCCTATTGTTTCTTGTTTGCACGAAACCTTAAGCAGCAAACAATAATGAACTCTTAAAAGCACGTAAATGACATTTTTATGCTCAACACCATGGATATTAATTTTCGTCGCCGCATATCGTGAAGGTGTTCTTTAATTTCTTTGCACACTACCGTATAATGTAAAAGTCTCGCACGCTGGCACCTAACGCCAAGGTCTTGTGACCGCCACTAATTATAAATACTTTATGCACTCAATGGGGGATTGATTACCTCGATTACCACCGCTAAACGGATTGAGAGCTCTTTGGGACGAGCTATCAACCGGCTATATTGTTGAAAACTACTGTTACACTTAATTTATGTAACAATAAAATATATTAGAATAGTTAAACAAACGGTAGTTCCGATTTTCATAATGTACTTACGAGCTAATCTTCATAGTCGGCGATCGGAAACCTATTGCCGTACAGCAAAATGTACAAAACTTGTTCAGCGTAGATCGCAAGATATTGATAAAAAGCGCATAAGCAAAATGTTGCGCATTTCCTACTAATGCAATGGATTACAAAATAAATTTATTACAAATAAGAATTAGTTCATTGGTAATAGTAATGCAATCGTTGAACTGACGAGAAATAAGACAGAACACTCATTTTTTTAGCAAGGTGAATAAATATAGGCTTTGAAGAATTGTTTAATAATTTCAAACCATTAACTATGATACTGTATACAAACATTACAATTTCAGCTATGCTATAAACTATTTAGATATTTTCGTTCACTTCGAATCTACGAGTAAAGAACGTTAATGTATAAGAAGTAATTCTTTCAATTCATAATATATGATGAGATTAAAGAATAAAAAACATTTAATAGATTGATTGTGATACTTAAGCGTAATAAGTTTCCTTTAAATCTATGCACACACGACGTAACTCAAATACGGCGTTACAAAAATATCTGAAGTTTGGTTAATCGACATTGTTTGGTTGATGCAGAAAATTTCATAAACTTTAATAAAGTCCGGAAATTTATTTTTAAAATAGATATTCGCTTTCTAAAAAAAAGGTGCATACATTCTTTCAGGTTAAGAATGTACCAAAGTGTGTCATTACCGAGTAGTACGTCATTAGTGTTTAAAAAAACTGGTGCAGGGCCTTCCTCAGTGTCGTTGATGATTGATATCGTCGTCGTCACACACTCTGAGCTAGTGCGGGCCTGCAGATGCATTCCCGCATTAGTCACTGTCACGGCGTTTATATCTGTAAAACAATGCCTTGCCTCGATATATCTTCTTTCACTCATCGCTATTAATTTGCCAATATGTCTAACGATGCGCTACAAATACCCATTACAAAATATCTAATAGTTAAAGTATAATTTCTAGCTGATATATGCCTATATTTTATTGAAAAACATAAATTTCAAAAATCCGGTATGAGATATCTCAAGTCACGTAGAGGCCTCTAAGTTTGTAAGAGTTGTATTTAATAAGACTACGTCTCTGATGCTCTGATACCAGAGAGTAGCGCATAATCTCTTACCAATGATATCTGTGAGCATTGAAAAACGTTACATCCAGCATTTTAGTTCGGTATAGTTTGACAGAGAGGTACTCTGGCACAGTAGGCGATAGACCCAAACTCTATCTAAATTCTCTAGAAGTATACTTGTTTATAAGACTGTCTTTTATATAGTTTAAGTATAAAAAGTCTATAAACTATTTAACTGTTTGATAAAGTTGTAACATAATGAAAGTAAGATGTAACCATTTTTTCTAGAAAACATAAAAAAATTAAATAACTAAATTAGTTAGAAATGACTATTTAAACTCTTTCCTTCAACTTAATACACTTTATATAGTATTCAAGTAAAAAATAAGGATTTCCATAAATGTTTATTTTTCACATTTTCGACTGTAGTTGAGACATCGGAGTATATAATATTCACTTAATATATCAATCAAATGTTTCGTACAAAAATTATACTTGTTTTTATGAATTACAGTTACGCTTCAAGTAAAATTTCATCGTAAAAAACTAAACCCTTTGATGTCGTGCAGTTAGTTAAAAAAAAAGATTATTCGAGATAAAAGATTGTGATGTTTTGATGGTCATTAGGCCGGTAATAGCCGCGTACTTGCCAGTGGACAGTGGCTCAAAATAAAACAATGTAAGCTTTCAGGAATAGCTGATGTTAAAATAGATCTTGTGCGGCGACGCTGGCGACGCGTCCTTGGTAGCGGGTACCTACCGCCTCTGGTAGATATCTAATGTCATTAGCGAGGCTATAGGCATATTACAGAAGTTATGTGAGTCAACCTAGGCTCTGATGAAAGATTTAAAGGCCGATTTGCAGCAGACTAGCGAATGCTTATTCTATCAAAACTATGAAATTCAGTTATTGTAAACAAATATAGAACATTTTAACGGGGTTCTTTCTGTATGCTAAGAGTTCTCGTTCGCTTGATATAAATGATATTAGAGCGAGCGAAGAGATGGAAGAGATGATTAGAGCGTTCTTGCGTGTTCGGGCGCGCTCGTTTCCCTTCAAAGCATTCGTTCAGCTGTTCTCGTGCAAGAATTCTTATCCTTGATTCACATTCTTGTTCGTTTATATTATAGTGAAAAACCCAAGAATCATATTTTGTTTACACTTGTTAGATATTGTCCGATATCATACGGTGACTCGGTATAACGTGTATAATTGTTAGACATAAATATAATAATCAGATATAAATTATATATTATAAATAAATACATTAATATGCATAGAATAATAATGAGGAAGTATTTTGTCTACAATATAATGTTATCTGTCATTTGGTGGGTAGAGGAATAAAACCGAATGAATGAGGGTAAAATATTGTGACCCGAGTCTTGATCGCGAGCGACATTCAACAGTTTAGTCAGTCCAATACCACCTCTCAAGGTGTCCATACGTTTTAAAGTGCTGTGACGTTGTGTGTTGATTTGGATACCGATATTGAGTATTTCGTGTTGTTAGAATCTAACGTCAAATAGTTAATATTCGCGATAAGAGCAACCATTGAGTTCATCCTCATTCTTGCCAGTTCTTCTCAGTGGAGGACAGCGTTCCGAACTTGTGGTAGAATCGACCTGGCTTAATGATTCCAAATTATTATTAAATTAACCTGTCAATACTTGTTTAGCGTGTCCAATATGTTATAGTTGTACGGTTATCTCTTGTTGACGTCAACGTTAGAATGATGAGTCGAATTGCGGCCGTAGCTAACACACTAAAGGATTGAGAAAGAATGCTCTCGTGCTAGCTCTTCTCGTATATTCGTTTAGCTTAAATCGGCGATGTTATTATTCGTTTTAGCAGAATGGAATTCCGTTTAAAAAGTTATCGATGCAATAATATACTACTGCAACCAATTCGCATACCTTATAAAGGATGCTTATATCTCGATATATATGTGATAACTCACATATATATCGAGATATAAGCATCCTTTATAAGGTTCTAATTACCAATGTTTAGTGGCCGTGTTATTGAGAGAATATATGGCCTTACACAGAGAAAAAAGTCACATTTCCTGTGCCTATATATGGAAGATGTGACTTTGTTCTTCGGACAGGGTATGTAAACATAAAATCTGATACCTCAAAATTTAATTTTCCTTTTTCAAATCAGAGCAAAGCTCTGCTTTTGTTTGTTATGATTACGGAGCAACACAATCTGACTAAATGTAATTTAATACTTAAAGATTTTCGTTTACTCTAGTGATATTCCTTTTACATGCGTTTCGCATGCGTATCATTTTTCACACAATCCATCCATATTTTTTTCGGCATCCGTCTAGTCATATGTCCATTCACATCATATCTCACAAACTCTTTCGGTCACATGATTTTCCTACTCATTATTCCTATTCCTCCAGTCCCCCATCCGATCTCAGTACTAAAAAAATTTGGAGCAAGACAGAGCCCTTCATTTCGCTCCAATAATTTGCTAGATATATGAACATTTCCTCGGGATGTTTTGTTTTACCGTAAAGCTTTTTATAAACTTTACATACGATATACTTTACAATTAATTAAAGGTCACATGCTCCCACCGTATTTTGTATTCATTCATTATGGATTAAATAAAATCCTACCATATGTAACTTTAAATTTACCAAGAACCTACTTCATGTGTCTCAACCAAGTGTCAGAGAACTTTAATTGGTCTCATTTCCGCAAGCTCTTTGCAGAAAATCGTTATATTGCCGTTTACATATTTCGATAATAGGATTATTCTCATCATGTTAGTTAATCGTCGCTATAAAATATCGAGAGTGCGATGTCACGTTCTTTATAGCTGCATAAAATAAATGTGGTCTTAACTTACATTTATTAGAACCCTATAAAATTGTAATACCATGTTGTTTATCATATTTTTATGTAGGAGTTAATATATTTTATTTATTATTCAACTCATCATTTAAATAAATAGATTCTATATAAATCTGTTTTTTCATAACTTTACTAAAAAGATATTATTTATTACTTGTATAAAATAATGTAATAGTTATTTATTCCACTTATATTTGAGAATTAAAACTAATGTTAGTTGCAAAATAGCCGTAGATAGTAATGAACCACAGATAATGAACATTCTCACTTTGATAACATATTTTATCTACAGGTAAAGTACTAAAATACATAATACTACTAAAATACATTTTATAAATATTAAAATCTATTAATTTTTTGGTCTTTCTAGTGCTTTATGTTGGTTCATTCATTCATAACTTATACGTCGTGGCTAAAGTAATAGCCTGTATAATGTCCTACTGGACACAATGAGTGGATAGAATTTTGTTTACAGCACAATTAAAATTAAATGCTCAGTTTACTTTTAGGTAACAAAACTGAAGAGTAGTAGCAGAACAGAGAGTTAAGTGCGATTATAAATTCTTTCTGCTATAATACCTATACCTATATATAACCTACCTTTGTCCTAATAACCTACCTATAAAGATTAAAGTGCCGAATCCGGTCAATCGGTCCTGATTTTAATTATGATTATGTGCCTTAGATTAAATGAGCAGGATAATAAAGAAGTATATGTGCAACAGAGTGCGGAGTTGTAATTGTCTTTTTTACTAATTACGCTTCTGGGTCCTTCATAAGTTAGGCTGTGTGTTCTTATTTATTTACATTAAAAAAGTTAGTTTATTTGTTAGGAAAACAAGAAAATCGTGCGGTTCTTTATCTTAAGAAACCTTAATGTTTCATATGATATTTTAACTGAAATTTGCTTTCAATTATTAAGTATTACAATTACATTTTGCAATATTTTAGCATAAGGAGTTGTGTGTTTATTTAATTTTAGTGCGTAATTTGGTGTGCTGTGCCAAAACATTTCAAATACAAGAACTTCAAAGAGACTCATTAATCGCTGATACAAGCAATATGGTTCTTGAGCAAGGAAGAACTCTGTACATGAACAGGATATGTGTGTATACAACAACACGTGGACTAACATAACGCGCCCAGTAGTCAAACAAACTGCTAACATTCATTATCCGTAACGAATGTAAAAAATAACCTCCATATTTTCCTCTTATGTGCATTGTATATAAAGCGTACACCGTTCCAGAAAAATTATAAATAAATCTGTTTTATTGTATATTTGACTTAAATAGTCCACCAAATTCTAAAATTATTTTTTCAAATTTACTTGAATTTTATGGTTATATTAGTAACGCATACTTTAATAACTCTTTACCGAAAATAAAGGCACTCAACAAACAAAACAATGTCAATGCCCCAGAAAAAACAATCACAAATAATGTCATATATGGACAAGACGACCTAATCTCCAATACAAACGCACATAGTAGCAACGAAAATGCTTTTTGGTTGGTAAAGTCGAGGTGCGAATGTAAAATTGTTCGCTAACGATTTCGGGCCGAAACGCGACATAATATTTAGTCATAGACATATCACTTTCTTTCCACTACATGGAAGAAACCGTAACCCGGCCTCGCAGGAGATATTCTAAGGACGCATTACTAACTTTTTTGAGTTCTGTTGTTGACTAATTCATATATATATATATAGGAGATTAGAGCCTTACAATACAATTTAATTATTTTTAAAACCTTAATATTTATTTTCGTTTAAATAAAAATAGTATAATGAGTCTGTGCAGTGGATATCATTTTGATAGTTACGATTATTTATAACCTTTGTATAAACTCCCATAGAGACGTCACACTCTACAATATCAGAACTATTCTCTGCTCTATGAATAGCTGTAGATGAGTTCGATTATTATAGCCTGATAGAAATATGACTACTCGCCGCGTAGGTTTGGCCTCCAGCTGTTTATTGCAGTCTTTAAGTGAGTAACCTATACATTATTCCGTACAGTAACTAAGTGAGGTAGTTCTGTCTGTAATACAAAATATTAGAATAAACAATCATAAATCATAATTTACCCAACTTCCGGGTGTTTGAAAACTTAGGTAACTATTAAAAGCACTGAAAAAAAGACCACTAATAAAATAAACACGAAAAGGTATTTTAGTGTCGACAATACAAAAAATATGACAATTGATAACTAATTAATATTAGAGACTGCTAGTACAAGTACTAAAAGACAAAGGAAAGAAACTGCAGGTAACATAACGTAAATAAAATATAAATTTTTTTGATACGAAATGTAATGTTTAGTTCAAATAATTAGTACAAATTAATATTTATGAAGTATTACAATTTTTTAATGGGCTGCAATAGTGGTACAACTCAAAAAATAAAAAAAAAAGTGCATAGGAAAATAAATAAAAAAATGCGTTTCAATTTTGCAATATTAAATTATGTGTTCTGCTGTTATTGCTGCTGAAAAGAATGTGTATTTTAACATTTACACCTATTCTTAGTATAAAACACGAGTTGTGTCAATATTGCAGCCTAAAAACGAATTTTCAATTCCTGAAATTTTATGTAATTCGAGTTGTGCATTATATAAGCGACGACATATAAATACATTAATAAAACATTCAGAAAACAAGTCAATAAAACAATAGGAAAGATATTGAATATATAGCACGCAATAAAAATCGACGTCAGTCACCTGCCTTAGATCAGAGCGGAGCTGCCCACGCGGCCCAAATGAAAATACACTTGACGACGGCGGTGCCAAAGAAATTAAATACAGTAGATTTTTCAACGGGACAGATGTGTACCGAACAATAGGTCTGTTACAAGGGAAGGACATGTGTGACAGTTTGTGCGGCTGCTGTAACGTGTTCGCGTCCCAATCTGGTATGCTCCTAAGGCGTCTCATTTCAAATATAACTGACGTTAATATGAGATTATAGCTGTCGAATTATGATAAATATTAAAGCCACAATAATATACTTTATATTCTTAAATTAACCCTTGACTCAAATTGGCGCCTAAAAACAACACAGTTGCCATTTATGCCCTCGTCTGCACGAGAGGTTTTTTTACCGTGCGTTAAAAATACGTCGAAATAAAACAAATTGGTACCCAGATATCTATTCACACGACAGCGTTTTTGAAACGCAACGTATTTTTATCGAGCAGTGTTCCACTTTAGGCGAGGCGTAGGGCGTAAAGTCGAATATACCATACGGAACTTCTTATTACGCCTATTGCGGAGTTTTAACGCGACGCAGTTTTTGCGCCCGTGCATACGAGGCGTTATTAGAATAAATCCGGATAAGATTTTTCGAGATACGCAGGAAAACTAAAACGTTCCAAACCAAAAGTAATCCATACAGATATTATAAATGCAAAAGTCTGTTGGATACGCCCTCATGGCTAATCCGCTGGACCCATGTTAATGAAATCTTGTTATAAAGTAGACGCAAGCTCAGTCGTGGTTAGTACTATTATTAAATATACCTCATGATATTTGTGCTACCAAACTATGGTTTACTCAAAGGAATGTACATAATGCAACGTAACAAATGCTGTAGTTGGTGGTATACCATAACCACGACTTTATATTTATTATATTATAACGCATACATATATATACACATTAAGGTAAACGAGACATCGGAGTTGTAAATTGGAGTATCTGAAAACGTCTCTGTACTTAATATTTTAAACAGCTTTTACGGAAGGGCAACTTTATTCTAATTTTCCCACCCGCTCTTCACGTAGCTGTTATCACCCGACACAGAAGCGTATTGCTTTGAATTGTTTATGTCGCGTTTGCAAATGCGATTAACGCTCAACATTAAAGATGAAATTGTGGGGAATTTATATTACAGAAACTATAACAGAACTATTATAATCCGCGCGGGTTAAGCAAATGCATGCAATACTAATGTGTATGAAACAGGCAAAATTCACGTACCTCACACATGCAAGACAAGTCCACCATATGCATCCGCAAACGCCTCCACCAGCAACAATGAACACAAGCAATACACACAACTACCATCAAATTCTCAAAGATCGTTTCGAGGATAGGCTCAACGACAAAATCGTAATTCATTACGATTTGACACGATGGTATTCCGCAAGGTAACGCCTGCTTCTATAAATCAGCGAATTAACATATGAAAAGGGTGTTATAGTTTACACAATATCAAGCGATAATATTCCTATAGTGAACAGTAATTTTTTATTTTTTTTATTTATTTATCTTTATTGTATAAACAAAAGGCGGACTTATCCCTAAAAGGGATCTCTACCAGCCAACCTATGAGTAACAGAAAGAAAATGAAAAGAAAAAAAAAATGATGATGGAAAAAAAAGGAAGGAAGAAAAATAAAAATAACGAAACACTATACATAGATTAAAGTTGAAAAATAAATGAATAAAATAATAGATAATAGTGATTATTTGAATTGATTAAAATGTAATTTAATATTGATAATAAGCTAAATTTAATTTAACTGACTTGAGACAAATATTTTTTAGTCTGTGACTTAAATGCTGATAGGGAAGGAGATTTGCGGATTGATACAGGTAAATCATTCCACAGCTTTACACCTTGAAAGCTAAATGATCTCGAGTAAGTCAGTGAGGAGCATTTAGGGAAGGCAAGATCTAATGTATTTAAAGATCTTAGCCGGCCACATCCAACATCCGACAAGAAGTTGAAACGTTCTTTAAGATATATTGGAATTGAAGGATTAAAGAGTACTTTATAAAGAAGTGATAGAATATGTAAATTTCTTCTGGATCGTATAGGAAGCCAATTCAACTTATGCCGGAACTCAGTGATGTGGTCAAACTTACGCAGTCCATAAATATATCTAATAGCTACATTCTGAAGCCGTTCGAGCTTAGCCAATAGCTTTTCTGAAAGATCCAAAAAAACAGCATCTCCATAATCCAATATAGGTAGCAATAAAGATCTAGCAAGCATAATTTTAGTTTCAAGGGGAAGGAATTTCTGTAATTAATATATGGTAAAGAAAAATCTGGAAAAGAGAACTGAGAACTGCAGCTTACGCTGTTGCAACCACAATACAAGGAAGCGCGAATATTTTAAATTCTTATCGCTCCAGATTCCAGCCAAGTATAGCGTCGTTAGCGCATATTTTGATCCAAAACATTTTAATCTTATAGTAAACACTGTGTAGTGTAGTTTAAACTATACATAAATAAATCGTTACTATAATCCGTCATAATACGTTCATATTTTAGTTTTATTTATTCGTCATTCGTTTGATGGTGTACTTAGCTTAATTAATTTTGGAACTGCTTCCAGAAAAAGAAAGTATATTTTTTACTAAAAACTTTTGATACGTTATTTTCGTTTCTAATGGAACAAATTCAATTTTTAACTGTATTATTTAATTTGTAATGTACAAATAATCCATTACGTATAAGTAAAGAAATACAGATATAAAGAAATATTTAGCGATTCCGATAGATTTTGGTTTCGCGAAACAAATTATATCGAAAATATTAATAGAAAAAACTTTAAGAATCACTTAAACTGATTTAAAATTGGAATGGAAACACGTTAAGGTATTGATTTCAGTTATCATTAACATCGTTAGGTCAAAATCGAAAACAGTGGTAGATAATTCACGTGTTACGGTCACGATTGTAACGGATAGCAGATGGCAATAGTTTCGTGGGAAATCTATTTAAATAATCAGGCCCCAGTGAAATACCAGGAAATCGTTCGGTCTAATGGATTCTAAAAGAATGAAAATATTTATATGCGTGGCAGTAGACCTTGCTATTTTATTAAATTAAAAATATTTTATTTTGTTGGCTCTACCTTTTTTTTATGAAATATAGGTAGCTTAAACACTTCCTCCTCTGAAAGACATAAATTCAATAAGAAGAATTACTAAAACAGTTTAAAAGATATGAGCGTAAAATCATGAATGAAAGGCATTTGCATTATATAGTAATGTTTTGTTTAAACCTGGTATCTCAGATGAATGAGTGGCGACCCAGCACGAGAAATACTCATTATTGCAAGATTTCCAACTAACTATAAATAATAAATATATGGGACGGTTACACGCACAAAATTATCCCAAAAGTAGGCTACTTGTGTTATACGTGCAGACACGTGGTAAATATATCTACGAGTATCTATAATTATTATAAAACAAAGTCCCTAAGAGCTGTCTTTCTGTATGTGATCAATTTTCTCTAAATCTACTGAACTGTTTGTGTACGGTTTTCACGAAAAGATCGTGCAGTTTTTTTCGGAAGGCTTAGGTTAATAGTAAATTTCGGTTTTCTGTAAATTGTGTTCAAGAACTCGCGCAATTGTAAGAAAAACTCGCCCGTCGGGTTCTTTAGTCGGGTAAACGATGAGACGTACACTAAAGGAATGTACTAGAGAATTTCAGATCTATAAAAATACTATAAAAACGTCTGCGACAGCATGTCTCTATCGCTTACGCTTAACTCACAATAACAATTATGTTCAAAAGTTAATTTAAATGCACTGATTTTCACGCGGGCGATATATATAATTCTAAATACATTATACACAAATATGCAGATTGTTTAACAAAAGATGCCCATCGGTTTTAAGAAATAAAAGCTTGCAACTAATGATTATAGGGATACAATCTCGATCATTCTAATTTTATAACAACCTGCATCAATAAGTTTAAATCTCATATCTCATGATAATCTGACATTTTCTACAAGCAATGTTGTCGTTTGATTGCCATTGCTTCTAAAGTAATAATAAAATTTTGTTTTGCTATAATCCGCGATAAAGTAAATAGAAAATATATATAGTGCTAGATGTATAGTGGACTATCCCTTTTTTTATACCCGATACATGCAGGATTCGTAAAAACACATTCACAAACCTCTACCACCGCCACCATTAAATCGCAGCTTTAGGATTTTATCGTGGAGTCTGTGTCCTGATGATGCTTCGTTTGCGGGGCGAAACGATTGTCGAGTTTGTGATAGTGAACGTGTGTAGTGGTTGTGTATTTTGGTGGCTGTGGAGGATTCTGCATGTGTTTTTACGAATCCTGCATGTATCAGGTATTAAAAAATGGATAGTCCACAATACATTTAGCATTATATATTTTTTCTATTTACTTTATCGCGGATTATAGCAAAGTAATTTTAATATTACTTTTGTATTATAGATCTCCACAAAGTAACGCCTAATTCTATAAATTATTTGCCATTGCTTCATTTATATTAGTTTCGCGATTCTATTTCAATTCATATTTAACAAATACACAAGTACTACATATAAAATTAGTAGCAAGATATTGTTATTTATAAATTACGGCACTGGAATTGCATCGAAGTGAAAATAGAAGCAATAACTCGACGCATGTCCTATTTGCGGAGACGTCAGTGTAGATTAAAGTGTAAAAGTGGTCTGTAAGGTGACCTAGTTACTGAACACATTGCAAGCAGGTACAGTACAGATAGATTGCTAAAACCTGTTTGTGGTAATACTAATCTGTTTTGATATATGAAATATTGTTATGTTATGTTATTTATGGTTTCATGATGAAGTAACATTCTCGTAACATAAAACTACGAAATTCGAATTAATAGTTAAATGTTTGTGGGTAGCTAATAAATTAACATCTGGTTTGGAATGTTGTATCGTCTACGGAGAGAATGAGGAAGAAACCTGGTTTAAAATGAATGTTAATTAATATGAGTTTAAACAAAATGTTTTCTCTTGTTTGTAAAAGCGATGTTGTGATGTTTTAATATTTTTCTTGGAGCGTCATCTCGACTAACTGACGTTCCCTTTTAAACATTAAATATGTTTCTTGTCTTTTCTCTTTTAATATATTTGATGATAGGAGAAAATAAATTGTGACTACTCGCTCAATTAATTTTTTATGATGTGAGGGAAATTTTCGATTTAAAAAGTTGTAACTCATCGAATTTATTTCCCATTAATATTACAACTATCGTATTCTAAAGTGATCTTTAGCATTATAATAGATGTGATATTGTTTAGAATTTTAGTTACAAACTATTTTAAATTAAGACAGTTAAAAGAAAAATATTACAAGAATCATTATCACTAATAATATGATACTAGTAAACTGATGGAAATCCGAAGCTGCGATGCTGAAGATGTCTAGTGGTTCGTGTCTAACTAGCTACTGGCGTCTAATAGAAAATTTCTTCTTTGAGTTGGGGGGTAACTTTAGGGTGCTGACATTTTATGCATTTGACAGATCGTATGTTTGCCTGAAAATAATGTATGTCTTAAATTAATGCATGGAATGTGCTACTGTTAGGTTTTGGTAAAGGTAATTTGGATCGTCACAAGACACTGATTTAGGGTTTGGGAAGTCATACAGTTGCTCCTGTAAATAAATGTAATAATAGGTAGAAAGGTTTGTAATTTCATTTTGTGATTACTTTGACAATGTGATGCCGCATTTTGCCAAACTTAGTTGCAATTCGCCTAATGGGAAAACAACAGGATAATTCTTTAATACACGCTTCTAGGGACTGCCGTTGCAATTAGTAGAGGTTGAATCTTTTTAAGATAGCCAAATATGAAGAAGCATTTTTATTTAATAGCTAGTTAGGTTGCTATCAGAATATTGGAGTAAACTACGCTAATTAAACCATATCTTTTTTACAGATGTTAATCACTTATTATCCGGTTGTGGACGTGTTATAATTACGAAGCAATTATAAACAAACCGCGAGTCATGAACGCGGTTTGGACTAATTACAACTTCATTAACGACGCTTTCATAGTCGTTACGACTGCACGGTAACAGAAAATGTATTAAAATAATTCATATATTTAGTCTGATAACATTGGCTTCCGCGTTTTATTTCCACAAGCGATTAGTTTATATCAAAATAAAAATTTCTTTCTCATAAGAAGCTTGCGAATTTTGTACCAAGTGTACGATATAAGTATATTCTAAATATTAAAAAAAAGTGCAAACCACTTTCTTGGACGGAGTTTCGGAGCTTATCGCATAAAGTTTGTAATATTATGGAGTGTAAGTAACTAGAGTTTTTCCATTCTCAGGTCCCCTATAGAGCGTGAGTCCTCACGCTCACAAGTTTCGGTGCGTTACACATCTGATATACTCAAATATTTTTACTATATTTTCCTAAAGCAAAAATGCATGCTTAATTGGTTCTAATTAAGAACAAAGTTACGATCGATAAATTCGTAGCGTCCTGCACGAGATTTGAACCTGGAACTACCTGGTAATGATCACATGGTCACCTTGAGTTAAATTTCAGAGTTTCCATGTCTAGATTTGTAAAGTTCAAATAGATTGTATATCTACCTATAAGGTACTAGGTCTTATGTTCGAACCTCTATAGTACCATAACATTAAATATAACAAAAACAATATATTCAAAAATAAAAAATCTGCGCAAAGTTCTCTTAGTAACTTTGTTTATTAAAAATGTCCAATATTACACATGTGCTTTTTGGGATTTATTTGGTAATATAGTATAATTTAACAAAAAATCAATCCCAGAATCCCATTAAAATGAAAATAGACTACTATTATTGAGCTTACATGCAATTGAATTGTGTAATTCACTAGTATAACAGTTAAGTCGTCATGATGTTAGCGTGCAATCAATTTGCATTAGAATTGGATCAAACGAATTAAACGTCCGAAAACAATCAGGCATAGATTAAGGAAAATGTAGGTACACTGTAATCTGTAATCTTTAATTAAGGATTGTTGACTTTTGAATTACTACAATTATAGATATACATTATTGACTAATCTGGAATTTCGCATATTCCATTTTATATCGAATGAATTTACTGTTTATGTAGTTACCGATGCAATTTCGAAGGTTGTTGGCGAACTTGGGCGTATTTAGCTAGTACCAAGAACCCTCGAAAAAGAGTTGAAGTTATAAATAGTTTAGTATTGAAGTCATTAGTTATAAAAAGATTTTTGTCTTTTTATGTACACCACTCGGATAAACGGCATACCGAGTTTTAAAATGCTTTTATCTCAAGGGCGGCGTGCCGTAAAAGCCTAGACTTGCTAGAGCGCTTTATAAAACGGTTCTTTTTTTGCGTGGTTATAAGATGATGCTGTATTACAATGTGTCAAACCCAGTCAGGGTGCTAAAATGTATGTATGAAATACTCATAGAATTAAATTGAATTGAAAACAAATTGGATTCTTGCTCTAAGACTATTTTCAATATTTTTGTTATTCCGGTAGAAAAAATCTTCAAATTTGATTGAAACTATAGGTAATTAAAATACAACGTTGAAAGTACAGTATTTCCCAACTTTTGTACTACGCCTCACTTCAGTCTTTCTTATGCCGTACATAGCTTTTAATATTGAAAAAACTGAATGTTCACCTAAGAAACTAATATGATAAGTTAAATTAAAATGATATGAAAAAATATAATATTCATAAAAATTAATTACGGTAAATAATTAAAATTTATTTACCGTAATTATTTAAGAATTTGCTTTTTTCGTTAAATTTGGCACTGAAACCTAGTATTGCATTCAAATGAATCAGAGTGAAAAATTCGGGAAAACTGGAGTCTGTTTTTGAATTGCGCTCCCTTAACAATCAAATTGGTGGGACTCTACGTTGGGACACTGCTCTAATACATAGAAGAAATTTCAAATAAGTAAATTTTAAGAAAAAAAAATAATCACTACATAAACTCATTCCACTTATTAAAGCACTTAAAGCACTCTTGCCCTAGTAATTGACTGAGAGGAAGTCTATCTTGTTCAGAGGCGATTTATGCGGACAGCCATGCGGAACGTTGACCTCCATAGAGACCTCGATCTCCCTACCATCACTCACCCCTTTAAACGTTTTTCGGAATCTTACTTCGAGAAATCTGAGATACACCCGAATCCCCTTATTTCAGTTGCTTCCACCTACATCCCAGTTAGGTCTGACCATCGAAAATATAGGCGTCGAAAAAGCATCCTGTATGATCCCCACGACCAAATAACCATCGCAAACACAGAAACACGTAACACACATACAGCGTCTACACCGGCGAAGACGAGGTCCCAGTTTTCTAACGTCGGTCGGTCGTGGCTTCTCGCCACCCTTCCGACGTCGTAATGACTTATCATAGTCATACCATCAGCCCTCCACTACGCGTCGCCCTAAGCCGTGGTTGATGCGGATGCTTCTGCGCTTGCCCGTCCCGCCCGGTGACGCTAAAAAAGCCGTTAGGGCTAACAGCATACAGTCAGTTCGAAAAAAAAGAAGTCTATCTTTATGAAAAACTTTTTGATTTATTTGACAGTTAGCATATTATTCTTCTAAGAAAGAAAATCCTAATTCAGTATAATTTATTAATGCTTACGTTCTTAAACAGTATATAAAAGTGTTTAATGTACCTATATCAAGGTTCGTTTATACTTGCGATATTATTAAATGTTTACATAATTTTGCATTACTGACTTTTATCATTTTAAGAACGGTTTATTTGCTACTGTTTAGTGGATCATAGCACTCTATAAACTATACCAAATCGAAAGAATCGTTTTAAAAGTACGTTATCATAAATAAACAATGTTGTTGGCGATGGTCAACACATAGAAAGTGCTAATAATCGTTTTGTTTGATCAACGTTTAATTTCAGTTGAAAAAGTTATAAGGGCAATTCAATACGTTATTCGAGTTCTACCTAATCAAAGAAAAACCTTTGATAAAAGCAAACTTAGGCGAATGCGAGAATGAAGAATTTTCGAAGTACATATTTATTCAATACAAAGACATTGGGTAGTTTTCTGAATGTATTACGTTTATCCGTTCACAAGTTCACTGTTGTTGGTCATGAGTAAGTACATCCTGAGGATTTGATCGTTAGAAGCCTGATATAATTGCATTACACCTCATCCCAGTCCGTATTTTGAGCTTTTTCAAATAAAATAAGTGTAGTAACCTTTGGAGACAAATAAAGGTGGCCGCACATAACACGAGATTGTTGAGATAACTGTCCGAATCGTGGTCTCATAAGAAGAGAATCAACAGGTGGGATACGAAAATATTGAAATGTATGAGTATTATTACGGTCTTCTATATTTCGATGTAATATTACGTACAACATCCAATGCTTTTGGAAATGACTTTTGTAAGAAAATAAAATATCATCATCCTCCTGCCCTTATTCCACTCTAAGTGAGGTCGGCACAACATTACAAACATGTTGTCACATGATTTGGCTACGTTTTGTACGACCGGCCGTCTGCCTGACGTCAACTTAACTTAGTCGTATTTTACGAACCCACGGTCTATTCTACTCAGACGGATACCACACGGCGGGTCGACTTACCTTAGTCGCCTTTTACGACACCTCGGTAAGAAAGAGGGTGGTCTATTCTACTCAGCCGGATACCACACGGCGGTATTAAGAAAAGAAAATAATGAGGTAGAAAACAGTTTATTACTTAAACATTATAACAAGGTAGACATGATAGCAACAACTTTAATAATAACTGTAGTGTTTTAACTTTTTTGACACAAGTTCTCATAATCTCTACATATATATTATATTTTAATACTTGATTCCTTTTACATCGAGCTGAGTAGCACAAAACACGAAGTGTCAAAAATGACACATGACATACCTTCCCCTATAGTAACTACATTAATTATTAAACATTATTCAAAATTGATTGATACAAAGACAAACAATAATTGTAAAAGTAAGGAGATTACATATGCAAATAATTTCAGTTAACAATTGTTTTACCATACATTTTAAATACATTAATAATTAAATATTATTCGAAAATTGATTGATACAAATGCAAACAATAATTTTAAAAATAAGGTGATCACACATGCAAATTAATTCAATTAATAATTGTATTCTTTAGAACCACTAGGTCTAGAATAAGGACCCTTAGAATGGATGTTTAATTTATTTCTCATTTTTCCTCCTGGCATAGTTATTTGAGATGGGTCAGGTATTCCCAACATTTCTCCCCATTTATCAGAGCTTGGTATTTAAATAATTTGTTCATTTTCTACTTGTCCATCTACTTCTGGTTCTAAATCATTATTTTCTTCATTTTGTACATAATCATCTCCTGATGTTACAGTGCCATCCTCTTCTTGATCATTCTTATCATTTGTTTCTTCCCTAGTATGTATTTTAATCATTTGATCTATATGACGCCTTACTACTGTCCCATCATGTGTTTGTACTCTGTAACTAGTTGGACCATCTTTATTTATGACTTAGCCAGATAACCATTTTGGCCCCCTATTGTAGTTTCTATAGACCACTTTTTCTCCTACATTAGTCTCTCTGTTTACTTTATCAGCGTTATTAATAATTTGATTCTCAACTCTTCTGTTTTGTATACTATCAGGATGTAAGGCGTTCATAACTGTCCGCAGACGTCTATTCATTAAAAGTTCTGAAGGGCATTTGTTAGTTGTAGAACATGGTGTTATTCGCAAACCTAACAACATATTCGGTATTCTTGTATCCCATGATGTACCATCAATCTTTCGTAATTTGTCTTTTACTGTCTGCACCATTCTTTCTGCCAAACCATTAGTAGATGGATGATAGGGAGCTGTAGTTTTATGTCGAATTTTATTTGCTTCCAGAAAAACTTTCATTTTATTGGACACAAAAGATGTACCATTATCCGAGACTAATGTTTCACAGAGTCCATGAGTGGAAAATAAATTTCTTAGATGACGAATAACAGTTGTAGATGAAGTATTGTTGACTTGTATTACTTCAGGCCACCTGGAAAATGCGTCAACAACAATAAGAAACATTTTATTCATAAATGGCCCTGCGAAATCAAGGTGTATTCTTGACCATGGCCTTGTCGGAAGAATCCACTCATGTGTAGCTTTAGGAGGCATATTTCTATTTTCCAGACAATTCCTGCAATTGTTAATCAATGTATGTATATCTTCATTCAAATGAGGCCACCACACATAACTTCTAGCTAGTGATTTTGTGAGAACAATTCCATTGTGTAGCATGCAGCATAGTCAAAATATTTTGACGTTGAAGTTGTGGTATTACTACCCGGCATCCTAGCAGTATGCAGCCGTCTTGTAAGGATAACTTGGATCTATTTAACCAATAGATATGAAGATCCTTATCAGTGACTTTGCTAGGCCATCCACTTTTTAGGTAATGAAGGACACGGGATAATATCTGATCTTTTTCAGTTTCTGCTGCAATGTCCCATGCAGTATATGCAAAATCATCTGGTTTTTCTGCCATTAGCAGTATTTCATAGCAAGGCTGCTCCTCTTGATCCACAACTGGTTGTGGCCATCGACTTAAACTGTCTGCATTACCAATTTGAGTACCAGGTTTATAGGTTATATTATAATCATGTGATGTTAAAGCTATAGCAATTCTTGTCAGCCGAGGTGATAAAATAGCTGGCATAGCTCGTTTTGGGTCAAAAATTCCAAGCAAGGGTTTGTGGTCTGTAATGATTGTAAAATACCTTCCTGCTAAGTAGTTGTGGAATTTTTTAATACCAAACATTATTGCAGTGGCTTCCTTGTCCAATTGTGAGTATCGCCGCTCATGTGCATGTAAGGTTCTAGAACTCATTGCAACCGGCCTTTCTTGCCCATCCTCCATAATATGCGATAATACTGCTCCCACTCCATATTCCGAACTATCACATGTAAGAACCAGCGGCTTTTTCAAATCATAATGAACTAATGTTGTATCGAAAGTCAATAATCGTTTAGCAGTATCAAATGCATCACGCTCAGACTCTGTCCATCTCCATACTTGAGATTTATCTAGCAGTCTATGCAGTGGTTCCAATACTGAAGCTTTGTGTGGTATGAACCTCTCATAAAAGTTATACAATCCTAGAAAAGCCTGTAACTCTTGAACACTTTTAGGTTCAGGCGTTTTTAAAACAGCTTCTACTTTGCTTGGAGCCGGATGTATACCCTCTGCATTAATGACAAAACCCAAAAACTCCACCCTCTCTTGAGCAAACTTACATTTGTTCTTGTTAAGACGGAGTCCAGCCTTTTGTATACACTCTAATACAGCTTTAAGTCTCTGTTGCATTTCTATTATGGTGTGGCCACTTATTATAATGTCATCAATCAAAACAGCAACACCTTGAATTCCTGCTAACAAAGATGTCATGAGTCTTTGAAATATCCCAGGGCAGGCTTTTACTCCAAATGGTAAACGATGAACTGAATATAAACCCTTACAGGTATTTAAAGTTAACATCCTGGCTGTGCTTTCATTTACTTTTACTTGAGTATATGCTCTGTCCAGGTCTAAGGTTGTAAAAAACCTTCCTCCTGCAATAGCAGCAAACACCTCATTAGCTGTTGGCATCGGGTAGGTATCAGATTCAGTTGCTTGATTGACTGTACTGCGGTAGTCCCCACATAAACGGATTTCTCCAGATTTCTTTATAATTGGTACCACAGGTGTAGCCCACTCTGAAAACGACAAAGGACAAAGCACTCCTTCTGTAATTAATCGATCAATTTCCTTCTCAACTCTATGTTTAATAGCATAAGGTACAGGACGAGCCTTTAAAAATCTAGGTGTAGAATCAGATTTTAGGTGTATTGTAACCGGGTCTCCATTATAAGTGCCAAGTCCTTCTCTGAAAACATCTTTGTATTTTAAAATTATCCTCTCTGTGCTGACATGGTCATCATCTGATATAAAATTTATATTCAATGTAATATTCAACGGATTAAGCCAATCCCGTCCCAAAAGATTAGGACCTTTCCCTTTAGCTATAAATACTTCTAAATCACAGCTGATGTTTCTATATTGAACATTTAACCTTGCCTGACCTAGTAACATGACAGGCCCATCTGTCCATGTGCGCAACACTAGAGATGCAGGTTTCAGATCTATATGTTTATTCTGATATTGTATCCGCTGCCATGTCTGTTCGTTTACCAATGAAAAACTTGCCCCTGTGTCCACTTGCAACGTGACTGGTACCCCTTCCAAAAAAAGCTCAACTAGGAATGGAGGTGCTCTGTTTTCTCCTTGAACATTGTAAATACCATTTAAGTGAGTATTAATTTCATCATCTGTGTAGTTAATAGTCTTATTCAAAGTTTTCTTCTTAGCCAAACATATCTTTTCTATATGCCCTTTCTTTTTGCAATATCTACAAGTCATATTAACAAAACGACATTCACCTCCATGTCTATTACCACATCTATAGCATAGCCGCATATTTTGTCGTGAATGTACCTCATTAATATCCATAGGTTCACCGGTGGGACTTTGCAATGTATAACCAATAGCACTGTTAGCATTTGTTCTATACTCTGTACTTGTAGTTGCCTGTATCATGTTATAGTCTTTCCCTGCATTTTCTGCTGCTAACATTGCATCTACAACATGTTGATAGTGTAGGTTATCCTTTTTTAAAAGTTCATACTGCAACCGACGATCTCTCATGCCACATACAATCCGATCACGCAACATACGTTCTAAGTCTATGAAGTTGCATGAAGAGCTAATTTTTCTTAACTGGGCGATATATTCCGATGCATTCTCATTCGAGTTTTGATTTCTAGTATAAAATTTGTAAGACATAGAAATTTCATTTGGTTTTGGACTGTAATGTTTTGTTAAAATAGCTTCTATCTCATTAAATGTCACATCATTAGCTTTTCTTGGTGTAATCAAGGCCAACAATGTTTCAAAGACTTCTGCACCACACACCGTAAAAAAATTCGCTCGTTTTGCACCGTCTAGAATGATGCCATTGGCTTCAAAACAAAATTTTAATCGGTCAATGTAGTTGTCCCAATTATCTGTTTTCGGGTTAAATTCACAAAATTTCACTGATTTATGGTCCATTTCTTTAGAAATTTAGCCTCGTCGCCAATATTATATTTTAATACTTGATTCCTTTTACATCGAGCTGAGTAGCACAAAACACGAAGTGTCAAAAATGACACATGACAATATAGATACAAAAAGATAATGTGAAAAAATGTACTAAATAAATAACATTAGTCCTTTACATGATAGGTAGTTGATAGTCTGCATTGTCCGATTAGTACCATATAAGCTAAGTAATGTTACAGTCAATGTAAGTCGTTACAATGAGCTCTTGTAAAATAAATCTTGTAAATACTAGAGTCTTTCAGTATAAAGATTATATAAAATTAAAATACGTACCGTATTAGTTATTCCAGCTTTTGGCCTATCTGCACGAAAATAAGTTTTGTACAAATCTTAGCTATAAAAAACTACAAAACACAACCTTTCTTATATTAATAAGACTAGCAAATACTATTTTAAATTTCTAATTTTGAATATTTTTCTACATGACCAACTTAAGTATTCTTGATTACTATTTATTGAATAACTAAAGATTAATTAAAAACTATTAAGTGTACAGAATTCAGGTAAAAAAAGATAACGGATTAAGGATTTTAGAATAAGATCGCTTGAATATTTAATTTATAAGCGTAGCTTTTTCTTGGTCAGTATTTTGGGCGATCCTACATTAATATGCTATTAATGAAAAAACTTTAACTTTTATTTTAAAGATTGTCACTTTGTAGAGATTAATAATAAAAGGATAATAATAAAATTATTTTTGATATAATCCGCGAAATTTAATGCTAAATGTAGAGTGGACTATCCGTTTTCATACAAGATACATGCAGGATTCGTAATAACATACACCACCCCATACACAAGCACTACACATGTTCACTATCACAAACTCAAAAAACTTTCGCCTTGAACCGAAGCGTCATAGAAAAATAGATAGATTACTTTATCGCGGATCATAGCAAAATAATTTTCTTATTACTTTGTGTTTTATGGCTGTTTTAATCTATATCATTTTTATTATATAATGAGTTTATTATTATATAAGAGTTTATCATTATTATTATATAAGAGTTTCTTTGTTTGTTTGAACGCCCTAATCTAAGGAACCACTGGACCGATTTGAAAAATTCTTTGAGTATAAGATAGTCCATCTATCGAGAAAAGCTATAGACTAGAATATAACATCAGGCTGAGATGAATATGAGTGGAGCAGCAATAAAAAGTATTGTGAAAACGACAAAATTTAAAGCTTTCCTTGCGTGCGCTAAGTAAACGGTGAAAGTTATTCAAAAATCACGTATTACAAAATCGTTCACCTTTCAAAGTTCTAAATAAAAGTCCGCGACAGCATATGTCTAGCTTTTAAGGTTAACTCGTTTTAACCATAATTAATATAATTATTACTCAAATAATATGCACGCGAACGAAGTTGCGTTTAGAATCTAGTATTAAACATATAGAATTTACAGCATATACATTACAAGTTACAATAATTAATGCAGTTTTATTGATTATCTCTAAAATCGATTTATTAAAGTTTTATTGGTTTGACTAGGTTGTATTATTTAATCTTCTATGTAGGAGGTATATTAAAAGGCTGCTGGTTAAGAATGCGCTTCCCCTGAAAACGAAATAATGAAATTTATTTATGTTTAATTCACTTACTGTTAAGTTTAAAATCTTGTGTACATATAAAAAGAAAATTGATAAAGTAACGGCCTACGCCGTGTGGTATCCGACTGCATAGAATAGACCACCCTCGTTTCCTACCGAGGTGTCGTAAGAGGCGACTAAGGTAAGTTGACGTCAGACAGGCGGCCGGTCCTAAAATACGCAGCCAAATCATGTGACAATATGTTGTGCCGACCCCACTTACAGTGGGATAAGGGCAAGAGAATGATAATGATAAAGTAACGGCCTATTATACCACTGCTGGGCCAACTCTTTTCTTTTGGAGGCTCCACTGTTTCAATGCGGAGTTCGTAGGTTATACATATCCCAGAAATTTTCCAAATATATGCAGATTTCCTTACGAGGTTTTCATATACCGAAAAGCGTGTGATAAAATGGCTTTTGAATATCACAGCTTTCGATACAGCTGATAACGTATTTTCAAAAAGTAAAATTTGAATTAGACATCAAGCGACAGTGTATCAGTAGAATGTAGAATTAAATATAGATCTCTGAAATACTTTTTTTTAACACGTACAGCTATTCTTTAAGTTTTTTGTAATATTTCAAATTTCGTCGGCATCTGCTTGTCAATTATACCCACGTCCAAAACGTCGTATATAGTATAGTACAGGCCGTAAATAATATGTAATGAATTTCGATAGCCCAAAATAGTGTATTTTAGTCACAATGACATTCGCAATGTAAAAACTGTTCGTACAACAGGCATTTATGTGGAGTTCAGCCAAGATCTGCTTACTTTACAGACAACGGTTTTGCGGAATTAATATTATCTAATCAGACAGTAAGTGATGAGATGCGTTAATCTGAAAGTGATTTCCGAACAGATGGTTACTAAGACTATTGATGTAACAGAAAATAGTATCTTAACTATTTTGAATAAGAACACTTCAAAAAATCTTTGTCTTGGTGATTGCTGTAAGCTATGATTATAATATTGATTATAGGGATATATAAAAAAAATCAAAATTTAATAATAATAATAATAAATATATGGGACATTTACACACACGGTCGTCAATCCCCAAAGTAAGTAACTTAATACTTGTGTTATGGGTGACAGACAACTGGTAGATATACTACATATATAAGTTTGAATACAAATACACACCCAGGCTCGAAGAACCAACAAATTGTTTATAGAAAATGTTCGCCTTCGGCGGGAATCGAACCCGCGACTCGCGGAGCTAAAGGCAGGGTCACTACCCACAGCGTCAACGGTCCAGTCAAATTTGTATAAACATTTTGAGATATTTGTAAGTAAACTATATTTGAGATACATAGTGCGTAAGCTAACTTGCCTATCAGACAACAGACATTTATAGGCTAATCTTTGACCTTTTGGCTCTGCAGATAGTTTAAAAGTTATAGCCATCGTTGAAATGTAATAAGTGCCAACATAGAAAAAATTGATAAATTGTAAAGTTTGCTGACATGTTTTAAGGAAATATTTAAACTTTTTGGTTTAACAACTTCTTATTAATGCTATGAGATATCACGACGTCTTTGATTGGACAAAGACTCCAATAGGCAGTTCATGGAACTGAAGTGGAGTTCAAAAGAGGCCGTTGGTATAGAATCACATAATATTTAAAATTAATAACAAAATTATCTTGCCTTAATCCGGATTATAGCAAAATAATGTAATGTTTTTTTGTTTTCATTATTCTCTAGTGTTTATTTTTTGGTTTATAATTGTAACATTGTAACTAAGAATGATGTGTTCTAGAAATTTTATAATTGCTTCTGTATCTCCGCAAAGTTAACGTCTGATTCTATAAATTATTTAGAAAATATATTTCAACTCTAATAACTTACTAGAATTTTTGTGTTATTTTTAAATACACAGAAGAACATGACCGAATTAACCAAAGTTAGAAAATAAAAAAGAATAGAATATGAATACAACTTACCAAATAGCCATTCGACCTGCTGGGGAATGCCTGACAACATTAAATGGCGCTATTCTGTATTCTTCATTATTCTTTAATTGCTTTAATATCTTATCAAATCTAGAAAACAATAAACTATGTAATTGACACAATGGCGATTATACTTTCGTTTAATTATGACACTATGTTTTACTAACTTTATGACGAGACAAAAAGTATCTTTACTCAAGTCTTCTGAAGAGCTGAGGGTATTTTAATGTGTTAAAGAAAACGTTCATTGAATTTGATAGTTATAGTATGTGTTTTAAATACGTTCAAAAGTTTATGCAATTACGTATCAGCCAGGCGTCTAATACTTACGTATATTGCGAGCTCGGTGCCGCTAGCGCAGTCGTACATCCATAAGGCTTTACGTCTATAGATCCATAGCTTGCTAGCATAGTAGTCAGCTGCGTTGCATATAAAGGAAATATTGATGTAGAGTAAAAGTACAGTATAAATTCAACACTAGTGATATTCCATTTGGTTTCAGCAAACGATTTACAATTACGCAATCTTATATATTACAATTAGTATTGTAATCTGGAAGTATTTGCAATTGTGTTCAATATTATCGACAAGTATCACAAAAGTGATAGGTGAATTTCAATAAAATTTGTCATGTAATCAAAATCATACATTTTGGGAAACTGGGAGAAGAAAACGAATTTAAATAGCATGATACCCTTTTTTTCTTTTAGAATAAAAAGTGTAAGGCAACTTATGTACCGATAAAGGTAGTTCGACATAAAATACTTATTTTCGATTTGAATTTATTATATAAGCTTAATAGCTCGGCAATATGATATTTTTGTAGAGATGTCGAGATAGAGATCAAAATTTTTATACACACGGGTCAAAACTGAGGAACTAATTTCAGCAGCAAGAGAACACAGGGTCTGAGTTTTCTGCAAAATACGATGTGATGGACGTGCGTCGATGAACACGATAAGTCATATCAAAGAGTTGATTTTCTATATTTTTTTTGATCTTTTAATACTTGCAAGCGGTAGTAATTTAATCTATGACGTAGAATGCAGGGACTCTGTTAGCCAAATACGATGTCTAAATACATCTCCAAATGATTAGTTACAAATATGGACGATTAAAAAGACAAATAGGTGTAACAGATTAATTAGTGATCACGGTCAGATTCAGATCGTCAGTTGTAGCGCCAAATCGCAATACACTCGACATTGTCGCCCGGATTATTTTTATAACATAACCTTAAATCAACCTTGACAGAGACATGAAAAATGGCGTATCTTACATTTAAAAATCAAACGGCTGGTGCTGTTTAAAAAAAACGTCTCAGGGCAAAAATAAAGATTCAGTGACACTTGGGTATTATCAATCTGATTTAACTGGTAAGGGGAAATGTGCACGTGGTATGTGCGTGCGGCGCGTTTCTGTGTGCGTTTGGAGTCAAGCCAGCAGCTGTGCTCGGGCTGTGGCTATTGGAACACTCCAAGCCGACGCTGATCACACTAACCTCTGCTCATATGTACGGTACGATACAGTGTATGCGACATTTCAGTAGTTTAGATAGAATTGAAAAATCGCTTAAATTTACTAGGCAAAGACGATGTGGTAAAACACGTATTATCTATTCTCTCTTATATAATAGACGACTTCGGAGTCAAGACCCTACTGGCTGGACAAATTGAACAGATCGCCTTATCTGAAGAATAAAATTACATAGGAAATGTGACTTTATTCGTCGGATAAAGCGAGATCTCCAATCTAGTTCTATGTTATAAGTATTGGGACTCCAATATCCATGGACTATATACATGCTATGTAAATCGCCAGCTTTCTGAATTTTTGAACGAGATATAATGACACTGACTGTTCCTTCTATAGAGTTCTTTATTTCTTATTTAATTAAGTAAAAGTTACGTGAATCTAAGTAACTCTATTTCGTGAGATCCGGAGTTATGGTTCATAAATATCTGGTATATGGTTCGTTACAAGGACATAACTAATTTTACAATATTATTAAATATTATATTTGGTATACAATCCTATAGAAATGTCTGAAATGGAAGATCTTAAATTTTCCATTTTTGAAAGTTAATTTCTAGCCTATGTTTTATGTAAAGAGCAAAGTTTAATATCCATTTGTAGTGGAGCTATGGCCCACTAGGCTGTCTCAATGCAGTTTGGCTGGTAAAAACTTACAGAGTTTTTCATTTGCAAATTTGTCTACGATAATGTATCTGCATGAGTGCATGATGTATAAATGTAAATCCCATGAAAATTTCTTAAGTTGGGACTCGGGAACTTTTGTTAGTAATCACATGCCATTAAAGACGAAGTCATTTCGACTTATTAGAAATTTAAATATAATAATTATAAGTGATTTTAAAGGTATAAAAAAGCGAAGATTCCATTGTATTGCATTTCAAATTATCAATGCTATAAAAAACGTTCTTAAAAATGGATAAGTTCCACGAGTCATGGTGACAATTATGACTACCATAACAGTTACCTAACATATGGGCTCTAATTTTGGCCGCGAGGATCCGAGACGACACGAGACGAGTGTTTACTATACGGCACGTATAAATAGTTTCCTCAAGCTACTTATGTAATATTCCTGCCGGATCGTAACATTGCAACAATAATGTCCATTTCGTGTTTTGAAGGTCGCGGTGAAGATATAATCCGCTAATCCGCCCGGGAGAACTAAATATATCTTTCTAAAAGTATTGATCAGAATGTATATCCGGGTCGGCAGACAATTTTGTGATTAGAATTAATGATATAGAGGTATTGTTTTTTTTTGTCACAGAATGGACTTGATCGCTAGACCAAGCTGAATTTATGGAGACGTGACTAACCCAAGTTTGTGTTCAATATACTCGATCTCCAAGTATGGAAGGCGAAAAGAGAGCCAAGTAAGGGCCAGGTCTGTCAATATGGTGAACAATTATTCTATGGCAAATTGAAAATAGACACCGCAACTGTTGGAAGGTTTCCAAGGCCAGGGGCTATTGATTGCCCTGATTCTAGATGAACCTGTAGCGGATAAACAGCGGGCAGTGTGAAAGGCTATGGCTTGATTGAGTTAACTCTACGGAATTACTGTGTGTGCAACAGTGCCATTATGAGTAACTGGGGGTTGTGAAGGTTAGTCGTTCCGTACACAAATTGCTAGCTCATGATTGGTATAAAGTTATGCCTTTATCTTAACTTAATAATAACTTAACCAGGGTCTGCTTCTTAGCAGACTCTGGTTAAGTAGCGACATATGATGAGTCGAAGAAAAAAAGGTGGAATTCATTGTCAATAACCTAATGTTTTGATAGGGGCCAATTATTTTACCCGGAGATTAGTAGAATTACGGGCTCCAAGTAGAAATACTGTTTCAAAAATAAAACGCTCATAGATTTAAACACAGAAAGCCATGTCGGCTTAACGGGCCGCGGAACTATTTTGAGATAATTTGACATTAATTACCTTTTTTTCTAAAGAATTGACCAAAAATTAGTTATAGTAGATATAGTTGTGGAGTCTACATATCCATCATGAAGTTGCTTCAGATTAAGGCGTAACAGATAGTTAATAATAGTCTAGATATATTATTTGATAAATTCGCATGTATTAAAATAAAAGTAGCGGATAGTGTTAAAATAAAACTATTTGTCCTGGTAATATCCCACTGTTGGGCTTATAGAGTGGAATCTCCACTCTATAAGCCCAACAGTGGGCACTAATCTTAGTGTCCTGTTCAGTTTAGATGGGTAGTAAGGTACCAGGAATTATTCAAAGATATACAGATTTTCTAAAGAAGTTTTCCTTCGTCATTAAGCCCATGATGAATTTTTAATTTTAATTTATCTTAAAGTTTTATAGAAATCTAATAGGTGCCTGCACGGGGTTTGAATTCGCGACTCATTGGTAAGATTCACGCAGTCATACCATGATTGTACGGATAGTATTATTTATATTGTAAAAGAAAATTTTGATATCGAAACATTATATTTACCTTTCCAACATTAATGACACGTTCCTTCATAGATTTGATGTGAAGCAAATCAGGTCGGTGTCGTGGAGGGTCGATGTCCACGAGATTCTGAAATAGAACTTTAATTTCATCATGTCGTTCATTTTATCAACACATTATAATAAAATAGGCAGTTTATATATAAAACTTGTTTATTACAAGATAGTGAACTGATTTTTTGAATGTGATATGCTTTATATACGACATATAAGATATACGCCCGACTTCGTACAAGTCAGTTTAAATTTTAAAACCCTTAAAAATATTATGGATATATAAACATCGTATTCGTATTTAATAAGTATTATCTAATTAGATAGTAAAATATTTTGAGTCTGTAAACGGAGTTCTAATTTAAAAGTACTTGCTTGTAAAAACCAAATTGAATTTATCTTGAACAGAATACAACGTCACTACAAAAGTTTCAAACTTTTAAAAAGAATTAGATATAAACAGATTTAGCGATAGCATCCATACTTTTAATATAAATAAATTAAAAAAAAAAAAAAAAATTAACTATAAAAATAAAAAAAAAGTAAAGTAACAACCTGGAGAACCTGGAAAAGCTTGGGACAGTGCCAAACTGCTCCAATGCGGATTGGCAGGTTACACATATCCCCAGAATTCTCTAGAGATACGCAGGTTTCCTCACAATGTTTTCCTTCACCGAAAAGCGTGTGATAAATTGCAATTATCGATTAGACACATGAATTTTAATAGAAAAACTCATTGGTGCCTGCCCGGGTTTGAACCCGTGTTCCTCTCGAAAGAGTCGCACGGTCTCACCGCTGGGCTATCACAGCTCTGCATTTTTTGCATTGTCTGCATTGCATGCCGTGGTAACCCATAATTAAAAGTAGTAGGTTACACATATCCCCAGAATTCTCTAGAGATACGCAGGTTTCCTCACAATGTTTTCCTTCACCGAAAAGCGTGTGATAAATTGCAATTATCGATTAGACACATGAGTTTTAATAGAAAAACTCATTGGTGCCTGCCCGGGTTTGAACCCGTGTTCCTCTCGAAAGAGTCGCACGGTCTCACCGCTGGGCTATCACAGCTCTGCATTTTTTGCATTGTCTGCATTGCATGCCGTGGTAACCCATAATTAAAAGTAGTAGGTTACACATATCTCCAGAATTCTCTAGAGATACGCAGGTTTCCTCACAATGTTTTCCTTTACCGAAAAGCGTGTGATAAATTGCAATTATCAATTAGACATATGAGTTATAATAGAAAAACTCATTGGTGCCTGCCCGGGTTTGAACTCGTGTTCCCCTCGTAAGAGTCGCACAGTCTCACCGCTGGGCTATCACAGCTTACCCATAATTAAGACTACAATCAATTAAATAGTTTTTAGAGTATTCTATAGTACTAATAATGTAAGTCTTGTTAGTTATCCTGAATAAATAAAAACAATCTAAAAAGTTTTAGTTACCATAAAAGGAACGGCACCGCGTATAACATTGATTTTATTGGAGAAACGTGTAAGGGCAGCAAGCTTTTCAGTAGGACCGACAGGTTTATATTTGCCACTATTCTCACATGCCGCCCAGTGTCCCAAGCGGATAAAGCAATAACCTACAATCATATCACTTAAACATTATTTTACGGCATAAATCTATATATACTAATACGTAAGGTGTATCCTCCCTTTAATGTGTACTACTTTGTAAGCATTATGTATGCAAAGAGAGTGTAGTGTAGAAGGAGTATAGTAGTAGAGAGTATACATGGACATAGAGAGTAATAGAGTATAGAGATATTAATAGTTAACACCTCGGCTAAAGTATAAACGATCATCATTCATCATCATCCTCCTGCCCTTATCCCAATCAAAGTGGGGTCGGCACAACATGCTCAAAACATGATGTCATATGATTCGCCAACGTATTTTACGACCAGCAGCGTGCCTGAAGTCCCTTAGTACCTTAGTCGTATTTTAGGACCCCTCAGTAAGAAAGAGGGTGGTCTATTCTACTCAGCCGGATACCACACGGCGGGTGGACTTATCTTAGTCGCCTTTTACGACACCTCGGTAAGAAATGAAGGTGATCTATTCTACTCAACCGGATATCACACGGCCGGTGGAGTTACTTTAGTCGCCTTTTACGACACCTCGGTAAGAAATGAGGGTGGTGTATTCTACTCAACCAGATACC
The DNA here is from genome assembly GCA_947086505.1 of Morpho deidamia. Taxonomy (NCBI): domain Eukaryota; kingdom Metazoa; phylum Arthropoda; class Insecta; order Lepidoptera; family Nymphalidae; genus Morpho; species Morpho deidamia. The sequence continues at coordinate 5,800,105 of CAMTZC010000015.1, forward strand.
ACGCAGTGGGTCAACTTACCTTAGTCGCATTATGCGACACCTCGGTAAGAAATGAAGGTGGTCTATTCTACTCAGCCGGATACCACACGGCGGGTGGACTTATCTTAGTCGCCTTTTACGACACCTCGGTAAGAAATGAAGGTGATCTATTCTACTCAACCGGATATCACACGGCCGGTGAAGTTACTTTAGTCGCCTATTACGACACCTCGGTAAGAAATGAGGGTGGTGTATTCTACTCAACCAGATACCACGCGGTGGGTCAACTTACCTTAGTCGCATTTTGCGACACCTCGGTTAGAAATGAAGGTGGTCTATTCGATTCAGCCGGATACCACACGGCGGGGTCTATAAGGCCCAATATTTTCAAGAATTTTTGCTTTCTTCCTTACCGTTTTTTATCAGGTGATCCCAATATTTATCCATATCATCTTTTATGTGCAATAATTCCACTCACGATTATATAGCACTTAGTACTACAAAGTTCAGTAGTACGACACTACATGAAGATATATATTAAACACTCATAACTTTCTTGAATTTAAGCAATCGTGAGTTGTATTCATAATTAATGTTGAGAGACCGGCTATACTCACGAGAGCGAGACGTTGACGTACACGCAGTTCCCGCCGCGATAATACCGCATAAAGAGCTCATGAATAAGAGCCCTGTATGGGCTTGAAACTAGTCGGGTTCTTCCGATGAAATAAGACGTGAGTATAGCCGGTCTCTCAACTCTTAACTTTGTTAAGAATCTTGTATAATACACTTTTAAATAACATTACATTTAAACTTCTTAGATATATATAACAGATAAACTGAAAGATGCTGCTGCCCACTAAGAGAGGTTTTACAATTTTTTTATGGTTTTGTTCGAATCTTTACAGTCCAAATTAATATCTTTGCTAAATAATAGTAATGGCATGAAGGAAATCAAATTTAATATGGACTTTCGAGTATCGTAAATGATGCAATAGGAACTGCTATTTAACACCCCGGATCGATCTGTTTTTTGTGGTGGAGATATTTGCAGGGTAGCGATAGAAACTACTGAGTATAACAGGACTACGGTCCACGCGGACGAAGTCGCGGGTAAAAGCTATATAGAATATAGAGCCTCGAATATAGCTATATAGCATATAGAGCCTCGAATATCTCTGATGGTACCCAATAATTCTGCGCGCAAGTATGCAGCGTAACGATTGGCAATTTATCACTCGGTCAAAAGGAGTTTAACCTTAACCTTAACCATTTGTGCGCAACCTTGAATATTTTCAAAAATGTCGCACATTACAACGCTTATTTTAATCGTAATGGATGTTCTGAGTGTATGATGCCAAGGGTACAGAAGACTTTGCCCTCGGAGCTGGATGCCATTTTTCGACAATACCTATTTTTGTTGGCATATTTAAATGTTATTGCTTTATCAACATTCAACTTTTTGTCGTCAATGATTATGCCGTATTTGACAAATTCATGAGTGCCTTAATGAATGAATAAAAGAATGAATTAGATGTGAAGATTTCTAATTCTTTCTTTTACCTTATATTGTATTCAAATGGTCAGAAGGTTAGTCCATATTAATGTCTCCACTTAATCCAGTGGACCGACTGCCATCTTCGGTCGACCCTACTACTAACTTCCACAAATTTACAAATATTCCTATTTTATCAACTTGTATCTTTTCCATCACTCATCATTCTCCTGCCCTTATCCCACTCTAAGTGGGGTCGGCACAACATGCTACAAACATGTTGTCACATGATTTGGCTACGAATTCTACGACCTGCCGCCTACGAGGCCGCCTGCCTGACGTCAACTTACCTCACTTGAGAGTGGAATAAGGGCAGGAGAATGATGATACATATACAGGTAAAAGATAATTTGCAAGGAGATGCTTTTGCAAAAAGCAGATTCTACCGCTAGTTTAGTTGAGTAAATAAAATATTAAACTATCGTGAGTAGTATTCATAGTTTATGTGTAGAAATCGGCTATACTCGTCTTATTTTACCGGGTTAGCCCGACTAGTTACCCTCCTCGATAACGCCGTGTAAAGAGCTTATGAATAAGTGCCCCGGTTGGGCTCGAAACAAGTCGGGCTAAACCCGGTAAAATAATGTGAGTATAGCCGGTTTCTATACATAACTATGGTTAAAAATAACGAGTTTCTTACCTAACAGAGGTAATTGTACTCTCTTGCACCCTATTACCGGCACCTATCCTAACCGGCCAGTTATATATACATATGTCGCATCTTTGTCTAGCATTTCAGTCTTTTCATTCAGTCTTTAGATTAATAGCAGAAGGATGCTCAGTCAACATCCATAAACATCCCACTACGTATGGGACATGGACTTAACTGTTGCCTTTAGCTTGCTAGTTGCCTGTCCCCCTTTAACTTATGTTTAGCTTCGGCTAACATAATGCCTATAAGAGATCTTAGAGGACCTTTAGTTCTCTGCTAGGATGTCTCCCTAAACAGTATTAGCATAGTCATGATAATGAAAACCGACACAGTTGCTCCTTTCTTACGATACGAATGGAATCTTTAAATTATTGTAGATATCAATTATTCATAAAAACGTTATTTTTAAGTTATATAATCACATATCATTAGTAGTTATTTCATTTAAGTGGTGACTAAACTCAAGAGTTATAGCAGTCTTAAAAAAAATGACCGTAAATAATAATAATAATATTTATTGATCATCCAAATGTACATAGTGCATTGAAGCTCCTGAACTAGAAAAACTGTGTTTCAGGAGCTAGTACCTTCCCTTATCAACTATAACAGAACAATTTGGCATTTACAAAGATAAGTATATATATAATAATCTAGAGAAGAAAAACAATTGATACAAAATCATAATCTAAAAAAGAAGCATACTAAAAAAAGCAGATGAAGTGTGAAAGGTGTATGTGTGTGTGAGTGTGTGAAAGTGTTGTGTGTGTATGTGTCAATGAGTGATACCTTAATTTTAAAATAGTGAAATTGAAATATAAAAATATTTCATTGATAAACAAAATAATTTCTATTTCTTACCCGAACAATGAGAATCCCATCCAGCTTCGTGATAAGACTGTTTAATGTCAAATGGTAAACTCAGTTTTATGAAATTAACACCACCTTCCAACTTCTTACATTTGCCCTCAGAGAAGAATTCATATAAACTGTAATGAAAATATAAAGTTTGGAATTAGACAAACAACTTATAAAATAAAGAAAACACTCGGAAATTAATTTTGAGGAATACAGGACATTTATCGATAGTCTGTAGGAGCGAAAAGCACTAATACGGAATATTATAGTTTAGCATCGGTGCTTCCTATAATGGCACGCTACAATGGTACGCGTAATTACAACTTTGTGTACACGAATTAGAAAGTATAAGCAAAAAAATCGACGTATAATTACGAGTGGTTAATGTACCCACATTAATTATCATTGTTTCTGAAATTCATACAGCTATTTCTGAATATCAGTTGTAAAAAAGTAAAAAGTAACAGCCCACTAGTTACTGTGCCCACTGCTGGGAATAGGCCTCCTCTCTCCGTTTTTGGAGAGAAGGATTGGAGCCAACCACGCTGCTCCAATGCGGATTGGTAGGTTACACATATCTCCAGAATTCTCTAGAGATATGCAGGTTTCCTCACGATGTTTTCCTTCACCGAAAAGCGTGTGATAAATTGCAATTATCAATTAGACACATAAGTTTTCATATTAAAACTCATTGGTGCCTGCCCGGGGTTTGAACCTATGTCGTCTCTAGAGAGTCGCACGGTCTCACCGCTAGGCTATCACAGCTTTATCAGTATAGAGTATCAGTTACTTCTGAACATTATAACTTATTTAAATGATTTATAGAAGCAGGCGTTACTTTGTGGAATTCAATATTACAGCAGGCTTACCATGAACTCTTATTGCGACTCAATTGAAGACGTAAACGACGACCGCGAATCGGTTTTTTTGGTATCATGAAGTGTGAATTGAATTGCGGTCGTAATGTTTGAAAAGGATAACGTTATATGAACTATAGATTACTCTGTCTCTTTCACTCACATGTTCTTAGGACGAATTCCGAACGCCCATTCGGCAACGACTTGAGATGTGCGTCTTTAAGACGTCATAGTATGAAAAAGCAAAACAATTTCGTCTACGTCTTCAATTGAGTCAAAATAAGAGTTCATGGTAGGCGTGCAGACACTATAACAGAACTACTTTGCTATAATCCGCTATCCGCTATAAATATCTAACTGTTATGCTTTCACGGATAATCGGCTAGACGAGGTTTGTGCATGTGTTTTTACGAATCCTGCATGTAACGGGTATGAAAAAACGGATAGTCCACTATACATTTAGCACTATATATATTTTCTATTTACTGTATCACGGATTATATGAAAATAATTTTATAATTACTTTGTAAGTTGTCAGTACATCTCGTAGAGGGTCTACAGACGTAGCCCCCTACGATTGGCACCGGTCCGGGAAGGGGGTTTCAGGTGCGGGGTCGACATTCCAACACCATAAGACCCAAACACTCAAGTGGTAAAGTATGAAATAGTCTATATTATACTTATAAATGGAAACTAACTAAATACAATTCTGATAACCGACACTATAACAGAACTACTTTGCTATAATCCGCACGGGTTAAGGGAATGCATGCAAAGCTAATTGTGTATGAAGCAGGCAAAATTCATGTACCTTACACATGCGGGACATGTAACCACATGCATCCCAAGACGCCTCCACCAGCAACAATGCACACACAACCACAACCAAAATCTTAACGATTGTTTCTCTCCGAAACCGAAGCATCATCAGGAGGATAGGCTCCATAATAAAATCGCAACGCATGTGTAAGGTACGTGAATTTTGCCTGCTTCATACACGTTACCTTTGCATGCATTCGCTTAACCCGTGCGGATTATAGCAAAGTAGTTCTGTTATAGTGTCGGTTACAGAATTGTATTTAGTTTGTTTCCATTTATAAGTATAATATAGGCTATTTCATACTTTACCACTTGAGTGTTTGGGTCTTATGGTGTTGGAATGTCGACCCCGCACCTGAAACCTCCTTGGACCGGTGCCAATCGTAGGGGGCTACGTCTGTAGACCCTCTACGAGATGTACTGACAACTTGCAAAAGTAATTATAAAATTATTTTGCTATAATCCGTGATACAGTAAATAGAAAATATATATAGTGCTAAATGTATAGTGGACTATCCGTTTTTTCATACCCGTTACATGCAGGATTCGTAAAAACACATGCACAAACCTCGTCTAGCCGATTATCCGTGAAAGCATAACAGTTAGATATTCGCATGAATAATATTAGTTATGGATTGACTAAGTAATGTTGATAATGACTAGGTAATGGTTGGTCTTGCTGGTTCTTCTCGGTAAGAGCAACATTCCGAACCAGTTGTAGCTTCATTACTCATATTGATCCTTGACGATTCAAAAGTGCTTGAAAGAGTTTTTGAGAAAGAGCAATGCGATTTTGTCGTGGAGTCTACCTCCTGATGATGCTTCGGTTGCGGGGCCAAACGATTGTCGAGTTTGTGATAGTGAACGTGTGTAGTGCTTGTGTATTGTGGTGGCAGTGTTGGAGGTTTGTGCATGTGTTTTTACGAATCCTCCATGTAACAGGTATGAAAAAACGGACAGTCCACTATACATTTAGCACTATATATATTTTCTATTTATTGTATCGCGGATTATAGCAAAATAATTTTATTTTATTTTTGCATTATGGATCTCTGCAAAGTAACGCCTAATTCTATAAATTACTGACGACTTCTTAAAAAGGACATGGGGAGTTGCTGGATCCAAGCGTCACAGGATCGTATTTTATGGAGACCATATGAAGAAATCCTATGTCCAGCAGCGGACATCTATAGGTTGAGAAGAGAGAGAAATAAAAAATTTAAACAAAATACATAACACAGCTTACTCTTGCAAGGCATTTGATTTCCACACTTCATCGAAACTTAATTTCTTGCCCATTTCGTGAGAAATATACTTTGTATCAAATATTAATGGAAATAAATTGTTTATGTTTTCCTTAAAAGATGAATATTTCTTCGGAAGCGGCTCTATAAATTGATTATGTAAAAGGACTAAATCTAGAAAAACATTGTGTCCAATAATCGGTTTTCTGTGGCTAGCTAGCAAATTAATTACTTGTGAAAATCCTAATAAATAGCTCATTAGGTTTTCTTCTAATATGGCCATGGGAGCACTATTCGCACCTTCCACGTGTTTATCTCTGTAGATGAGGATCTGAAATAAAATATGATTTATAGCTAAATATTTGTTACTAAATAATTTATAGAATTAGGCGTTACTTTGCGGAGATCCATCAAATCAAATCAAATCAAAATATTCTTTATTCAAGTAAACTTGTAAACAAGTGCTTTAGAATCGTCAACTTTACTGCTGGTTCGGAAAGCTGTTCCTACCGAGAAGAGCCAGCAAGAAACTTGGCGGTTGCTCTTTTTAAAATATAAATCTTAGAACTAGTTACATTTATTTATTACTGTCTTGTACAGGGTAGAATCCATAGACCTATATCCACATATATTTCATTAATATTCGTTGGCTATGCTAAAAAAAGTATATCATAACTATAGCATAGAATTGTAACCATTATTATATTAAAAGGTGTATAACTTTTTTTATTATTGTATAAGATTGTATAAGCCATTTCTCATAAGGTATCTGAATTTTAACAAGCTACATTTATACAGAAATTACCTTATGACTATTACCTAAGCTATCAGTTGTTAATACAGCTGGAAATCTGTTTCTTATCTCATTGTGAATAACATATCGCATTTTAGGATTTTCTATATCAATGTACATTGTTTCCTCATCATTTCCTGTCAACCATCTGAAAAATAAATATAATTTTAATGATAAAATAAATTTATAATGAAAAAAGTTACTTTAGTATGATTACACAAGGGCCGTTGTTTGTTAATTTCAAGAATAGGATTTTATTTTGGATTAACTTGAAAAGACAATCAATGTATAATTAGAATTTTTAAAATATTAAAATTAAATTAAATTATTTGTAATAATATAATTATTTGGCTATAATGAATTATAGACACTATATAACTATAATAGATAAGAATGATAGTTAGATGTATTTAAAGTATATGAAATATATTTATGTACATTTTATTATCAGTTCACAGTGATCCTTTTTTAATCTCTGTGGGATGCGGGTTTGATTCTTGTAGTGGTTCAACATTCTCTTTTGCCAACTTGTTGGTTCTTCTGGTTGTGTTTATATATTTAAAAACTATATTTATGTATATATTTACCAGTTGTCTGTCACATACATAACAAATACTTAGTTAATACTTAGTTTAAATTTCTTTGGGGATGGATAGCAGTATGTGTAATTGTCTCAAATATTTATTTTTTATTAATTATAAAGCAATGACTATATCTAACTTAACCATACAACATACTTTGAAACTTCAGAGCAAGATTCTTGAAGTTTTTTACATTCCTCTATAGTGAGTGATAGTATTAGGTTGTTGAGAAATGTTTTATCTTTCATTTGCTGTTTAATATGTGTTTCTTCAGTTTTACTTAAATAAGGAAGACCTTCATATGTAAACTGCAAAAAAGAAATGAATAAAATAGATTTTTTTACAGCAAAAGAACTTAATAATTAATTGTAGATTAAAAAAAAAGCGAACAATAGCTTGCGGAACTATCACTATACCTATCTAAAGTAGTAAAAATAATCTTAATTTTATTTTTACCCTTCAGCTTGATGTACAACCTCTTTTGTGGTCTATGGTAATGGTTTTAATGGTAATTTGTTTATGTTCCATGGTACAGATACTAAAGAACATAAACAAATAAGTTTTATAAAATTTGTGGTACACAGAACAAGAATAATATTATTCATTTGAAATACCTATATTCCTCTTTCAATGAGGGTTAGACCACAACTGCAGGTATTTAGAAGTTTTTATTTTTAAAAGATATTAATAAATTCTGGATACATTTTAGTTTTGAGTATTTATTACCATGTAGTATTACTTCTATTAGCTTACCTTGTTAAAATTAAAATTATGTGTGCACAGAAACTGTAAAGTGGATGCTTGGAATATAAAAGATTGGTCTATATCTGCCACAACTTGCGGACATAAATGGAATGTGTAACCAACAGCAATGTAGGTGTCATGATTCCTATCATACTGGAACATAGTAAGCCCAACTTGAGTCATCATCATTTTGCTCACTTCATACTTTATTAAATTATATCTTTCCTCATTTGTGTTGAATAACCTGAAATTTAAAAAGGAAAGTAACTAATAGTGGAGAAATATCTGTAAATGCAGTTCTATTCTATGACAAGTGAAATAAGAAAATTCTATATTCAAACTATTTTTAATTAAAGTAGACTTTCTGACTTTTTAAAGTACATTTTTGAATTGTCAAATTTTGCTCAAGAAGCAACCAGTGGTTGGAAGAATGCTCAAGAAGAATTAGAATAACTCAGCAGAACAAAATAACTTTCAATAATTTTATTGATTAATTTAATATTCAATTTATTTATTAATTTAAACTCTATTTTTTTCAGAATTTTGTTATTTTGGTGGCCTTAATGGTTATTCAAGGATCAAAATGCATTTAAAATAAGAAAACAAAAAAAACCTAGTGTTGATAAAACAAATCTTAGTCAGTAGATTTATAAAAGAAAACTTATAAGATGTTTTATAAAGTGTTGTCAAAAATTAATGGGTTCTTAAAAATATAGATCTTTCAATTAATAGATCAAATAAACATTTGATGCTTCAGCAAACACTAATTAATACAAGGTTTAAGTAATTAAAAATATTTCCAAAGAATTTTACTGTATTTTTTTAATCCTTACTTTAATTACTATAAGTCATATATGAGTTCCTATATTCTAACTATAGTAATCTACCTTAGATTACACATTGTGAAATTTAACATCACTAAGAAAAATATTGACACAAAATATAAACCTTACTTTAAATTTTTTAATCCATTCTTTTCATTTGCTGAACACTATAGTAAGATATTAAGGAGATGAAGTCTGGTAAGCAAGATACTTTACACGTTACTATTTTAGATACTTTACCCACCTATGTCTAAAGCATTCGCCCGATAATATAGCAGTAAATTCAGCATCAAACCCAACGAAACTTGAACGTTTTAAGTTTTGGGTTATATTATCTAATTCATCGTAAAAGTTTCTTTTTGATATATCCATTTTGTAACTAAAATAGAAGTTTATAAGTAGGCAATGATAAACGTGATACTATGAAGAATCAAAAATTTTCCAAAGTAATTAACTCTCTATTAAATTGTTTAATAAACTTCTGAAACAAATTTTATATTTGAATAAGTAACACAAATAAACATTGAGGTATAGAGCATAGACTTTTTTTTTTCCTTCCATTCGCCCGTGTTTTAAACGTGCAGGCTAAGGTCGTTGACCATACCGCCTTGTCAATCGTTCATAATAATGTTTTTTTTTTTTTTTTTTCTTCTTCAGTACATTCTTCTTCTATTTTAATCTCTTCTTATTCACGTATATACATCTTTGTAGTCATATCCAATAATTATGTCTTTCGTAATAATAAAACGAGTTCTTTTCTTCTTTAGTATACTCTTCTAGTGTTAACTTCATCATATTCACTTATAGTTATATACGTCTTTGTAGTCATATCCAATAATTTTGTCTTTCGTAATTTTATATTTTTCTTTCTTTCATATCGTATTCGTCTCCAAATTATTCTTAATATTCTTCATCAGTGTAATTCACGTAATAAATTATCATGTTATTGTTAACTTGCATGTCCTATGTCCTTGTAAATTGTCATTGTTAATAATAGTCAAAGCTCTGAACGGAAATATCTTCAGTTTCTGAAGATGTATTTTACAACCATAGATCATAATAATAATAATAAAAGTATACCCTATATTTACAAGTCTTTTACAGTGCATAAAATAAACGTATAAAGGTGATGATAAATAGATGGATTCATTAATAAATCCATTATACGACGCGGGACCATGTCACTAGTACCATAAGATTGAATAAGCTCATCCATCAGCACAAGGCACTGAATGCCGAAAGATGGGCATTCGAAGAAGATATGTTGTATAGTTTGTACTTCTTGAGTTGCGCAATAGGCACAAAGGGACGAGTTCGATAATTTAATGCGGTGAAGATGAAAGTTTAGACGACAATGACCAAAACGCAATCTACTCATGATTACGTAAAATTTTCTATTACAATAGTTTTGAGTTTTATAAAACCAAGGAGTACTATTATATATAGATATATTATGAATAGAAGCTTTCAAAGAAAGCTCATTTAAAAGTTTTACATTTGTAAGAAATACATTTGCATTATTTGACACATCGAATGTTATACCTACTTTAAAACGGTTGATGGGCCTTAAATGCATGATACCTGATACACAATGGTCCCGCAAAGCTTTGGAAAGAGCTAGTCTGTCTTTGTCAGAGAATGGTATTTTATCGTCAGTGTGTGCAAGGAATACTATGAACTCATTTTTGTTTGAATTTTCAGGATATTTTCGAGAATATCCCGGCATCTTGAATATCTTATATTTATCGGCTTCATCTCTTCTGCTGTTCTGGGTTTCCGAAGATTCAGAATCCGATGAATCGGGCGGCTCAGCTTCTGACGCTGGCGAATCCGGCTTGCGCCTTTTAGCACCCTTCCCCATTTTGGGGAAGAGTCAAAATACTTTTCCAACTTTCTTATAGCTTATAGTTGGGAATATGCACTAACCACAAACAATTTGAGTGATTAAATGTATAAAATTTAAATTATAATTTAACAACGCGCCTTTTTTATTCAATGGTTCCCGCCTTTTTTTTTTCTAGAGCATAGACTAAACACTGGACAGTGGACACTATTATAGACAAAAACATAGATGATACACTATAATATGACAGACAAAAATATAAAGATAATATATTGAAACAATTACGCATGACATGTCCGGATAGACATTACACTACCATGGAATATAACTTTAATCTGAGTCATTCTTCTAACTTCTTCTTCTTCTGCAAAATGTTAAATGGGTATAGTTGATGCTAATTTCTATTATTCTCCTTCTTTCAAATTAAAGCAACCCACTTCTTTATGCGGGATTCTTCCATCCTACGTGTGATGACGAAGTAATCTGCGTTTTTTTATACTCTTAAAGCCAAACACTCAGAAATGGAATATAATTATTGATGTTAACGTTAATTGCTAACGCGCCATAATCTACCAACCTCCGTTTGCTCAGATTTAGGTACTTATAAAATATGATGAGTAATAAATAAATAAGCTAATAATAAAGTACATATTTATCAAAACTAGATTATATAATTAAGCATTAAAATACTACTCAATACTGATGGCATTTGTGCACTGACTTTGTTTCTTATATTTTAACAGTTAGAATTTGACTTTTTGTTTGAAATTTGTTTTTTGTTCTAGCACTATCAAAGTTACCTTGTTAATAAAATATATAAAATTTACTTTAGCTGGACTACATCAAAAATGAAAACCGTGCATATAATAGTTTTGGTTATAAAGAAGTTTGTATACAACATCGTAATTTAACATATATATGCTCAACACATATATTTGCAGAGCGGGTCAAGGACGGTTAGAAACAGACATGGCGAAACTACTATGGCAATAGTACGCTACCTCTTTATTGTGAAAACGTATAACGAGTGATGTGTAAAATAAGTATTCTATTTTTTATTTTAGACACTTATGCTGAGTATAAAATATGCTTAAATGCAAATATGCTTAGTGACACAGTTTTCTAAAATAATTAATTCACGAAAGTGAACTATTCCGTAATTTAAATATTCTGAATTTAAATTTGCTAGTCTTATACGCAAATGTAATTTATATAAATATATATTAAATAAATAAGTATTAAATATTTTTATAAATATTTTAGAATGTCTTAACGTTAATATAAAATACATATAACGAATTATTTTAAAAAAGTGAAATTTTTAATGTCTTTCTTGTATCTTAAACTTTTGGTATTAAAAAAAATATATATAGAATTATATAATTATTTCCGATATCTTTTTTTAATGGTTATGGTAAGTAAAGTACGAAGGTGATCACAATTTTTTTTAAAGGTTTATAAATAATACATTTCTACTATTGTCTCAAATTTGTTGGGAAAATTGCTTTTGACATGAAAAGTGCTTCTTCTCTTATTGTTTTAGACGATAAAATATTTATTTCATAATTAAATTGTTGTTGTCACAATAGTAGTCAGTAATAGTGAAACTTTTATAATCGACAAGAAGACTGAAATTAAAATAATACTCGTGCTATGGGTGATTGATAACTGGTAAATATACTTACATATATAACTTTAATACATACTTATATACATATTTACACCCAGACTCGAAGAACCAATAAATTGTTTATAGAAAATGCTGGCACTTGGTAGGAATTGAACCCGTGATCGGAGTTGAACGCAGGATCACTTCCAATAAGTCAACGGTCCAGTCAAAATACGAGTAATATTAAACATCGTGATGCTTCGGAACAATATTTTTATTTCTTTCAATAATATAATATTATTACTGGTTGTTGTTTTTCTATTCAATGCGGTAAATAAAAAATAAATATACTTTCTAATCAGTATATTAATTTATAAAAAAAAAATGATAAAGTTTATTTGACATAAAGCCTAATACAAACATAAAATAGGAATGACTATTTACGTAAGACGTAATTAAAACCCAAAAAAACGTGTTCTCAAATCACGTAGAAACGGTACGGTACGGCTGTCAGCGGTCCACATTAGCCTTTGGTATCTGCTGTTGTTATATAAAAATTACATAATCATGCAGTGAGAGTTCAATCTCGGAGTTTGCAATTTATTTCCGAATTCGAGCCCATTCTCTCCGTCTGAGCCTGAAGCTGCATTTGTTACAACATGCGGCAAAGTGTTTCCATTCCTACAGTCGCCACTCGATGGTAGATTCGCGTGGTCGCGTATGGCTTTATAGCATAACTTAAGTACCGACTCTAGATCGACGCATCAAAACAATGTTATAGACAAAGCTCACACCGCGTGGGCTAAGTTGCAACGCCATCTAGATCTAAATATGGAATTGAACAAGAAAATGGATTCTAGTAGTGATGTGATACAAAAGCCTAATTACATGCTTATGTCCTTACAGAGGATACTAGTGTTGTCTGTTATAATAGCCAGTGTTATTGTTGTTGTTTATTACACACCAATGCCAGGTACAGTGCTCTTGTGCTATTATTATTTTTAAATTAAAATATATAGACAAGATAATTTAAATAGTACTATTTTCGTGTTCTAGAGTTTATTTTTGTGTCCCTTGTAATTCTTTCATAAAATATACAATTAACGTCACAGGCTGGTGAATTGTGTTTAAGCTTAAATATCAAACAAAAGTTGTGTTCTGTTACTTTTATTATAATTTGCTTGGAAAAACACCTGATTATTGAGTTTATCTTTATAAGAATTATCGTTATAAATAAATGGTTGATACAAATTACAGCTTGTTGAAATTGTTTTTAAATGAATTTTGCATTTAAGCAGAAAAGTTAAAATTAGAAATGACCTGCAATAGGCATTGAACTTAGTTTCTTAACGGACTTTATGCAAGATCGCTAAACTGTTATTGGATTTGTCGATAGGTAGGTCGGCTACGTTATTAAACGAGATTTAAATTTAAATGCTTGTTTCTATGGTTTCTATAGCAAATTTCTGCTCCATTGAGGCAAAAAGTACTATTTATTCAAAATAAAATGAGATATTATAATTTTAAATATTGGTGATGGACTTCTATAATACAGATAGGTAAATAATAAACTTATCATCTTTTAAACTAATTAGTTATTAGCATTTGGGGTTCAGATGAAGATTTGCTCAACCATTTTGCCTATATTTAGTCCCTTGTTCAAAAATAAATATATGGATATGAAATGATAGAGCGTGAAAATTATTACCACATTTTTGTTTATCTTTGCAACATAACCACTTTCTACTAGATTATATAAAAAAATGAGTATTTCTTAAAAGTATAGAATTGTGAATTGTGTCGTATGATTTTAATAATATAATATATTTTTTTTATTTCAGAGGAATACTTCGAAAATTGTGATAGAGAATGTCATGAACTCGACTGGCCCATGATTTGTCGAATAAAACTTGTCATCGAGGTTTATAAAACTTATAGCAAGTGAGTACCATTATACCTATATATTTAAATGTCAGGTAAAAACTAGTGATAAATAATGAGTATGTTAGAATAAAACATATGGTTAAACATTTCATCGTTATTTTTGCAGATCTTGCAACAGCTGCTCCGAAGATGGTAAGGAGTGTCCGCCGATGTGCATCACAGCAGATGGACGCGAGCGGGGTGTCCTCTCAGCAAATAGAGAGCTTCCTGCTCCAGCATTGCACGTTTGCCACAATGACATCCTGGTAGTTGATGTCGTACATCGTGCTCCGGCGCACGCTCTTTCGATCCACTGGCGTGGACAGCCTCAGAAAGAGACTCCATTTATGGACGGAACACCTATGCTTACCCAGTGTCCTCAGCCAGCCTATACTACGTTTCAATATAAATTTCGTGCCTCTGCAGTTGGAACACATATGTATCACGCACATTCAGCAGCAGATGCTGCTGACGGTCTCTCTGGTGCATTTATTGTACGCCAATCACCTAGGCTAGATCCAGTCCAAAGTCTTTATGACATTGATGATACTGATCATACCATTTTTATAGCAGAATGGGGTAATTCTATGGGACCACTTGCTGGAGTCACGTCTAAAATTCCCAATGCTGAGTCTTTACTAATAAATGGAAAAGGAAAAACGCCTGAATCAGCGAACACTCCACTTTCAAAATTTGTTGTAGAGTATGGCAAAAGATATAGATTTAGGTTGTTGTTCGGAGGTGGTTTCAAAAGTTGTTCAGTTAATTTTTTTATTGAGAAGCATATTTTGAATTTAGTTACATTAGACGGACATAGAGTAAAAGCGGAGTCTGTGAAATCAATCGAATTAGGGCGAGGTGAACGAGCTGATTTCATTTTAGATGCTAACCGTTCAGCTGGTGTGTTCAAAATTAAAGTTGTAGCTGATAAATCTTGTCAAGAAAATCTCGAGGGTGAAGCCGAACTAGTGTATAAAAGTAGCGATAATGTTTTAATTAAGAACGAGGATGTTGATGATACAGTGTATCGTGAATTTACAACGGTGTTTAGTGACAAGTGTAAAAGTGATAGCGTACTGTGTTTGGACGAAGTGCACGCGGCAGACAAGATGTCATCGGAATTGACACAAGTTACGGATAATGCAATTTACGTGCCTTTCAATTACACAACCAGGCAGATTTCAGCAAAACGTGTCGGTGAGTATATTAAAAGATATTGATATAATAAAGTCGAAATATAGCTAATTATAATGGTGGTAAACTAGTGGCGGGACAGAAGTTGTTCTTTTTTTATTACTGTCTACTACTACTACGCCTTCAAGTATATCCATGCTAATTTCGAAGTTTGTAACTCTGTTGATGAAATTATTTTTGGCCTTTTGGCCTTGGAAATTACGCCTCGTGGCATGGTATGCTAGGTGGCAAAGGCATTAGTGTGGTAGATGGCACCCTCGCCATATTACGGTGTCTTGTGCAAGTTTGAATAAGTGATTTCATTTTAAATAAATAAATCACTTACTAATAATCCCTTTTATATTGCGCAATCTCAAATTCAACAGTGAAATATAAAATATATTTCTTTAAATTAAAACAAGATTTGATCTATTTAATTTTATATCTTTTATATCACACAATTTCAAATAATCTTGATATGAATCAATTATAACATTATTCTCGTTACATTTTATGGCCAGAGATACCGTAATAAATCAGTGAATAAATACCGTAGAATTGCGTATTTAACAGGTAATCGATGCAGTTTATAGATGAATGTGATTAATTCGCTGAACCCTGGCAATTCTTTGTTTCTCAGAATTCCCAGAAATTATTTCAAAATCTTGTAGAATGCCTGATACTTACACTCTAATGGAAAATAATAAGCTCAGGGAGAGTTTAAATTACAACAGACATTGTAAACTTTTTACTTCCATTATAAAAAAATGATTTTAAATAATATCCTTTTTGCAGTTTTTTAAATTTCATTATGTAATTAATAATTATGTCATTAAATAAATACATCAATTAATTACATAATATACACAAAATCATAAATACTGATAGTTCATGAATAAAAGAAAACCATAATAGTTTTTAATGTTATTACGTGGATAAGTCAAAGTAGAATGAAAAAACATTGAATGAGGCAGGTTTTTTTAGCCCTAAAAGGTGTTGTTTAAATTGCGGTATTTCCTTTTGACCCACAATGTATACAAACCTTAAAAGGTTAAAAGAAAGCGTATGTAATTTTTAAATCAATATTGCAAAATCGATGCGACGGCGGTTTAATAACCGGTGCCTAACTCATCCTTTTAAGTACGACATTGTTTGTTGCTTAAGAGTTATATTTTATTCCTTATCATCTTGTTCATAGCTTATTCTGTAATCTGGAATTACAGGGACAGAATACCTTTTCTATAGGTTCTGCGCTGTTAGTTATATTTACCAGGACAGATGGCTTTACTTTGATTAGTTAGACAAAAGTTATGACAAACACATCGCATCGCTTTGCAATTTTGTCGTGGAGCCTATTTTATGATGATGCTTCGGTTACGGGCCAACCGTTCGTAGAGGTTGTCGTTGTGAATGTGTGTAGTGCTTGTGTAGTGTGTTGTTGGAGGCGGTGTTTTATGTTACATGCGGTATCTAATCTTACATGTATAAGGTATTAGAAAGGATTTAGCATTACATAGATTTTCTTAACAAACACGGAATATAGCAAAATAATTGTATAATAATATTTGTACTTTGGAATTAAGCAAAGTAACGCCTATTTCTATAAATTATTGATTAATTGGTACTTAAAATACATTTAATAAAACTAGTAATTTTTACGAAGCGTTATTTATTTCTCATTTTAAAACTTTCTAAAACAAAGAACTCTCAAATCTTTTATCAGATTTAAAATAACTCCCAGTAGTATTATTAATAAATATTTTAGTATTATTAGTAAATAATGTAACGCATAGAAGCATAAATATCAATTAATTGCGCATAATTCAAATCAAGTTTTTGAGTTTAACTTGCGTAACTTTTTCTGCGTATAAGTCATGCCTATAACATGTGTAATGTGTTCGACATATTATGTTCTTTAACCGGTTTATCGTATTTTGTAGTTGTAGTTATAGAATACTCCACATTGGCGTTTTTGTGTAAATATGGTCAGGTGATAATAAATAGGTGGCTTAAACAAGTTAAAGTATAATATTAACATATGTAGGCATCGGTTGTTTAGTTTGCGTTGAATGCATGTAATTTTTAAATCGTCACAATTGTTTAAAGTCAAAGTTTTGTTCATATGTCCCATATATTATTATATAAAAATGTTATTTTTGATGACTGAATTTTATAAACTTGCTTTCATGAAGCGACAGAAAATCAGTATATACAATCTGCAGTCAATTTTTATTTACTCTGTAGGAGTCAAACCTATATATATCTACGGATAAAGCACCCAAGTGTTCTTGGCCAATTAACTAAGACGTAAATTTTCAATAAGCAATCTACTTTTTTATACCGCGGCGGTGTTCTGCTTTCACTTTTATTACAGGTGAAGCAATTTAGAAAATATACAAAAAAGATGATTACTCCAGTAAATGTTACTACACAAAATACTGTGAATAGCAATACACCAAATAATGTTTAAAATTTTCGATGTAAGTACAGAAAAAAATAATTTAAAAATCTTTTACTTGATTAATATAATAAAAATAATCGATGCACATAATTAGAGTATTATAGTGTTAAATAATGTTCCTCTATTTTAGGATGTCTTAGAATGACCTATTAGTTTGTAGAAAGTTTGCTACACAAATTTGGGTTGGGAATTGACTTGCCGGTTACAGAAAGCTACGTCATTGGTTGAAATTCAGCTTTTTAAATATTTGGCAGGTATCTTTAGAACAAAAGAAATTCTGATCAAGGTATCCTCAGACGAACTTGTACATAGAAATGGACTAGAATCTGCTTACTATATGAACAGAAAACAATACGACAAAGTACAAAACATGTGGCTCCTATAATCTGTTATCCGTGTGAAAGACCTTACTCTTCCCCGAAGAATTTTCTGTTGTTATATATTAAGTATAGTATAGTAATAATGTGAAATACCCTTTATGGGAAACAGACATTTATAGGAAATAAACACCATTGTTTAAGGGTACCCTTAAACAGGTTGAGAAGGTGAAAATTTTTGGAACAACCGTTCATAGGTTAGATCTATGTCGAATAAAATGGAAAGATAATTACGAGGATATTCAAACTTTAGGTTATTTTTTAAAACATTAAAGATTGATAGCGCAAACATCTAAAGTAGAATTAGAACTTTCAGGCTGTTGGATGTCAACGTATACCATTTATATGTTCCACATCTTCAGTCTCAAAATCGTGAGCATATTCTAATAAATTTCGCAATCAAAATAAGAAGTAGCAGAGAAAATAATTCTTTATTTTATATAATCCAACTATTATACGCCGATCATAACACGCTAATGACTTTATCAGAGATAAAATTATGTAAATATGTATAAAGTTAATAACACGGTAAATTAAAGCGTGTATAAGGAAAGTGAAGTAATAATTCGCTTAGTAATCGCCTTCGGTGCAACCGCAGTAATAACGTTGATTGCTACACGATGTCTCTATAATAACTCCTTTCGTAATTTTAAGTAGGTAACGTTATGTACCCATCAAAGCGATCCTTGCGTATAATGTAAAGATAATAAAATAAAATTTAAGAAAAAACAACATCAAAACCCATGTATTTAAAATCATCATACGAACTAATCTCACAGTTTCATATGCAGTCGTTTTCAAGTTAAACTCTTTATAACAAATGCATATTTTTATTCAATTTTTTTTTGATAGCTTTTACTTTAACCACTCTACGTTGACGTCTATTGGCTAATTATCTCTTAAGGAGACTTCCTCACCTAATACATAAGATTGTATCTTATACCGCTTTACCTAAATATACTTTTCTATACTTATTATAAAATAAAGTCCCCAACCTGTCTGTCTGTATGTAATCAATTTTCTCAAAATCTACTGAACGGATTTTAGTACGGTTTTTACTAAAAGGTAGTGCAATTCCTCCGAAAGGTTTAGGTTAGTAGCACATAACGGTTTCATGTACATTGAGTTAAAGAGGTCGTATTACAACAATTTTTAGTGGGGGTAGTAACAAACCGGTGTCGATTGTAGTTCAGAGCCCCCTTTGAACTACAATCGACACCGAGAGGGGGGAAAAGGTATAAAAAACGGTGTAGGGTATCAAAGAGCCAGTCTCATGTCGAGACTTGAGCGACTAGAATATGCTAAACACTGAATTAAGAATGAAGCTATGAATTTTACGCGGGCGAAGCCGCACGTATTTCTAGTATTACATATAATTACATTTTCTACACATTTTAAAAATAAAAATTTTCTTTTCATCAGGTTGCAGGCGCAGGTTGCTTACAATGCGCATTACTAATATGTCATCATAGTGTAATGATGAATAATGCACCTCGATAAGCATGTGACAACCGAGTTTTCCGCAATTAGGACAAATCTATCCCTTATAAATATGTATTAATGTTAAAGAGAAGCGCGCCAGCGTTCAATGCATATTGTATTAGGTTACCCGGGATCGGTTTGGATTTAGCGTAATTCGTTTTATCCGTTATTACCTTGACATAAATAAATAAAAACGGATATAGATTAGAACGACTCTGTAAACGGTTAAATAGGTTAAAGTTTTTTTTCATTCTTATTTGTTTCATTATTGTCTTCTATGATATTTTAGGCTGGAAGATAAAGTGGTGTGGTGTATTAGTATGTACTCAAATTCGCGCCTTCAATTTAGAGCGTTTTCATCTTTGTTTAGCTATTTATCATCTGTATCTCAAAAGTAATAACATAATTATTTTGCTATAATTCGCGATAAAGTAAATAGAAAATATATATAATGCTTAAATGTATAGTGTTGGCACAACATGTTACAAATATGTTGTCACATGATTTGGCAACGTATTTTACGACCGACCACATACCTGTTGTTAACTTACCTTAGTCGCCTTTTACGACACTTCGGTAAGAAATGAGGGTGGTCTATTCTACTCAAACGGATACAACACGACGGGTCGATTTAACTTAGTCGCCTTTTATTACACATTGGTAAGAAATGAGGGGGGGTTTATTCTATTCAGCCGGATACCACACGTCAATACCGTTTTATGTAAATTGAGTTAGGAAAAACTTTGGCACAAGTTAAAAAAAGCTTTGGTTTCCACGTGGACGAAACCTGCTAGTACAGCTAGTAAAGGTATAAATAAAATAACTGATAGCGATAAAAAATAATGTACGCTCAGTGAACAATAAGGTTAATGTACTACTCCACACCTTATACATGTTTATGTCCTGAATTGTCTAATTTTAAGTGCTGGCAGTTTTAGCTAGTTTTAGTAACTATTGTACGCGAAGATAAATAAACTATGAATTCATATTACTGAAGAATAGTATTTTTGGAATTTGGTATGATGACAATTTTTTTAAATTTTGAATAATCTTTTATTTCTTAGGTTTCCGTTAATTTAAACATAAAATATTTAATTATTAATAATACGGTGTAAAATTTTTGAAAATGTATTATTGTGAACCAAGCAAAAATCCAACTTCATATATCAGTTAGTACTAGCTCTATAAAAGCGAGTAGTATTTCCCATCTATTTTGCTAGAACGATTAAATGTGAAAGAGATTAAATGGGTTTGCAACAGTACAGTGTTTCGCCATTTGCGAATTGCGCAACCTATAAACTTATATTACCCACTTCTATTAAAATGGACGATATTATTGGATAAGGAACTATTAAGTACGAAAGTATAATAAATCTTTTTTATGTTTGAATAGCGTTGTAAAAGAATTGCATTTTAAACAAAAAGAAATATGATTAATCATAAACTGTAGACTTTTTATGTATATATTTTAATTTGTATCGATCTAAAGCGGATTTGACATCTCATTTCAACAATTGGCAGTATATAGTAGTATAATGTCCTACTATATGAGCTTAATATTTAATGGGTTTTAAGGGTGTTTAGATATTGACATAATTTCGTTATGCCAGCAATATATGGATTGTTAAACCACTACTATCTATAAAAAAACAATTATTGTATCATTATTAAATCAAAATATTGAGCTGTAGATAATGCCTTTATATTTAAAATACAATATAACTATATTTTGTTAAAAAAATGTATATATCATTAGTTAAAATATTTATATCTTTAAAATTTAGTATCTAACCAATTTTCATTCCGTCAAGACCTTGGTCGATTCGTTATTATTTCAAGTAAGCAAAATTAGGTCGATTCATATTTTCGTATCGGCCAGTTTTCTATCTGTTTGTAGAAAAAAAATATTCTCTAGTTTAATCAGACACGAGGTCTATTCGGATTTATTTGCATATTCTTTATGGAAATCAGTTTAGCGATGTAGTCTTGGAGTATTTGGTATACGTGATAAAATATTTTGGCCGCTAATGATTCAAATTCAAATTCAAACTCAAAATACTCTTTATTCAAGTAAACTTGTAAACAAGTGCTTTTGAATCGTCAACTTTACTGCTGGTTCGGAAAGCTGTTCCTACCGAGAAGAACCAGCAAGAAACTCGGCGGTTGCTCTTTTTAAAATATAAATCTTAAAACTAGTTACATTTATTTATTACTGTCTTGTAATAAATTGTAATCGACCTAGATCTCGTTTTGAGAATTTATTTAAAGCCGATCAGTAATTCATTACTATAAATTTAATCAATACTTAAGAGTCGCAATGATATACTCCTTCCTCGACGGACAAAGCCTGCATAATGAAAGCTTCTATTCAAAATAAAAGACTTTATGTCTGCATTAGCACTCCCAGCACTCTTTGCTATTAACAAGTCTCGCTAACGCTCGTAAATTCAAATTATTCTCTTGTCTTAGTACAGTCATCGTAATATAATATTCTGCTATATTACAGTAACGTCCATGCATTTAGAATAGTTTCTGCTTACTACTAGAGTAGCTTACTATTTCTGTAATAACTTGAATTCAACTGTAATTTTATTGAAACCATAATTTCTACTGTTATTAAAACTTATATAAATATCTTAACAAATATACTCTAAACGTAATACAAAAAAACTTTTAAAGCAAGCTCCCAATCGTGTTCCCAAAATATAGGCGCCCCAAAAGCCCTTGCGCTCCGCTGCGGGGTCCCATCTCACTAGTGCCAAGATTTCTGACGAAAGTGGAAGACAATACAATTTTTTTTAAATTTCTTTTTCTTTTTATAATTCATAGCGTTTTATTACTCATTAATAATATGTAAAGTAAATTAATGGCAGGGCATAAGAATCCCCTCTCTGTATTGGGAGAGAAGGGTTGGAGCTAAGACCCACCACGCTGTTCCAATGTCGATTCGTAAGTTATTAGGTTATGTGTGTATATCGCCAGAATTCTTTAAAGATATGCAAGTTTCGCACAATGTTTTCCTTTACCGAAAAGAGTGTGATTATTTAATTAGTATTAATTAGCCAGATAATATTTCATTGAAAAATTAATTCGTGTCTGTCCGGAGTCTGAACCCGTGACCCTCTCGAGAGAGTCGTACGGTCTCACCGCTCGGCTATCATAGCTTATATTAAATAATATATTCTCTTTAATAGAAAGTTGGGGTCACACTGACGGCCATCGGTTCACGTATCCAGCATCCCCGCTGCTTACGCAAGGTGCTGACGTAGCGCCTGAGGCTATCTGTCCTCAGGACCCTGGAGACGGAGAAGAGTGTGTACACGTGAAACACGTCCCACTACACACCACCGTAGAGCTCATCATGCTTGACCAGGGTAAATATATTAATATATTTATTATACTTATACTAAACATTAATTAACACCTAAACTGAAAAAAAAGGATTGTCCTGGAAACTGTAACAAGAAATTTATGTCTTCTAGTTAATAGAAATGTCAATGCACTTCTGGGATATATGAGGAGGTCGGTTCTTTATAGATATTCGTACGAAAGGCACTACTGAACCTAAACTTAATACCATTACTATATGGTCCGTCAACTAGGATACTATAGATTTTTGTTTTATTTAGACACATATTGTATGTATACATATTCTGTCATAGGCGGCAACATGAACTTCTTTTTTTTTAAAAGCTATATCTTATACATAAATAACAATTATTACTATTATAAGGTTGTCGTCTAATATTGATGAATTACACTTACATTGAAATAAATAAAACACAACATCTCCGACGAGTTTCAAATCGGTCCATGATTTTATGAAATTAAGTCTGATATTTAAATGATTGCTATAAGTTTAGCCAGTTTCTAAAGGCTAATCTAAACACACAGATTTCAAGAGCTTGTTATATATTTAAAATGTCATTAACATACATTTCGTGTAGGATTTGAGTGCATTTTTTTCTCACTCTGCCGCTATTTTTGTCTGAGAACAATATTTCGGTGCTTCGTTTAAACTTTCACAATTTTTGATCGATTGATGATTTTTTTAAATATGAATATTAATCTAAATTAATCTTTTAATATTAATTGATGATGGTACTTACTGCGAAATTAAGTTTACGATTTAAATTATTACGATTTGTGTTAGATATTTTTGTACACTGTACTGGAGGTTGGTGTTATATAAAGTGTTTACGAAATTAATTAGCATTCAGGTGTCGATAGCTTTCCTAATGTTTATTTTGGTCACTGACGTGGGAACTTTGACTGTTTGCGTTCATATATTAGCTAAAAGTGAATTATGGAAATATAAATTGCTCA
This sequence comes from Morpho deidamia, assembly GCA_947086505.1. NCBI lineage: Eukaryota > Metazoa > Arthropoda > Insecta > Lepidoptera > Nymphalidae > Morpho > Morpho deidamia. The sequence continues at coordinate 5,824,202 of CAMTZC010000015.1, forward strand.
AACAATAAAGGCAATTTGTACATTACATTTTAGGTATTTTATATAGGAAATTTTCATAAAAATTACCATATATTATAATGATAATATACTGCCTAGATATAGATGAATATCTTTTGTTGTATAAGAGTTATGATACAACTCATCATCGTCCTGCCCTTATCCCACTCTAAGTGGAGTCGGCACAACATGTTACAAACATTTTGTCACATGATTTGGCTACGTATTTTACCACCGGCCGCCTGCCTGACGTCAACGTACCTTGGTCGTATTTTACGACCCCTCGGTAAGAAAGAGGGTGGTCTATTTTACTCAACCGGATACCACACGGTGTGTCAACTTACCTTAGTCGCCTTTTACGACACCTCTGTAAGAAATGAGGGTGGTCTATTCGGCGGGCGGCCGGTCGTAAAATACGCAGCCAAATCATGTGACAACATGTTTGTAACATATTGTGTCGACCTCACTTAGAAAGGGATAAGGGAAGGAAGATGATCATTGTACAATAAAGAGATTATAATCAAAAAAACTACTTTTATGTTCAAAATTTTAAATTAAATACACTGACTTCCACGCGGGTATAGTCACAAGCAAAGCTAGTTATTTAATATAATATAGAAAGCAATTTCCTCCATGACTCAAAATTTCCTAATGTATGAAGCACGTATTAAATAAGTTTGCGCTTTCGCTGAAATTGTGTTCCTTTGCGAATTCAACTTAAGAGTTGGAAAGCTAGAAATGACATATGTCTGCCACTTAAATGAGATACTTGAAGAGAGACTTCGACGGGTCATACAGTCTAGTATAATTGCGTAATTCGTAAGTTCGAATCGTTCGTTTTGATACATAACAAAAGCGCATATACATCGTAGGTTTAAAAGCTTATAGGAGCGTATAGAAGCTGTGATAGCCTAGCGGTAACACCGTGCGTCTCTCTAGAGATGATCATGGGATCCTCGGGGAGGCACCAATGAGTTTTCCAATTAAAACTTATATGTCTTATTGATAATAGCATTTTATCACACGTTTTTCGGTGAAGGAAAACATCGTCCATCGGAAAACATCTAGGGACATGTGTAACCTACCAATCCGCATTGGAGCAGCGTGGTAGGTCTTACCTCCAATTCTTTTGTCCAAAACCGGAGAGAGGAGGCCTTAGCCCAGCAGTGGGCCATAGTAACAGGCCGTTACTTTTACTTTATTGAAGGTTCAGGAGCAAAAAATATTTTTACTATTTCTATTTTGTATAAATTCACGAGCGCGACCGGCCGGATCAACGACCTTCATGCATTCTATTGCAGCAAGTCACGTACGCCAGTTAGTAACGTTTCGGATACTATAATGACAAGACGCGTACGCTTGTATAGGATTTTATGGTAGAACGCACACGCGTAATTATGCGTTTTGGGTGTGGTTTATTGTTTATTGACCTTTGATATTGATATAAGTATTTAGTGACGCGTTTTAACCAGTGAAACGTGTGACAAGACGCGACCGTCTGCGGTTTTAGTACGCGTTGGGATTACTGTTTTCCCATATAGGGACGATTCAATAACGTGTGACCTTACGAAGGTTGTGTGCACACCGGGTGTTATTTGTGTTATTTAACCGCGTTTGTTAAGTGTATACGCCGGGAGAAATAGACAGTACGTGTCCGTGGAAGATTGCTGAGGCGAGCCAACGGGTTCGGGAATCGGCCAAGTACATACAAGCGCACACACATACACGTACACATATACACGCAGTTATTCATGAGGCCGGACCGCATACAGCTGACGGCCGCATAAGGTAGGTTGAGACGCCGAGACGGCGGGCCCAGGTCTCGGAGGTTGTTTCATCCGCCCGCACGTTTGTGCGGAACAATTTCCTTTACAAATTAACATAATGATGACAAATAGCATAATAAAATGTCAGCAAATAATATTAAAACTAAGCAGCATCCCATATTCAAGGGACCTCTAATGCGGCAGCTAGCAGTGCAGAACATGCCAAGAGGCGCAAATATGAAAACATAGATAGGAGCTTCAATTTTAGCCTTATGATGTAGAGATCTTAGGTCCATGGGGCTCGGACGCTCTAGCCTTCCTCAAAAAGCAGTCGAGAAGGCTCCTGGAGCGTACCAGAAATCTGGAAGCCGGTGGCTACTTTGACCAACGCATAAGTTTGGCCAAATAAAAAGGTAACCTAACCAGTGTTTTGGGAACCTTTCCTTATTACAATGAAATCGATGGTTTCGATTCATTGTAAATTAATGTATAATTTTTTTATTATTTCTTATTTATAATTCATTTATCTTTTATATTAAAGATTTGATTTGTTTTAAGTTGTTGTTAACTTTGTATTTTAGTTTAAATAATGTAAATAAACATAAATATAAATATATGGGACCCTTACACACACGGTCATCCATTCCCAAAGTAAGTTACTTAATACTTGTGTTATGGGTGACGGACAACTGGTAAATATATACATATATAGTTTTAAATACATACTTAAATGCAAATACACACCCAGGCTCGAAAAACCAAAAAAATGTTTATAGAAAATGTTGGCCCTCGGCAGGAATCGAACCCGCGACCCGCGGAGCTGAAGGCAGGGTCACTACCCACTGTGCCAACGGGCCAATCTACATTCTCTAAATTCGTCTTCGTAATTCATCTAAATTCATTTTATAATAAAATAGATCACACAAACAAGATGGAACAAAATAGGTGCAATTTAAATTAAAGCGCTGAAACAGTAAATCAATGTTGAGCCGTTAGCAATCCTTACATTAGCGCCGGTGCGTAAAAATGTATTAGAGAGCTCATTAAAACTTCAATAAGTGTGAGCTTAAACAGTCATTTCTAAACAGTCCATTCTAAACAAGCTATTAAGATGACGGAAGGTGTCTTAAGTCAATATTCACATACTTAATACAATGGCTTTAGACACCGTTTGAGAAATTGTTAGAAATGAGTAGGAAACCAGAAGATTATATTTACATACCGTGAGAGTCATATCTACGTTTTCAGTGTATAAACAGTGTATACAGGAAAGTAATACTTGTTTGTTGTTACTTTTGTACGTAAACATTTTACGGTTGACGCGAACTAAGTCATGGTGTACCACTATTCTTTAATATGACTGACTATGGGCCTCATAAGAAGGCTCAGAGTCGCTCAGCGGGCGATGGAGCAAGCTATGCTCGGAGTGTCTCTACGTGATAAAATCAAAAATGTTTCGATCCGCAGAAGATCCACGTTACCGACATAGCTCAGCGTGTTGCGAAGCTGAAGTGGCGATGGGCGGAGCACATAGTCTGGAGAATCGATAGACATTGGGGTCTTAAGGTGCAGGAATGGTGACCCCGCACTGTAAAACGAAGCGTCGGTAGACTCTCTACGCGATGGGCTGACGATCTTCAAAAGGTCACCGGAAGCCGCCGGATCCGCACAGGATCGTGTTTTATGGAGATCATGGGAAAAGTTGTTCACACAGTGGACGTCTATAGTTTGGGAAGAGAAGAGAAGAGAGTAATATGATTATCAGTCTACCTAGAACATGTTGCAAAGTTGAAACATGTGTTGAAAGATATATTATAAGAAAATTACGAGTTATTAAGATCACATTTAGTAACGCTCTGTAGGATATCCTTAATTTGTTATTTATTCTTACATGCTCCACGAGGAAAGGTTTATGTTGAGCCAGTCAATCTATCAATATTGAGATTTTCAGAGAGGTTTCCGATATCCAATCTCTGCAAAACGAGCATAAAAGAAAATTAATAACTTCCAAAGGCAAGCATCATAAACATGAAAATATTTTATTTTATTTTATGATTTATGAGTTATCATTTCTAAAAATAAATAACGTTTATAATTACATACAAAGGGGCTTTGGCTGATTTTTTAGCATGTATATTATTATAACGATATTATTTTTTAATAATATTCAAGAAAAAAGGAACGATTTTTTTAAAAGTCAATCCGTTTATTATTTTTGAACGACTTGTTGAACCCGCGCGCAAATCACAACTACTTCAAATGGCACCACTACTCTCCTCTCTGCACCTCACCTTTCTGTCGCTCTCTCCTTAACTATCCTCGTGTCTTTATACTACAACTTAGGCTCTTCTCCTTTTCCTTCCGTTACAATATGTAACGAATGGTGGGATGCATTTTATACACGATTAGCTTACACTTTTATGCAATAGATTCTACGCTATAAGAAACATTCAAATTTATTAAAGTTATTCATGATAAATTAGCATCTTCATACTTCTTTCGCATTAAATACAGAAGATAATACCGTGAATCACAAAAATGTTCTTATATTACCTTTTTCCTATTGTTGGCTCTTCGAGTCTTTAGTTTCTTACTTACTTTCGAGACGTATGTCCGTATGTGTAATAATTGTCACCTATATAGAAAAATAAAATAAAATATAATGTGCCCTCTCCTTGCTAGAAAGAGCCACATTTGCCACAACTTCTGGCCTATTAAGAAAACGTAGAGAAATCTTTAAGGTTAAAGAACAAAAAATGGGAACCGGTATGCCTCGTATTCTTAAGCAAATGTTAAAGGTCACGCTCCGACTCAATGAGTATGCATTTTTAAATAAGTAAGAAGAGATCGCAGTATGCTTGCGCTATTATAGTTAATTCAACTTGTTTGTACCATGGTAAGCAAATAACTCTAGTCATACTCAATACTCGTACTATATAATATTTGACAAGTGGTAAGACGGCCAGTTATTAGCATTGCTTGAGTCAACTTTCTCAAGAACTTCGATTGCAACATCATTACATATAAAATAAATATCGTGTCTGTCCGTTTCCGAAATTCTTGCGGAAGGTCTGTATTGAGCAAAGAATAGAGAATATTCTTTTTTGGTATATTGCACCAATAAAAATTAACATCGTAAAATGTTAAAGAAATCATAGTATAAACTAAGTGATACAATAAGGTTGTCTTATCGATACTAGCGATTTTTTACAGACAAATATTTTTTCATAAAATATGATGCATTTATTAATCAGTATTTAAGTAGTTGTACAGATGTATAGTTTTACACCAACGTTATTTTAATAATCGCTACTGGCTGTTATCAACGGTTATAACGACACAAATCGGACGCAAAGTTTTTTCCGTGTAATTTCTTTTATTTTATTCTTAATATAAATTAAATATTCAAATATAAATTAAAACAAAAAGAAAGAAAAACACCTAAGAACACCTAGACGAAAAAGAATGTTAATACAACTTTAAGCGACGGAAGTTTGATCGCGGCGGGATGTTATGGAAAGAATAATGGCTCGCGGACGTTTAATTTTTTTGGTGGCATATAATTTTAATCTATGATGTATTCTAAAATATTCATTTGAATCATATGGTTTTAAGGACAATTTTAATCTACAATCAATAGCGAAGCGAAAGCATTTATTTAGATAAGGACTGATATTGAACGGAGGAAAACAGTTTTGAATATCACGTAATGTTTTTAATTGTAATATTGAACAAAAAAGTAGTTATTGCGAGTATAAAAGATAGAGACATTCTATTGCGGAGCATTGGGTTTCATTTTTATAGATAGACAAGTACATACATTACTGTAGAGTATCATTTTCTTGGCGAGTTTTTTAAACCGTGTAACGTCACCACAATTTATATACAACGGTAATGTATTATGAATCTAAACCTTACAGAAGAATCTTCTTATTTCAAACCTATAGTAAAAGCCGTTTATTAGATTTTGAAAAAATTGATCACATACAGCTCTTGGAGAACTTGTTTTATAAAAAGTATAGATAAAGATGATTCAAATAACACTCTATTCATTTTCAAAGTAGTTATGGGGAATGTTAGAGCGGGCTTCTTAATTACAAGAACCACGTTTTAAAATTCTATTACATTCACCGCACGAGCGTAGCGCAACCGAAATGAATTTTAGAAATGTGCATATTAAACGGCGAGTCTTCTCAGGCATGAAATTGCCATTAGTAAACTATCGCACTCATTTAACTATCTAGGTTTGTATGATAATCGATATATGGTATAAATAGAGAAGTATCATTATTGAAATCGTTGACTAAATATATGTCAGTCTCTTCCACGAAGCTTAATAATAATTTCAACACTGTTGTTTAGATTTTTTATTATTTAGACACAATATTTACTTCTTCAGTTATTTTACATTTAAGGCTCAAATACATTAAGGCTCTATAAATAGTTATAATGAAAAAAACTGTAATAATCTTGAAGTATAATATTCTCGTAGAAAGCTGAAAATGTATTTTCATTTTATGTTGCGAATATTATATATGTAATTGTATACTCTCCTATCCGAATCATATAAATCAGTAGGTTCATCACGATCATAGTACGACATAAAGCAAAGTAATTTGAAAATACATTTGTATTGAGGCATCAAGTGAGATAAATGCTGTTCAATTATCTACAATAATTACTGTATGATATTATTTTAAAATCACCATTCAATTTTCTTAATATTGATTCTTAGAAATACTTTTCTGCCCCTGCCTTATTTTATGTTATATAAAAAAAGAGGAAATAAATATTTGATTCTCATTAGAAATAATTTGTATTCAACTAATCTTTTAATCTTTTCCTAAAACTTAAGATTGTTGTTACCAACTAAGACTCTGTTTCTACGATAGCAAAATAAGACATGTATTTTACCATGTTAATACGGTGCTACCGCGATAATTACTGAATAAGAAAAAAAAGAAAGTCAATCATAAATAATTAAAGCGTTGCATTCATTGCTTTAAAAGCTCTGAACTGTAAAACTGAAACTTCCTTAAGTAAAATGACGCAGGTAGTAGAGAAAGTGGGTGTCGTGTTTACTACACATTATCCGTTCGCCTTTTACAAGCTATAACGGTAATTGTTAGAAAAGACTCTATGCTTCTAAGCAAATTACTATGAAATATATTCATGAATCAAGACTAAACCAAAGGAATAATTCCATTTTGAGTAGATGTCACAATCATAACAACACCTCTAACCAAAATCCAATCGTTCGAACCTTTGTCAGGTATAATTTTCATCCAACAATTTATATATTTTGTGGATATTACTGTTTTATTTAAAACCTACATACAATTGGCATATAAAAATTAAACTATCATGTGTTGTGTTTGTCTTAAACAACTTAATGAGTGAGATGGATTTGATTGAAATTTTTACATAAATTATATAAATATGGCTGTATAAGAGTTTTTGTAGACTTTTTGTTTCGAAATGAAAAGTGTGCAGTGTTATGAATAATAAAATGCTTACGCAAAACATGGATAGATATATTCAGATGTACCTAGGAAGGTAATTACAATAGAAAACACTTTTTCATATAAACATTTACAAATAATCTTAACGACAAGTTTAAAGTTAAATATATTGAAGTGGAAGAAATAAATTTTTAAATAACATTTTACTTGCTGATTTCCTATATAATGTCATAAATCATATTTCACCTATTTTTATTATAACCTTTCTTTGACTTATAATAAAGTTAATAACCGTTAAGTTGTTAATGTGGTGTTATTTTTTACTTGACGGTAACATTATTTTGTAATTGAAATGTAAAAAATTATAATTCAAAAGCAATTTAAGACACCTTTTTGTAAGTTATATTTAGAAATACAAATGATTTCATTGTAAATATCAAGTACGAACACTATATGCTGCTACTTATATTGGATCGTAATATTTTGTAAGTGGATCTCATATCATCATGGATATATTGGCATCACTTACTATAAGGTATAAGTATAATAGTATAAGGTTCCATAGGGTTTCTGAAACGAAAAAAATAGAGGGATAGCTAAAATTCAAATAGGGATAACAACACATTAATTAATATTAACTAATTCAACTCTTAAATAATTATCGAAGACAACATCACAGTGCTGATAGAATATAGGCAAATGTATGAAATCCGATCTGATTGGCATCAGTATTCAAATCTAATTTATGAATTCTCTTTTGTCTGGTTCGTTGGTTCGACCCCTGTCTTAAACTCCGCAGGTCGCGGGTTCGATTCCCGTCGAAGGCTTACATTTTTTATAAACAAGTTGTTGATGTTTTGACTCTGATTGTATTTATGTAATTAAAATTATATATGTATATATTTACCAGTTGTCTGTCATAAAACAAAAGTAGTAAGGTAGTTGTGGGACGGACAGCCGGTTGTGTAATGTTCCTATATATTTATTTATTTATTTATTTATTTATAATTAATCCTATGGTATGCTGTCATTTTATGCAATGGGTTCTAATTCGTATAAGTTACTTAACATTTTATTAATTTTCATAAGTTTAGACAAAAATGAACCAAATTATTAGAATTACCGTACAGACGAGATGTCGTCTGTACGGACGATGCCTCGTCCCGAAGCAACTGTCTGATGAAAAGTACACTCTGGTTTTGAATATAGCTTGTTAAAGTATAATATGTTTTATAAATTGTTTGTTTTATCTATTGTTATTTATAAGTAACTTTACTTTTATAGCCTTTTTAGAATTTTTTTTAACATTTCTAATGACTTTTGACGCAGTACCAATACTATCTTTACAAGCCAGTACTGCGATATTTATTTTTAGTGTGCTATGTTATTCAGATATGTTTGAATAAACTGAGGCCGCAGGTCTAAACACGTTTGTTTTAGTTCAGTTAATTAATTTTAGTTCCCAAAGTGCGATGTCATTACACAAGCAACATAATAACATTCAAACTGACGTTATCAAAGTTTAAATGAGAGGTGTAAATATTTATAATTGCTTTATTAATGTTCATAATTCGGTGTATCTTCCATTGGGACCGCATAAACCTAACATGAACAAAAGCCATATAGAAACGATATAACATGAATAGCTAAACTTAAAAATTATATTATTTGATAGTTTAAATTAGCGGTGATATCATTAATAAGAATATATGAAGGCTGTTATAAATAGAGTTTCCTATTTACTATTTTAATAAGTTAATACTTTTTATTAAAAATGTAAACGAAAAATGTATTGATAATTTAATTAACGCTACTATCTGATAGTAAGAAAGGATTAGAGCTTAGAACAACCTAGTCTTGACTTGACATGATAAACATATCCTATGCATCTTTTTTGACACTAACAAAAACGGTCCTTCGTCCCCAAAGTAAGTAACTTAATACTTGTGTCATGGGTGACGGACAACAATACTACATATATAATTCTAAATATATACTTATATACAAATGTACACCCAGGTTCGAAGAACCAACAAATTATTTATAGAAACTGTTGACCGTCGGCGGGAATCGAACCCGCGACCCGCGGAGCAGAAGGCAGGGTGGCTTGGCTTGGGTTGGCCCACTGCGCCAACGCGTCAGACAATGCATTGTTTAGGGGAATACAGGTTGTCTCACAATTTTTTTTTATTCACCGTAAAGAGATATTGGTTAATTGTACGTATTAAAAGGGCTGGAATCCTTGTCACAATTTTTTTTGCGACTTTTTAAATGATGTTTTCACCATTTTAGCGCATGATAAATAAGAATAAGTATAAACACATAAAACGCATAAGTTCTCTATAGAAGAGATATCAATTTTGCGAACATAAACTCGTTTACGAAAAATTGAGTAAATATAAATTAATTGGGCAGCTAAAAGTGAGAGATAATTAATCTTAACTGTTAATTGAAATTCCAAGTAATCAAATGAAGTATTGAAACGGAACAAAAATACTAAGTGGACAGTTTAAATACGAAAAAAAATCATATGCTGGACTTTAGGTTCGTGTGAGTACAAAAGTTGCATTTTGCAAGACTTTCTGATTCAACTATCTAATTTTTTAAATGTTGCTTCGATTATTTAATTACGAACTGTGTTGTCATTAACAAAATAAAAATAAAAATAAATATTTCATTACGCTTACCTATTACAATAAAACGTAGACCTGTAACCTAATTAAAAAATATATATATATATTATCTATAAAATATGTATTTATATTCACGTAATTATTCCTACTTAAATCAAAGGAGGTGTATGTGATGAGGTTAATACCTAAGTTAAGTAATGCTATCTTAAGCGACGGAATATACGTAATAAGATTAGGAGAGCTAATTACCATTTATCGTGCATTAAACGATAGTCTCAAAGGCAATAAAGACGTCGAGATATTATGTTATGTTTGAAATATAATTATTATAATTCATAGAACTTAAGCTTACGGCGGAATTCTGTACGTCACACGTCGCTGTTTTAAAGTAGTAAAGTAGCGGCCCGTTACAATCCCACTGCTGGGAATAGGCCTCCTCTCTCCGTTTCTGGAGAGAAGGGTTGGAGCTAAGACCTACCACGTTACTCCAATGCGGATTTGTAGGTTACACATATCTCCAGAATTCTCTAGAGATATGCTGGTTTCCTCACGATGTTTTCCTTCACCGAAAAGCGTGTGATAAATTGCAATTATCAATTAGACACATGAGTTTTAATAGAAAAAAAAACCAAAAGGTAGTAGTGGGCTAGTATCCCACAGGTGGACAAGGACCCTCTCCTTAGCAAAGAAGCATTGGATTTACCACGCTGCTCATTGGAGCAGCGTGGTAAAGGAAAGGAGTTTCATTGGAAACAGAGCCAGTAATGCTTTGGGAATATCATTACGATGTTTTCACTGACGACCGACACACACTAAACGACGCTGTGTGTGTAACATGTGTGTCTGCCTTTTTGAATATTATGTGCTCGTTGGAGTCATATGAGACATTTATTTTTGGTGGGTAGAGCGGGTTGTAAGTGAAAACCCCTTTTTTTAAGTTAATTAGAGTTTATCTAAGCTCTGTCGAAATGTGACATTGAGAACTGAGCTAATAAGAGAACTAGAAAGCTAGACGCAGAGCTTGGGGTGCTCTAGGTGTCTACGGAGTTAAAACTTCCACATCAACTACAGTTAATAAGTGGCAGTTTGCAAGAAACAGCTATACAGATTTGGAGCGTGAGCAGTAAATTTGGGAACGTGCTTAACGCGACGCTCGCATAGGTCATTATTGGTCTTATGCTGATTTTTTAGTGTCATGTTCGGAATGACATCTACTCCTCTGGCATATTGTTACATCTTGCATTTTCTTGCATATCATTGCATTGGATAAAGTTGTCTCATAACATATGTGCACTCCATTAAAAAATTATAATTTTCACCAGCAGAACATCCTTACATAAGTTAAATCTTTCCTTTTATTAGTTTTAATAATGAAAACTCATATACGGTTATTCTATATAAAATAAAATAGTATACTCGTATGAACATCGTAACAGCTACTTGACCTTAAATACACTGTATTAAATTTCTTAGTAATCAGAAACTCGCGTATTGATTACCTAAAACTTTCCAAACACGTAAGCGTCTATGTATTATTTTTATTAGTATTATTATATTCAAAGCTAAATGAGTCATCAAACAAAAAATAACGATTTTTAAACGAAACCGTAAACAATTCGCAAGTGCCATGACAAGCATTTATATTGTAGATGAACTTATATAAGACATTTTTACAAAAATATTTCTTTTTACTTACAATGAAGGATTTGGTTAAATGAGTATTTAAATTCTATTGGGTAAAAATTATGTGAAACACTGGCTTGAGAGTCCGTGTAAAATGGACGTATTATTTTTTTTATTACAATCTTCAATCAAACGTTAAATTTTCTAGACTGGTTTAAACACGATCCGCGGTTATCCAGTACTGCGTGGGAAGTCCCTCATGAATCATATTTATTAATGACATCCAATAATATCGCTGTATTTTATTACACCTGTTTTCTTGATATCCTCATACTATAAGTATGAGGATGTTCTTTTACTTAATGGATGGATGGGGACTGGACGGCCCTTCATTTAAAACAAACGCGTAGAATCGGATAGATCTTCGGTGTAGATAATATTTAGAATATTAGACCAGATCATCAGTTTTGTCACCATTAGTTTTGTTAAACTAAAATAAACAAGTGTTAATTTCACAATCTAAGATTTTCTTAGTGTTACCACAAATTATTAATAGGTTAATACGGGTATAAGAAAGTAAGCTAAGTATCGAGACATTTAATTTTCTCGTTACCATATTCAATAGTATGACATTGCAAGTTTAGTACAGTAATAACTATTGCCTCACTAGACGCGTAGGAAAAATGTGTTCTATTTCCTGTTGGACACATTGTAATTTAATGTAGATAACTATAATTTTCAACAAAGCTCATCCACCTCTGTTTTAACCAGTGTCTCTAATACTTATTTAGACATGTACCACTAGAATCAAGTGGCGCAATTGACTACTAATAGAAATAGCCCAATCCTACTAATATTATAAATGCGAAAGTTTGTGAGTATGGATGGATGTTTCTTACTCTTTCACAATAAAACTGTTGGACGGATTTGGAAGAAACTTTACAGTTATATAAGTTATACATCAGAATAACATATAGGCTACAATTTGTACTTATTTTATGTAATATAACATATCAAAACTTAATTTGGCTGCGAACAAAAGCTAGTATATCATAATGGTAACGTGAAAAAGATTTTATTAGTAGAGATTGTATTTTGCAAAATTTGGCAAAATTATGCAAATATAAAAATCTCTTACCATACCGGGAACGTACGTGTTGTATTGAAACTGATAAGGGATTTTATATTCACTCTTAGCTTGTTCTGGATAATAGTCATCTAAGACTGAGCTGCAGCCACATTGACTTCAGGCGCATTAATATAGTGGTTTAGTTATTTAATGCGTTAACTATTAATGTCTGATGAGTTTTCATTTCTTTCTTACAGGTGGTGAATCTGACCACATCTACCACCTGCATGGGTACAGTTTTTACGTTGTTGGTATCCGGCAGTTCAACAAAAGTATAGATAAGGAAACATTGATAAAGATGAACGATGAAGGCACTTTATTTCCATCGAAAAACCTTGATGACCCAGTTATTAAAGACACGATAGTAATACCGAGGTTCGGAGCAGTAGCTTTACGATTCAAAGCCGATAATCCAGGATATTGGATCATGAGAGATGAAAAATCAGCTCACTGGACGCGAGGATTGGATTTTGTGTTGAAAGTTGGAGAACAAAGGGACTTCGTACAAGCGCCCGTAGATTTTCCTAAATGTGGTTCCTATGTAGGGCCTGAGTATTTCTTAATATGAGTTTTCGACTATAATAAAGTTACCAGAACTGTTACGCTCAGTTTATTTATTGTTATGTGATATGATTATGTGATGGCTTCGACCGTAACTTACTTTAGATAAGACATCTGAAACTATGTATATATTTAGTACAATATTAATGGCGGTTTTATTGTGTATTATTGTTTCATGAATTTCCTTTATGAATATTCAATTATATATGAATATATCCAAAAGTTTCATGTAAAAAACATTACGTCGGATGATTTTTGAGTCAATACATAATTAACGATCATAATTAGCAATTATAATGTCATAATTTAATTAAAGCGAGCCATATTAGTATGAGATTTCATATTTGCTCGTAGATATGTAAAATATAAAGAAGCATTAGATTGTTCTTCGTTGTTTGACGATCCAGGTTTCATGAAGACTTTGGAAGAACATTAATAGCATACAATGTATTCAAGCAAAGTATGTTTGTGCATGCAATATGTGGAAGAGTAGATAGTGCAAATTGCGGCCAGCGGCGGCATGTAAATTAGGACCCTAAGGAGCACTAACCGCGTTTACTGCGCCGTTTCGTCAAATGCAATGGTATTTTGTTAAAATTCTATTTGTTCCTATCTAAGCGTAAAAAATGGTTTAAATAAGATTTGCTAAACAATTATTAATTGAAAATTATTTTGCTATTATCGGCGATTAAGTAACCGAAGCGTCATCAAGATATAGACTCCACGACAAATCGCAAAGCGTGGATTGACGTGGAGTCTATCACCTGATGATGCTTCGGTTGCGGGGCGAAACGATTGCTGAGTTTGTGATAGCGAACGTGTGTAGTTAGTTAGTTTGTGCATGTGTTTTTAAGAATCCTGCATGTATCGGGTATGAAAAAACGAATAGTCCACTATACATTTAGCATTATATATATATTCTATTTACTTTATCGCGGATTGCAAAATAATTTGTAGTATGGATGGAGATCCATAATACAAATTATTTTGCAATCCAACTAATTTATATATTACAATGACAAATTGTAATATATAAATTAATTGGATTGCAATTTATAGAATTAGTCGTTACTTTGCGGAGGCAAAGTAACAACTAATTCTATAAATTAATTGTCTATTCATTTATTCATTATGAAAAAAAATTCAAGAAATATAGCGGAACATTAGAAACATATAAAAACTTGATTTTCGTCTACAATCTACAGGTACATCTTAATCTGAATGTAGAACCGAAGAACGCAGATAGTATCTGATAAAAATTAAAATGTGCGAAGAAGTTATAGTATGAACGTTCTTCAATTGTTTTAGAGATACGCGTAAGCCGTTTTAATAATATTCACATGGAATAATATCCTTGAAGGTTATTATTTAATTTGAGTATTATATACAATAAGCTGTAAGTAATATAATGTAAACGTATTTTCCGCATTGCACTTCTTCGTTCAGCTACCAACTTACATATATCGTAGTCTTTGAGACGAAGTATGTCATGAGTTTATTAATTGTGACTGGATTTTGGTCGAGTAGTCTTTCAATTTGATTTGTTACTTTGAAAATCTCTTGAGTATTACTTCCTTTACTATTAATCTACTCAAAACATTATCAACATTACTAAGACCTAAATGCACGCCGTCTTACCGAGGCGACTAAGGTAAGTGCCTAAATGCCACAGTCTAAGTATTAATTTTTGTAACTCTAAGACCACGTTCAAAGGAACTGTGTGAATTCATTACGTTAATATTAAAATATTTGCCCCATTGTCTAAGAATTGCTATTTGCGCATTTATATTTCTGGTATAAGGAAAAAACAACCAGTACCCACAAATATAATCCCAATTTTTCCGGTTCCGTGAATATAATATATGTTATATAATCCTTCCAACGGTCGGTTCTTAGACTGCCTACTCGAATTGTGAAATAAAATACAAAAGACAAGACTATCAATCATTGGTGAAAGCGTTCATAGCGGTACCGTTTTTTCAAACTTACTTTAGTATATACCGTAGGTTAATAAATAAGTTTAAAGTATATGTCAAACCATGACTTATTACCTACCATTCGCGAAACTGCACATTATAACATGACGAAAGAATGAAAGTGGGCAATTAATTCTAGTTCGGAATTTAGAGCGCCGGTCGTAAATATTTAAATTAGAACGATTTTGGAAATTTCTCTTTATTTCTCTCTACCAGCTATGGACGCCTTGTGCCACTTGGATCTAGGGGTTTCCCGTAAACGTTTTGAGTTGGTCTGTTCACTTAATTTGTAATGTCCATTCATTTTTTTCAGAGGACAGAGGACCTAGCAGTGCGATAGTCACTAAGCAGTAACTTCTTTGCCTCGTATTTTTTTTTGACAAGTAACTGACAAGTACTTTCCTCCTTCTTCCTCAAAAAGTAGTGCAATCATCTAAAAAAAATTTTTGTCTTGGTTGCTTGCAAAATGGTGTTATTTTCTCATTAAAAAATTGCCGTTGTCGATATAAAATTACAAAATAAACAGTAGAAATGTCCTTATATTATTTATATATGAAACCAATTTTTGTCAACGCTATACATTGCTACTATATTATATAATACTATATTATAAATATATGAAATTAACTTAGTGAAAGTGAACGTTGTAGTGTGTGTTGTACATTTGTGCTATAGATACGAGTATTTGTAGGTATAAAAATGAAATAAATTAAAATAATTAATCATAAAGTTTTCGAAGATTATTTTAAACAAAATTTCGATACCAACTTTTTTTTTTCGCGCAGATATATTTCATGTTTATCTAATTCCACATATGTATGTGGATGGATTTGTATGTACAAATCCATGTAAATGAATTTATAGCAAGAGAAAGTTAACCATTTATCCACATAACATTAGTATAAATATTTATTTAATCAATTTAATTTAAAATACCACTGAGTGGATTTTTTTGTCATCACTACCAGACTACTTCTCAGAATTGTGCCTCTCAAGACCGGTACTTAAGGAGACGGCTAATGTGCATATCACAAGCTGTCAAAACAAAAACATGTTTAGATCAATACAAATTAACAACTTTATTATTGGCTCATTTCATATGCTTATTGATTTAGAAAAAACGCAAAATAATTATGTAAAGAGTAAGAAATAAAAGTCGATAATTAAATATGTTAAGTGGTGGTTATGTGATCACTGAATGTAATATATAATTCATAGATACTAGGTTAAATGAGTTTTCCGCGAGTTTTCTAGACAACTAATTCATGTGAGTCTCGTTTCATAAATCGGTAGGAGGTTTATAGCGTTGCACGCCAATAAATCGGAAACAAAAGGATGGGCTTTTGACTAGTTTACAAACTTGCTGATGATAGGAACCCTGTCATTTTGTAAAATATGCCATTTTATATCCCCTTATCTACGATAGTCTGTGCTGTCACTAAAGGCTGTAGAGCACTGACAGATATTATCTTTACTATTTTTCCAATTCATCAACAGCGTTACAAAGGAATTATATGGAATCTTAAGTAGACATTTCAGACTCTACGAGTAGTAAAGTTCCTTATAGCAAAGGCGTACCATAAAATGGTTTAACGTTTCGATTTAATTCCGTTTAGAAAGCGTAATAGCTTTTGACTTCTCTTGGATTATACACTGTTACACTGACCGTGAAGTTATGATTACTTATTTGAAAACACATAATCTTAGTTTAGTTTTCTCTTCGCCATTGTCTTGGTTTGTAATCTGTATGATATTTAGTATATTTGCCTGATTCTGGTTTTTAAAGCCAACTACTATAGGACCTGCCTAAGGTAAACATAAGTGATACTACTCTTTTTCCATTATAATATGCATCGCATTTTCTCAAAATATCTCATCAAGACGTTCCTAAATTATTTGGTGGAACGGATAACCGAATATTCTCTCTGATGTCCGCACAATGTTCAAATGCGTAAATGTACAATGTGCAACCTTTTAGCCACGCAATCAGAATATTCGATGTCGTAACTAGGTCATACAGCTATCAATAAGTTTTTATTATATAACGCAATAAATTTAGGCTTACGTGATATTGAAGTGATGTTCTAATACAAACCGTTACTCGCTTGGTATAGTATAATATTTGATAGGTATGTGCTGTTTTTAAACGATGAACACTTTCTGTTCGACGTGGATATACACATGAAACGATTTTGTGCCGCTTGGACCCAGAAGATTCCAGCGATATTAAGACCTCTCAGGGTAGTTATATAAGGTAAACTTACCAGGAAGATTACAGATCTTTTACTGTTTGGAAGCTGAACCATGCTGCGTTCTATTACAGCTCTTGAAGATGTTTTTTGATTTGCATCCACTGTTAGCAGTAATCGAATATTTTGTATAAAAATATTTGCTATTTTGTGTTTGTTTTTTAACTAATGAAGTGATATGATAACTAATTTCAAAGGCGATAAATTAAACGAAATGATTCGCAAAGCATAATATCAGCAGCAAATAGGCTTAGGTTTGAATTATTATTCTACAGTATCAGCAAATATGATCTAGATTTGAAAAGGTATTTACGTGGCTAATCGTACATAACGCCTCTCCTTAGATCTAGGTTTGAGACAATTTGTTAGATAATATTATAGTCTAGATTCTCTAAAAGCCGTTTTGCTTATTAGGTAAGAAATCGATAGGCGACTGCTACAAAGACGTCGAAAGTTACCTGAACAATTAAAAACTGACATTTTCAATTTAAATAATGTCGAGTATCAAATTATTTTAAAGTAATTGACTGTTTTAAACGCAATTAATTGTAAAAAAACATTGGGAATAATTGACATTTTATTTTTATAACTTGAAATATCATCTTGAGGAAATCTGCATATCCCCAGACAATACTTAGCATATGAACTACATTAGAAATGCAGAATGGGTCTCAATGTGAGTTCAAATTTAAATTCAAATTCAAAATATTCTTTATACAAGTAAACTTGTAAGCAAGTGCTTTTGAATCGTCAACTTTACTGTTACGTCCAATGTTTCTATATTATAGTACCTAACATCAATAATCGAATTCTTGCAATTACAATATTAATACCCAACACTGTTGGTGCTTTTAACGTTGTTAAGTTATTACTAGAAAATTGCTAATGAAAAATGGAAATCACCATTGAAAAATATGTATGTATATAACATTTCTACGTATGTGATTTTATCAGTTATGAAAAAAATATTAATGAATCACAGGTAAGTGATTATAGTTAGTGTGAAATCGAAAAAAACGACACGTTTTACTTAGAGGGATATATTTCTACATTTTTTGGGAAGGCTCAAAAAAAAAGCGATAATGATCAATGGATCATTCAAAAAAAGAAAGTATGAAAATATTTTTCTATCTAGCATAAAATTGAACATGTAAGGAAAAAAAACTATCTACAATAAATATTAACTATATTATCTTATTAAATGCCATGAATAACAGCAATGGGTCAAGGTAATGAAGTAATCTTATCAACAGGTACAAGTCGACTAAACCTACTAGTCTATAGGATACAATATTATCACACCCAAAGGTCCTTTACCCAAAGATTTATTCCCCCTCCGAGTAAAGGCCGAAATAATTTACACCAACCTTAAATGAAATAGATAATAAGATTATTTAAAAACTTTTTTGACAATCAAAGTTTGTTTTTTTACTACTGATAACTTATAAGCCCAGCGAATCAGGCTGGGTATGCTAGCATATTACCTAACAACGTATATATATATACGATTCCAGCTACCACAATATACCCGTTGACGTGACGTAACTTATAAAATTTGTCTGTAGATATGAATATATTATACTCAAAGGAAAATGTATTAAGGCTAGTAGCAAAAATAATTATAAACAATAATTACTGCTACATTTATGTTAGGTAATGTTCATAATATCTATGAATTGCAGAATATATATGTGCAGTTAAGCCATAGGAAGGTAGGTACCCACAAATGCTCATTCACTCAGTCACTTTCGTATTTACATAATTAATATAAATTCCGTAAGATGGCACTTACATTGCTGAAACGGAACTCGTCTTAAAATGGCCCTGGTTGGCTTTCACTTTATAAATGGCACTTGATCACTACGTTTTTGAGACCTGTTCACATTTCCGTATCATACTTATCAACGTCAACGTTTTTATTTTTCGGCTAGTTTTTGCATTGAATTGTATATCGAACTTTTTGTTGCCAAAATTTTTGATCTCTGGGGCATGTGAAAATAGTGTCATTCCATTATGTGTAATAAAACTAAATAATTAGAAACAATATCAAGCTTACCAACATTTAAGACCTAACATTCGTCCATCCAGACAACGTGTATGTTCTCATACACGTATCTAGAGGTGTAAGAGTAACGACAAAAAGCGTACCCGTATGTGTTCGTTACTACAACAAGTAGCACTCGTTTTTTTTTTTTTCGAACTGACTGTATGCTGTTAGCCCTAATGGCTTTTACAGCGTCACCGGGCGGGACGGGCGAGCGCAGAAGCATCGCCGAGGTTGCGAAATGCAGGGAGTAGAGCGCAGAAGCTCTACTTAAGTCGGGGAACGTCGTCCTAAGGGTGCCTCCTGTGAGGCCGGACCACGGCTTAGGGCGACGTGTAGTGGAGGGTTGATGGTATGACTTAGATTAGTCATTGTGGCGTCGGAAGGGTGGCAAGAAGCCACGACCGACCGACGTCAGAAAACTGGGACCTCGTCTTCGCCGGCGAAGACGCTGTGTGTGTGTATTACGTGTATCTGTGTTGGCGATCGTTATTTGATCGTCGGGGTCATACAAGACGCTTTTTGGACGCCTATATTTTCGATGGTCGGACCTAACTGGGATGTAGGTAGAAGCAACTGAAATAAGGGGGTTCGAGTGTACCTTAGATATCTCGAAGTAAGATTTCGAAAAACGTTTAAAGAGGTGAGTAATGGTAGGGAGATCGAGGTCTCTATGGAGGTCAACGTTCCGCATGAACCACGGACACCCAGTGGCTGTCCGCATAAATCGGTTCTGAAGTCTTTAGAGCCTGAGCAATCTGACCTTTGAAACATGCGCGAACGCAACGCTCGCATAGGACATTATTGGTCTTATGCAAGTTTTGTAGAGTGTCACTTTGTTGCGGAGTAGCACTCGTTACTATCGTATCGGTACTTTATTCGTTACTTTTGATACGTCTCGGGTCGTATTCCCGAACGGTATGATATCGGCGCGACGTACTCACTTGCATACCTAACTGCGTAAGGCGAATTTTTTCATTTTTTTTACAAAATCTTAATTTAATAAAAAAAAGTTCGAATTTTAGAATAATTAAAAGCACAAGTAAATTGTAGGCGGAATCTACTGGATTTTGCAAAGGATTTATTATTTTAAATGTGAGAATAAAATAGATATTGTTTCGCTTAGAATGAAATTTAACATATTTAAAATATGATAAAAGAAATATTTTAAAGGAGATTTTAAATAATTTAAAAATATTTATTTCGAGGTGCTTAATAAACAATAAAAAAAACATCGTTCTACGTTAATTTATATGACCTTTCATTTAAATTCACCGACAGCACACATTCAAGCCGCAGATTAAGTACCGTATTATGTAGTTACTAATACGTACCGATACGAAAGATGCGAGTAACGAGTAACGAATAACATTCGTGAGTAACGATTCGGTACTCGGTACTAGATGGCGCACCCGTTACTCAGTACCGAATTATACGGTTTGCTTACGGCTTTACACGTATCAAGTGAACACTTACCTACCTAACATATGCATATTGCTTATACTAACAGCAAAGGGCAGCAAATATCTGAAAGGTTCACACTATTTTTTGTCAGTAAGAGCCTCCTTTTTTTACAGTCCTGCGGCCTCTCCTCGGCGAGAAGGATGGTGTTGATTCTATTGCGTTCACCTCATCATCGCTCTCATATTCCAGAAATTCTTTAACATATGAAGATTTCAACATGATATATTCCTTAATTGTAAGGTATATAACGCAGTTGCAAATATCAATTAAAGACATAAATCCTTATAGAAGCTATCGCCTAGATTTGAAACAACTGCATCATAAAGCGTATGATGAGCCATAAAATATGTCTATTAAAGATAATTTCTTATGGAAGTTCTTTTCTACGTTTTGACCCATGTTAAGGTTTACTTCCTATCACTGTTATTGCATTCAACTGGTATTTGATACAATAATGAACCAAGTAATCGCCAGGAATACGGAATAGAAATAACACGTTTGTATAATTAAAGTTATAACAAAAAAATATAAGTGCGTAGCTTTTTACCTAATGGTTGGGCATCCATTAGGTAAAGAGACGACCTAAAAATATCTCAATAATCCGCAGCATCCAAGCGGTATAAGAACCTGTAGCGTGGATATCTGTTTAAGAGAACTATGTAAAACCATCTGTTCAATAAGGTCTTTTATAACATACCGCGCAAGTGCAAATATTTCTCACCCAAATAATACAATATATTTTGGATAGATTTTTTAACATTTTCCATTCAAGATTTAGGTCACATTCTGAATAGGAGTAATTTATCACAGTTTGAAATATCACTTGAAGTCACGCGATTCACCATAAGAGCGTGACTACACCCTGACTACGACCCTTCATACTTTTAAGTGCCAATGAATTTAAATTTATATTTACACGAATAACATTAACATAAACCATTAAAGCTTATTCATTTTAGCACTGAATTAAATCTTAAACTTATATTTTTAAATATTTTTTTCTCTTTTAATGTAATTTTTTTTTTAATTCTTAAGAGAATAACTGAAGCATATAAATATTACAACTAGTGTTAGATGTCTGTTCTTAATTATTAAGTTGATGACAGCAAAAACTTATATCCTGAAATGCAAAGTCAAATTCGTAACAATCTCTATTTAAACATATTTAGAAGCACTTTGAATTGCAAAATGTATTAAAGCAACTTCTGGTGCGGAAAGTTGTTCTTACCAAAAAGAACCAATACAAAACGAGGCAGTCACTTTCATTAAAATTATTTAAAAAGTTTAAAATATTATTTACTCAGTGCGTAGCTGGTTGTGATATATTTACATAATCGTTAATATTATCTATTTCTATGATTAAAAGAAGCAGTTAAGAAGCGTTACGTTGCTTGAAATATGTTTGCACAAATTCTTTTGCTGGAGGGCGTTCAAACTAGATACTAGAAACTAGCGTTGCTAAAAATGAACCTGTTTTCTAGATCAGCGACAGTAGAACAGTTTTCCATTTTATTTAAACCAGTCTAGTTTATTTAGTTCATCCTAGAACTTGAAAAGAAAAAATATTCTTACAAAACTAGTTTCGGACCGAGACTTAGAACTTTTTGCATACAGCTTATTTATAAGCGGCATCAACAAGACGTTGCGATTTAATGGACTGTACTTATGAATCTTTATCGTGAGAGTGCACCCAAAACTCTACTTACTACTATATCCTATATAGTGTATTATCTATGATTAGGCCATTGCGCTACACAGCCATAGAGTTATTATACAAGAGTAGGGGATTTATAGAAGCAGGCGTTACTTTGCGGAATTCCATATTACAAGCAATATAACAGAACGAACTACTTTGCTATAATCCGCACGGGTTAAGTGAATGCATGCAAAGCCAATGTGTATGAAGTAGGCAAAATCTACGCACCTTATACATGCAGGACCAGCCACCACATGCACCCCAAGGCGCAATTCACCAGCAACAACGAACACAAAAGCAGCACACACACCCACCACCACAATCTCGACGATCGTTTCGCCCCGAAACCGAAGCATCATCAGGAGGATAGGCTATCCTATGAAGCCTGTGGTGGTGGGTGTGTGTGCTGCTTTTGTGTTCGTTGTTGCTGGTGAATTGCGCCTTGGGGTGCATGTGGTGGCTGGTCCTGCATGTTTAAGGTGCGTAGATTTTGCCTACTTCATACACATTGGCTTTGCATGCATTCACTTAACCCGTGCGGATTATAGCAAAGTAGTTAGTTCTGGTATATTGCTTGTAAGAGTAGGGGAGTCGAAGACAGATAATACAGAGATACAGTTTCATTTACTTTCTCTTTATTTATGTTCATTGTAATAGGGTACATTTTAGACTGGCCACTCTACTCTAGTATAATAACTCTATACACACAGCTCGTATTCAGATGTTGATAGGTCTAAGAGCGAGAAGTTAATCGCAATACCCAAAACAAGCGATTTTGACGTGTTTAAATAGAATGAACTATGTCTAGCGGAAATCCATTAGTCGAATGACCGACGACCTAAAAGCATATATTAGAAATCTTGACGGAACAATATGTGAACTACAATTTATTTTAGCAAGAAAAATTATAATATTCGTTAGGAATATTTAATTTAGACATAATATTTATCGAAATTAGTTTCTTATATTAAAGTTGTTTGCATTGAAATAACCTAAGTCTCAGAAGTGATAATAGCGTGTAAATTATAAGATATAGCATTAAATTATTTGCAATGGTTTTTTTCATTTCTTTGATCTAAGATCCCATTGTTGATACTGTAAAATACTAATATTATAGATGTTAAAGTTTGAACGTTTCTTTGTCACTCTGATAAAACTCACACTACGAATTTCGATTACAGCAGTTTAAAAACACTGTTGAAAAGAGGCTGATACAGAAAGCCTACTTTACTGTTGAAGATTACTTAGATGATAAGGATATGTGGATATAGGTGCACTTTTACAAGACAGTAATAAATAAATGTAACTAGTTTAGATTTATATTTTAAAAAGAGCAACCGCCGAGTTTCTTGCTGGTTCTTCTCGGTAGGAACAGCTTTCCGAACCAGCAGTAAAATTGACGATTCAAAAGCACTTGTTTACAAGTTTACTTGAATAAAGAATATTTTGAATTTGAATTTGAATTTGATTAAATTTTATCATACAGATAGTTTATAGTCAGGAATAACAGGTAGCAGACAATATACTGTCAATACTTGCGCATTTGTAGCGCCTCCGGACGAAATAGGCGAGCGCAGAAGCTTCACAGAGGGCTACCCGAGAGTAGAGTACAGATGCTCTACTAGCGTCTAATGAAGAAGAAGCGTCTAACCACTACTTATAAGGAAGTATGGTGGAGCTTCTGTGATATGACTGTGACTAGCCATCGCACTGTTAGGTAATGGTGAGAGTTCACGTCAAAATATTTAGTCTAATCTATATCTTCCCACATTCTTTTGCAATAACTCCGTACACCAAAGGTTGTCTGTAAGAGATTGCTTACAGCAATATGATCGCCTTGGTCTTGCTATATAAGAGTAATTTTTGGTAATATTACTCGCTATTATAAGATAATTTTTGGTAAAAACTTGTACGTAACTTGCGAATTCGAGTTGGCACAGTGTGAAAGGTCTAGAGCCTTTTATTTCTTTATTCTACGTAAATTTTTTAGAAAAGAAAAAAATAGCATATTAAAAAGAAGGACTTATCCCTAATACGGATCTTTTAAGGTCAACCTTTGATTAACTGAAGGAAAAAGAGAAGAAGAGAAATATGGGTTATATAGAAAGACTAGCAATGCCACGCGGTTTCACTCGTGTCCATACCGATCTCGTGGTAGTGGAAAGTCTACGAAGTCGGACTATAGATTTGTTTTGTAGATTATTTAACTATAAAAAATGTGTAATTTATAGAATTAGGCGTTACTTTGCGGAGATCCATAATACAGAAGTAATAATAAAATTATTTTGCTATAATCCGCGATACGATACGATCGATGGTTTGATTATTGTCGGCAATTTTATCAACTTTTACAATGTTAAAAAGTAGTTATATTGGTATAACTATAATAGTTAGACATATGGTATCGCGGTCTTTTTTGTGGATATTGATACGTTCTATAATACTGAATAGAACATTTTTTTGTTCTATTCTCAATAGCTTCTGCAGCACACGCGATGATAGATATTTACGACTGAATTTTTCACAACTTATTACAATCTTATTAGTGAAGTGATGAAATCGGTCTAGTAGTTTTTGCGTGAAAACGTAACAAACATACATACATATATACATACATACAAACAAACAAACATACAAATCTTTCCTCTTTATAATATTAAGTATATAAGTATAGAAAAAAAAAATGCATTTTCGATAGATGTAGATTTAGAGACAGTAGACATGCTACTATATTACAAATTTACTTTTTTCTAACGAAAACTACCTGTATCTTGAACTTTTCACACGCCGGGATATCGAGTTAAGATATGCTACTTTGAAATGAAGTATCACATCCCAAAACAACCTTGTACGCAAATATCTGCGTGCAAAGCTTTCGATGGATGGAGAACATTGGATAAACGTGACTTGCAACCAAGATATAGTACGATTCCTAGCCCCGATATACTAATAAATTTTTAGTACGTACCCTTTCTATTGTTCATATTTACATGAATCCCCAGCGTAGAAGTTTTGTATTGGATACTTTCAATTCAAATAAGGGTGAAGGTTTTATCCACCGTTATACTACCTACACGACCTTGGCGATTGCAATTAGAGTTTAAAAAGTTTTTTTTTAATAATAATAATCTTTATTCCTATAATAAACAGTGATAACATGATATATTGAAACTTGGTTCCTAAACTAGATTCAACTGCATTTCAAGAGTCACTGCCCTCCTTAAATAATAAATCATTATCCTGTAGTTTTAGTTTAATTAGTAGTAAAGTTCTTGCTTACAAACTTTACTCAAGAATTACAAAAGCAAACAAAACTAACATCATCATCATCATCATCATTCTCCTGCCCTTATCCCACTCTCAGTGGGGTCGGCGCAACATGTTACAAACATGTTGTCATATGATTTGGCTACGTATTTTACGACCGGCCGCCTGCCTGACGTCAACTTACCTTAGTCGCCTTTTACGACACCTCGGCAAGAAACGAAGGTGTTCTATTCTATGCAGCCGGATACCACACGGCATTTACCCTAGTCGCCTCTTATGACACCTCGGTAAGAAAGGAGGGTGTTCTATTCTATGCAGCCGGATACCACACGGCACATACCTTAGTCGCCTCTTACGACACCTCGGTAAGAAATGAGGGTAGTCTATTCTATTCTGCCGGATACCACACGGCGGGTAAACAAAACTAACAATTGGGAAGCAATCTTTCGTAACATATGTATATTCTAAATAAAGTAGGTTAATCGGATATTTTCCAAATTCATGTAAAGAAATGGTCGCCCGACATTTTGTAGAACATCTTACAAAAACAACAAGTTATAGGTTTTTCTCGATTTAATAAGTCTGCAAATATCTATTCTTTTTTTAATTTTCATCTTCAAAATGAGGCCAATGCTGGATGCATGCAATGCATACCTATTTATTTATTTATTCAATGTACAGCCAACAATAGATACATTTTATTATTTATATAAATATTAAATTTAATTTAATATAAATCAATTATTTTGAACTCATTATAAATGTTGTTTTTAATCACAGGTTATCTCGTCATTTTTAAAAATAAATAAAAATACCGTACAATAATAATGTCAATAATAATGTCAATGTCAATAATAATGTCAATGCGAAATCATAAAATAATAAGTAACATATTATTATTTTACATTTCAGTCATAAAAATAACAATAATTTTATTAAATTTCAATGAATTTACTTTTTATAATTCTTATAACTTTTTTATAAGTAGAAACACAGAACTATAATATCATATTATATTTAAAAAAATTAGCAAAGTTTATACGGTAAATAAACAATATTTTTTAAGGAGTTAATTGAAATCTATACTTATAAAACAAAGTCTCAAAAATCTTTCCGTATGTGATCGATTTTTCAAAATATTCTAAACGGATTCTGGGTGCGGTTTTTACTAAATAATAGTGCAAATGTAGATGCAGATTTAGGTTAATAGTACATTACTTGTTTGTAAATTTATTGACACACTGATTTCAACGCGGATGTAGTCGCGGGCAAAGCTACTTTATTATACAAAGTAAACACGATAGTAATTAATTTCCTTTTAGTAACGAGAAATCATGTTCTGTTTTCTTCAGCGATACGGCACAAATCGAATTTGATTGACTTATGCTCATTAAACATGTATAATTTAGGTATGCTAACATTAATTAGAAAATTACACTCCGGTTTATACGTTCGCTCTGATATATATGAGTCGTATGGTAAGACCACGAGACTCTTTCGAAGAGGTCACGGGTTTGAACCCGGGCAGGCAACGAGTTTCGATCTGTTATATCTTAGTTTTTAGTTGATTTGCAATTTATCACACACTTTTCGTTGAAGGAAAACATCATGAGAAAATCTGCATACCTGTAAATAATTCTGGGGATATGTGTTATCCAACAATCCGCATTGGTGAGACGTGGTGGGTCTTAGCTCTAACCCTTCTCTCGAAAAAAATGAAACGCCTATGCCCAGCCTAGGAAAATTAGGGGCTGTTATTTTACTTTTTCTATTCGTAACATTATTCGGACAATATTGGCGAAACGGTCGCCGATATTGTCCCAATGAATGTGTGTTGTGCTAGTGTAGTGTGGTGGCGGTACCTTAAGTAATCACCGCCGCCCAAGACCTCTTGCAGAGCGAGTGGATTTCGTTACTTTAAAATGGTGGAATACACGCTTTTTGAAGGTACTTATGTCGTACCGATCCGGAAATCCTGTCATAGGGAGACGAATGAAATTATTTTTCCTTCTGTTTATCCATCCTGCCAGTATAAGTTATCAAAACCCATTGAGTTCCATTCTCTTGCGTTTCATAACATTGATTTTCTTAAAAAAAGTGAATTACTGCAAAATAATTCTATCATTACTATTATACTGCGGAATTCCGCAACGTAACTACTACATCTATAAATTACTATAAAGTCGTGTAACGTCGTTTTGGAAACATATTGTACAGCTAAGAATTAATAACTTTTAAGAACCTTGCAGCCCGCAATTCTTAACCACTAACTCCCATTACGCAGGATACTCCGTGTCCCACAAGTCAAGTACGTAATAATTTTAATCTTAGTTATCTTTAAAAGGACAATCACGATTAGGGTTGTCAACTTTTTTTACAGGAAATAAAGTATATATTTAGGTCTGAGCAAGATACTAAAAAGTAATTAAGAAAATTTTAGAGTAATTTATTGTTTCAAGGTCAAATACATATTTTTAAAGCTTCTCGCTTGGTAAATATACAGTATTTTAATACAAAAATATACGCTAAAAAAATTGTGTGAGTATCTAAGTCCAAGCATTTTAATACTGCAAACAGTATTTTGTATAAGTACTTTACTTATGTTCGATGTGTGAAAAACCATATAACACTGTTTTTAACAGTATAGTTGCCAACCCTGATCACGCTGCTATGTTCAATAGGAAGCGACACAGTTATCAAGTTTAAATTAACTTAATATAATTTGCATCGGGTCAAGTGCCTTACCTTACCATCTACTAAATAATGTATATTTCATAATTGTTAGTAGAAAGTTCCAGCAAAATTACAAACCGTACCATTTACGACTCTCACAGCCATCGTAACTCCTACATAATTAGAAAATGAGTGCCACTATCATAATTATTTGCTTTGAGATCGCAATACGCAAAACGGTATCACTTCATCGTTAATTTTTGTTTGTGACACGCCATTATAAGATACGTTTATTTTGAGCGAAAGTTTATTAATTATCTTGTGGGACCGTCTCAAAACGATTTTAAAGATTTACTTTAAAAACTCACTATAATCATTAATTAATTTATTTATTTATCATTTATTTATTGGGATCTTAAACAGCATTACACGATAAATCATCCAACATATATCCCATATAGTTTTAAATTAATTAAGAACACATAATTCTTAGTTACAAAGTCACAAATTATAAACCTAAAAATAAACACTAGAGAATAATGAAAACATAGAAAAAAAGGAGAAAACAACAACATTAAGGCTCAACTACTATAGCTATGAAATTAAAATTTTGGATCATTTTTTCATGAACGATGAAAGTCCATCGCAGCCAATATCCGGCGATAATGTGTCCTTTGTGCAGATATTGTATAAGCGCGAGATACGTGATATTGGGATATTCTGCGCAGTTTTGTTCAAGAAAACTTGGTCTTAAAGAACGGACATGGAATGCGAGGAGGTTTTCGAGGTATGTTAATACTAAATCTACTTTACAGTTGAGTAGCATCTATTTTTCCATTGAATATTTTATTTATAGAGAAATTTCATATCTAGTATAGATCTTCGGATAGCTAGTGACTTTATTTTTAAGTATTCAAGTCTGTGTTTGTACGACTAAATAATTGGATGGTTTAGATTTAAATATTAAATAAATTTATCGAATGTTATTCAAATACCTAACTTCAGCCCTTTCGTTAAACAAGAAATGAAACGGTATTATTAGCAAGCCAAAACCGCCAAATGGAACCATTAAATGATCTCTAAAAGGCGTTTTCCACGGTGAGGAGAAGCCCCCGGACTAAAGCGACCTTGGTGGTTACCGGCCGTTGGCATCAACCAGATATCGGTCGGGTCGACCGACTTCTACGCCGTCCATTTCGCCGACCACCAACCCGACTAAAGTCGGTTTATCCTGATCGTTTAGAAGGCATTAAACTCTAGAGTGGGCATAGTTTGGATACGGAGTTCGAAAGAGTTATGGATGATAAGAGATGTGGGAATTCGGATCCCAAACAGGAAGACTCCCGGGGCCCCAGCATCAATCGACACAATTTAAGTTTTGTTTTGCGAATATTGAGTTATATCGGTGACTAGTCCTTTTAATTAAACGTAAATAATTCATGGAGATACTCGTACTGTAGCGGTCTTTACAAAATAAACAAGCAAACGATTTAGAAAACTCCGCTCGGATAATTCATCGTCCTAGATGAAAAGGGTCAGAAATTGATAAACTGAAAGAACTATTGATAAGTACGTTGAATTTATATTTGTTATTAATAATTTATTAACAATTAATTAATTGATGGTTTGTATCGAAATTCTTGGCTGAACACATTAGGTCCTTACATATGAAATTGGCGTTTTCTATGGGAGGAACATAAAGTCGTTTTTCTTTAATGAAATATATTTAATTAATCGAAGTATGTACCATTGCTATGTATGCACTTTTGCCATCTCATAGGTAGTTCATTGATCCCCTTACTAAAAAAACCATTCGGGCGGGAATCAATAAAATCTTTGAAGGCGGTTTGGACTGCCCCATCGGAGTTGAATTTTTTTGCTTGCAAGTAGTTATCCAAATTGCGAAAAAAAAATGGTAATCTGTTGGAGCAAGGTCCGGAGAGTACGGTGGATGTCTAAGACATTCTAATTGAGGCTCCTCTGATTTGGTAGCCGTCTGTTGTGCAGTGTGTGGTCTAGCGTTGTCCTGAAGCAGCAGTGGCCTAGAGCGATTGACCAGCCTCGGTTGTTCAGCAGCTGGCTTTTCCAACATGGTTTGCAGTTGCTGACAATAGATATCTGCCGTAATCGTCTAGCCAGATTTAAGAAAGCTGTAGTGAACGACACCGGCACTAGTCCACCAAACACTTACAAGCAACTTTTTTTTAGTCAATTTTCGCTTAGGGCAGGATTTGGCTGGTTCGCCAGGGTTCAGCCATTGCGATGAGCGCTTCCGATTATCGTAGAAGATCCACTTTTTATCACAGGTAATTCTATTTAAAATTCCTTCATTATTGTGCCGGTTAAGTAACGTAACGCAGCAGTCGACGCGCGTTTGTCGGTTTGCTTCACTCAATTCATGAGGTACCCACCTTTCAAGCTTTTTCACCTTCCCAATTTGCTTCAAGTGGATTAGAATAGTTTTATCACTAACACTGGAGTCTGCATCTAACTCGGACGTGGTTTGCGATGGATCCGCTCCCACAATAGCCTTCAATTCTTCATTATCAACTTTGTTCTCCGGCCATCCACGAGGCTTGTTCTGCAGGTCGAAATTTCCAGAACGAAAACGTTGGAACCAAAAACGCACTGTGTTTTTTTTTACGACACCGTCACCATACACATCATTAATCCTTCGAGCCGTTTCTGCAGCACTGGTGCCACGGTGGAACTCATACTCGTAAATAACGCGATATTTCATGTTTTCCATTTTGTAAACAGAGTGACACAAAGAAAAAAACAAAAGAAGAAAAACAAATGAATTAGGGGGTTTGAAACACAAATGCATGAGTAAATAGCTGTATGAATTTGAATTTGGAATTCCTAACCATAAAGGTAATATTTGAGATCAAAGTGGCCAGTACGACAAAACGCCAATTTTATATGTAAGGACATAATATTATCGTCAAAGTAATTTTATTTACTGTTCTTAGACATCATGTAAAAATCATCTTTTAAAACAATAAATCATACGCTCTTTCTACAAATAGAATGATTTCATTACTCTAACGATGAATACATATTCATAAGATACTAAATTTTTTAAATAATGACGAAAAAAAGCGATATGGCTTTCTATATTAAATATTCATGACGTACCTACATCGCACGCACTTTATTAATTAAAAAGAATTAAGCAGATAAAAATATTTGGGAATCATATATTTATGTAACTGACGTTCTAAAGGAACGAATTTATAAAATAATTATAATAAGTTTATGATATTTTCTTTAGTCAAAGGAATAAGGAAAATCATAATTCTAAAAATAAATTTAGTTTAAAGAGATTCTTTACTTATACTTTAAACATTTTTACTAACTTTACTTTAATCTCTAACAAGAAAAAGATTAAATAAATCTATATCAGAAAATACGTTATTATTAATTTTGTTGGTAACATGAAGGAAACATGATGGTGTTACTGTACCGAATTACGATAATCTCGTAAAAGCCGAAAAAAGAAAAACTCTATAGAAATATATAGAATCTACTTATGATATTACAGCCATGTGGAATGTTGACGTAATTGTTTCTATTGTACTGCTGATCAACGGTCTCTTGGTGCAAACGGGAAACGTCTATAAGGGCTTTAGCGTAATTTTGGCAGAAACCATTGATTTGGGTTTATATTCCGCTTCCGGCGAATAAGAATCTATAATAATCTTACATATGTGAAAGTTGTCCGTTTATCTTTCTTTCTTTTTGTTTTTCTTAATTGAAATTTAATAAACATATAAGACAGGCAATACAATTGAAATTAACCTATATAACGTTAGGAAAAATTCTCATTTTTCCTTCAACATCCAAAAAAAAATTCATAATTTATATTTAAAACTAATGTTGTCGCGAATGTAATCACCGGTACATCTGGTTTTTATATTTTGAATGTTTTGTTATTAGCATCATTCTCCTGCCCTTATCCCACTCTAAGTGGGGTCGGCACAACATGTTACAATCATGTTGTCATATGATTTGACTACGTATTTTACGACCGGCCGCCTGCCTGACGTCATCTTACCTTAGTCGCCTTTTACGACACCTCGGTAAGAAAGAGGGTGGTCTATTCTATGCAGGATACCACACGGCTAGAATGTTTTATTAATAGCGATGAGAAATATTTTAAAATATATGAAATTAGTTTTTAAGAATTACAAAACAGTTGGGATAGTGACAGTCAGCCATCAGTTCTTCGGTATATGCCTGATGAACGACATAAATTGAGCTACAGAATAAGCATACACTTATTTATATCAATAACAAACACAATACATCCGACTCTGACATTGATTGAAATCGATATTCTTGTGCTTGCGTACAAATCTTAAACTTTATATCCTACTAATCCTACGAAGTTTTGTATGTTTGTCACTCTTTCACGAAAACTATTGGATGGATTTGAATGAAACCTTACAGTAATATAGGTTATAACATCGGAATGAAATATAGGCTACAAATTGTGATGATTTTAAGTAATTTTGGTCGTAATATATATCGATACATGTCAATTATGTTGAAAAAAAAATCTCCGCGCCAGCATATATCTACCTTTTAAGTGGAAGCCAATATAACCAATATTGTGAACCATAAATTTAACTAAATTAGATACTATTCTATAATGTACATTTTAGTATATTTATCAAACTCTTATCAAAATCAATAAATTTTTCACATTAAGTATTTCATGTAGATAAACTTTGTCCTTCACACTAAGTAATTTGGCCTCATAGTCATAAAGTTATCAAGATATGATTGGCTTGAATGAAGGGCCATAGAGCGCGCGCACGAAGATTCGCGAAGCGAAGCCGCGGGCATGAACTAGTTAATAATAACAACAAGTAAATGTATGAAAAATAAATATAGACATCCATACTAAGTATAAAAATACGAAGGTGTATAATATTCATCTTTTACGCCCCTACGGAGGATAGTTGAAGAACTGGTGAATGACATGGGTTACTTTTGTACTGTACTAAACTCAACGCAGACGAAATCGAAAGCAATAGCTAGTTGATTAATAAATCAGTACTAACTGGTATCTCGTTGCTGGAGACGTAAAATTTAATTTATTCACATTTAGATTAGAGCATTTTATTGTTGCTATAAAATAATAAAGTTATTTCATTGAATGATATGAAAGTTACAGCAATAAGACCGCCATTGTATAGTGTTAATTTAAATTTAACCTTTTGTTCGTCTGTTATTTTGTATAAAAAGTATTAAATAAACAAATAAAGTCTTGGATTTCAGCGCGCCGGTATGTGTTGGCTGGCTTTGGGCAATATATAGAAACGAAGTCGATATGAAGCAGCGTTTTAATGATAATTTAAAACTCTACTTACATCCGTGATAGAAAAGCAATTATCGTCGAACTGAATAAGACTAATGCGACCGTTATGCAGTGGTAATTTCAGGGTTCTGCAGATAATTAAAGGAAATATACGACATCTAACTAGACTCTACAAAATTACGTATTAATTTGTATATAATCGACCAATAATTAAGCGTGACATATTAAAAAGAAATGTTAGATGTTATCGCAAAATAAACTGTTAGGGAAGTTAAAAACCGAAAGTCATACAAAGTGACCGGGATTGTAGTAAAATATCTTAAGTACTGACCAAAATCATCAAATAAATACGTAAATTTTAGCCCGTTAAATATATCATTCTCCTACCCTTATTCCACTTTAAGAGGGGTCGTAATAACTTGTTTTCCGTTTCCATTTTCTCCTATCATTTACCAACTCTGGCGTTACTCCTTATATGTGGACGTCATACTTCACACAATTCAATTCAAATTCAAATTCAAATTCAAAATATTCTTTATTCAAGTAAACTTGTAAACAAGTGCTTTTGAATCGTCAACATCTACTGCTGGTTTGGAAAGCTGTTGCTACCGAGAAGAACCAGCAAGAAACTGCGGTCAATATATACATATATAGTTTTAACTATATATATATATATATATAGTTAAAACTATATATGCCAACATTATCGTAACACAATTTGTTGGTTCTTATATATATATATATAGTCCTTTTCTGCTACTTGTTTGATCATGCGAATTTTCTAAGTACTTGTTTGATCCCCTTAAATTTGCTGTTTTAATGGCTCCTGAGTTGTATTCACAATGACAAAAAGGATATATTTGGTTGGCATATCGTGTCACTGACTCATATTTTGTGATGTACTAGTAGACTCTGTATTTTTCTGTTAATATTTTTTATGTATTTTGTGGCTCCTGCTAACGGTTTTTGCTAAAGTCTTCGTTAAGCATTAGTTGATCTTAAAATCCAATACATTCTAGACACTTTTTGATCCATGTTTAATATATAGGAGTGAAATGCCTCACCTGTCAACGTCGGCCCCAGAGGTCATTACTACTATATAATTCTGTATCAAAAGGCATAAGTTGATCTAATATAAATTTTTATTTTTAACATCGTCCGGAGCATTCTGACATATATTTGAAATTCGAAACTACTTATTAGTAAGAAATATTTCCGGACTGCTTTTTTTTTGCATGAAATGAAACGAAATATGGTTTCAAACGGCGTTAAATTTTAAAATAATACTGTATTACATACTTAGTTATAGTTTGAATAATGAGAGACAACAAAATTATTTTTATTAATAATACTTAATAATTCATAATAATATAGACTGTCAAAATAAGTTACAAGTCACAATCATCTTCAACATCTTCTGAGCCATTCTAAGGCCCATATGTTTAGTTACTCTACTGAGGTCGTCGTGCATTATGTTAAGGTCCTTCAGGACTGCTATAACGACTATATCGTCGGCAAATCTAAGGTGAGTGATATACTCGCCGTTGATGTTGATGCCATATCCGTTCCAATCCAAAGCTTAAAGACATCATCCAATGCAACGGTAAACAGTTTCCGGGAGATGACATCTCTCTGTCTCATATCGCGCCGTCTTGGATACGGATAGACATTGTGGCATTTTCGTACAAATACTTCAGCACTTGGTCGCACCGATAGACGATTCGGCATCTCTGGAGCTATCTTAATACGGCCCATGTTTCCACCAAATCAAAGGCCTTCTCATAGTCCACAAACGCCAAGCAAAGTGGCTGGTTATACTACTCGGTCTTCTGTATAACCTCCCACAGCGTGAATATGTGGTACTATAGTACTTTAGCCGGCTTGTTCGGGAGGCTGGAAGTCGTCGAACCTACCAGCGAGAAGATTCGTTTTGACTCTGGAGAACAACTTATAAACATGATTCAGCAGAAAGATGGGTCTGTAATTCTTCAATAAGACGTCACTTTTCTTGAAGAAGAGAGCCACCACGTTCCTGTCTCATGCCTTCGGCATAATACCTTCATAAATAACGGAATTAAATCGCTGAAGGACTTGAGGTAGTTTTTCAGTTCTTCATCCACCTTCAGTAGTTAGGTTGTCATTTTTTCATCATCTGGAGCCTTGTTGTTCTTAAGTTGTTTGAGAGTAATACTAATCTCGTTAGGCTGACGTCCGGTGGTATATCTTCGGTATAGTGTAGAGTCAAATTGGGTCTTGGATCTTTTGCCAAATTGACAACAGTATGAAATGCCTATAGAACCTCTCAACCTCTCTTAAAATTTCAGGTCGAGACGAAATGATCTATCTATCTATCTAATTCCGGGACGCCTGCTGTAGCAGTGCGGGTGGTCAGCTCCTATGTCAGACTATTCCACCCATTTCCCCATGTTGTGACATGGGTATCACTGATGGCTCAGCAGTGTCACCTGCTTTAATCTACCAGTAGCTTTTGTAAACCTGATAATGTCCCTGAAGGGGATATCAGCCAAGTCCTTAACTGCAAGTTCATCCTCACCTAGTATCTCCCATCTTACCCGCGAGTACATAGGCCACTCGGCTATAAGGTGAAGACTCGTTTCTTCTACTCCACACTCTGAGCACGCTGAATCTTCCTTTATTCTCTTTATCGACAGGTGTTTGTTTAACAGGCAGTGCCCCGTAGTAATACGTGTTATAATTGACACATTTTCCCTACTCTGATATATTAGCTGCTTGGTCTTCTTTGTATCGAAAGATTTGAGGAATAGCTTCGACTGTCTGAGTGTTTCCTTTCTCCATCTTTTGTTAGCTTCTATTTCTATTATTTTACCTATAACACGCTTTATGATAGTGTTAGCAATTGGGAGATAGGGTTCAGGCCCTATAAAAGTCTGACTCGCTCCCTTTCTTGCTAATTCATCAGCTTTTTCATTACCTGCATGGCCGTAGTGCCCTGGGACCCATGCAATCGTTACTTCACCAGCTTCAGATAGTTCATTTAATGCTTGTTTGCATTCTTTAACTATGGCTGAAGTCGTTTCTATACGGTCGAGTGCTTTTAATGCCGCTTGACTGTCGCTTTATATAACTATATTACCTGCTGTTTGTGTTTCTTTCAATCTCCTGGCGCATTCCATGATAGCGTAGGTTTCTGCCTGGAAGACACTTGAGACGAAATGATAGCAATATCGGTCTTCAATCACGTCAACTGCCTTTGCCTAATCGACAGATGTCTTGCGAAAACTTTAGAGCCCCTGTTACGCTCTATAGTACCTCGAATGTATTCGGTGTTGAACTGTCGCTGGTCGCACTTTTGCCCTTAAGAAATCTGTCTATGGATACACTAATCTCATTTTATTCCTCTCATTCATGGGCATGAGAGTCTGTGTCAAGAATTTATTGGTTCTCTTACGACTTTTCTTATAAAGTTTGGACCATATGGACGGTTTCCACCAGCATGTTGTTTAAATCGTCCACAGACACAGCGCAGTCAGTTTGGCAATCAAAACGGTTCATCAGATCGAGTTGGAACTTTATGGGATTTTGGATATGAGCTCAAATGGGTCGGAGCG
Organism: Morpho deidamia; assembly: GCA_947086505.1. NCBI lineage: Eukaryota > Metazoa > Arthropoda > Insecta > Lepidoptera > Nymphalidae > Morpho > Morpho deidamia. The sequence continues at coordinate 5,861,658 of CAMTZC010000015.1, forward strand.
TAGACTTCACCAGTCTGGATCTTTCCATCTGTACGCATATATTCAATGTACCTCTAACCATACGGTGATCGCTCCCATTCCTTACGGTATTGATCGCAGATATATCATTAAATTTATAACGTCTGGTCGACATGATGAAGTCGATCTCATTTCTCGTGGAACCATCGGGACTTATCCAGGTCCATTTTCGATGCAGCTGTTTCTTGAAAAAAGAATTCATCATGTAGAGATCCTCTCTCTCCAAGAAATCCGCCAATATCTGGCACATGTGGTTCCGTAGCCCGTATCCAAATTGCCCTAATCTCATCTCTGTGCCGCTTCACTTGCCAAGCTTTGCGTTTAATTCCTCCATCGAAACAATGTAAAAGGTTTTCGAGGCATGCATCGTATGCATCATCGTCTTGATGTGCTGATGTCGATGCGTAAACCTGTATGACATTCAGATAATACCGTTTGGTAATTCTGAGTATAAGGAACGCGACTTCACATAATCCTATCACCACCTCAATTTGTTTACTGTTTTTCCAGCTCAAGTATATTTTCCATCTTCTCTTCCCTCAAAATTCGTGCGTCTCACGTTGCTACGTGGTTTTCGTGGCAGCGGATTTTTTGCCGGAAATTCTCGAAACCCCCTGCTACGCCGTTATTTTATCCGCTGCCAGAGCTGGGAACTAGGGGCTGTGGTTTATATTGTGATAACATCATGTGAAGAGTTTGCGAGTAATCACCACGCTCGGCATGCGGGTTGGCGATTGTAGTGCTGACGATATCGCACCGACAGTGCTGCTGTTCACTGTCGGTCTGGTATTTGGGTCAGCTGGACAGAAACAGTTATATGACCATTAATCGGTCGCCAGATCCTCGTTGGTTATCTGCAGGGTGCACCACGAGCAGGTGACGTTGACACTTGAAGAGACTGAATGGGACGAGCCTCCCTCTTACACCCTCGCCTGGAGCGCCTTAAAACAAGTAACTTAAAAATTAAAACTAGAAGTAGGCGCTACTTTGCGGAATTCCATAATACAAAAGTAATAATATACATTATTTTGGTATTTAACAAAATAATTTCTATGATTACCTTTTTTTACATGTACTTTATAAGATTTAAGAATTTCTTTTAGGCAGAAAGGAGGGATTTTTTAGGGATTTTTTTAAATATTAATTCAGCCTCTTATTCAAGATCACTTGTTCCTAAATGTTATAATTTAAATTAGAACCATCAGATCCTTCAACTACATTTCTTTGAAATCTGCATGCTTAATAATGTACTGCAAACTCAACCTTGAAATAGCCTTGAATGACGGGGTCAAAGTACGGAGTACGTTCGGTGACGATCTGCTCTGTGATTGGCGCGTTTGAATCGGATCAAATAACTACGGAGTGGATTTGTATAATTATTGAGTACTTACAGAGAAACAGTATTCATCATTTGTTGATCCGAAGCGGAGCCAACAAATGTGATGTAAAATTGTATTGGATCAACAAATCGGGCCTGGATCAACAAATCCGAACGGATCAACTTAGAACTGATTATACGTACCGCTTGATCAAACAACTCCTAGAAGGGATAACTATATATATATATATATATATATATATATATAAGAACCAACAAATTGTGTTACGATAATGTTGGCCCTCGGCGTGAATCAAACCTGTGACCCCGTAGCGGAAGGCAGAGTCTTTGCCACTTGAAACAACGAGCTATTCTGACGGTTCAGGTATTAAAATTTTAATTATAAATTCGCATTTGGATAACGTGGTGGGCATAACTTCCAATCCTAATTCCAAAGAGAGAGGTGACATTTGATTGACAGCGTGATCGTAATCGGTCATTACTTTTACCGTAGATTCTTTCAATTACCTCTGAAATTATAATCGGTAACAGCACATGACTCGATAATTAGCACTGAGTGTATCGCGTCCATTTTGTTTTATGTTCGGTTACTTAAGTGCATTATTTCGATTTTATCTGCTGGTAGATTATAATGTGTTGTTGAATTGAATCGTTTTAAAATGGCATATAATAATGCACCGAATCTATCACCTAACTTGATCTTTAGGCTATCATAATAATTATGTTGAAACTGTAGAGACTATAGACGATTTAAAGTAGAGTTAATCTCAGTATTCTATACTGAGAACAAAACTTAACTAAAAACTTAACAAACTTAAGTAAAAAAAAGTGAATAACGTTTCTTCATTAATGTAAAGTGTATGTTTCACCCGATTGTGTTATTGAATTTTGGACAGGCGCGGGCCTAGACGAAAAAAACATTAAAACCCGCATATCTGCCTTAAGAAAAACGGCACAATGATTTTCTTCTATAAGTTTCTAAGTAGATTGATTGATTGATTGATAGATTTGATTAGCATGGGTATTGATGAAGTATGGTACAAAGTAAACAGTGTGATAAAAACATTTTTTTTATATCACTAAAACTGCCGATTTTTCATATATAAGTACATATCATCATCATCATCATCCTCCTGCCCTTATCCCCACTCTAAGTGGGATCGGCATAACATGTTACAAACGTTGTGACACGATTTGGCTGCGTATTTTACGACCGGCCGCTTGCCTGACGTCAACTTACCTTAGTGGTATTTTACGACTCCTTGGTCAGTTTCTTGTTTTATCGAAATTTTGAGGATGTACAGGTCGAAGTTTTCCTTCACCGAAAAGCGTGTGATAAATTGCAATTATCAATTAGACACATAAGTTTTAATAGAAAAACCCATTGGTGCCTGCCCGGGTTTGAACCTATGTCGTCTCTAGAGAGTCGCACGGTCTCACCGCTAGGCTATCACAGCTTCCGCTGCTTCAGCTTTTCGGTGAAGGAAAACATCGTGAGGAAACCTGCATATCTCTAGAGAATTCTAGGGATATGTATAACCTACCAATCCGCATTGGAGCAGCGTGGTAGGTCTTAGCTCCAATCCTTCTCTCCAAAAACGGAGAGAGGAGGCCTTAGCCCAGCAGTGGGCATAGTAACAGGCTGTTACTTTACAGGTCGAAGTTGAAATTCGGATGCAGTGGGTCAAAATACGTAGTTGCACTTTCCCATTTTTTTATCTTATTCTTATTGATGTTTGTTGTCTTATTCTTATTGAAATTGTTCCAACATTTGGTTGCTGCGTAAAACTTCCCCGAAAACACGCTGAGCCATGTAAATAAGTGCTAAGCATAAAGGAAGCTGACCTGGTTGCATATGTTTTATTAATATCTCTCATCCATTTGAGTTTATTATAGAGGTGGGATGGTTGCTTATACTTCACTATGCCAAACAATAATGTCGCAAAGTAAAGCTGCATGCGTGAATCCATCTTTAAAAACCCAGCATCATTCAAGTATGGTGTTACGTGTGCTCGTGATGGAATATTAAAACAGAACCTGACAACCTGACAAATTCTAACTGATTAAAAGTTATTTCCGTTATATTAGTTACTAACACAAATGCAATCTTCGTTCTTGACAATGTTCATCCCGCACGATCGTTAGATGGCAGCCGACACTCTCCGGGGAGTTGCGGAAGCACCATACAACTTTAATTACATGTGATTAATACCGGTGACAGAACACCACCCTCTAATTACCGCCGAGCGGAACGATACCTACGTTGTCATTATGTTGAAGTAATTGCAATCGTGGTCAAACGCAGAGCAGATTGTGTAACAAAAATGAACGGAATATCTATGATTTAAAACGTGGGACTAAAAACTTTAATCCCTTTTTTAAAGAGATTACGCGCACTGAGTACTGTGAGATTTGTCATAATTATAATTCATATTGACAGGAGTGCTAAAGTTGAAGTATCTATTATAAAACAAGGTCCCCAAAAGCTGTCTATCTGTATGTGGTCGTTTTTCTCAAAATCAACGGATTTTTGTACGGTTTCTAGTAATATATTTTGAGAAAGGTTTAGGTTAATATTACATTCTCCGAAAAATCGGCTAAACCGATTTTGATGGAACTCTCACTGCAAGAAGGGCGAGTTTGAGGAGCAACATAAAAGCTCCTTTTTATACTAAAGTTATCGGGGGGGTTTAAGCGGAGTAAACTTTGGGATTAATTAAATAGCTTGCGCGCGAAACCGCGTGCACAACCTGTAAAAGAATATGATGAAATTAGTGCACAATAAAATCCTTTCACTTAATGTTCATTATTTTTTTTAAGAGGCCTTTCTTATATACAACATTACTTAAGTGACAATATATATTATAGTAATAAAGTTTTCACTAATAAATAAAGAAGAGTAGTTATTAACAAAAGGACGTTAAAAAAATATAATTAATAATTAGTTTTTTCACACGTGGTAGTATTTCTCCTTATATACGTTATATACGTTCATAATTTTTTACAAGTATAAATATATTTACTGAAAATTAACGTATTGTATATTTTTATGGAATAATATATTTATTATTATAATCCGCCGTGTGGTATCCGGCTGAGTAGAATAGACCACCCTTATTTCTTACCAAGGTGTCGTAAGAGACGACTGAGGCGTAAAATACGTTGTCAAATCATGTGACAACATGTTTACAACATGTTATGCCGACCCCACTTAGAGAGGGATAAGGGAGAATGATAAAGAGAATGATGATATATATTATTATAATGTCGTTACCATTTTTATTTAATAGTAATTATTTGAAATTATTTCAAATTTTAAATATCGCATTTTGAAGGCCTTAAATTCTGGACTGGGAATGTCGATAGGTATATTCAATATAGAATAATGCTAAGCTATAAATTTTGCTTCAGAAGCACCTGCGTGGTCTTAAGAAGAATAACTTCAAAAATTGTAAACATCATATTTACATTTATGTCATTTACATCATAATTCATCGTTCACTTTACAAGATATATTACTAAAAAGTATGAACGCATTAACGGCGAGAACAAAAGTGTTCCATAATTTTGTTTAATTTAAAAGATGTAACTGCTTACCACCTTATTTAAAATTTATATACAAGAAAGTGTGTTTAATGCATTACATTACGTTAAGTATTGTGATAAAAATAATTAAGTAGAAATTAGTAATTTTGCAGTTCCCAAACTTTTACGTTGCCATTAATTAATAATTTACCGTCCAATTGTGAAATAAGAGAAGGCATACATTTTTTTTAATAGTTAAAATATAAAAATTATATCTAAAGTGATCGAGGCTTAATCATCATCATTCTCCTGCCCTTATCCCACTCTAAGTGGGGTTCGCACAACATAAACATGCTGTCACATGATTTGGCTACGTATTTTACGACCGGCCGCCTGCCTGACGTCAACTTACCTTAGTCGCCTTTTACGACACCTCGGTAAGAAATGAGGGTGGTGTATTCTATGCAGCCGGATACCACACGGCACTTACCTTAGTCGCCTCTTACGATACCTCGGTAAGAAAGGAGAGTGGTCTATTCTAATCTGCCGGATACCACACGGCTATGATCCAGGCTTAATGTATTTTAATTACAAAATACTCAACAGATATAAATATGCTGTTTTTTAAGTCGTACGTACTCTGAGTTCTTAAAAACACTTTTCTTTTTCTATGAAATTTTCTCGTCACGAAAAATAATAGGATCGTTTCCTCTAGAGCATATTATACTATAAGCGAAGCCTTAAAGAAACTCGTCTCTATTTCCTTATTCGCTGCGTATATACATTGCTTGTTTTATAAATACAGCTCCCAGTTTTGACAGAAAATTGACAAGGTTTTTTATAGACTCTATTGTACACCACAAAATTATTATTCAAACAAAAACATTTGTTACGAAGAAAAATAAGTATAAGAGTCTTATCGCTTATTAGCGTTTACCTATTATAAAATCTATACTTATTATAAAACAAAGTCCCAAAAAGCTGTCTGTCTGTATGTAATCGATTTTCTCAATATCTACTGAACGGATTTTTGTAGGGTTTTCACCAAAAGATAGTGAAATACTTCCGGATAGTTTAGCCAAATAGTACATATCGATATTATGTAAATTGTGTCGAAGAGATCGCGCAATTGTTAATATGCGTGCTGGGAGCTTTAGCCGCGTGCGCTGCGTAAACCAGCAGAAATACGCTAAATGTCCTAGAGAACTGTAGATCTATAAAAATACTCTAAAAAGTCAGCAATAGCATGTCTCTATCTCTTATGGTTAACTCACAATACTTTTTTTTATGTTAAAAGTTTGAATTCTAGAAAAAAATTGTGACACGCTGATTTCCACGCGGACGAAGCCGCTGGCACAGCTAGTTATATAAACTAACTTGTATTGATTGAATAAGTGAGACAACTCCAAACAAATATTTCGAGGCTGAATCGGGATTCACTTTGCACTTTCGAATGGTAAATTTACATGCTATTCGCGGTTCATAATATATCAGTCATCTATTTGAGGCTAAAAAGTGACTATATTTTTATAACAGCTCTTGTACGTAGAAGTTCGTGTTATATCTTGTACGTAGGGTTTTTTTCAGATGTGTAGTGATCGAACGCTGACCTACAAAATAGTTTTTTTCAAAACGATCTCTTTCGAGAATTTAGAGAAGCCACTTAAGACTTCTTTAAGTAAATAAGATGGTGCCTCGTCGATATTAGACTTTGGAATTAAAGTTTATACCACGGCTTACGGTTGGTTAGCCCGCGATTGTCTATCACTGCTGTTTTAATAATTCAGGTTTACTCATGAAAAATTTTACCAAGTTTACGTCGACCTACTTTATAAAAGAAATTATGAAATACTAAAATATTATTTTATTACCAACACAGAAAACAGCACTTAAGTTCTCGGAAAATATACCTACTGCGAAAATACAACGCAATTAGTATTATTGTCAACACAATTTCCGTAGCTATAAACGATGTTACGATTTGTTTTCTTGGATTCCCCATACCAAACGAATATAATAGATAAATAGAACGATTCTTAGTACTTACACTGTACAACAACTTTATAAAAAAACCCCGTTACTAATGTCTCCATTATAAGTTTTTAACATTTTTTAAAAATTATTTTATATGCTATTATTATTTGAACCTCTAAACAAATTTTTTATTAAATTAAAAATATGAATGAATATATGGGACACTTACACACACGGTCGTCCGACCCCAAAGTAAGTAACTTAATACTTGTGTTATGAATGACAGACAACTGGTAGATATACTACATATATAATTTTAAACAAATATACACCCAGGCTCGAAGAACCAACAAATTGTTTTTAGAAAATGTTGGCCCTGGGCGGGAATCGAACCCGCTACCCGCGGAGCTGAAGGCTGGGTTAGTGACCCATTGCGGCAACGGGCCAAACAGTGAAAATAAGTTACGACTTACCAGTCTGTAACGCTTTTACACCTAATCCAGTAGGGCGATATTCTTAGAATTTGGCACAATTAAAGAATTCACAAAGTTAACATATAATAATAAAATTTTAGTTTCGTAAATAATTACGTGTATTTGAACTATAAAGTTGACGCGAACGAAGTCGCGTAAAAAACTTATATTTATATGCTTGTTTTCAATATACTTGTTTATGATTTCATCTGTGTATTTCAAATTGTCTACGCTATATAAACCGAAGAGATGTTCACTAAAATAAATTTCCAATACACTTTTCTTTCAGGAAAATAATAGCGATTTATGGAATCGAATTCTCTGATAGACTTTGACACATGTCGGCTGTAGCGTCTACATTGTCACTCAGTACGCTGATGCAATTATCCCTTTTCCTTTACTTAATAAAAACATATTGCTCTAGTTACGTCAAAGACACTACAAGTATTCAATATTACAAAAGTAACGGCCTGTTACTATCCCACAGCTGGGCATAGGGCTCTTCGCTTCGTTTTTGGAGAGAAGGGGTGGACTTAAGACCCACAACGCTGCTCTAATTCAGATTGGTGGGATACGTTATTTATGCGATAATGTTACCATAATATTTTATATGCCTGATATCTATCAATACAAATTGTGCAGAACAATTAAAGTTGCAGTAAAAAAACAAAAGAAAGATTATGTTGAGTAAGCCAACGTACAGAAAGCCAACTGCAAAACATGCGTAATTTCGAAACATGGTAAAATTTTCGTAATCTAAATGTAATTTAATAACAGAAAAACAAAAAACAACAATGCTTTTAATGATTTATTATCGTGCCTCAAAAGCGTCCTTATTAAAGCTAATATTTATTGCAACAAATATTTATTGTTGACAAATCCGACTATAAAAAAAGACATCATTTATTTATCTTTTATCATATATTTATATTCTGCTAATCGTATCACAGATCAAAAATGTTTACAAATTTCCTCAAATGTTGGATTACGTGACTCCTATTTTTTGTTTCTAAATAAATAATCCATGTTTTAAGACTACGTTGTTCTAGAAAAGGAAATAAGTTTTGCCCTTTTACCATACAATTCTGTTCTCTGATTGTGTACAACAGACTAAATATGTCTATTAATTTTGGGTGACGTTATCCTCCTTCGTCATATTTCAATAAATGATCTATGGTGTAATACAACGTCGTTCTATGATTTATCACTACTACATTACCGTCACAATTAAGGCGGTCCTTATTTATTTATTATTCACCGGGTTATACGGATTAAGCCGTTGTTAACCCCCAAATAGGTTATACTCGGTAATAACACGGACAATATTTTAGCTGGTAAAGAAGCTTGGATTTGAGTTACGCATTAGATTAGATATTAGCGTGAATATGCGAAGATCAAATGATTTGTTAATAAATTATTTATAATTTCAATTATTAATTTTGTAAGAGTGAACGTCGAATTTTCGGTATGAGCATCTTTCCGTATCACGAGTTGTTTCATTACAATTTGACGATTCGAAAGTGCTTGCAAAAAGCAATTTGAATAAAGAATATAAAAGTAAGTAAAGAAGCAGCCTGTTACAATCCCACTGCTAGGAATAGGCCTCCTCTCTCCGTTTCTGGAGGGAAGGGTTGGAGCTAAGACCTACCACAATGCTCCAATGCGGATTGGTAGGTTACACATATCTCCAGAATTCTCTAGAGATATGCAGGTTTCCTCACGATGTTTTCCTTCACCGAAAAGCGTGTGATAAATTGCAATTATCAATTAGACACATGAGTTTTAATAGAAAAACTCATTGGTGCCTGCCCGGGCTTGAACTCGTGTTCCCCTCGAAAAAGTCGCACGGTCTCACCGCTGGGCTATCACAGCAGAATAAAGAATATATTGAATTTGAATTTGAAAAAATAGTTGTTTCATATTCTATGTATAAAAAATTATTAATTTGTTTTTATCTATTCAATTTGCTTGAACTAAATATATAATATGAATCAATTTACATAACTTATTTTCGCGCGATAAGATTAAAGATAGATAAGACAAAAAAAACTAACAAATAATAAATTGGAAATAAGTTGGAAAAGTCATAATAAATTTTATTTTAAATTTATTATATAATTATGTGATTATATACCAAATCGAAGGTGTCACATTCTGGTGGAATAGTTCTGACATTACTATAGGGACGAGTCTGTCGAATAATTTTGAAATTTGGTGGCAGACCAGGCACAATTGCGATTGTTTAGTTTACATTTCCTTACAATGAGAACCTCGATTAGAATAAACTCAAAAGAAATCAATTAAGCTGATGTAACCAACGAAGTAAATCTCATTTTATATGGCGACGACTAAAATTATACCACGTCGTATAAGGATAAAGGAAGCAATCTGGACTCGGACCTATTTATGATATATAAAAATCAACGAACATCAGATGCCACTAGTATTCCCAATTTTTTTAAACATAATTGTATCATAGAAAAATTTAAACATTAGACACTATTACTAAAGAACACAATATAATTAAGTTTTTATTATCTATCGATTTTATTTGCTCATTCATAATTATGTCATAATTAATGACATACTTTAAATTATAACAATATGAAATGCAGTTAAGCTTTCGCAAAAGTAGTTACTTTATATATTAAGCCGTAATGCCAAGTTCGCGTGGAAACATGCTATGTTGGTAAAGTAATAATCTTAGCCATCTCTGATTTGCCGCCATTTAACTTTATAACTTTGTTGTATCTATGTGGTAGTATCCTGTGTATAATAAGAACAAAAATGTTGATACAGAATCCGCTCACAGGCTTTGCGTTTATGCTACCTTTAAAATTGGCTTAGTTAAATGAGGCGAAGCAGCTTGGTAGTTATTCAATTCTTATATTGTTATACCGAAGAATACAACGAAGGAAAATAATTCAAAATTGCAAATCTCATCAGAGGTGAATATACAAAACTTTATTATATTAAAGTACTAAACTAAATTATACTATTTCGAGTTTTTTATCTTACGAAACGAAAACGTATGAAATACTTTTAAAATCTCGTAAAAATTAATCACTCATCGTATATATAAATTATTTAGAAAAATGTATAGTTGAACAATCATCGTCAGATAGAGATCTGAGGATCGATCATATATATAAATAGAGCGTAAATTTTGACGATTCAAAAGCACTTGTTTACAAGTTTACTTGAATAAAGGATATTTTGAATTTGAATATACAATTGAAGTTCAATTATTAAAAGTAGGTACTGTATAATCGCTATAGTGGCTTCATGTTTCCCAAAGTAGTCTTAGAAATGTTCTATTATTATAAATAGATGCGATATTCTTACACAAGGTTCAAAATTGCTTAAACCACTTAACATGTCTGAGGCTTTATAATGTGATTAACGAGCTTGTGTAAATATTTTGCTAAGATTATTACAACTTGAATGTTGTAGAATTTTAACCCTTCCTTACCTCAACTACTAAAGCTACTTAAATTGCTATTGTTCTTCTGCTTCTTATTTTTATCACTAAAAACAATAGATTTATAACAATTACAAGAAATTAGCAAGCTATGTGAACGGTAAAAAGAAACTTATTTTATGGTTAAATAATTTTAACTACAATGAAACTGAAGGAAGCAACAAAACTCCTGCCCTTATCCCACTCTAAGCGGGGTTGGCACAACATGTTACAAACATGTTGTCATATGATTTGGCAATGTATTTTACGACCGACCGCCTTCCTAACGTCAACTTACCTTAGTCGCCTTTTACGACACCTCGGTAAGAAATGAAGGTGGTCTATTCTATGCAGCCGGATACCACACGGCATTTATCTTAGTCGCCTTTTACGATACCTCGGTAAGAAAGGAGGGTGGTCTATTCTATTCTGCCGGATACCACACAGCGTTGAAGGTTTGATAAGCATTGTAAGCTAAAATATTCTATATACATTCTATATCTCACAATCACACACACGCTCACACTCATACACATAAGTGATGATACATCCGATGATACATACATACACAGTATGCCAAGATTAATTCTTTCGCTTTTATATATTTATAAATTTTTACATTTTAAGTGTATTTCTCTTGTGATGCCTGGTTGTCTGTAACACAGGTCACCTAGTACAGAGATCAGTCTCTGACACCACTTTTATTCGTACCTTTAAGAATGGCACTTTGACAATTGTTATTTATTGGTTTCTACTCTTACCAATATATAGTTCTTAACAAACGCGGTTATAGCAGAATAATTCTATCATAAGTTTTATTATAACAATAAATTTTATTAGAGTGTAATTTATTCCACAAAGGTTGTGGATAACAGTAGATATCCATAACAAGTTGTGAAAGCGACGTATGATGAATGTTCAAGTGTTGTAATAATATTGGTCCTTCATGATTTCCCCCGAGATAGATACGGATTGATTTTAACTAATATCGGATCCCTTTACGGACGAGCTCTGTACAGGTTTCTCTCTAATTAGAGTTTATTAGTATTCAAGGTAGTTTGCGATTAAATTTGTTTGTTAGGATTGATCGCTATCAAATACAAAATAAGGAAAAATTCAATATGACGAAATTGTTTTTTTCTTAAATTATTATTATTTTAGAATATCTTATATATATTTAGGTGTTATAATTTATGTGATACAAGCTGTACTTGCCGCGTCGAGTCAACTTAATGGATAAATACTCAATGATTGACTATCTATTTTTAGTGTTCCAGAAGAAAGAAGCGATTTTGTATCGCGGTATATAGGTTACATTTGTATCAAATATTCTCAATGTAAGTAAGTAAAAAGCATGATTGATATTTCAATTCGTAATGCGCGGTGTAGGGACATTTTCTAGAACTAACTCATATATCTATAGAAATTTAGGGAATTCTTAGATCATGTGAGACCTAGTAAAGTAACGGCCTGTTACTATTCTATTGCTCATAGGCCTTCGTCATCGTTTCTTGTAGAAAAGGGTTGGAGCTTAGATCCGCCTTGCTGCTCAGCAGAGAATTGGAGTAGCGTCCTATCTAACTTGGCAGTCACATATCTCCCATTAATTCTAAAGAGATATGCATGTTTCCTCTCAATGTTTTCGTGCACTAAAAAGCGTGTGATAAATTGCAATCATCAATTAGGCAAATAACTTTTAATTTAAAAACTCATTGAAGCCTTGCTTTGCGAGCGATGCACGGTATTACTCTGCGTGACCGAAAGAGAAATGAATGGATCAGGAAGAGGACAGGTCTGAAAGATGTTGTCTCCGAAATTGCTAAGAGTAGGTGGAGATGGGCAGGACATGTCACTCGAATGGATAGTACTCGTTGGACCAAACGACTTCTAGAATGGAGACCTCGTGCTAACAGCAAATCACGTGGCCCTCCTCCCAAGAGATGGGTAGACGACATAAGGCGACACGCAGGTCGAGACTGGATGCTGAGAGCAAAAGACCACCTGGCATGGAGGGACATGGAAGAGGCGTACGTCCAAAATTGGACTGAAATTAGCTGAAGATGATGATGATGTTGATGATGTCCTGAAAATATTTAGTCGCGACTTTGTCTGATAAAATAGTACGAGAACATTACGAACCCTTAGTTGCAATATTAGCAAATATATATTGGGTAAAGTGATTTATGTATATGTATACATAAATCACTTTACCCAATATATATTTGCGGTATACACCCACAATGGAGATAAGAAGCAAGATACAAAGGGTTATTTGATATAACTTTATTCAAAGCAAGAGTGCTTCAAAACATTCTAGTACTGGTTGACCCTTTTACCATATCAACTGTATGTTTATTCCAATCATATTATAAGGCCGAAGGATGTCAAGCTGTTCAGAATAACTTAATTTACTTTTAGAAATATAATCGCGTAAAAAAATTAAATGATGCTGAATAACTATAAATGATAATTAATAACGCACTATGATAATATTATATTGCTTACGATGATAATTCGCCTCTTTACAAGAACAACGTGATATCTGTCAAACCACAACTTTGCAGGAGAGCAATTTCAAACATTTAAACGCTGATAAATTTATAAATATTGATAATTTATTGTGGAAGAACAATTATATTGTTGCGGTAATTAATGTGCTTTCGGAAACAAAAGCAAAAAAGATATAAGAAAAGAAATTATAAAAAAACGATTTTTATGAGATGTCACGTTGTTCTTGTAAAGAGACGAATTATATTCACACTTCATTACATAATGCTTCACTTTGCGATTTTGTCGTGGAGTCTATCTCCTGATGATGCTTCGGTTGCGGGGCGAAACGATTGTTGAGTTTGTGATAGTGAACGTGTGTAGTGCTTGTGTATTGTGGTGGAAGTGGTGGAGGTTTGTGCATGTGTTTTTACGAATCCTGCACGTATCGAGTATGAAAATACGGATTGTCCACTATACATTTAACACTATATTTATTTTCTATTTACTGTATCGCGGATTATAGCAAAATAATTTTATTATTACTTTTGTATTATGGATCTCCGCAAAGTAACGCCTAATTCTATAAATTATCTACTTTCCATAAGTTATGTTATGCTCGTTCTTTGAAGGTTGTAAAAATAGAATGTATGTAAGGTACAAATAAATAAACTTAGGGTGCTTAGGGACTTATCAATGACAGATATCACAAAAATAGTATTTGTCGCTACCTGTTACCAAACAAATTCCGCTTATTCTACTTCAAACGTAATAATACAAGAATTTCCAATAAAAGCTTCTTGCAATTGTTGCCTGAAAAAAAAACTATGTAAGTTACATGCGATACAGGCTAAAGTTGCCAAAAGTGTTCGCTCGTGAATAAAAGGTTCAAGTGTCACAAAGGGCGCGAAGACTAAACGAATGGTTTCATGAGGGGTAGGGGGTGTAGAGCGCGGGGTGCGCGGCAGAGTCAAACGCGAGACTGCGGCGGAATAACGCCGCGTTCATCCCCAATAAAATCCCGACTATTCTTTATATAAAGAACGGACAATATGCGAGATTTATGTGTGAGAAAATACTAGTTTTTATTTCTATACAATTATTTCCTATTACGGCGCCTATTGTGCGTTTCTTTTTATTTTCCCGCTTTAATACTGAAGAGTTGGCCGAAATTTGCTGATTTCGTCAAATCTTGAGGTAAGTAAAGTTTCTTTTATTTTCATATTTAATAACAAAATATAATAGTGTGTATGTTTCTACAATAAATTACTTATATAATTTGGAAGAATACTTCCTTCATAATTCCTTCATAAGTTTAATTCTATCTCACTCTTTCATCTTAATTTTTTTAAATTTAAAACTAAACGAGTTAGCGCCATAAATAAGCTTTCAATATTACAAATGTATAAAATCATAAATTATAATCTATGTAATAAATATCATTGAAGACTACATTAAACTTTAGAACGATGTACAAATAATTTTTATCTGAGATAACATACTTTAAAAAAATATATATGTAGTTAAAAAGCAGTTCAGAAAACTAAGTCATGTATTATTGCTTGATGGAATGTTTTTCTTACATTAAATTGCCTTTAAGATGCTCAATATAAAAAGTTAAGAACTATATAAAAATAAGTTGGAATAATGTCGGTCATCGTTTTAATTAATTTTTAAATGTTTTAAGGAAGCATCACTTACCAAATAGCGCCAACGTTATCAGTCGGTCCTCCATTTTGTTTTGCACTCTTTGTGTTAAGCATCCTGTATAAAACAAAGGGAATTCGTAAAAAAACTTAAAAAAAATTTTGGGTATAAAATTTTGCAAAAAAATGATAATCATTGAACTTTTTTAAATTTTTTTTGGTAAAGCTAAGGTAATAGCAACCGAGATTGTGATGGAATTTATTATTTTTCGTTTTTTATTTAGTCTTTTTTGCAATTCCATTTTCGGCATCGAACAGTTTAAAGGGGAAATGGGTTTCAGTTGTGGCACAATTGATAATACAAAAAGCGTATCCGTTTTGATGTTTAAATGCTGTGTAACGTGCCCGATTACCCCGATTTAATATAGCTGAGGAAGTATTTGGGACGTGATCAATAGTCACGATTACCTTAAATTGGGATGAGTATTTTTGAATCCTTTTCAATTCAATTATTCGACTGTAAAAAGAAGCGTATCACTGAATAATAACAGATTCGAAATTTATTTTGAATCTTTACCTACGTTAACATCTTGAACAATTCTTGATTCTAAATAAATGATTCCTATTACATAACATGCAATGTTGGTGCAGCTGTACAATTTTTCGTAAGGTATGTATTTCGTGATAAGTTTAGAATTTTTCAATTAGACAAATAGCTGGATTCTTTTTTACGTATCGTGTTATGTAATTAGGAATCGCAATTTGCGTGTAAATTGGCAGTTTCTATAAATTGGCGCAACTTATCTAGTATGAAAAATAAAGTTATGCTATCTGTGGGAAAAGCTGCTGCTACTAATTTACTGCTATATAAGCACTATAGTTTTTGACTAGAAAAGCTAAGACAAGAGTGTAAAAAAAAAACTTTCCGTTTGAAAAAAGTAACTGTTTTGCTGCAAAGTTTTATGCTGTCAGTTTTAGTATCTTTTACAGCGTCACCGAAAGAATAAAACATACATACAAACATATGATAATTGTAATAATTAAAAAAAAGGATGGCTTAAAAGTAGAATTTACGTAAATGTAAAAGTAACGGCCTATTACCATCACGCTGGTGGGCATAAGCACCCTCTCTTCGTTTCTGGAGACAGATTGTTGACGCTAAGATCTGGTTGCTCAAATGCGGATTGATAGGTTTGACGTATCCCCAGAATTCTCTAGATGTTAAAGGATTCCTCAAGATGTTTGCCTTTACCGAAAAGCATGTGATAAATTGCAATTAGCAAATAGACGCATAAGTTTTAATAGCAAAACTCATTTGTTTCTGTCCGGGGTTCGAACTCGTGAACCCTTCGAAAGAGTCGCACGGTTTCACCGTTGGGCTATCACAGCTCATAATTTTTTTTATGTAAAACTTAAATCTGGACAATAGTTTAATACTCTGATATACCTGATCTGATATACTCATCAGAGTAATACCTGATGACTCTAAATTATTTAGGTTTATTTATCATCAGGTGTTATGCAGTAGTCCTAAGTGCCGTGATGAGCACGTTTTCTAAGTTGAGTTAGTGGAATACATAATAAAGGGTATCCTCCGAGACAAGACCGTTATATAAACTCATTAAAACTTCGTGGTAGCCTCATATTGCGTGACATATTACGTCACGAATAAGCGTTTCCTACGTACAAAGAACTGTGGAGACAATTATGTAGGTATTCATAACTTCTACGAGTAGATACCAAGTTACGTTACTTTTATCGCTCGATCTGCGGACAGAACGACGCTTTAACGCAATGTAATCAGTCTTTTATACGATTCTTTATCGGTCTGTAGAACACCATAAAGAAACAAGGTAGTAGGTAATGACAAAATGAACCAGTTATAAGAATTAAATTTTGTACCAAGTTCAGTTGAATTTTAATCAATGACATTAAAAAGCTACAAAAATTTGTGATTTGTAGCCTCTATTATATTTATACGGTTAAAGGACGTTAAAAATTGCTGAAAAAATTAGATCTTTTTTATATTTACCATTACCAAATGAATTTTATATTTAAAAATAATGTTTAATAAGCTTTTATCATCTAGATTGATATCTCATTACTTTGTCTATGTGGACTTCAGTACCGAATACCAAATTCGCCTTTCACTTTTTTTTTATATGATGAAAGGCTAGCGCCTGGCTACGATCTCGCCTGATGGAAAGCGAAGGATGTAGCCTAAGGTAAACTGCGCTTGCCACTATAGTGCCTATCCACTCTTTTTTTGGATTTCGTCAGATGGTAAGAGTCCGGAAAGATAGATAGATAGACTTTTCAGTCGTTCAATCTCCATCAATCTTTTGTACACCTTCAATTCTTCAATTTCTATCAAGAATCACAACAATGTGTTATTCTGGCCAGAATGACAAACATTTTCATTTTTATAATATTAAAAATTAAAAAAATCAATATCTTTATTGATTAACATTTATATGGACATATTCAAATCATGCATATATTTTGAGTTGAGACTTATAACTTGTACATTTTTGTTATATTTTGAATTATATATATTTTTAATTTTTGTTCTATTGGTGTATGTATCATATGTATGTGTTCGGGTTTGTCTTTGGCATAGTTATATTTCAACAGTTTAGAAACAATATTAGTTTGCGTATATGAGTATATTACCGAGCAATTTCAAAATTTTAACGTTTAAAGTAGGTTTAACGTTTTCGTAATAAAATCTAAAATTAAAAAAGAATTATTGCTGGATTTTTCTTGAAAACGTCTAACGCAATTAAGTACAACAAGTAACCTAACGAGCTCTACAGTCCATTTAACGTTCAAGTACATTACCTTCTCTGGACACATCTCATTAGTCATTTATAACGCTGTAGGTCTTGTCTTAATTAACCACTTCTATAAAAGTAAAGATTAACTCTTGAAATATATTAGGCACTTTACTAAATCATGAATGGTATTCACAGTTAATGTATAGAAACCGGCTATACTCACGGTTCATTATATCGGGTGAGCCCGATTCGTTTACAGCCCATTCGAGGCCCTTATTCATGAGCTCTTTATACAGCGTTAGGCTAATTAGTCTCATCCGATATAAAAAGACGTGAGTATAGCCGGTTGCTATACATTAACTATACTAAATCAAAATTAAATTGTTATTTTTTAATGAAAAATTTCAATGTTGAAGTTCAGTACCGATGAATCTATGCTAAAAATGCTTTTAGGTAATTTTTTTTTAAAGTACGAACGCAGCTATAGATTGATTTGATTTTTGCATAGTGATACGAAAAGGGTTGGAGAGCGAGTTCCTGTCCCGGTATTAACTTTTTGCTCGGTTAGAACATATCTAGATATGCTTGACTTTTTCACAGTGGCAAATATTTCCTTTACATGCATAAATATTTGCTCGGGGATATCAAAGCAGACGTTTACCAAAATCCCATCGCACAGAATGTTTATTTTATTCAATTTATGACGCATACATACTTTTTATTATGTCGCTGCTACGAATACGTTCACGTCCGTTGAATTAATTATATTTTTCTAGGGTGGAGAAAACATTATTATAAAAATATGGGAGACGCCGTAGTTAAGAATTTTTAAATTTTTGCTACATTATATATTAATATATGTCTTTTCTAACAATGGGCGTACACTGCTGGCACGGCTCCTTTTAAAGTATATCTAATCTACACGATAATTTGTTGCTTGAATCTAGCTACTCCCTGCGACCTTTTGTCTTCGTTTCTTAACCTAATGGGTATTCTTGACTCGCGTTTTCCAGGGCACGATTGTAACAAGCATTTTGAAAAACCGACATCTAGCAGTTCTTTAAACAATATGCCATGCCTAGCGTCACAGCAGCTTCGCGAACTGTTGGGTTATTTCAGCCACTTTTATTCTCTTACAGAACTCCTCTTTGTTGATTTGATAACGCAAATGTACTCCGACGACTGTCTGTTATGCGCCTGCTAAGTACCTCTGAGTTATCTAATGAGGCCCAAAGTTAGCGATTAAGTTTCACACCCCACAAATCTTATGCAAGATGCCTTTTTGTACAATTTAAAAATTGACGTATTCAGTTCAAATCATATTCTGTATGAGGTTATATTTACAAGGTCTATTAATGGTATATATTAAGCTTGGATTGCCAGCCAAGCCAGGGCATATGCCATAATATGTCTGAGCTCCAACCGACTCAAATACTCTGGTGTAATTTATAAACTTTGAAATTACGTTGTTTTTTGAAATGAGTACATCGTTGGGAAGACCGGTAATGCAAAAACTTTTTAGTTAAGATATATGCTTTTAATTTTCCCGTAACTAGGTAGAAAGGGTAACTTTGCCGTAACATAATTATTATATTGTTATTTCAGGAAGTAATGGCGTACATAAGCTTGCAACAAAGTCCATCCGGCCGTGTTATGGGTCGTTTCCTTTTTGCAAGGGAGCAATAGTTTTATTACGTGGTTGACTATAAAGTTCCTTGCTAAATTATATACTTTATTTTGCCTATTTCGTATTTTATTGTTATGAAAAAGAATAAAAAAAATACAAGATTATATAAGACCTTATAGGTCTTCTCATACGATGCACATCTATCGACTTATACTTTATATACAGTTAGAGATGTGATTTGAAGAAAAACGATTTTTAATAATCAATTTTTCTATGATTATTTGAAAAGTTTTTTAAATATTAATGAATTATAAGAATAAATACTAATTGAAGTGGCCTTGTACGAATAAAATATAATATAGATGCGCTGTTTGCTAATTCGATTGACATATGTAGTGTGCTACATTGATTTTATCTAATTACGCAAATGTTATATTACAAAAACCACCGAAAATAAAAAAGGGTAATTAATATAATAATTAATTAGAAAAATCGATTATAATAAAATAAAAATTAATATAAAAGTGGAGTATTTTTGACATCCCTACATATAGTTAATGCGGAGATATATAAATATTGCACAAGCCTTAAGAAAGCAAGGTACGTCCTTTTGTGTATGACAATAAATATAAATCTTAAAGAACAGAAGAAAAACATAGCCAGTAAAAAATATTAAAAGAAGATCACAAAACAGAGCATAAAAAGGAGAACAAAAACACTGCATGTTAAATGTACGATATCTGCTCGAGCATATTTGTTATTCCTGGAAGTAATGACGAGCATAATGTCGAGAAACGGCATAAGGCGTGAGATGGCTCAATTTTCTTGTCTTATACACAAGTATAGTAATATCACGGACATACGTGCAAATATAAAGGTGCTTTCAGGCTACAAATTTACATCTTAAGTTTTCTGTAAAAAAAGTTTGTTGATTTAGTCACGTATTTTAATTAAAATCGATAATTAAAACTGAAGGAAATAATAGGTTGATTTCGCATCTTAGACGATATTGTTTTATTGTGTCACTACAAAGCCGATTATTTTAAGCCTCTCTGTTAAAATTATACTTGAGTTACTCAACGTAGCTAATTGTAGTTCGTGATGAAATTAATCTCCCTTAAAAATAGGACTTGAATGCTGTGTGATGTAATGGCACGTATTACTTCAATATTAAATAGATGTGAGTATTCTTCACTGACTACTGAGTACGTGAATGATTGATGTGTAGCTCGAGATTGGATAAAATCGTTTCGCACAATTGCTTTTAAACAAATCCCGATCGGAAAATACATGCATTATGATTACTTTATTGCATTAAGCCCAAGTGATGTTATAGTATTGTATACTTTGTGAGTTATTTCGGTAATCAGTGAAAATCAATTAAAAAGTTTTTATCATAATTTATGAAATATTAAATATTTTCTAGAACTATCAAAATATACGAGTATACGCCGTGTGGTATCCGGCAGAATAGAATAGACCACCCTCCTTTCTTACCGAGGTGTCGTAAGAGGCGACTAAGTTATGTGCCGTGTGGTATCCGGCTGCATAGAATAGACCACCCTCATTTCTTACCGAGGTGTCGTAAGAGGCGACTAAGGTATGTGCCGTGTGGTATCCGGCTGCATAGAATAGACCACCCTCATTTCTTACCGAGGTGTCGTAAGAGGCGACTAAGGTATGTGCCGTGTGGTATCCGGCTGCATAGAATAGACCACCCTCATTTCTTACCGAGGTGTCGTAAGAGGCGACTAAGTTATGTGCCGTGTGGTATCCGACTGCATAGAATATACCACCCTCATTTCTTACCGAGGTGTCGTAAGAGGCGACTAAGTTATGTGCCGTGTGGTATCTGGCTGCATAGAATAGACCACCCTCCGTTCTTACCGAGGTGTCGTAAGAGGCGACTAAGGTATGTGCCGTGTGGTATCCGGCTGCATAGAATAGACCACCCTCATTTCTTAGAAAGGCGTCGTTAGAGGCGACGAAGGTAAGTTGAAGTCAGGCGGGCGGCCGGTCGTAAAATACGTAGCCAAATCATGTGACAACATGTTTGAACCATGTTGTGCCGACCCCACTTGGAGTGGGATAAGGGCAGCAGAATGATGATGATTAAAATATACGAGTATATTGCGTATTTAAGTATTATAAGATTTTTATCTATAAAGAAATAAATTCCTGGATTGAACAAGAAAAAAATACGTAAATCTTTAATTATTCTATCAGCTTTTTCTCCTTGATATACACTCATTGATAAATATAAAGAAAAAAAGAGAGGCTTTATAAACCATTGGTAGCTTGATTAAAAAAATTCGACGATTCAGAAGTAACATAAATAAATATTTTATCGCAATAAGGAATATTTTGAATTTGAATAAGCTTTCCTGAACAACGATTACAAGAAGAACGGGAGCAGGTTGAAACGATTACGACAGCAAGCAAAGCTGACAAAGGCGCGTAGGACAAGCCTTTGTCAAAGAGTAAACAGATACTGCCAATTTTCTTTTTGCATTGTATATTTCTATAACGAGACATTTTTCACTGATATCTTAGGAGTACTTACGTTATAGAAACGTTTAATGTAATATGGCTTCGAGATGAATTGAAAAAGTGTAAGAATTTGTACTTCTTTAAGAATTTTCTATTTTACTTTTGTATCGTCTGTTATTCAACAGATAAACAAAATATATATTGATAAAAGATCTCTAGGTGTTGTTTATAAAATTAAACTATTATGCAGTACTCCTACGTTCCAATAAGAGTTGTCTTCCTAAAGGACGCTTATTTACATGTACTAAGAAATTAAAAGGTAGTTATTGCCTTACTGTAAGTATGCATCCACCACGTTAATCATATAAGCTTAATACCGTAGTTATAAAAAAACAAAGTACAAAATCACAGTACAAAAATAATATAGCAAGTAAAGTTTTAGCTTTACTTAGTTTTTAGAGATTCTTCAAAACAAATTTGTTTGTTTTTTATGTTTACCTTATTGTATACAATTTTAACTATTTAAACAAAGAAGAAAAGGAAGTCAGAAGGATAATCGGGCTGTGACTGTAAACTCTTTCGAGTCAAATCTGATTCAAACCAAATTAGACCAGCTTGTCACAACTGGCTTCCCTCGAGACCGAAGACCCCAGAGAAGCTGTGATAGCCCAGCATAGCTCGGTCTCACGTGCCATCCTTTAGAGGCGATCATGGGATAAAACCCCGGGCAGGCACTGGAGTTTTTCTATTAGAACTTATGTGTCTAATTAATAATTGCAATTTATTTACACGCTTTTCGGTGAACATCGTGAGGAAACCTGCATATGTCTAGAGAACTCTGCATTAGGCCAGCGTGTTAGGTCTTACCTCTAATCCTTCTCTCCAAAGACGATGAGAAGAGGCCTATGCTCAGCTGTGGGGTGGTACCAGGCCGTTACTGTTTACTTTTTAGAAAAGAAAAAACACTATATTACTAGTATATATAAAAAAGCGCACATTTGTATATAAGAACAATACAACTGCGAAGCTAAAAATACGACCACAAAATATTCTTGACGTCTCGGTTTGAGGGTCGAGTAAAATAAATCGCTAGCGGGAGCAAGTTACGCCGGCAGTAAAAATATTGACGCTTACTCGGTTTCAAATACGTTGTAAACAAAAACAATATTTGTATTTTCGTTCAAAAATATTTTATCATTTTTGAATACAGGAAATACAACATGGTTTCTACGGAATTAGAAAGCGTACGAAAACAGAATCTGTTGTCGAACATATATCACTTAATGGATTAGTATTGTCTCAATACAATGATTTCATTGTTATCCAATATAATAATTGATTTCAGGTTGAGTAAACAAGTTCGATCAAGCGAATAATATATATAATAAATGTAATAGCTGATCTTACTACTTAATATATATAGCGGGTTATCTAGGCAAACATGTTATTGATACGTAAGAAAATTGACAAGCGTAATTTTGGTATAGATTGTATAGATTTTGTATAAAAAGAGGGCAACAAAATCATCATTATTCTGTAATAAAAACATTTAAAATATTATATTAATATTATTTGTGCTTGCCACTGCAAGGTGTTAGGTGTATTCTGCAGTTAATCTATTTCTAGAATAAGAGAAACGGTTCCAAAAAACGTCCTACCCGGGTTTTACTAGATATAATTTGAAGCTAGAACGAAATTATCATTTCTTAAATGAAATCTTCATTCTTCTATTGATAATATTAACAGCAACAATAAATCTAGAATGTTCGATATTTAACGATAAGATTTAGTGCATGACACGTAGATACCAGCGACGGTTAAAGCCACAAATTATGTCAGTTTAAACTTGAACACAAAAAGTTTATGACCTCACCACTCACTAAAGTGGTAAGATAGTGGTCAAGTACAAAATTGCGTGATAAATTTTGATATAAGGCGAGTGTTTTTATTAACGCGGCGGTGATTTGTAAAAGCTTAATCAATCAGTTACCTCGGCGTGAGTTGGCAGGTACTTAAATATCTTAGAAAACATCTTATTGGTACATAAATTGAAAATGTTGTACTTAAGACTGTCAAAGTACAGTTACTAACATATGAATACTACACCGCTTACAAAAAATAAAAGTTTTCCACATTATTTAATTTTACATTAAATATATTTCTAAGTTCATTTCTATAAGTACTTGTATTGGTATAAATGTCTCTTAAGTAGTAGATTTTCGTTACACCCAGTAAAAATGTATGAGACGTAAAATTTGAAAATTAGGATTATTTTCTCAATACTGCACCAAATGGTAGACTAAATAGTCGATAAATTAATTCATAAATATATAGAACGACGTTCGGGTGAGATTAAGCTCTTTTAATAAGGATTGTAAAAACAACATCAACTAAAATTTCAAATGCTTGTTTACGTAACATGTGCTAGCATATTCTGTTTGCATATGTTATCGCTTCGAACGGAGTGGTGTTTACGATTCCAGTGAGATCTGCAACGGTTGCATTGTATTTTTAATGATGAGCGGTTTTCATTCGCGTTTAACAGCTGTTTGCAATAATAATTGCTTCTTCTGAACTTCAGCATTTTATATTTAACGCATATGTTTTTTATTGACTATTGGAAAATATTTGAATTATTTTTCAAAAGACGATGACGTACTTATTGAGTTTATAGCTGTGATAGCCCAGCGGTGATACCGTGTAACTCGCTAGAGACGATCATGGGTTCAAAGCCCGGGCAAGCACCAATGAGTTTTTCTATTAAAACTTATGTGTCTAATTGATTATTACAATTTATCACACGTTTTTTGGTGAAGGAAAACATCGTGAGGTAACCTGCATGTCCGTGGAAAATTCTAGGGATATGTGCAACCTATCAATCCGCATTGGAGCAATGAGAGAGGAGGCCTATGCCGAGCAGTGGGATAGTAACAGTAACAGGCCGTTAATTTACTTTATACTTTTATGCGTATATGAGTCTATATATAAAAAGAGAAAGAAATGTTAAGGCTTCCTGTTTAGTTTTTTTTTCGACCTGAGTGTACCGATCGATATGTCAAAACTAGATTACTAGTAGTAGTAGTAAACTACTGGTTATTGAAAATAACTATAACCTAATCGCTTCTAAGCTTTACTATCTCGGAAGTATCTCAGTATTCGAGTTTAAAAGCAGATTATATCCTATCTATACTTACTACCTCAATACTTAAAATCACATCAATCTGTTGCTCTGTTTGGCCGTTAAAGAAGGACAAAGCAAAATAGACATATATGTGTTGTAAAATTATAAAAAGATTTTTTATTCACGTATTTTAAGTATTTTTTTTATCTTATCTGTATTAATATGTTTTATCTTTCCTGTCTAACCTCTAACTTCCCAATGCATTTTAACAAGTGGTGTTTTTTTGCAATCAATCAATCGTTTTTACTGCTAACAGTACTTTTAAGCAATAGTATTGTACTTGTGTCTGTATTTCGTGTAGAAAACACTAAGCTATTTGGAAACATTCTCGCTTTTCAATAGAGTTGGTGCATACATTTCCTGAAGGAATGTTATTGAATCGGACTGTTTTTGGTTTTTGGACGGTTTTTATAAACGTCCAATCGTTGGCGTTCACAATCATTGTTGTTCAAAGAGATGAAAAATTGTATTTGTTCAGTAGTATTAGAATTAATAAATAGTAATATATATTTATTAATTCATAAATAAATTAAAGTTATGGCAGAGTCTCTGGAGGACCTTAACACAATGCTCGATGACCTCAGCAGAGCATCTCAACAGGTGGGAGTAAAATGAACATGAACATGAGTAAGACGAAAATCATGTCAAACTCACATGTTCCGCTCCACCCGGTCATCGTTGAGAACTCTGCACTCGAAATTGTAGACGAGTACATATACCTGGGACATACGGTCCAGCTGGGTAGGTCCAATTTCGAGAAAGAGGTTAGTCGCCGAATCTAACTCGGATGGGCAGCGTTCGGGAAGCTACGCGAGATTTTTTCGTCCAAGGTAACTCAGTGCCTGAAGACCAAAGTCTTCGAACAGTGCGTGTTGCCAGTGATGACCTACGGATCTGAGACGTGGTCGCTGACTATGGGCCTCATAAGAAGGCTCAGAGTCACTCAGCGAGCGATGGAGCGGGCTATGCTCGGAGTGTCTCTACGTGATCAAATCAGAAATGAGGAGATCCGTAGAAGAACCAGAGTCACCGATATAGCTCAGCGCGTTGCGAAGCTGAAGTGGCGCTGGGCGGGGCACATAGTGCGGAGAACCGATGGGCGTTGGGGTCTCAAGGTGTTGGAATGGCGACCCCGCACCGGTAAACGCAGTGTTGGCAGACCCCCTACGCGATGGACGGACGACCTCAAAAAGGTCGCGGGGAGCCGCTGGATACAAGCGGCACAAGATCGTGTGTTTTGGAAAGCCCATGAAGAGACCTATGTCCAGCAGTGGACGCCTATCGGTTGAGAAAGAAGAAGAAGAAGAAATAAATTATATAGAACGACGTTCGGGTGAGATTAAGCTCTTTAAATAAGGATTCTAAAAACAACATCAACTAAAATTTCAAATGCTTGTCTACGTAACATGTGCTAGCATATTCTGTGTGCATATGTTATCGCTTTCGAATGGAGTGGTGTTTACGATTCCTGTGAGATCTGCAACGGTTGCATTGTATTTTTAATGATGAGCGGTTTTCATTCGCGTTTAACAGCTGTTTGCAGTAATAATTGCTTCTTCAGAACTTCAGCATTTTTTATTTAAGGTATATATTTTTATTGTATATTTGAAAATAATTGAATTATTTTACAAAAACAATGACGTACTTATAAAATTCATAGCTGTGATAGCCCAGCGGTGAAACTGTGCGACTCACTAGAGACGATCATGGGTTCAAACCCCGGGAGGCATCAATGAGTTTATGGACGGTTTTTATAAACGTCCAATCGTTGGCGTTAACAATCATTGTTGTTCCAGAGATGAAGAATTGTTGTGTTTGTTCAGATGGCTTCGTAATATCAATTTTATCAGAAGTGGATGACTTTTGTTATTTCCCATTTACTGCATGTTTATTTTGCACATATTTTTTTTTACTAAACTTTAAATTTATATGTTTGAGATAAGGTTTATTCAATTTCGTATCACGAGGGATATGGTATTTGCGTTTCCAGTGGGATCAGTAAAAGTTTCCGTTATACATATTTAAAAAGGGATAAGTTTTTATAAACGTTCTATTGCTATTGGCAACAAAGATTGCTATTTAAAAGTTGTATGGATACTTTGACATAAATTGCGAAAATTGAAAATTATAATAACAGTGTTAAACCCGTGACTTGGCCTGTGTTAACTTGAGATTCGAGGTCAAAAGTAATACATTTTATATGTAACTTGGCCAAATATAGACAACCGAAAGCAGTTTTAATCTTTTTCTAAAGATTTGCATTAGTTACCACCTATTTCAATGTGATATTGATTGATGTTTAAGATAGCAAAATTAACCAAGTGATAAAATCTTAGCAGGATCATAATCTTTATTTATGAAGAAACTACCGGAGATAGATTTCTAAAGTGTTATTTTGCTGTTGCGATTGGTCGCCAAGATATTTATAGCTTACTAGTACCAATAAAAACTCGATATTAAATATTTAATGGTTTGTTCCTTGTTTGAATGTTTTTAAAGTATATTTAAAGCACAAAAATGCCGTGTGGTATCCGGCTGAGTAGAATAGACTACCCTCTTTCTTACCGAGGGGTCGTAAAAGGCGACTAAAGTAAGTTGACCCATCGAGTGGTATCCGGTTGAGTAGAATAGACCACCTTCTTTCTTACCGAGGGGTCGTAAAATACGACTAAGTTAAGTTGACGTCAGGCAGGCTGCCGGTTGTAAAATACGTAGTCAAACCATGTGACACCATGTTTTATAACATGTTGAGTCGACCTCACTTAGAGTGGGATAAGGGCAGGAGGATGATGATTTAAAGAACAAAAAACCAATGTTTTGATGGAAGTTTCGGTTGTACTGTTTGTGTATTCGGTACAGACAAAAGTTTTCTGTTTGCATTTTGTTAACGCTTCCGAGAGCAAGGGTGTTTATTTTCGCAGACTTGCAACTGTTTCTGCTGTGTTTTTAATGAAAAGCGCGTTTTCATTAACATTCAATCGCTTTCATAACAAAGATTGCTGTTACAGAGTTCAAGGTTCAATTCACGGTTATTCTGTTGGATTTCTATTTATAAATGTTGGAATATATTTGCACACGATAACGGTTTGATTTTAATTTTACCTCAGTGCAATTGTCTATTTGTGATGCAAAAATGTTTCATCGTTTTATTAACGATTGTTCTTTCAAAAGTAATATTTATATTTTGCGTTTACGTCTAATCAACTTTATGTAATGTTATATTCCATGTTTTATTGCTTATAAATAACTTTAAGATAAATAATTCAGATACATAACTTTGCTTGAGATAAAAATTTACTAGATAGAAAAGAAAACCACGCAATTTTTAAATGTATCTTGCTGTTATAAAATATACTAATTTAAACATAATAATGCTATTAGTAATAATCATATTACAAAATAAGCTGTGATAGCCCAGCGGTGAGACCGTGCGACTCTTACGAGTGGAATACGAGTTCAAACCCGGGCAGGCACCAATGAGTTTTTCTATTAAAACTCATGTGTCTAATTGATAATTGCAATTAATCACACGCTTTTCGGTGAAGGAAAACATCGTGAGGAAACCTGCATATCTCTAGAGAATTCTGGAGATATGTGTAACCTACCAATCCGCATTGGAGCAGCGTGGTAGGTATTAGCTCCAACCCTTCTCTTCAGAAACGGAGAGAGGAGGCCTATTCCCAGCAGTGGGATTGTAAGAGGCTGCTACTTTTTTACTATATTACAAATATCATACAGACACGAGAGTTAGTTTTTCAGAAAATAATTTTCAATTAGATTTTAAAACTGCGACCAATAACTATAGGCGAGCGTACTTGGCAGTTTATCAAACAAGAATTAAAAATGAAATAATTTTACTAATTTCTCAAATTTTGTACACATTACAATGCAGGCAAAAATTAGCTTTTAAATTTATTCGTACGAATATTAATATCAGTGAAGTTATTCAATAAATAACCTAAAGCACCACACAGAAGTTCGTGGCAACAAAGTTTATAATTGTCGTAAACTTGAAAGCTCTTATATGACAGAGTTTTTTATTATGCGCTTTCGTACAGAGAAAAAGCGGTTGAGAGTTCTTGAATCTTTTCTAAAAGCTTATTGTTAGGAACTCTAGAGCATGCTACAATATATTGTGTCTAACTTATGTATTAACTTATTTATATTATATTAACTAAAAAGACATGCCTGGCGTAATCGATACGAACAAAATTCCTATAAAAACTGTAGTGATTGATTATATGAAATTCTTGGCTTTATTTTCACACTGCAGTGCACTTATAATTTCAATTAAAAGTTAATATAGAATTTTGATTTCAAATTGCAAAAGTAATAATAAAATTATTTTGCTATAATCCGCGATACAGTAAATAGAAAATATATATAGTGTTTAATGTATAGTGGACTATCAGTATTTTCATACCCGATACGTGCAGGATTCGTAAAAACACATGCACAAACCTCCACCACTTCCACCACAATACACAAGCACTACACAGGTTCACTATCACAAACTCAACAATCGTTTCGCCCCGCAACCGAAGCATCATCAGGAGATAGACTCCACGACAAAATCGCAAAGTGATTGGGTATAGGGTATAAAAATACTGATAGTCCACTATACATTAAACACTATATATATTTTCTATTTACTGTATCGCGGATTATAGCAAAATAATTTTATTATTACTTTTGTACTATGGATCTCCGCAAAGTAACGCCTAATTCTATAAATTATGCAAATTGCAAATTTAGGTGGAAAACATTATGTATATCATAAATCTGAATTATATGATGTTTGATAAAACAAAGTCGTTCGCGTTTTCTGAAAAATTGCGAAATACAGCAATTCCATTCAAATTCAACAGTTCGAAGAGCTTAGAATTTTTTTAATGTATCTAATATTTCTTGGAGTATCTTTTAGTGAGCACGAAATATAAAAATTAACATTTCCATAGAGTTTGGAGTTTATAACGTTATCTTAAATGTTTAGAACATTTTTATTAGAACTTAAAAAAAGGAAAGGTAATTATTTTATAACCTTTTTTTGGGATATTATTAATTTATATAACTAATATTAAAACTATTTTCCTCCTTTCAACGATAAAAGAAAAATCTATGTAAATGTAAATCTATTAATGTAATATTTTACCATATAGTTGAAATATTTTTGAATTTAAACTATCTTTATACTCGGCTATACTCACGTCTTATTTTATCGGATAAGCCCGACTAGTTTCAAGCCCACACGGGGCTCTTATTCATGAGCTCTTTACGTGATTTATCGCGAGTTGAAATATTATTTGTCAATGTTTTTTTAATAGTTACTAAACCTAATAATGTACTGTTTGCTGACCTTGTAAATTAATAAAAAAAATACTTAATGTAGAATGCAATATCCGTTTTCATACCTCAAACATGTATAACCACAACCAAACTAGACGTTCACTTATATATAATCCAGACGATTGTTTTGCCACTTGGAAGTATAAACGATGCCGATTATAAACTCCACGGAAAAATCGTACCTTATCATAAACCTAGCTTAACCCGTCATTCCATATATGGGAAGACTTATATGAGAATAGCGATAACTGAACATGGTTCAAAGAATTTATTATTATTGTTGGTTATAAATAGCATATTTTACGAACTAACTGATTTCGCTTTGTAGAACTTTTAAATTGAGGGGAGTTCACTGCAAATTCTATACTGTCATTTAGTTTTTCCAATAACTGTTATTTTTATATAATATTAGTTTAACCCGCGTTAACATCAGCTCAAGCTGAAATACCTTCAATCATTAAACGGTACTAAAATATAATTTTTAGCTCAGTTTGAACGCAAGTTAAAATGGTCAAACGGTAAAACTGCGTGTTGCATATTACAAACAAAAAAATCTATTGATTTTCGTATTTAGGCAGCGTGATTGGTTTAAAAGTGAAGGAGGAAATGTTTAAGAAAGATTTCGCATATGTTATCATTTTGTGATAAATATGTATTTTACTTTTAAAAATTTGAATTAAATATTCATGAATAATTTATTCCAGATGTTTATTAATTCACAAAATTAATAATTTACGTTTAAAAACCATTGAATTGTCATGTTTTCCTTATGATTTAATACGAATCTTTTCAAGTCAAACGAAAAATGTAAAAATGTCAGATTATAAGTGTCATTGGGTGGTGACCTATTTATACTTGTCACGTTGAAAGAACTTGAGAAATCCTATTTGAATAAGGCTGATTCAAGATATTTTTATATAGGTACAAAAATTTATGAGTCTTATTTTCTTAATATTAGTATATTTGTTATTGGTCTTATAAAGTGTTTAATTAATAAACATGTAAGAAAAAACTTGCAACGGGCAAGTTAGTTACAAATGAACTGTTTCATTTTTCTGTTCTTTTTTTATATATTATATAAATATCATAAGTGAAAATGATAAGTAAATTAATAAGCCCTAGACCATTAACATAAATGTTATGAAAAACATTTTTTTGTAGGTATTCTGGAAATTTTACAGAGAAACTAATCTTGTTTGCAATACATAAATCCCCAGAGAATTCCCGAGGGAGAAATGTTTTACGGTAACTTGTGGAATTATTTAGATTCCGGCTTCGAGTACAAAAGTTTAGATTATTTTTTTATTGTATTGGTGAATTATAAATGAACACTTATTTAACTAATTTTAAAATAGGACAAACAGACCTGGCTACGAATTGTGTCTGATGCGTGAGTTTAAATTTTTCTATAACTTGTAATATAATCTTGGAATATAATCTTAATGATAAATGGTGTAGAGGATCATAATGTTAAGCATGAAATACTTGTGGCATCAAAAGATTAATTAATGGTTTTATAAATACCGTATTGTAGTATGCATTTTATAAATTTTTAAAATGGATACAGTAAGTTATACATAAAATTGGTAATGCCATCAAGGACTTTAAATCCTTTAGTATAGAAATATATTAACCATTTCAACATTGTTTTTTTTTGTATCCAAAAAGTCAATTACAGTTTTTCGGATATTTATATTTTCAGACTCAATATTATATTGCATCCTTTGTTTCAAGATTTTCTGTAACCAACAGAGTATTTTACGTTCCGATAGCATTTCTAAGCCACTTCGATACCAATTTAGATCTTCATCGAGGCAAAGTTAAATATACGGTCGTCATTTCATTTTATTGGACCGAATGTCGAAGGGTCGCAGCTAGTATCAAGATTCGGGTCAAAGGGACGTGGATCGTAAAATAAAAATAAAATACAGTCACAACTCGCCACGGAAATGTAATTGAGCCGTTCTGTCATCGCTATGTTGTACAATGTTGGCTTCTGGTATATTTAATATTGTGGAAGCATGTAAATCCATTTGATTGCCTTGATTTCGTAGACCTCATCTTCAGGATGCGTTGTCCTAAATCAAGTTGACCTCAGATTTGGCTAATGATTACACTCAGTGATGAACTGAAGTATGACAATGTTACAGTTAACATCATCATTCATCATTCTCCTGCCTATGTCCCTCTCTAAGTGGGGTCGGTACGACATGTTACAAACATGTTGTCAAATGATTTGGCTACGTCTTTTATGACCGGCCGCCTGCCTGACGTCAACTTACCTTAGTCGCCTTTTACGACACCTCGGTAAGAAATGAGGGTGGTCTATTCTATGCAGCCTGATTACCACACGGCAAATACCTTAGTCGCCTCTTACGACACCTCGGTAAGAAAGGAGGGAGGTCTATTCTATTCTGCCGGATACCACACGGCGTAATGTTACAGTTAACATCGGCGGACGAAAAATTAGGGCTGCCTGAAGTATTTGAGATTTCCTCATCAGTAAAGTTGACTCTCAGCGTTGTGTAGTTTGTTTTTTGGTCGCTATATTTTGTAACTGCTAACAGGATTTAGTGTAGTTTGAGATGAGTTCCAGAAGCACTAAAAGAGATGAGCCTGATAGGTGTGATGTTGTCGCTTCACAGATTTATTATTATTTGTTAAATACTTCTATATACATTTGTTGTTGCTTATATGTGCATATTAGTGTGCACCTCATATTTCCCAGCATACATTACGTCATAATTACATAATAATTATTTTTTTTCGCCATTTATGTAGTTTTTTTTTAATTATCGTCGAAAGTTTATACTTATATGGAAAGTGAAAAAAAATTTTTTTTTAGACAGTACTGTAAATTGTATATTATGACAACAAACGAAAAAGTAACTACAAAACCTAAAAAAATACATTCAAAGAACACGACATTACGTATATACACAGCATTATATATACAGCTCAATTGTTTCATATCACAGAATTGTGCTTATAAAAAATTTCAACAAGAATTGCTTAAATCCAAATAGAGGTCTCTCAAGACTTAGGAATGCTTTGTTAAATATGTAGAGTACTATTATTAACGTAAAGGGACGACGGTAAGATTTATTACCATTATACCTTTTAGATAACAAATAAGAGTAAATATGAGGTAAATAAAAGAAGAATTTAACTTGTAAATAAATACCTGGTTTCAAGATAACATCAATTTAAGTGACTTTGAAAAATAATGAAGTTGTAAACAAGTGCTTTTTAATTGTCAACTCTCCTAATGTTCCTAACAAGAAAAGCCAGAAAAATATTCGGCTAATTTGTTTGAAAAATATAATCCTTATAGTTATATTTTGTTGTTGCTATCTTGTGCAAGGTCGAGATCATCAAGGTCGTGGTGGTAAAGATAAAATTGAAATTTTATTATAGATTTGTACACTAAAACGACTTGCGTAAACTTATGCCGGTCCCTTGTGTATATTACGTACTACGTAATGTGACTGTTGTAGCTATATTGAATACTTTTATAGCTCGCGTTTTCCTCAATTTTCTCGCTAATTCAATTTTATACATTCAAACATAACACAATCGATAGGCAGACCGCAGCAATCGTTATATTTCTATGTAAACCAGGAAATTATTATATTACCAGCCCGTCAAATGCCAGGAATATACTAAATCCATATTCGTCAGACTGTTGAACGAAGTCAAATAGATTCATACAATAGTTCACTTTAGTTAAAATCAATTTCCCACATCAAAGTTATCGATGTACAACGAACAATTTCTAACTTGGTCTATTTTGCATTGGAACACCATTTACCATATTATCTGAAAACTATGTCTTTGAATTTAGATTACCTTGACTACTTCTTTCTACAAATAAAACTATAAGTTTAGGAAGCCCCTGAAAGTCCGGAAGTCGGGAGTTTCCGCTATGAAAACGCTGCAAAAATTCTTGTATGAGGACCCCGGATAGGTTTGAAACTATTAGAATGGACCAGATATGTACGATATGACTGTAAAAATAATACATAAATACTATTTTTTATAAACTGACTATTTATAAGTCTATTAACTATAAGAAAACAAAGGAAAGTAACGGCAAGTCAATTCAATACAGATGCACATTTTGGAATGAGCGGGTAGTTTCTTATTAAAGCGAATTCTGTACTAAACATAGACTTGATAGGTCTATTAGATTATTCGAAGCGCAGGACATGAGCGGTGTTTTTTATTTTTTAATATATGGGACATTTACACACACGGTCGTCAATCCCCAAAGTAAGTAACTTAATACTTGTGTTATGGGTGACGGACAACTGGTAGATATACTACACATATAAGTTTAAATACATACTTAAATACAAATACACACCCAGGCTCGAAGAACCAACAATTTGTTTATAGAAAATGTTGGCCCTCGGCGGGAATCGAACCCGCGATCCGCGGAGCTGAAGGCAGGGTCACCACCCATAGCGCCGACAGGCCAGTCAAAGGTGTTAATATTTATTTTAGACAAATAGATACTTTCGTTGGATCGCGATATTTCGTGACGTGTGACACGGTTATTTGCGTCATTTTATTTCCACTACAATTTTCTTATGGAGTTATTATACTTAGAGTAGAAGCCAGTCTAAAATGTGAGAAATTAAAAAACATCTGCTATCTTTAAAACTAATGCACTATAATGCGCTCTTTCTGAATCTTCCATGAACTTTTGAATCATGAACATTCGTCTAGATATCATAAATTGACACGTTAATTTATAAAGTTTCACCCATCCTGCTGCAAACCAGCCGATACTGATTACAAATTAAGCTGCATTATAAAATATTGAAATATTCATTATTGACTTTGAATTCCGTATTTAACAGTTTTAACTGAGTTAATAAAGCTTTGGAAAGTAAGTTACGTCCGAACAATTAAAACGGCGAGAGTTGTAGACTCAAAACTCGAACAGTTAACGAGTTGCCACTACAATGATGTTAGTCTATATGGCCTTAATAAACTATTGCTATGAGAGAAGTTTACGAATAGAAACCGTTGATGTAGTGTCGACGGATTTATTTACATCTAATATCTATGTTAGTGAAAATTTACCTTAATTTAATATTAAGATGTTATTTCACAATAATAATAGTTTACATTCATATTAGTATTAAAAATGTAGAAGTCTGTCCCTCTGGCTGTCTGTAAATCGCTGGAGCAATTTTAATGAAATTTAGTACAATTGCAGCTTAAGCTAACATCTATACTTATTACAAAACAAAATCCCCGAAAGCTGTCTGTCCGTGTGTGATCGATTTTCTCAAAATCTACTGAACGGATTTTTGTACGGTTTTTACTAAAAGATAGTGCGAGTAAGTTTAGGTAAATAGTACATTAATGTTTTATGAAAATTGTTTGAATAGGTCATGTGGATGTAAAAAAAGTCGCCCGCTGGGAGCTTTTACGAGAATGTTTCAAAAGTAATAATAAAAAAGTAAGAATAAAATTATTTTGCTATAATCCGCGATACAGTAAATAGAACATATATATGGTGCTAAATGTATAGTGGACTATCCGGTTTTTCATACCCGTTACATGCAGGATTGTAAAAACATATGCACAAACCTCCACCGCTGCCACCACAATACACAAGCACTACACACGCTCACTATCACAAACTCAACAATGAGAGTATGTTTTAAATATCAGTTCGGGAAAATATTTGTGATACACCGATTTCAACGCAGGTGAAGCCATAGCTAGTATCATATAATTAAATTTTGATTTTCTTTAGGTAGCCTATGAAATACATACAAAAAACGACTATATAATTGATGGTTTATGAACATTTTAGTTCAGGCAAACGAAGATGCGGTGAAAGTTGGTTTTTCTAATAAATTTACCGTGTTCGCAGCAGTCAAAATATAAGTAAGTTTTTTTGTACAAGTGGACTTAACCGACATAAGGCAAAGGTTAAATTAGGAACTCATACTCAGTAGAACAGTAGGCGGAAGCTAGTCTAAGAGTTAATTTATAGAAATATGAAAAGAAATCCTTGGGTGCCAAATAGAATAATTGTTTCATTCTTAGAAGATGTTTTTAGGAACTTTTATCATACAGTTTATTTAACCATTCAGTACGAGTTTTAATTCTTTTGTTTTAAACA
Source organism: Morpho deidamia (assembly GCA_947086505.1). Lineage (NCBI taxonomy): Eukaryota > Metazoa > Arthropoda > Insecta > Lepidoptera > Nymphalidae > Morpho > Morpho deidamia. Next base: position 5,898,146 of record CAMTZC010000015.1, read on the forward strand.
CGTGTGTATTTTTCGCAGAAAGGGTGTCCCTTAAGTTAGTTAATTTTATGAGGGTCTACTATATCGGTTTAGTATATCCGTCATTCATCCAGTCCCAGTAAGAATTGAAAAGGGCTTTCCCTATATTGATTTTGTTAGATTGCTCCTGTGTAAATTCAATTCCTTTACAATGTTTTGACTTCGCCCTTAGGCTTTTTCATGATTATAGCATAAGTAAATCATATGGCACATGTTCTGAGAGTTTCTGTTCTTTATAAAGGAAGTTTACGTGAATATATGCTAATCTTGAAGTAACTAATTACGTTGGAAGTAGGTGAGGTATTTTATTCAAATCAATCCTTCCCTCTCCGAACTTTTTGTTGTTTATTTACTACTATCAAATAGTTGACCTAGAATTAGAACTTTTTATTATTTTGTATTGATATATGTGTAATTAAAATTAACTAATACTAGAATTAATTATGATTTTGACCTCGTAAGAAGTAGATATTCAATTGTGTCTGTTTAAAAAAATACTATAACATATTTCGTAGTAGTGTTTGGAATTATATATTAAATGTAAAGAAACCTGAAATTTATCATTGAAATTTAACATGTTAACATATTGATTCGATAGTTCACAAAGTAATAGTTTATATTATTGACAACAATAAGAAAACTCTGTTACAATTAAAGGTTTGGAAATAAAGAAACAAATTAATTTCTGGTAACACATGAATGTTCGTATTCATTAAGGTTAGCTAATTTTCTAGATTGCTATTATTGCGGTGATGAATTCCAAAGTAATATCAAACCGATGTTCATAATAAAGTTGCTTGTTAGTACTTTCTGTTGATAAACATCTATTTAGTGTGATGTATCGCGGGAAATTAGTAAAGTTAAATGCGGCCAACACTTTAACATCATGTTTAAATTAGCGTGCTTGTTTGTCGTTACTGTTTAATATGCCGCTTTATTTTCCGTATTTATGTAAAAATTAACATGATTATTATATTATTTAGAAATTGAAAACTATATGCCGTGTGGTATACGGCTGAGTAGAATAGACCACCCTCATTTCTTACCGAGGTGTCGTAAAGGGCGACTAAGGTAAGTTGACCCACCGTGCGAGAATCGTTTGAGTGTAATAAGACCACCCTCATTTCTTACCGAGGTTTCGTAAAGGGCGACTAAGGTAAGTTGACCCACCGTGCGATATTCGGTTGAGTAAAATAGACCACCCTCATTTCTTACCAAGGTTTCGTAAAGGGCGACTAAGGTAAGTTGACCCACCGTGCGATATTCGGTTGAGTAGAATAGACAACCCTCATTTCTTACCGAGGTGTCGTAAAATACGATTAAGGTAAGTAGACGTTAGGTAGGCGGCTGGTCGTAAAATACAAAGCCGAATCATGTGACAACATGTTAATAACATGTTGCGCGGACCCCCACTTACAGTGGGATAAGGGCAGGGGGATGATGAGAAATTGCAAATTATAATTTTATTTCTTTAGTAACGATCCGTTTTAACTTTGCACGGGTTGATTGGCGATAGCGTGGGAGGCGACACGTGGCTGATCTTATCAAGCGACTTAGTATGAGATCCGAGTTAGAATTATAGTTTCCACGTGTGTTAGTTATTATAATTTTAATTTTGTAAGCTAAAACATTCATTTAAATTATATTGTGTAGGTAATATAAATTCCTGAAGATAAACTGAAATTGAGGATTAATATTTTAAAAGCTTTCCATTAACGGCCGTTGTCCGTTACCGTTTTTTAGAAGTTGCATGGAATAGTAAGTTGTTCTTAACAGATACATATATAATATCACGGACTTTCTCATAGACCTATAAGACATTAATAACCTAACACACATGTTTTGTTAAGACCGAAAGAAATAAGTTTTTAAAAAAGCTTTCAGCGTATTCTCGCATATATCTTTTAGCAGTTTTTATTACTTTTGTAATAAAAACTACTAAAAGATATATGCGATTTAAAAGATAGATGCGATTGTGCCGCTGGCACAGCCAGTTAAGTATAATATTTACTTTGAATTGTATGCGAGTATCGAACAAAATCCTATATTAAACGTAATATTAAATAAAAGTAATAAAAAACAAAGTTTTAAAAAAGAGTTTTTTAGATAAATCTCTTTAGATGAGACATGATAAACTGTCGTTTGACCTGCGGAATGCTTGGAGATATATTTCGGAGAAACTACTAAGGTATTATTTGACCTAGTTCCTACTTTAACATTTTACCTTCGGATCACTAGGCACTGTAATAGTCTCAGTCGCTACAAAATCGATATACTATTTGATACAGCCAAAATGCTTTTAAAGGAAGAGTGACGTTTGCTTTTAAAGCAATATGGCTCAAGGCCTTTTCTCCTTTCAACACATATTCGAGAAAATGTTTGAATTTATTGGTATTTCCATTCATAAAGAACTATTTTATGCTAGTTTTACCCGCGTCTTCGTTAACGGGTGTTGTTTTTACGCAAAAAAAAATTATGCGTGAAAGCATAAAAAGCAAACAAACAGACAGACAGACGGATTTTCTCATTTTTAATATTAAGTATGGATAACGGTCTAGCGTATCAAATAAAGAAATCGCTGTAATAATATCCGAGAATTTTCAATAAATTTTTTCATCGTCATTCATCATTCTCTTGCAATTATCCCACTGTAAGTGGGGTCGGCACAAAATATTTTAAGCATGTTGTTACACGTTTTGGCTAGTTATTTTACTACCTGACGTCAACTTACCTTAGTCGCCTTTTACGACAACTCGGTAAGAAAAGGGTGTTCCATTCTACTCAACCGGATATCACACGGCGGCAATAAATATACATAAAATAACATTGATTGCCTACCTCATTAATTTCTCTCGTCTCTAACCGATCGTGCTTGGCAGCAAAATCGACTGAAGTTCTAGCCAATATGTACTTGAATGGTACTAAATTTTATCAATACTTCTCCATTGAATTACCATAAAGCATAAACGAGTAACAGATAGACTTTCCCATTTAGAATAATAGTATGTATTATTTAAGTTTCAAGTTTCTTTACCAGCTACATGTGTAGCTCAAATAACTTGAGAATGTCAAAGGTGCATCGCTGTAGACGCGTAGTATAAAATAAATAATGAACCCGTGGGTGTGTCATTTGCATAACGGTGGGATGAAAATGATTAGACCCTACGTGAGTTATAGAAACTATTAGTAATTCTCAAACTATATGTTTTGATTGGACTTTCACTTTACAGTGGTTAACAAATAATCTGTAATGGACGAAATAAATTGAGAATATAGACTGGTGTTCTTGTTTTTAGTGTTGCTCTGGCTTGAACAGTTTTATCCTCCGTTAATAAAGTATGATGACACCCCAAATGTAAACGTAACTACAGGTGGAATTCCACCAGTGTGCAGCACTGTGAATACACAGTGTGCGGCACAAATGTTTACTCTGGTCGACTCACTCAAGCAAATATTAACACATTGTGCGCGAATATTCTAGAAATTACGTACACTTGAAACAGTGTCCTCGCGTCGATGCGTACGCACTCGTTGTTCACGAACTCAGTTTTGCTTCCGCTACTGAAACGAAAACATTTGTTTGTACACGCACATCTTTAATGAGGAGTGGAGAAATGAACAAATTATTAAGAATTCTTTTATTGATATTGTCTAAAGATATATTATAAATTTGTATATAATTAATAAGTGAAATAATAATAATAAAGATCATAAAATATTCTCCTAAATGAACATGTTCGCGCACATGTGTGGTTCACTGTGCGCTTACACATGTTACACACAACATTGCCAGTGGAGACAGAAGCTACACGCGATATCAGCTTAGTACGTGCAGTGCGAGAATTTTGTACACAATCTTTGTAAACAACACTATTTTGGTGAAATCCTCCCTTAAGTAAAACATTTATTTGTTGACACTACAAAATTTTCCTCATTTTGTAAAATGCAGCTGAGGCGATAAGCAACCAGAATAGGCAATTAAGTGTCGTGGCTTCCGACGCCTTACGGATGTGGAGCTCTAGTGCCTAGGCGGATCCAGTAGATTACCGGATTCGACGGTAATCACGTTACCCGAATGATGCGATGGGGCAGAACAATTAAGTACAATTTGTTAGACGTGTAACTGTTACAGTAATTGGGTAAACCTCGGATACAGGACGATAAATTTTTTCGTTGCTCATTGATTCCTATACTACGTGGTGCTATTTTAGGCTAATGTCTTTGAATTTGAAACTAAATATTCTTCTATTTATATATATTAAGATTTCACGGCCCAAATTGGTGGACCAATATTAATTATATTTGGCACAATTAAAGCCTATATACCGGGCTACCATTTTTTTTATGAATTTTATTTATATAAATAAAATTCATAAAAAAAATGGAACATACATACATATACACAACATATAGGAAGAAAAGATTACTTTTTTTTAGGAACAAGGAATATTGCATTATTAAGGGTAATTAAACGCTCCGGTTGATGTGGACGAAGTCGTTATTACCTCTAGTATAAAATATAAATTTGTTGTATCAATATATCAAAATTACATTTCAAACTATCATAACAAAGTTCTAGTTCATCTTTTGCTTTTCAACCGGGGATCATCAACTCTCCAAATGACGTTTTCTAATAAAAGACGGTGGCTGCAGTTAGATGAAGGTCTACTTATATAAAATAAATCTCCACCAAAAGCAAGGATTTTTATTAAAACCCTCATCTCGTTCGCGTTGCGTCAATAAATAAATGGACGTCATTTGTTTTTATCACAGAAGTATGTACAAATATTATGTGTTATTTGAAACATGAACTGCATTTTACGATTTATTACTACAAGACCGACTGTATGGCGGACTCCATCTTTTATAACTAATTTTCGCTCCAAAAGCAAGTCCCTTCCTTATCTATCTATATATATTTAGCAGTTGTCTGTCAACTCATAACACAAGTATTAAGTTACTTACGAGTACCTAAGAGACAGAAGACCGTGTGCGAAATTAATCCACATACGTATATTAATTTATTACGCCATGTGGTATCCGGCAGAATAGAATAGACCACCCTTATTTCTTACCGAGGTGTTGTAAAAGGCGACTAAGGTAAGTTAACGTCAGACAGGCGGCCGGTCGTAAAATACGTAGCCAAATCACGTGACAACATGTTTGAACATGTGCCGACCCCACTTAGAGTGGGATAAAGGCAGAAGAATGATGAAATATATTAATTTATTATTATGACCCACTAACATGTTCGCTTCGCATGGTTTAAAATTTAAAGTAATTTTTATATTATATTTTTAAAATAAAAGATATAAAACGGATATTAAAATGAATCATTAAATTTTTGTATTTTAAAAACACTCGTTCACACCTTCCTTTTTTCCAATCACTATGGCTACAAATTCTGAGTGTTGCAAGTGGTAATTGGTTGAAGCAACGAGATTCAGCCATGCGGCAATCAAAATGCCAACTGGATGAGGCTTGGCGTCCAATTTACTCTCGTCATATTCGAGTCAAATTTGCACTTAAAATTTTGTGTCATTTTCAGCTTCATATATTTTGGAAATAAGGAATTTTACTACCAATTTTAATTCCTAATTAATATATTGATTTTAATAACAGTATATAGATTATCTGGAACATTTGTTAGGTATAGGTAAGATCGTTTTGTGTGATTGATCAACCAATTTCTAGGGGCATACCAACAATTTGGTTTGATATATTACACGATTAGTATTAAATTAGGCTTAATTGAGTTATATTCATATAATTAAATTTAAAAGAATGAATCAAGTAGATAATTTGCCGTGTGGTATCCGGCAGAATAGAATAGACCACCCTCCGTTCTTACCGAGGTGTCGTAAGAGGCGACTAAGGTGTGTGCCGTATGGTATCTGGCTACATAGAATAGACTTCCCTCATTTCTTACCGAGGTGTTGTAAAATGCGGCTAAGGTAAGTTGACGTCAGGTAGGCGGCCGGTCGTAAAATACGTAGCCAAATCATGTGACAACATGTTTGTAACATGTTGTGTTTTTTTTTTTTATATCTTTTATTTTATAATAAATTCAAAAAATGTACGCGTCCCTTTTACATGCTGTGCTAACCTAAAATTAAGACTACATTTAATAAAGTAGCTGTAGAGTATTTTATAGTATTTGAAATGTATGACTTGTTGGTTATCCTAATAAATAAATAAAAAAATCATCAGGTATACATTATAATCCTTATTTCAATGATATCTATGACATCACACTACGAACTATTAAAAAAGCTAGTGTTTTCTTTAATTCCCAAGTTAGTGTCTTTACAACTCACAAGTTTTAGGCGCTACGCCAAGCTTTATTACAATTTGCCATAAAACAACTTTTTGTACTGGGTCACTTTAATAGTAAGTGTGCGATATATTCTGCGAGCTCTAACTTACATAATATGTCAAATTTTGATATAACTTACATTACAATCAGCGATACATATATATATACACACATTCAAGCAATTACATGTATTCTTACAAACACAAACACACACACACATACACACAAGTTCCAACAATAATATAAGTTAAAAAGCAAAAAAAAACGTATCTAATTTTAAGTTTAATTATCTATTTGTTATTAGTTTTTTATAAGTTTACTGGTCTTGGTGGATGAGCGGGGCACCCAGCAATACGGGTTCACACCTAGTGCAGGGGCCCTTGCTATTAGTTTATAATGAAAATTAAAAAATTATGATTTATATAAATAAATTATTTTCATTTTCATTTAGCTGCAACTTTATTTGGGTATTTAATACCCAAATAAAGTTGCACGAGGGTATTTCAACACGCAAAAAAAGTTGCAGTTAGAACTCGCAGAGTATATCGCACGCTCAATTATGTACTGTTTTTCATATGTTTCACTTATGTATTTCTTTTTGTTCCCTAATCAAAAACAGGATTTTTTATATTTTTGATTCACCTTTATAATTATTTTAAAAAAAATCTAATATGTTTGTCTTTTGTAGTCATAATGTATCTTAGCAACTGAATTATGGTGTAAATTCGGAGTTGCCAGTAAACCTCGAATTCCGGTTTTGCGATATACGATATTGCGAACTGAAGTCAAAGATGAAAGCTCTTTGGGCTTAAATAACACATACTATTAGAGCAAATACATGCAAATTTAATTCTGGGGAAATGTAAAGGTAACCGCTTTAGCTTTGTAAGAAATAATACGTTTGAAGTTCATAATACTCGAAGCTTATTTGATTTATATATGATCATATTCGTGTCAACGAATAAAGACTTTTGATTTGAAAAGACGTGTCTGCAAAATAATCTATGTTTGACGTTTAAAAGAAAAAGATTTTTGTATTTGAAAGATTCTGAAAAAAAGATTTATTTTAAGGATTTATGCGCCTAATCCCCTTGAATTTAAGGATATGCGATATGTTTGAAGATATCTATTTGCCTATTGTAGGGCTTATAGACATTTGTTCCAGACTCTTTATTCTAGAATTAAAACAAGCAAGAGAACGGCAATACTTATTAAGTTCTTCAATTGTTTAACAAACGAATCATCACTTCGCTTTTGTTCTTCTCAAGTATCACATTGCATCTTTATGCTTATTCCATCGGTCATTTTTTTTTCTTCTCGGTAGAAGCACTATTATAAATAAGTAAATTAATTGGAAAATTATCACCTTTGTAATGAGTTTGTAAAGGTTTATTTCACTATATTACGTTTTGAATAACAGCCAAAGATGGAAGTTCGTTAATTAACGGATTGAACGGTCTCATATTTCCTGGTAAAATAGAGGGCCTTAGAAACAGCGAACAATCTCTTGGGATCCTCGTTAACGTTGTTTAGCATATAATATATTTGCGTGCGTAGTTTAAACAGATGAAAATATTAATGAAGCTACTAAAATATATAAAAAAAGTATTTATTTTTTATTTGGTTCATAAAACTGGCTATAATTAATTCCAACATATAAAAGATAAAATATCTAGAAATATACAAGATTATATATAGCCTATAAGAAATGAACACAACATGCAAGTATTATTATACATAGGTTAGGTTCAGCTAAGTTCATTCTGAGCTACGTAGGCATTTACACAAATTGTTTTTTAATGAGCCTAAAGAACCACAGAAAACATCTACGTCGCTTTTGTATGAGTTGAATTGATGGCAAATACGGTGCACAGGAGTATGATGTATAAGATTCGTTTGACATTTGGGTAAATTAAATGGTTTGCGATTCTTTAATCGACTACCGCTACGCGGAACACGCAGGTGTATACGGTTCAAAATGTCAGGCAAATCTATGGCACCATTAGTTATTTTGTAAAAGAACACCATGTCCAAGATCTTCCACCGATCATTTAGTGACATTAAGTTATAGAAACGTAAACAAGCTGTAAGAATTCAAAATACGACACTTATTATTATTATATTAGGCTAAATGATAAAGGGAATGTTTTTGTACATTTATACTGCAATAACAACAATTTTGTACAATTATAATAGGTGCAATAAAATTACAAGACATTCATACAAATACAATCAATTTATAAAAAAGACAGTAAAAATTATTATCTATATTTATTGTTTTTTTTTTCACTTTTTCTGTTCATATTATCTCAAGTGCATAGTTTTTTGTTATTTTATTTTTTCTTTCTTTCTATATTACCCTAATTTCCCTTCTTGTTTTTTCCTTCTGTAACCCAAAGGTTGACTAGGAGAAATCCCTTTTAGGGATCATGAACATGTGCAAACGTGGACTTACCACGTTTGATATTGTACATCAGTTGTTTTCATCACAACAATGTTTTCATCAGAATATGAAATTTTACAACCGTATTGGTTAAACTTTTTTAAAATTGCTGTAAATAAAATATATAGTTGGCATTCGTCTGAACTCACTGGGGCGTGTATAGGTGTTTTTAAAATTTTGACAGCTTTCCATATCGACGTATGCTGAATGCACCAATTTCTATTCCCTCATATTACATTTAAAAAAATTGTGTCATACATGAAGGTTTGATTGAGACCATGTTACCGTTCAGTTAATTTAGAACTCGATAAATCTATACTAATATTGTAAATGTGAAAGTTTGTCTGTCTTTCTGTCTATTTGACTGTCATGTTTCTGGGTTAATCCGCTTAAACCACTTTTTATTATGATTTAGTTCTAATTTGTTATAAGTTTTTATAAATTATTGTTTTTGTAAAATAGTTGAGTTATTTTAGTAAATTGTAAATATTTAATTAAATAGAAAAATATATAAATAAAAGCATGTAAGTAATTTAAGATAGACAAAGCCTATATATGTTTGTTTGTTTGTTTTTTTTTTTTTTCAAAATATTATTTATTTAAGTAAACTTTTTGCTTTTGCTTCGTCAACTTTACTGCTGGTTCGGAAAGCTGTTCCTACCGAGAAGAGCCAGCAAGAAACTCGGCGGTTGCTCTTTTTAAAATATAAATCTTAGAACTAGTTACATTTATTTATTACTGTCTTGTACAGGGTAGAAGTGTACACACACTTCTACCCACACTAAGGGTACACACATCCTTATCATCTAAGTAATCTTCAACAGTATAGTAGGCTTTCTGTATCAGCCTCTTTTTAACAGTGGTTTTAAAATGCTGTAATGGCATGGCCAAAATTATTTTCGGAATAAAAAAATTTAGTTGTAAATAAAAAAAGGAATACTATTCAATAAAAGACAAAAAAACAAATCTTGCGTTACGGCCAGTATTAACCGGTCCTGGTCATATATTTTCTACACATAAAATATGAATTTCAACGCCAGTTTAAATTTATAAATTAATGTTGAACCCTCCGGGGACCAACAAGGAAACTTTCGAACGAAAAATTTCAGATATAATTTCCTTGTCTCCTAATTTATATGTTGTCTTTTCATGTCCATTTTAATCAAATGTAACTTGAACATAAAGGGATAAGAGAAAAACATGACACTAAAATATATACGTGCATATATGGAGATTCGTGCACTTCGTGTGTGCATATTAATATAATAACCTAAGTGAATGTAATACGAGTATCTCCCAAATACTTCGTAGTCAGTTAATTTCTGAAATGTGTTTCTAGTTCGCTTCTAACATATTAATAATATTAACCTTCGCTTAGAGATATTACTAGAGAACAATTTTATAATTTATATTTACTTTTATATTATTTAGGTCTAGCATAGCAGGTGCACCTTACTTAAATACAATAAATAAATACACACACGGTCGTCTGTCCCCAAAGTAAGTAACTTAATACTTACTATAAGTAAGTTAATATGAAAGACCACCTGTAAAAAATATAGATGTATAATTAGATATAATACTTAAATATGCGTATATTCCCAGACTATTAGAACATACCAACTGTATTTAAACTATGTCTGCCACTCGGTGGGAATCGAACCCGCAACTTACGGAGCCGAAGACATGATCATTGCCAGCTGCGCTAACAGGCCAACCAAACATTTGCGTTTATATGTAAGAAACTGTTCTTTGATAGCCGCTTTTCTTTTCACACCTGCGAAATTGAGTCACTCAAAACTCTCCTCAGCAATAGTATATCATGCCATCACGCCAGCTCTGTTCAGCGTCTTAACCGTAGATGTAAATTATTTGTCATCGTTGTAAGCCTTTTTTATTTCCAGCCGACATAGTTCTAGATTTGGAGATTGGTATCCTAAAAATCACGCTCACGCCAAATCGCATTACTGATAATAGTCTAGTTTAATATTACCATTAACATATCTAATGACAAGAAGAGATATGAGATTGAGATGGGGATCATGTATTTTGCAGTGGAAGCCACATTAAAATTACAATGTACAACGCTTGTGATACTCCATATTCATCCATTACTCACAACTTTATATCCCACACTCACGAACAAATGACATATCTCGTACATTTTATATATGGTCCCGGGGAAATCACACTTTACGACCAAGAGCCTTGTACGTGCCAATAACAGCGCAACTTTTATGTACAAAACAAGATTTCAGTTCAGTGTCATTGTGGTCAAAATTATTTTGATGGCTTACATAAATAAATGATTAATATATGTAATAAATTAATAAATAACTTAACGTAGGATATAAGCACCAAGCTTTACCCTTGACTTCGTGCTGTTATCCTGTCCTTATTGAAATACGGTTTTTTCATCCTATATCCTATCCCAGTATATTCGTTTCAACAGGTCACTTCTTGACCTGTTCCATTCAGCCAATAAAAGCCCTCATAGCTAAACTTTTGTATGTAACTGCACCTTACTCGCACAAATTGGTTTTATTTTAATAAAGTTTTCAGAAATATCAAAAGCATTTCTAACCATTTTTATTAAAGATCCAGTTTGAGTTTCAAGTTTTATTGAATTTAATATATATATAATAGTTTTGCAGAATATTATTTCCTAATTTAATCCAATTGAAACTTAGTAAATATTAACATAATATTAAGAAAGCGTGGGAGTTGATTCAGCTTATCCACCAATGATCAATATCCTATATAACTTTGATATAGCATGACACGTTCTAAAATAAGTTGGTAAAAGCGTTAGAACTTTACAGTTCCGCATAAACTGTAAAAGTCTTAAAACAAAAGTTATTGGAATCCCTAGATAGAGGAACGTGTCCCCTTTAGTTCTTGAATAAAGTATTAATGACCTTTTAATATTTAGTTATAACTGATAATTTAAAAAATGCAACTTTACGAGTGAGTAATTCTAATTTACTAATCTCGCTAGTTTAGGTTATCGATAGTTATGTAAGAAGAACATTTGATCGTTTTTATAAAGCAGTAATATTAAAATATATTTAATACTTAGTACCCATACAAATTTAGAACAAGACAATGAAATTTGTCGAGTTCCATATTTATATAGGATACTAAGTCACGTGCTATTAATTAAATTTAATAATCCCGTTCAATATAGGTAATTCTTTTATTGCATCATTTACCATAGCTCCATTTGATTCGGGTGATGCATTCAGATTTTGTTGTTCTTTATTCAATAATGACAATGCGTTTAGGCTTAATACTAAGTTTTAGTTTCTCAAGCAATTATTAATAATACACCTTTGCTTAAGAATTTACTTTAGAGTTGATACTATATCCAGTAAAGTATTTGATACAATAATTATGGAGTATGAATTATGGGTGATTATGGATAAGGTATTTGATTCATAGAGTATCCAATAAGATATTTATTAAGCCCATAAGAGACTGGCTTATGTTATTGGCTTAACTTATGATGTGACAATTGAATACTGTAGAAAGAGATTCCTGACAGCGATCTCGGGTCTATCTCGTGGAGATTATCGTAAATACCCTGTGACTAGTGCGATCGAGCGGTATGCTTACTTGAAAATTTACAGCTGTTAAAATTTATTAAACTTCAATACTTTAAAGCTTTTGTAATGGGCACCTTATCTCAATTTTATTAGTTTATCTCACAAGCGTAGTTCATTAACCCGGCTAGCAAAAAAAAACAATGTCCTAATAAAACTATGACTCGATTCTGAGATCTTTTAAATTCTCATTCGCGTAATCAAGGCAAACTCTCGATACTTAATGTTGCAATTTAAAAATTCAAAACTATGTAGAAATAGGTAATGTAAGTCAATCTATCAGATCATACAATTATCAGTTATCATCAATTGAAACAGTGGTTAATAGAAACCTGTGATGTTTAAAAAGTGCCTGGTAATAAATAAATAGGATTAAGTAGAAAAGAAATAAAATAATTAAGCTTAAAGCCGTTCTAGTTTTCAGAGTATAACCTCATATATACAAAAGTAGTGGGAGGTATTCATAATTAAGCAAACAAGTATGCAAACAGTTTGCTATTAAAGGTAAATATTGGTAACATTAATTTGGAAACGTAGGCATTGTAATACGGAAAATAACAATAAATTTGCATGTTTTGTGTTCATAGTAATAATTTAATGGTTCGAGTATTCATTTAAGGCTGTATACATAAATACCCGAATTAAGCTGAAACTATAATGGTTACGATTGGAAATAAAATGTATAAATTGAATATGATTTCGGTACGTAGATTGTATGGTTGGGAGCGTTAATCACTACTCCTAACCGAGAATTGTATTTCTTTTAGTATGTATATAGGACTCGTCCTGCTTGAAATGCAACAGACTATATTATTCTGTATAAATCTTTAATATTTATGTTTATAGATCGTAAACGTTTATGTGTTAATACGTATATTTTATAGCTGCTTGCACATAATAATAGCTAACGCTATAAAAGCTGTCATATAGTAAAGATTTATCAGGTTTTATGAATTAATTAACATAATTTCTTATCTAATTAGCATAGACGCTATATTTTTTAATTATTCTGATTAACGTTTCTAAATTGCAATGTTAATAAGCGATGATTTACATTAATAATGTATTGTTCGTAAAACTAAATTATTACTGCTTTTATAAAAATTTTGCGTGTACTTTATCTTTCGAAACATATATTTAGTTCAAATTGACCTTTACCCTCTAACTGTTTTATGATAGAAATAATTTAATACTTTTTTAGTACTTACTAGTTACTTAGTAATTACTTACCTTAAATCTGTCATCATCATTCTCCTGCCTTTATCCCACTCTAAGTGGGGTCGGTACAACATATTTCTCTTCTATTCCCTCCTATCAATGATCAACTATAGCGCTCTTTTTATATGCATGCCATTTTTCACTCAATCAAACCATCTCTTTTTCGGTCTCCCTCTACTTCCCATCTTTAATAACACTATAAAAGTTACCAGTACCTGTCTTTTGTTACGTATGACTTATGTGTACAATTTCAAATTAATTGGCAGTTTCAAACTGGAATCTTTAACATTTGCTTTTTAGTAAAATTACCTTATAACAGAGGTGAAAATATTTCTGCCTTTTTATTACAAAGTAATTTGTGTTAAGAGAAATGTGATTTACTTATTGCGGAGCGAGAATATTTCTTATTAACTTTTATTTAGTGAAAGTGACTTAAAGGATTTAGTTAAGTGAAAACCATTTCACCCTTATTTAATGATAAAGTGATTTAAAAGGATTTAAATGTTAAACGAAAGTCTCGTTGTAATTACTAGGAGAGACTGGTTATATTGTTATCGACTTTCATTTAGCCAAAGTCACTTAAAGGATTTGTTAATGAAAAATACTTTCTGCTTTGTATAAGATTGAGTGATTAAAAACGATTTAAGTTTTAATCGAAACTCAGTCAGAAGTCATTGAAATTAAATTAAAGGAAATATATTTTGATTTTCTTTGAACGAAATTGATTTTAAATTACTGATTTGAAACTTTCGTTCTATTTAAGATGGAGGAATTATAATTTCTCATCTCTCTCTCGCTTTTATTTATGCCAAAGGTTTATGAATAACGAGGACAAGTTAGGTTAATAAAGTTTTTGAAAAAGCTTTTTATAATATTTCATGTCCCTATTTTAAAAGTTTAGAATTTCTCCCGCCTGGTGCCAATATTGGCCGCAGCAACAGATCATGCTTGCCATCGGTACTGGACCAGTATGTAAAATTTCAGCTCAACCGGACACCGGGAAGCTGGTCAAATTTAACAAGATTCCGTCTTCGCATAAATACATACACAACAAGTTATATAAAATCTTTCAAAATGAAAGTTTTTTTTATACACTGTAAGACACGAATGGGTGACAGGTGCAATTCCCGGGCAAGCACCAATAAGTTACAACGGAAAGACCCCTTGCATCCTTTTAAACTTCATAATGTCTAATGGAGTCTATGCCGTGTGGTATCCAGCTGAGTAGAATAGACCACCCTCATTTCTTACCGAGGTGTCGTAAAAGGCGACTAAGGTAAGTTGACGTCAGGCAGGCGGCCGGTCGTAAAAAACGTAGCCAAATCAACTGACAACATGTTTGTAACATGTACTTTAAGATATGAACAAATTTATAAACTCATTACATCTTATGTATATAATGTAAATCCATATTGTTTAGGATATCAATTTGAGTATTTAATATTTGTATCCTTGATTAA
Source organism: Morpho deidamia (assembly GCA_947086505.1). Taxonomy (NCBI): domain Eukaryota; kingdom Metazoa; phylum Arthropoda; class Insecta; order Lepidoptera; family Nymphalidae; genus Morpho; species Morpho deidamia. The sequence continues at coordinate 5,913,203 of CAMTZC010000015.1, forward strand.
AATAATATATTCATCGAAATGTTTGCACTTTTATTTTAGAAATCGTAAGCTGTAATCCGCCATCCATTATCATCCTAACCCTGCTTAGTTCGTGAAAATACACCTTATCACATAGGTACTATACATATCAAATCATCATTCTCCTGCCCTTATCCCACTCTGAGTGGGGTCGGTACAACATGTTACAAACATGTTGTCATATGATTTCGCTACGTATTTTATGACCGGCTGCTTTACTTTAGTCGCCTTTGACGACACCTCGGTAAGAAATGAGGGTGGTATATTCTATACAACCGGATACCACAAGGCATTTACATCAGTCGCTTATTACGACACGTCGGTAAGAAAGGAGGGTGGTCTATTCTATTCTGCCGGATACCACACGGCGTGTACTATACATATCAAATATCGTATTCTTATGAACAATTATGATATTTGAATGACCCTTGGCATTTAGAATAATTTATGAAAATTGCTGACCAATAAAATCTAGTAGAAATCCTGAAAGTGTTTTTTGCAAGCAATGCAATTAGTACAAATATAAAGTTCAAACAGACGCTCGCTTCGTTAACGTAACGACCTAAAACACTTCAAACCTGTCATTTACAGAGCACCAGTTATTTAAGTTTCTTTTAATGGTGCTAAGTTCTGAGCTACTTACAGGAAATATACAAAAAAAATTCGTTTAGTATCCTATAAGCTATTAAAAAATTTTTGCAACGCTCTTAAAAAATGGTACTAAAATATTTTCTTCCTAGTAAAGGTAGCGTGAGTTAAGTAGCCTAGTATTATAATAATATATGGGTTTTATGGGGGAGGTTCATATTTTCAAACTTAGCTGCTAGCTTAACTCTAATAATAGAAGTGAAACAAAAAATTATATAATAACTTTATCAAATCCAAAAATCAATGACCGACAATAATTATGTATTGGTTTGTGTTGTGAAGTACATTTTCTGAAAAATTTAATGGAGTTTTGAATGTTGAAGGAAAAATCTGCATTGAGATCGTGAGTATATATAGTGTTTGTGTAATATCCATAAAAATTGGTTGTAAAGATTTTTATTATTTTATTTATTTTTTGCATATATTATAGAATGGTGCTAAATTAGTGAAAGAAATCAAAAGCTATACCTAGCTACCCAATATTCCGTTTGAGTACACAGTAATAGTAAAGAACGTCGCGACTACAAATCCCCTTTATTACCGAATTATTACCGAAGTTTACTTAGTTCGGCAATGACTACCATGGTTTTAAAAAAATAAAAGAATAGGGAAGTTGTGATAGAACTTCTCTACTATTAACCGCGTAATTGTTAAGAGAATCGACGCAATGCTAAGTGTATGAAGCAGACATCACAAAACGTCGCCATCAATAACACTACATAAGCTCTACACACACTCACTACGACAATCTACGATCGTTTCGCCCCGTAACCGATAGACTCCACGACAAAATCGTGATGCATTACGTCAACGTTTGCATAAGATTAGATATTGCATTAGATTCACAGATTATATAAAAATAATTCTATCATAACTTCTGTACTATGGAATTTCTCAAAGTAACGAGTTCTTCTTATATAAATGAAAAAAGAATATTTAGTAGTTACATCGCCACACTTTATTTAGTCTAATAAAGAGAATATGAAGTTTACAAAAGTAATAATAAAAATATTTTGCTATAATCCGCGATATACGCGATTGTATCGCGTATTATAGCAAAATAATTTTATTATTACTTTTGTATTATGGATCTCCGCAAAGTAACGCCTAATTCTATTAAATATGAAGTTTATTGACGCAAGTATTTTTAATTATATTTATATATTATAAGTTAAATAGTGCTTTTGTGGAATATATTTATAGCAATACAAACAACTTTATTATTACATTAGTTTTGATGCCAAGTAGGTTCACCAGATCATCAATCAGTTTCTCCTACAAAGAAACTTCAAACAAGAGTTTCAACTTTGTTTTAGGTTCTTCTAAAGTGCCGTTATTGAAGTGAAAACAAAAATATCCTCGCCGTATATCCCGTCTAAGTCCATAAGTTTTCGATTTTAGACAAGATGTAGGCCATCGATCGATCTAAATTTGGCTCGCTTTCGCTATTCGTGAGCATTATTGTATAAGGTAACGTAACACGGGAAGGTTGTAAAGGTCGTATTGCATTTAAGTAGTTGTTGAATTCTTTAGTAGGGTCGTTTTCAGCTCGACTGAGTTAAAATTATCACTCCGTTACATGGTAAAGTAATTATTGATGTTAACTCATTGAACTTAATTATAAATGAAGAATTTGCTTAATCTTGGTAAGCGAGACGAATCTTTCGAACCTTGAGAGACGTTTTAATTACTCTCGTGAAAGCAAACTTAGATATTTTATTGTAATAAAAATTATTAATTTAATATCGTGTTACGTATTTCATATTGTTGATATTTTATCGAGATTGTTTGCGGTTCGTTATTATATTTTTGTAGCTATTTATGCTCCATTCCTAGCATTAAAATGATTTTTGAATTTAAACTATCGTGAGTGGTATTCATTATTAATGTTGAGAGACCGGCTATACTCACGTCTTATTTTATCGGATGAGCCCGACTAGTTTCAAACGTAAAGAACTCATGAATAAGAGCCCCGTATGTGCTTGAAACTAGTCGGGCTCATCCGATAAAATAAGACGTGAGTATAGCCGGTCTCTCAACATTAACATTAAAATCATGTTTATAATAGTGTAAGTGTAAAATGATAGATCAGAACTAAACCATCAGTCATACTTTTAAGTTATTGCTAAACTGTAATTTGCATTTTTAGATTCTTAAAGCACTATTAATTGATGTTTAAGAGATTTAAGAGTACATATTTTATTAGGAAAGAAGTTAAAAAAATTTTGAAAGTCGTAACTAATTGGTTTGGAAATAGAAATGATGAAACGTTTTTTTTTGGGAAAAGATGATATTTCTAAGTGATCTTGAAACTACGGATATTAGTGCTCCTAAATTTAAATTTGGAAGTTGTACACTACTATTCCCAATTTTCAAAAGAGTGATGGTTTAGGAATAATCAAGTTCAAGATTGTTGCACGTGTTCAGAGACAAAATAAATGGTGGGGTTGAACCGATTACTATATAACAATGCTTGTTTGGATAATGCTTCGCTTTGCGATTTGGTTGTGGAGTCTGTCTCCTGATGATGCTTCGGTTGCGGGGCGAAACGATTGTTGAGTTTGTGATAGTGAACGTGTGTAGTGCTTGTGTATTGTGGTGGCAGTGGTGGAGGTTTGTGCATGTGTTTTTACGAATCCTGCATGTAACGGGTATTAAAAAACGGATCGTCCACTATACATTTAGCACTATATATATATTTTCTATTTACTGTATCGCGGATTATAGCAAAATAATTTTATTATTACTTTTGTATTAGGAATAATCTTTACACTTTTTTTAATAATCCTTCATGAATGAAAATAACTATCACGAAGTCAAATGGCAAACATATATCATCAAAATTATTGTACTCGTTTTTGATACTATGTTCAATCGGATTAAATTATCCAGTTTGAGCCGTACACAGGGTATCGATTTATCTCAATTCGGCTCTTTGTTTAGGACGATTATATTGTAAGGCAAAGAAACACAGGGGAAGATTGAATTACAGAGTGCAGATGACAGATAGGTTGAATTACTTATTTTCTCAACGGTTTGGAATATTTTGTAAAGTTGAAGGCAGACGTTTGCTAGACGACAAATTTTGCGCAAACGCTTGAAACTGTATTTTTGAGTTGAGATATAAATCCATATTAATATTATGAATGCGAAAGACTATCTGTGTCTCTGTTACTCATCTGCTCGACTAACTTTTTATGAAATTGGGCACGATTAAAGCTAACGGGGTAAGATAGACAATCAAAATTCCTGCGTTTATTTCGGGAACAGTGATTAAGCACGTATAGTAAGTAATGCATATGCATTACCATACGTGCATTGCATTACCTATAACGCATATGCGTTAAAGGGTATTTAAACGCTAAAGTTAGCAGGAAGAAAATCGCGGTTTATTTATTTATTACGAGGTTATTCTTGAAAGACATATTTTTAAATGCATGAAATACTTCATTGAATTCTTTCTAAGGGTGTATAAATTAAACTATAAACAAATCAAATGCTTAGGGGACGCGACGATTATTTTTGAAGTACTTGTTGTAATAGAAGTGAAATAAATAGAAGTGATATAAATTAAACCCAGAACTACTCACAAAACATTCTAAAACAATTTAGCTTTATCATCATCATCTTCCTGTCCTTATTCCACTTTAATTGTGGTCGGCACAATATGTTACAAACATGTTGTCACATGATTTGGCTACATATTTTACGACCGGCCGCCTGCCTGACGTCAACTCACCTTAGTCGTATTTTACGAACAATTTAGCTTCATAGTTCAATTAAAAAATCCACACACAAAATGAAATTCCTGACATCAATAAAGATTTCTTCATTCATCTAAATCGTGAATAGGTACGTAGTTTTAATAATTGATGGACATTCAAGTCCTTAGCTGTTGGAATGATATAACCGCAATAAAGGACGTTGGTAGATACCCAATAAGCCGATTGGGGACCTCAAAAAGGACGTGAGCCGCTGATTTAAGAAAAACCGTTCAGCGGACCTATTATCTGTCGGCACCCATCAATTAAGACGTTGGAATCAGTCAAATTAATCCTTTTTTCGAAGTATCACGTATGATTATGCAGACGTATTAGAATGGCAATCCTTCACCAGAAAGCGCAACAATAGTAAATCGCCTAGGTGATATACAGAAGACCTCATAAGGAATGCGATAAGCTGCAGAATCCAAGTGGCATAGGATCCTGCGACGTGGAAATCTCTTGTAGAAACCTATGTACAGTAGCGGACATTAATCATCTTCTTCTTGCGTCTTTTTTCCTCATTGCAGAGGGTCGAGACCTTTTCCACGGATCACTTTTTCATGGATAGTTGATTTCCAGATTTTGCGATCTCTTGCGGCTTCCAAGGCCTCGTGAACTTGAATGGAGAGCGACTTAGTAATCTGGTCGGACCAGCAAGTTGGACTGCGGCCTCTCGCTCTTTTTCCTTCCACCGAACCAGTGATCATCAGTTTCTCCAGGTTGTCTCCAGTCTACCTAGCTATATGTCCGAAGAATTCAAGGACTCTTCGGAGACACGTAGCTGAGAGTCTGGTGGTTACTCCTATGTTTTTGAGTATCGATGAATTGGTCCGGTGTTCAGTCCGAGATACGCCCAACATTTTACGCCAGCACCACATCTCAAAGGCATCAATGCGCTTCCTGTCAGCAGATTTGATAGTCCATGTCTCAGAAGCATACGGAAAAATGGAGAACACGAGTGTACGTACCAGAAGGATTTTGGTCTTGCGCGAGATGTTGCGGTCCCGCCAAATTTTCTGCAGCTGTGACATTGCCGACATTGCCATGCCGATGCGCCTTCGGATTTCTAACTCTGAGGAGCAATTGTTTGTAATGCTGGAACCCAGATAAATGAAATTCTCGACCAGTTCGAGGTCAAGCACGCCGGTAAGCTATAATTTGTGAGCTCTGTCCACAACCATGACCTTAGTTTTTGTTCTGTTCATGCATAAGCCCATCTCCTTGCTGATGGCCTCCATCTTGTTCAATAGAGCGGACATCTCAGCTTCACTCGTTGCGAACATTGTGGTGTCATCCGCGTATCGTAAATTGGTGATTTTCACACCGCCAATATTTACACCACCTGTCCAGCCCTCTAAGGTGCGTCGCATGATGTAATGTATTAATCATCTACCAAAAAGAAAAACACGAAAAAGTCTTCGTTTGTTGTTTAGTATTTTGTTTACTCTGGGACTAAAACGGCATTACATTCAAAAGCTTATTTGTATATTTATATACAAGTAAAATATATTAATTTGAGAATTTCCAGCTGAATAATATTTGACAATTCATCGTATAGTTAAAAATGCAAGTGCTCTCCACTCTTTGTTCATCGTGGTCAAGGAAATCCAATCACTTCGCATTTTAAACATTTATTATTTAACTTTTGCTCGGAAGCTAAAACTTTGCTTTTCACGTTGTCAACACTAAAATATTCATCCGAAACTGGATTAGAAGCATTAATGTAGTCATGGCGTTGAATTTTTTAACCTTTTGATAACAAAGGCATGTACATTACGTTCAATATTTTGCATAAGGTATCATTTTTATTACCTACATTGATATGGAAAAAGTATATCTTCATTGTTACATACATACCTATATTGTCATTTTGTTCTATTTTTCTAGGTTAACGCCTGTCAATGTCTAAAACTTTAACTAAAAGTAAACTTATTTGGCACTTAAAATTATTCTAGAACTAATATTCATTAAGGAATACGCGAGTCAGTTGTGTGCGCAGTATAATTTAATTCTGTAAACGGGCTTGCCTTCAATGAAGAGAATAACCTGCAGTTACTAACAACTACAAGTTACAATCAATAGCATAAACAAAAGCTAGTTACCATAAAGCTATGTAAATGAAAATTGTACGTTTGTCATCGAATAAGCAAACAATTTTAGGCAAACAAATTTAACAGAATATCCCGCTGATATCCACGTAGGTAAACAATAGGTACTATTCCATCGAATGAATGGAACTTACACTTCCAATGATTGTTGTTCCAATGTACTAGATTCGATATGATTAAACCTACACTATCACTTAAATAATTACTAAGATTATTTTCCGACACAATTAAAAGAAAAATCATTTATACGATTCTTTCTGACTCCAAAGATTACTGCCGATAATATCTATAAAAATAATTCTACGCAAATGATTCGTTGTTTCGTCTATATTTTATTCCGTGCGACGATTTTATAGTAGAACCTGGTAGGTGATCTATTACTCTACTGATTATAATGCGGGTTACCTAACCCGCATTATAATCAGTACTCAACTCAAAACAGTGCTTTTGCATTACCCGGAAATATTTACAATGAGTTACAATGATATTGAATTTAAAAACAAAAGTATCCTTGAATCTGACTGGTAGAACATACTTTTATTCTTGAATATGTAGATATAATTTATAAAAATATTTGTAAGATACCACACAATATAAATACAAACAAGCCTTAACTCATAAAAGATTATTGAATATAATTGGAAAATAAATAGATCACACGTAGATTTAATAAAAGTTGAATAATGTGCTAATAAGATTGCGTTTTATCTCAATGAAAAGACCGCATTCTTGCATGAAAGTTGTGTTCCGTGTCGCTATTCAATGAATATATTGCTTTACCAATATAGTATTGTCGATTCGTCGGGTAGATTCATTCTTTGCACAGAGTGGGCGTCATTCGATAGTGATAGAACATCAGTTGCGGTTCGTTTTCGTGCAGAGTGGACGTATCGCTTTTGGGGTTAGTATTGTATTTCTTTACTGATAATACTTTAATCTTATAAAACATATTTTATTAAAATCATTTTAATGATTGCATCAATACTGAATGGTATTAATATTTAATGTAATAAATGTGCATGACCGATATTACTGCTATTTAAATTATTATTTTTATCGCTTTGAAGTACCTATATATTATGTGCCTTTAATTTTATAGTTCATGTAGTACGTGTGAAACGTTAAACTTAATTAGATTATTATATACGATATATATGACTTTAATTCAAATTATATTAACAAAATAGCATATTATATTATGGACTAATTAAGATTTCCCTTCAGGTACTTAATATATTTTACATTTCAGTAATTTACTGTTAACGTTCCTTTTAAGGTACTTTTACAATGTATTCTGGTGCGAGGTATTGTTCATGCGTAAACATTTTAGAAAATTGAAAAGCTTCGTTCCTTTGCTAATAGTAGCCAATCCTATAAATCTGAATAAGTCTCAGTCAGAAAATAATAAGTATATATTTCATAAAAGTACGTCTAATATGTCCAAACTTAAATTACAAAAGGAAGAGTGATACAATTTGCTTATGTAGGAAAGAGTGCAGTCATAAAAGTGCTTGAATTATGTAATATAGACGACGAAAGGACCAAAATGAAACGCGATAATCCCGGAGAATACGAGCGTTTCATATATATTCGCATTTACAAGGCATCGTATTGGAAAGTATATCTTCTGGCTATCCGGTATAAATTGTTTCACTTGGCCCCAGTCCAAATCACTTTTGAAGATAATATAGTTTATTTATTTTTTATAATAGAACATAGATTTATTTTGACGAAAGTAAAGTTCAGGAAACAAAGGTAAGTAAATAGCGGCCTATAGAAAATACCTTATTGAAAGTAAATAAAATAATACGCAATCGATACGGAAATATTTTTGATTGCGAGGCGGTGAATATCAAAGTTTAGTCGATATAATAGATAAACGAGGATTTAGATTTTAGCTATATTTTCTATCGAACGTTACTGAATTCCAGTGATCATTCACACAGTAATGTGATTAATTCATAATTATTAAAACTTTTGGCGGTAGTTTACTATCCCACTAATATTATAAAGGCAAATCCAAACGATAGTGTATTTGCAATGTTTAGTTTCCCCAATCCCCAACAGATATGCACAAAATTTTTACTAAGGTGAATCTAAACCAGATTTCGTACCGAAAATAACCGGAGAAAAGTTGTTTACCAAGTGTCAGCCATCGTTTTACTAATTTCATCGCGATTTCAGCCCGGATGCTGCTAGTATCATATTTATATACTCACATTTTATAAAACATCATGCCGACTATTTATTTATATAAAATTGTTAATCATTAAAGTTTAATACCTCTTAGACCGAATCTAATAAAGTTTAGTTGTTAAATTATTAACATTATTCAATTTAATACAAGTTGAGTCAAGTGATATAAACTTGTTAAGCCTTACGAGTAAAATGTCGGAACAAGTGGAAGATAGCAACTTTGTTATAGCGCTTGCAACGGCGCTGTTCATACTAGAACTATCTTAGTCGTAGATTTACAGACAAGATAGCAAAACTTTGCTGTATATGTGCACTGAGGAATACAAGTTTTCAAATTTATTCTCAGTTTTATCGGCCATTTGCAAACAGAAGACATAAACTACATTCTCCACGACAAAGCTTCAAAGTATTTTAAAACTAGCATCACAATACTAGTTTTATTTATTTACTAACTTCTATATGCGTAACTTAATACTCACGTAAAATGTAGCCTACGTCATACTTCACTCCCTTTAGCTTTTCATCTTCGTCGCTCTGTTCAGATGTAAATAGTAGGGATGTTATGCAGCTTCTATTTCGGTTCCGAAAGGTCGGTACCTCCGATTGAATTCACACCTCCGACTCCGACTCCGGCTCCGATAAATTTTAGTCGGAGGTATAACGATGGAAATTGTCATGCGAATTCGAACAGAACGCGCAGCTACAAGTTGTAACTCGTTGACCGGGGTCTTCCCTCGCACGCGCAACTCTCGTTTATTTGTTTATTTTCAGTATCAATGGTAAGACGCGCTTAAGTATTCAATTATTTAAATCGTGGTGGTAATATTGTCCAAGTACAGTTTACGGGTCAATTTTTAGATAAATAATTAGGAGGCAGAAGTGGAAACCTCTGCCTCCGACTCCGCTTCCGATTCCGACTTCGGCTCCGATAATTCAAATATGATATCTGCGGTTCCGACTCCGACTCCGGTAAACCCATCTCCGTAACATCCCTAGTAAAGAGATAAACAAATTAAAATAATTAATTAATTAATTGATTTTAGAAAAGTTTTTGGTCTATTTTTCATGTTTTTTATTTTATTCTTAGCCGCCGTGTGGTTTACGGCTGAGTAGAATAGACCACCCTCATTTCTTACTGACACAAAGTCATTTTTAATATTGATGTTTTGTTCTTGTATACGTATCTTTTATATTTACGTAGTTAATATCTCTTTTATGTTTCGATGTTCCTATTATATTCCAAATACTTTGTTCGTTCCATCTCATTTATTCCTAGCAACTTTGCAAACAGCCTTTGAATATGTTAACTGAAGTAGAATCAAAAGACAGGTTATACAATGCAGTTGGCGTATAACGACTCAAGTTGTTATGAATATTATTATAGCGTAAGACCTACCATGTAAAAATATACTTGAAATAAATCAGTATCAATAAATTATAAGTAATCGCTAAATAGGGTCTTCATTTAATTTTATTATTGACTACATACTATATTAACAATTTAAACAGAATAATAAATTGGACGGAAGATGTTCAATTAAATGAAGTTATTAATATACTTTTAGTATACTATATTTATACGCAAATCATCGCAAAAAATCGTTATATGCTTTGAAAAAAAAATGATAAATTCATTCCATATAAAATTTCACTTATTTACAAGCTAGTTGTACTTGTGAATTCGTAGGCGTCAATTTAAGCGTTTAAATATCCTCAACCTATCCACGTTGCTATGTTGATTAGGGGCTAATACAAGTCTCGAATAGGCATGTAGGTTATATACTTTCTTATAAATCAGATTTTTTGAAATATATATTTATATACATATATAATAACAATATTTATATATTGCTGTATATTTTATAATGAACTCTTACAAAAAAGGTTTCGCTGTACCTTTTGTTTCCAGTTAATGTCACAGCAAACAATCAACATGAAAAAATAAACAGTGGCTCGACGGAACGTTTTAATATACCGACCCTCCTCTGTCAGTTACATTACGTCTCATTTTAAATGTAAATTATCGTTTTCGAATAATTTTTAAAATTACGAAAATTATGGTATGCCGATAAAAGTTTTCTACTACACGTCTCTTTCAATAAGAAATATAAATAAATATATGGGACAATTACACACACGGTCGTCCGTCCACAAAGTAACTCAACAACTTGTGTTATAAATGATTGACAACTGGTAAATATATAATTTTAAAGAAACATTAGAATACATGCTATATATACCTAGTATCGACCAACAAATTGTTTTTTGTTATTTGATATTGGCCTCCTACGGAAATCGAACCCGCGATCTGCGCACTTGAGCCACTTAAGTCTCTCTGTGAAAACCTCAACCTATATGAATACTTTTATCCTAAAAATTATAAACCACACTAGTTAGGTGTAAATTATATACAGTGTTATAACATAGTTATATACAGTGACAGTCAAGCGGCACTAAAAGCACTTGACCGTATAGAAACAACTTCAGCTATCGTGAAGGAATGTAAACAAGTACTGAATGAACTAGCTGAAATTGGAGAAGTAACGATCGCTTGGGTCCCAGGACACCATGGTCATGTAGGGAACGAAAAAGCCGATGAATTTACAAGAAAAGGAGCGAGCCAAACGCTCGTAGGCCCAGAACCTTTCCTCCCAATCGGAAACACGATAATAAAGCGCGTCATAGATAAAAGAATAGAAATAGAATCGAGCACTAGATGGAGAAACACAACATTTCGACAATCAAAGTTGTTTCTCAAATCTTTCGACACAAAGAAAACAAAACAACTAATGTCTCACAGCAGAAGAAATGTGGCAATTATAACAGGCATAACTACTGGGCATTGCCTGTTAAACAGACACTTGTCAATAATGAGAATAAAAGAAGATTCAGCGTGCCCAGAGTGTGGAGAAGAAGAAACGAGTCTCCACCTTATGGCTGAGTGCCCCATGGTAAGATGGGAGATATTAGGTAAGAACGAAATTGAAGCTGATGACCTAACAAATATCTCCTTCAGGGATATTATAAGGTTTGTAAAAGCAACAGGTAGGCTAGAGCAGGTGACACTGTCGGGACAACAGTGAAACTCTTGTCCCAACAAGGGGAAATGGGTGGAATAGTCCAGTATTTGAGCTGACCACCCGTCCTGTACCGGCAGGCGTCCCCAAAATTAGATAAGATAAGATAGGTGTAAATTGTACCGTGATTAAAAATTGATCTAACAAAGCTTTAAAGCGAAAAATGAATGATTACTCATATAAATAATTATTTATTAAATTTAATACATCAGTTGGATATCAGTCCCAACAACTGGGGTTTGGGTTGAATAAAAAAATCGGTTAAAAGTTAATATTTAATCACTTAAAAGCATTTTATGACCATCGTTTGTAATTGTATTTTTGGTTTTTCAAACAATAGGTAATTATTTTATTTATTTATGTACAATTTAAAACTTAAAAAAATTTAATTAAAAAAGTGTACAAAGGTCAACTTATCCCTTTGACAGACATCCCTGCCAGCTACGAAGTGATTAAATTCATAGGAAAGCAGTTTTAGTACGCAAATAAAAAAAAAAGAATGTGAATATAATTTATATATTACATATTTAAAATAAAGGTGTGATAGCCTAGCGGCGAGACCGTGCGACTTTCTAGAGACGACATAGGTTCAAACCCCGGGCAGGCACCAATGAGTTTTTCTATTATTAAAAACTTATGTGTCTAATTGATAATTGCAATTTATCACACGCTTTTCGGTGAAGGAAAACATCGTGATAAACCTGTATATCTCTAGAGAAGTCTAGATTTATGTGTAACCTACCAATCCGCATTGGAGCAGCGTGTAGGTCTTAGCTCCAATCCTTCTCTCCAGAAACGGAGAGAGGAGGCCTTAGCCCAGCAGTGGGCATATTAACAGGCTGTTACTTTTTTAAAAATATTTAAATAATAGTTTTTGAAAATAGTGACTGCCCATTTTCTCGCTGGTTCGTCACGGTTAGGGCACCTCCCAAACCAGTCGTAGCTTCATTGCAATTTGACGATTAAAAAATGCTTGTGAAAGCTCTCTTGAATGAAGAAGAATTCGAATTTATCATAAGTTCTTTGTTTCGGCCCCTCAACAATTTGATTACTGCATATTGGCTACTTTCCTTTGAATAGAGAATATAAAATCCGTCTTGTTGTTTTTTATTGGTTTTCAAAATGACATAACATCTGTTATAGTAGTTTATGATACTGTTGCATAATAAGGGTTCTTATAACATGAGTGTAGTTTAAAAAAACGAGCCGCAGGCTAGTTTTTTTATAGTGTCACACGAGTATTATAAGACCAAGTTATGTACAGTATCATGCACTACTTTATCTACTCTCATACTATAATACGTAAAACGTACATTTCCATTCCATGAACTCGTGGTAACATTTAATAAAGTTGCTCCTAGATTTCGTCGGCAACAGGTTCACGGTCATGTTTGACGCAGCTTTCAGAATATCTGGTGGTGTACACCCGGCGAAGCTTCTGCGCTCGCCCATCCCACCGATGACGCTGTAAAAGCCATCAGGGCTAACAGCATTAGACACATTCGAAAAAAAAAGGTGGTGTACAATTACCAATATCCCCGCTCTCAGACATGTTTTTATACAAAAACTTATTTTTTTACAACCAAAACTAAACTTTGTTTAAATATTGAAAATATTTTTTAAATGTCATATATTGGCGCCAAGGCGCAAACATCGATTGCGCATGCGTGTTGCGTCGCCGCAGACCTATTCGTTGAAACCTTTTTTTTTAAGGTAGAGGTTCAACCTCCTTGGTCCAGCTGGAAGTTGTATAGGTGTATCGTTATGATTAAAAAGTTACATCATGATACAGGTGTCCATACAAGACCTGTATCGTAATGAAACTTTTAATTTTTAATTTTTGTTCTGTACGTAATGTTTGTCATAAGAATTTTGTTTTCAGTTTTATAATCTTTGTATTATAATATCAGAGTAGATAAAAAATATTATTGAATCTTAATTGTACGATTATGGACAGTAAACGGATCAAATAAACGTCTACTTAGCTAGTAATAGACATTTGCGGTTTAGTGATTTACGTCTTTGAAGTCTAGAGTTTTCAGACTATTGTGAATTGTACAAAAGCGACTTGATTTATAAAGACGTTAAGCCCGCAATGTATGGAATTTACATTTCAAAGGACTTCGTAGAGCTTTCTGTTATAGCGGTGCGATAATCTGTCACGCAAGAGATTCAAGATATAAATGATAAAAACATTTTTCTTTAAGATAATTAACAATATACATCGCCGACTATGCACTATTGTATTAAGGATTTTTGAATTTATCGCTTATATGGTATAATAATTTAAATATAAATATAAATAAATAAATATATGGGACACTTACACACACGGTCGTCCATCCCCAAAGTAAGTAAATTAATACTTGTGTTATGGGTGACGGACAACTACTGGTAGATATACTACGTATACAGTTTTAAATACATATTTAAATACAAATACATACTTAAATACAAATACACACCCAGGCTCGAAGAACCAACAAATTGTTTATAGAAAATGTTGGCCCTCGGCGGGAATCGAACCCGCAACCCGCGGAACTGAAGGCAGGGTCACTACCCACTGCGCCAACGGGCCAGTCAATAATGTGATTACTTAAAATTTTTTAAATCGTGTCAAAGAACTTCATGCCAATTCGTATTAAAATGGGGCTAGGGTTTGTCATTAAATTTACCAACCAAGTATAATAGAATCATAATTTTCAGAATCTAAACCATTATTGCACATTCGATTATTTAGATTTATTTATTATAGACAACTAAGACGGTATACTATTTAAAAATTTAAATTTGACTGAACGCTTAGCATTGGGTTTACTCTTCCTACAAATTTAAATACAAAATTCATAATATTCATTGTATTAAATAGACTTTTAAAATAATTTCGAATTTTTAAAATCGTCGTTAGTGAAACTACCACTGGTTTCGAAGGTTGTTGCGTTCAAAAATAATATGCAAAATGATGAATTTTTTTTAATTATTTTTTTTATTTAATAATTTTTACTGATCTCCAAGTGTCACTTGCGCATCAGTACTGAGCTGAACACAAAATAAAATTAATATCAACATTCCAGAGTTAATATTAATATTAATAAGTAAATATATCGAACTATTACACACACGGTAATCCGTCCCAAAGTAAGTAACTATTAAGTTACTACTATAATAAGTATTAACTTATTATGCGTGACAGAAAATTGGTAAATTAATACATAAATATATCTTAAATATATATGCATCCATAATCGAAGTATATCAGTGTGGCGTGCAAGAGACCTTACGTGGATTGTGCGGTTCAAGTGAGGGTAGATGAACAAAATAATGACTGTAGTACTCGGGAACGAAGACGCCGCGGCGCTCCAGTCAGTTCGACACCATGGCGGATGCAACTCTGCAAAAACGTCGAAGCTTGTAAAAAGGTAATTCGATTTTGCCGCGATGTGACCCGTTTATTTATATAATAATCGAAGTATATTTGGGAAATTCTGGTCCTCGGCGGGAATCGAACGCGCAACCCGCGGAGCTGAAGCGTTCACTGCCACTTGCATCAACGGGCCAGTCCATTCATATTACATTTATATTTATAGTTTCGCAGATACAATGCTAAATCTATCTGTTAGAATAATCCGCTACAGATTAAGCGATCGCTTCCCTCGGTCCCAAGGGGATTATTTATTGTTATGTGAACTGACAACGAGAGGTACCAATTATTCGAAGGGAGCTGATAGCCTGTGTTTACTCGCTTCGTTTGCTGTTAGAAAGCAATTGCTTAAGCAAACATTTTCCCAGCGGTCCAGTGAAGCTTATCTGTTGCCGTTCGTGTTAGATCCACGAGTTGAATTGAACAATCTATTATTCAATTCTATTCAAATACTCTTTACATAAGCCGTGATGGCTCATCGGCGCAAGCGGTAGCGAGTTCAAATTCTGGGTAAATACCTATAGGATTCGTATAGTAACTAAACATCATTTATTTATAACAAAAATGTACAAGTTATATCTATCCTAAATTACTTACACGCTAGTACTATATAAATTGAATCCCTAAGCTGGTTCTTTGTGCGAAAAAGAAGCCAGCCTTCTTGTCACCCGAAGAGGCGATCAATCGAGGTGTTTTAACGGATAAAAAAAAATTTGCACTTTGCCTCCATGGCCCTAGGGTCTCAACTACAAACGGCACAAAAATATAACTCTCAATGACAGATGCATATTGTCGCCGCTTGCCGGATTCGGCCATTTCCGGCGCAGCTCCAAGTCTTGACGCCGTTTCCCTATAACTGTTATATAGTAACTTATATGATTATGTGATATTATATGTTATTAACTAGCTGTACCTGCGGTTTCGCCCGCTCGAAAATTAGTCGTGTGTCAAAAAAGATTCCCGCGTAAATCAGAGTTCAATTGTTGATAAATTTTATAATAGGTATTGATAGATGAACATAAAAGTAGTTATTGTGAGTTAACAATAAGAGATAGAGACATGCTTTCGCAACCTTTTCATAGTGTTTTTGTAGATGTACAATTTTCTAGCACATCACTTTGGTTTTACGTTACGTCTTTAATATATTTTACATAAAACCGGTATATACTATCAACTTAAACCTGTGATCAATATATATAATAAAACATGTTGTTATTAGTACTAATCATATGCTATTCGATATATGATAAAATATTAATATAACAAATATAAATGCTGTAATCTTATAACTATTTATATATTATATGCGAAGGAAATCTCCTCATTTTTGATCCAGTGTGTTCACTGTTTTATTGTATAGAATAATTTTAATTTCGTTACCAATTTGAATGTAGGCCCTTCTTCATCTAAGACTAGAACCTAGTTAGGGTAATGGAAAGTAGAAAAATATTCTCGTCTCGTTCGATGTAGAAAAATTTACACTCATACAGGTTAAACAACTCAGGCGTAATATAAATTCCAAAATATTATACACTTGAATAATAACGACAGGGGAGTGGAAAAAGTTGTTTTAGGCACGCACTGCGAGTGTTTTGTTTGATAGTACGTTGGAGAGTACTTGTTACGTTGTTATATAAAATAACAGTATGAATGTTTCCATAAAAAATATGATTTTAATAGGAATTATAAATTGTTTATTTTTTGCTACGTGTTATAAAATAAAATCGTTTGTATTTACAAGAGACTGCCCAAGTCTATATCTTTTTTAATGTTTTTAGGAGCACACGAAATTGCTTTTAAACCTATTAGTCTTTGGACCAACTGACGGTTACATTAAGTGTAAGATGCCACTTCATTTAATATTATAAATTAAAATAATTATAAATTATTGTCAAAAAAAAAGAGTGAATAGGCACTACTTCGGCAAGCGCGGTCCACCTTAGGTTGCATCTGTCGCTTTCCATCAGGCGAGATCAGAGCCAGGCGCTTGCCTTATCTTATTAAAAAAATATATATACATATTTCTGTATGTGGTCGAGTCTCTCAAAATCTACTGAATTGATTTTTGTACGGTTTTCACTACAAGATAGTGCAATTGTTGAAAGTTTTCGGTAAATAGTAGATTTTTCGGAAGGGCTATGCCGATTTTTTTTCATTAGAAGATACAGAAGGCTGTGAGGCAACACACTGGCTACTTTTTATCCTAGGATTCCCGTGGGGATCGGGATTTATGCGGAAATACTTTGTGTCATACTGATTTCCATTCGGGTGATGCCGCGGGCATAGCTAGTTTTTTACATTACAAACCTACAAGCAAGAATTGCTAGAAACAGCAAATTCGTTCTTATCATTTCCTTTGAAAACAAAACATAATTACGTCCGTCGGTAAAAATTATTTATGAAAATGGCTTTCGGCTATTACTGTTTCATGCTGAGATTATTAATGAAAAATACCTAAATTTTCCACGTAACCGGGTGCTGAAACAATATCTTTAGTCGTATCGTAAAAAGTAACTGATTTAGGCTTTAACAGTTTCATAAGTTTTACCGAGGGTTGTTTATTAATTTGTTTATTATGTAAACTACAAGCGCTTATAAAAGTCTGTATGGTTTTGAAACTAAGACTGTGATAAATTTACACAATTTGTATTCGTAAAACTAGACGTTTCTAAGGAAAATTCAATAAAATTGTTAGGAAATAACTGAGAACTTTATCGAATTTTAGGGTAATATTAATTACGCATAAATTGTTGTAAGTGCTATCCGGCTGAGTAGAATCAACCGAAAAACCAAACCAAAAGACAACCCTCATTTCTTACCGAGGTGTCGTAAAAGGCGACTAAGGTAAGTTGACGTCAGGCAGACAACCGGTCGTAAAATACATAGCCAAATCATGTGACAACATGTTTGTAACATGTTGTGCCGACCCCATTTAGAGTAAAATAAGGACAGGAGGATGATGATGTTGTAAATATAACATAAAAGAGGTAATATGTGTGAATTACAACTCTTGAGAAAGTAGTCAGCTGTATTCAGTGAATTTCTAGCAACAAGGAATCCATTAAAATCCAGTTGTATTTTTAGTTGTCTCTGAGACCATGCGTATAAGAACTCATGTTATTTGAGGTTTAGACTGAAGTGTTTTAACTATTTTGTTCCAATCCATTAAGCCCTTGCAGCGCTTAAACAATATACAAATACGAATACACACATACGCTGTTGGATGTACAAAAATAGTAGCAATATACTATGAATTAAATTTGTGTATATATTGTTAGGTTCAATTACTTATTTAAGTATATTTACTAATTATTACATTATTAAGAACAGTATTTGACTACTAGCGCCATTGGCACTACTTCCGGCAACGATAAATGAATTGTATCATAAATTAATTGAATATTAATATTTGAGTGTTTTGTTAATTGTTATAAAAATATAATTGGTTGATTATCGTAACAATGTTATTGCGATTTTAAGGTGTTAGAATATGATACGTTATAATAACTATGAATTTATCGCGGTTGCATGCGTGTCCGTTCACGTGATAATTCCTAAAATGGCGGCTTAAAAAATAGGGTTCCATAGTTAATCCTCTAAACGTAGACGATTATAAAAAGAAATTTAAAGAAATTTGGTAGATCTTACAAGTACTTAAGCCTTATCGTCAGTCTTCTGATTGCTTTTATCACAAAACTCTGTAAGGTGATCAAAAAATTTTAGAGGGAGAATTTTAGATTAGAATTTTAGATTTGGGAGGAGGATACTTTCCTAAATTGGCAAGGTGGGCATGTAATTTTAGAAAGTGGACGACACCGAATCAGTTAAGAACTTTTGGAGTAAATTATTATTCTTAATGAAACATTGCTATATAAACCTTTATAAGGGGAAGGAAGCTGTATATTAACTGACAATTATTAATATTTATTAGGGTACTTTCTGACTTTAGGGTTTCATTTATTGAGAACTATGGCTGTTACTTGCGTCGTCGCCTTTATAACATACGGCAGTATGCTTCTGGGAAAGTAGTTTACCTAAACTCTAGTTTACCTTAATTTTCTTATAATAACAAGCTTCTGCTGAGACGTCAGTCTACATTACTAAGGGAAAGAGTCTTTATACTGTCTACATTTGTTTTTCTTCTTGACAAAAAAGTAAAGTTTACAGCTTTACTATCCAGGTAAGGAGCAAGATTGTCATTCTACGGTAACGTCCTTTTACCGGAGAAAGAGAGAGAGAGAGAGATAGAGCAAGAGAGCTAGCATTTAACTCTGGAGCTAAATTTAAAACAATGGTCTGATACGGTTCGACAAATGAATTTTTATTTAAAGAAAAATCCTTATAATTTAGAAGTAGTGTGTTTTTAGCAAAGAAGTTCCCTTGTATCAAAATTTCTTACATAATAATATGAATTATTACGATTACATCGATATTATAGGGGGTATAGTAAAAAGGAATATTGAGACTATAAGAATTGAAGCATTGAAGTTATTGTCTTTATGTGTATTTGGCTCAGAAACAAGATTTAAATTATATATTTCGCAAAACTTTATAATAAATTGTGGAGAACAATAATACATTTGAAGAAATTTCCTCATTTCAGAACTTATAAGTTCGAGCTTCAGGGTAAGTACCTAATGTATTTGATTTCTTATATTATAAACTATAAACATGTGACACATGATTATGGTTTCGGTGCAAAACTGTAGTTGAGATTGTCGTAGTGAACCTGTGCTTTGATGTGTAAGGTTTGAGAACGGATTGTGATTTCCACACTTAGCAACACAAGGATTTTCTTAATAACGCGGGTATGCCGAATACTAGTATATCATTACGTTGGCTGTATTCTTATCTGGCCTGACAATTTCCACCGTAGCTTCGTTAAGAACTTTTATGACGCCAAGATTGCGCCTCCAAAAGACCGACAATCATTTTTCGGTCTGGTGGTTATAACAAAACTCCTCAACATTATCTAGACTTGCCTTTACACAAGTATAGAAATTATCTAAAAACGATGCTGCTATATAAAGCTTAAATATACAGTTAAAGATTATTTGACTGATATTAGCATATCTTAACTGCACTTAGCTACGCACCAAGCTGCAACGATTAATTTGTATCCATCGATCAAAGTGAAAATAATTTTTAAAAAATTGACGAATCAAAAGTACTGAAAACAGTCTACTTGAATAAAGAATATTTTGAGTTTTTGGAACTAGAAATTTCCAGATTAGAAGAAAAATATATATAAAAATCGTAAACAACGATTTATGCCAAAACATCTTGGTTACGAACTAGAAAACTTCGTCGAGTCGTATTCTTCCCGCAATAATATTCTCAATAAAAAATATGTATTATCCTTAGCAATACTAAGAAATAACAAGCGGCAGCACTTTGTTATTGCTTATGAAAATATTTCGCTTTTGTTGTGAATTTCTGAAGAATAAAACTCTGCAGATGTAGGCAGTATTACGTAGGTGGAATCACGTTTAAAATACAATCATTTCTTCTATGAAGACGTCATTACTTGGTTTTCAGTAAAAAATTGTGGAAGTTTTGTATTTGCTGAATGTAAAGGCTCTTTGTCGTTACGTAATATATGTAATTTTTATTTAAATAATGTGTTTTGACTTGCAATGGATTTATTTATAAGAGATAAAAATCTTTTTTACCATCAATTGCTTGGCTTAAGCGTTAGAATAGTATTAAATTTGACTTGTTATGTAAAACAAATACTCGAGAATACTCTACGAGAATGAGAATGGAGAGTGAAAATTTTGCATAGTATTTGCATTTTTATAGCAAACGCGCCTGATAAATATGTCTATTGTAATCATTTAAACATCATGAAAATAAAACGTTATTTAAAAGTATTTTTTAAAATAACAGGAAATGCTGACCATTTATTTTTAACGTCTACTTGCATAAGTACTCGTAATGCCATTCTCATTCCTTCGCTAATAGTTTTTATTTAAAAGAAATTATCTAATAGCGCGTCGGCGTTATGCAATTCATAAAATAGCCGTAAAGAGATGATAGTAATGAAGCGTGTGAGTGCCCGTTGAGTTATGAAAGACCTTTTATAGCTATTTTTATTCAACCGTTTTGAAATCGTACATAAGGAAGGAATTCTAGGATTCATTTATTTGCTTATTGGAATTTTGGCTAGCGTTGTAACAATATTTTGTACGATTTTTTTTTAATACTATACGGTTATATAACGACCGTTATAACAAATTTACAAATTATACCCACACATATTCAATGACATCATCGGTACAAGGTATGTACTGTTTAACATACATCTGTCATCCAAATTATGTTAAATTCAAATTCAAATTCAAAATATTCTTTATTCAAGTAAACTTGTAAACAAGTGCTTTTGAATCGTCAAATTTACTGCTGGTTCTGAAAGCTGTTTCTACCGAGAAGAACCGGCAAGAAACTCGGCGGTTGCTCTTTTAAAAATATAAATCTTAAAACTAGGTACATTTATTTATTTCTGTCTTGTACAGGGTAGAAGTGCACCTATATCCACACATCCTTATAATCTAAGTAATCTTCAACAGTATAGTAGGCTTTCTGTATGCGCCTCTTTTTTTAACAGTATTTTTAAACTGCTGTAATGGCATGGCCAAAATTGAGTTCGGAATTTTATTATAGAATCTTATACCCAAACCCACAAACGATTTACGTACTTTTGCAAGGCGCAAAGCTCTTTTTTGTAATACGAAAATTTATGTAACGACTTACCATAATATTAGCGTCTAGCAGAGGTCGCTGATTGCTAAGGTTTTTAAGGTTGGGATAACTTTATTTATTTTATTATTTTTTGCCATCCCGGTGGATACAGTGGAAGTATTTGCGCTATATTCTTAATCTATTATTAGAGTAGTAAAGCTACTAAGGCCAATAAATAGAGATTAAAGAAGAAAAAATACATTTATCTACCGAGAAGCTGATAAATGTATTATGTATTTAAATTATATTATTATAAATGTTATGTATTCAATAACATATTTATTTCTTGTCTACGCAATAAGTTATTATATACATACGTTCATAACACGGTTGATGTCAATGGAAGGGACTAGCATTTAAGACACATGCTAGGCCTAGTTTGAGCGCTAGGGAACATCTTTGCGTAACTTAGTGTTATATTGATAATGTCTTTAGATAAGAGGAGATATAAACATTTGTGTGTTCAATAAAGAATTATTATTATTATTATTATTATACTTTCATCACTGATTTCATTTAAATATTGAAGTTCAAATATAATACTTGACATTATTATCTGTATACATAAATCTTAATGGCTTTATTTACGCCCTTATACTATACGTGAATTATGTGTTCAGGCCGCACTTATTCCCTTGGGATACTTGGAACGGACTTCGCAAAGGTTTACAGTTGTAATACTGTTATGGCACCGGTTAATCCTTATAATGAATTAACACCAGTCACGTAAGCTTTGGGCATGTTAGAGTTTACCTTGTTTGTTCCCAGATCTCTTCCTTATATATGGTATATATTGATAACTGTTACATTAGAATAAATTTTCGTACTTTAAATTTATTTATTATTTAACAAAAAATTTAAAAGTCCGTTTTACGTATTTATTCTATATTAACAAAAGTGTTATATATCACTGTTTATTATTAAATAGCATCAAAGAAACAATAAAGCAAATAAGTTGCAGATGGCAATAGTTCACATCATCATCATCATCCTCCTGCCCTTATCCCACTCTATGTGGGATCGGCACAACATGTTACAAATACGTTGTCCCATGATTTAGCTGTGTATTATACCGGCCGCCTGCCTGACGTCAACTTACCTTAGTCGTATTTTACGACTCATCGGTAAGAAATGAGGGTGGTCCATTCTACTCAGCCGGATACCACACGGGATAAATGGCAATAGTTTACTTTGCGAGTAAATTATATAATTTGCATGTTTAAAAAATAAAACATTAAATTCATGAACACATTTACAACCAAAAACTAAATAGATGTATAGTATAATCTAAATAATATTCTTGTTTTCTAACACACATATTTTTTAACATGAAACGTAGGGAAAATCTCCCATGTTTTTTGTGCACGTTGTTTAACTTGCTCGTCTGTTAATCCTCCTTAGTAATTAAAGCTAGTCACGTAATCTGTACGTGAAACTTTCTGCGACCTCGAATATTATAACTGAAATGGGGCAAGACTTGCATATCAGTGTACGCCGGAAATAGTTGTGAACATTTAAAGCTTTTTCTTGCCAGTATTTTGCGGTCAGGGACATTTTATTTTGCTTACCGAGGATATTATACAACATATACTTGTATAATGTTTGGATATTCCGAATTCTTAGAATTGACCACGACATTATACAGAAAACATTAGAATTCCCGAACAAAACTTACTCTATCAAATGTTAAAGAACTTTCAAAGCTTTCATTTCTGTTTTATTTATTACTCGCTGCAATTCGAAGTCGCGTGTTTGTGAAAAAATAAAAGTTGTTTTCGAAGCTTTTTTTATGACTTTTATCGCAGTCTGTAATGTAAATGAAACCGAATACTTAGTATTTACATTAAGTTTTTAACGTACTAATTTACGATGAAATAAAATATGCTATATTAAAAGCTCTTAGAGTATATCTAAGACGTTGTTTGAAAAAAAAACTTAAAATATGCTATTCTGAAAGTGTACTCTTGAATATTTAAAGTCCATTTAAATTATTTGCGAGCGGTGATGTAAAAACGAGATAACTGCCAACTGCAGGGTGAAAACGTTAGGAAATATATTTCAAAGAAAAATTTAAAATAGGTCACCGTATTTCACTGAAATCTCGCCTTGTAGGACTTTCGTACAAATTTCTCATTCACAATTTAACGTATTTATTTTTCTTTGTCTATTTAAAGGAATTTATGCCGTGTGGTATCCGGCTGAGTAGAATAGACCATCCTCATTTCTTACCGAGGTGTTGTAGAAGGCGACTAAGGTAAGTCGACCCGCCGTGTTGTATCCGGCTGAGTAGAATAGACCACCCTCTTTCTTACCGAGGGGTCGTAAAATACGACTAAGGTAAGCTGACGTCAGGCAGGCGTCCGGTCCTAAAATATGTAGCCGAACATGTTTGTAACAGGTTGTGCCGACCTCACTAGGGTGGGATAAGGGCATGAGAATGATGATCCCCGCTGTAAGTGGGGTCGGTAAAACATGTTACAAACATGTTGTCACATGATTTGGCTAGGTATTTTACGACCGGCCGCCTGCCTGACGTCAACTTACCTTAGTCGCCTTTTAAGACACCTCATTAAGAAATGTGGGTGACCTATTCTATGCAGCCGGATACCACACGGCGTTTACCTTAGTCGCCTCTTAAGACACCTCGATAAAAAAGGAGGGTAGTCTATTCTATTCTGCCGGATATCACACGGCTTACAAAACTGCAACTCTTAAGGTGTAAATTTTTTTGTCGACATATAAATGAAATAGTAACCAAGTAAGCGTTCAAGCCGCTCAAAAAATAAATTACCTTTTTTGTCTCTGTATCAATCACATATCAATGACATTATTGATATTGAAATAGTTGAAGTGTTACAGAGAATGTAGGTTCTTTATTTTAGTACTGTAGTCCATGCAGATGAAATATTGGGCTGAAGCTATTTTGCTATATTGAATAGGGTATTTCTTGATAGGGTACCAAATACTATCGTTATCTAACTAACGTATGAGTTACTGCCTAACTTTCGATGTCATAGTTCTTTGTTAGGGAATCCAAGTTCATCGGTTCATAGCTCCGTTTCAATCGGAGAGACTGTTCATTGTTTATTTTCTACATATGCATACTGTTCAGTAGAATACCAAAATCCAATTTAATACTTGTTCATCGATGCGTAACTCACGAAAGTTGGACACAAACGTTGATTGTGTACCGTCACGGTAACGATTCTCGTTAAAACTTATGTTATTTTGTTTCATGTAATCGTAAATTGTGGTCGGAAACATACCTTTAAGCTTGTTTTACAATTTCAGCTATTTTACATTGATTATATTCCGTTTCAACGTTCGCCGTGTGGTATCCGGCATATAATAGACGACCCTCATGTAAAAGGTGTCGTAAAAGGCAACTAAGGTAAGTTTACGTCAGGCAGGCGGCCGGTCGTAAAATATCAAGCCAAATCATGTGACAACATGTTTGTAACATGTTGTGTCGACCCCACTTAGAGTGGGATAAGGGCAGGAGAATAATGAATGATGATGATATATTCCGTTTCAAATTTCCAATATTATACATATATAAATTTAAATATATACATACTAAGTCTGTGTGTTTTTTAAAAAGTGTTGGTCCTCGGTGGGAATCGAACCTGTGACCCACTGGGCTGAAGGCAGGGTCACTGCTACCCTTTCGACCGTATTATCTTTGTTATAACAAATTAAAATCAAGTAACTGAATTGTTTTTACCCTTCGTATGAAGAAAAAAAAATGATTTTGAATTGACGAACACGATGAGCACATGAACACATACTGCATATGTCATAAAGCTAGATTAAAAGGAAGAAAGGTGAAGGAAAACATCGTGTTAAGACCGTTATATGTACAATTTTTATTTATTTATTTTTAATTAACAGAACGATAAATTAGTAATTAAAATTATGCGTTCACGGGGCGTTTATTTTAATTATTGTTGATTGTTACCGTCTTTCATATTCGTATTTTTTTAAACCTCTATCTCAAATAAACAGTTATTAAAACATACTAGTTTTGTGCTGCATTGAATTTTATAAAGTTATAGAAGGCTTGTATTGTATTTATATGGGAATACTGAACGCAAGCGCGCGGTTCAAAGTAAAGTGCAATAAGCAATTACTCTACGCTCGACTGGGTTCTGTCGAATTTGAATTCAAGTCACAGGAGACAGGTAAACTAGCAGTTGGTCGTGGCACATGCCGCTAAATGTAAAGGTACAGAGTAATATATATTAAACTTCGTGGTTTTGCTTTGACTTTATACGAGGACTAACTTGTAATGCTTTTCACAGTCATTTGAGTTTGAAGGAGTAAGTAGTAGTTTGTTTATAGTTCTTCCAAGAGCGAGAGGATTTTTATTCTATGAGTGGTTTGTGTTCGTCAACAATGGAATATGAAAAAAATGTTTTGAAATGTTATATCCATTAATTCTCGTACTAGCAATCATATTTTATTCTTCTTATAGTACAACCACAAGGAGACGAAATCAACACTTAGCATGTGATCATTCGTCGTTTTATACTTTGTTGTGCTATGTTTAACGTATAACGGGAGTTAACCCACGATTCGAAATGGATAAGAGCAAAATTTTTGATTTCATTATCATTATCAATACCAATAGGCCTTCGGATTGTGCCTAGTTTAAAAAAAAACTAATCATTTATGGGAAATATATTGTTTTTATTTTTGGATAGGGTACCAAATACTATCGTTATCTAGCTGACGTACGAGTTACTACCTAACTTTCGATGCCATAGTTCTTTGTTAGGGTATCCACGTTCATCGGTTCATAGCTCCGTTTCAATGGGAGAGAATGTCCAATGTTTATTTTCTACATATGCATACTGTTCAGTAGAATAATAAGGGGTCAAACTATCGGCATGTAACTCCAATATTTCTTACAATCAAGCATTTCAAATTCAAATATCCTTTATTCAAGTAAACTTGTGAACAAGTGCTTTTGAATCGTCAAGGCTACTGCTGGTTCCTACCGAGAAGAGTCAGCAGGAGACTCGGCAGTCGCTCTTTTCAAAATAGAATCCTTATTACTAGTTACATTTAGTCATTACTCACTTGGACAAGGTCGAAGAGTAGCGATTTTCACGCATTCTAATCATATAAGTAATCCTCAACAGTATAGTAGGCTTTCTGTATCAGCCTCTTTTTAACGATGTTTTTAAAATGCTTTGTTTTAGCTAAAACAATCAAATCAAAACACTAAGAAAATACTTTTATCTTCCTTTAATAACATTTTTTTTTTAATTTTTAGCTTATAACTCTTTTTTATTGTAATGAAGAGCTATCGAATATAGATTGCAAATATCTGATATATGCAATGAAAACAAAATCTTATAAGGAAGAAAGTTATGCCATAAATTATAAATTAATCAAATACGGTAAAGAACAGCTGCGCTTCATGTGAACTAAAGTGTAGTCTATAAACTTTGCGGTTTTGCAACAATGAAAACTTTATGCGAGAATCAAGTTGCGAAACAGTTTGTTGTTATAAACTTTTTAGTAGTGTTAAACTTGTAAATATTTCAAGGTGTGATATCCGTGTGCGTCTTTTTGGTTTCATGATTACGTAACACAAAAATAAGTAATCAAGAATATAAAAGAGGAAATAAAATAATGCTGTATAAACATACGATAAATGCGATACATGATAAATATCATTTGTAATTCATATTCTAGTTAATACATGAATAAATAATTTGCATAAAAGTTGCTTTATCCTATTGAAAAATTATTACAACTTTTGGATAAATATATCCAATACTTATTATTTTGAGAATTAGGTGTTACTTAATATCCATAATAGAAAAAGAATATTATTTTGGTTTACTCCACGATAATTATTTTGCTATAATCACCAATTATAGCAAAATAATCATTAATGTCTTATATAATTAAAATTTTTTAGAATAATAAGTTTAATATATGTTTTTAAAGACTAAGGACTTGTATGTTGTAATATTTTCTTAAGTAATTTTAAGTACTTAAAATTATATTGCAGTAAACCGTCAAATAGAACATATTTAGACAAGGCGACAAGTTAAATAAATAATTTAAGAATATTATTATTAACACAAGTTATAATAGTAGTCTCGTTATACAAAAAGGGTATCCTTTCATAACCATTGGAGATGTCTATTTTCTAACGTCTTCAAAAACAAGGCCACAATCATGATTTGACCCGTAAAAATAATAACATACTTGGACCGTGAAAGGTGAGATATCATTGTTTATGTAAGTGTGAGTGATTGCTGTTCTTACTAAGTCGTAAAAAGATCTTAGCCGGTAAAA
Organism: Morpho deidamia; assembly: GCA_947086505.1. Classification (NCBI taxonomy): domain Eukaryota; kingdom Metazoa; phylum Arthropoda; class Insecta; order Lepidoptera; family Nymphalidae; genus Morpho; species Morpho deidamia. The sequence goes on from CAMTZC010000015.1 coordinate 5,941,491, forward strand.
CTTGGTCGAATTTGAATTTTTGACCGAGAGTAAAAGAATACTCTCCTGATCAAGATACACACAGGTTTCTTTGTAAGTTTGTCAGCCCTGAGGTTTGCCGTATAATGAACATTACGCCTCGTTAGGACGAGCTTAAAAAATACGTCGCGTTAAAATTCCGCAATAGGCGTTATAAGAAGTTTCGTATGGTATATTCAGCTTAACGCCCTCGCCCTATCGACTAAAATGGAACACTGCACGATAAAATACGTCGCGATTTAAATACGCTGTCGTGTGAACAGATACCTGGATACCCATTTGTTTCAATTCGACGTAATTTTAACGCACGATAAAAATCCTTTTGTGCGAACAGGGGTTACTATGTCATGACAGTTTTCGCTTAAATATTATGTACGAGTATATTTCGGCAGGTACGTTGGATGTCCAATTACAGGTTTTGTGAAACGTTCAGTGCAATGTATTAAAATTCATAATATTCTTTAATAACCTGCATTGCCGATATCTCTGTTTGTATGGGTGATGCGTCACTTTGCGATTTTGCCGTGGAGTGTATCTCCTGATGATGCTTCTACTGTAACGAGGCAAAACGATTGTTGAGTTTGCGATATTGAATGTGCAGTGCATTGTGTATTGTAGTGGTGTAGGTTTTTAGTGCATACATATATACGTTTTTATAAATTCTTCATTTATCAGGTACAAAATGGATTCATCAAAACTGTATACTCTACATTTAGCATTACATATATTTTTTCTACGCTCGTATATATTACTGAAATGATATTCATGAAACAAATTTTAGATGTGTACAAAATACTTGTGTTTTTAATACATATTCATTACAGGGTAGAATTTGCTGCAACCTTTCTATCAGAGGCGAGACTCGCCTTTGTCGAGTGAGCTTGTGCTAACAATGCCCGTTAGAGCGGCAAATTGTTGCTCATTTAGAAGCAGAGAGTGAGTGCTTAAAATACGCACAATAGCTAACGTAATCTATGGCGTAAATAAATTAGATTTTTTTCGGACATTATATAGCCTAGTTGTAATGTAATGAACAAAGAATTAGACGCTTTTTATGTTTTAGACAGCTCGTAAAGACGTCGGTGCAGATTATTAGCGATAATATCGATCCTCCTTGCGTCTCATCGAAATCCGTGATCTATTCTTTGGACTACTTTATTGCGGAGTATGTCGCGCTGACCACATCCATGTTTAGTAGCTTCACTGGTACAAATTTAGACGAACGAGCGGATTGTAATTTCTCTCATCGTTTTACTCCCTCTTAATTTAGTACAATGTTACGGTATAAACTATATAATTAGCCACGTATAAATACTAACCAAAATCCTAATTAAAATACTGGAATTACTATTCCAACATTGTCAATTTATCGTCATTGCAAAAGTTGATAGTACCAAAACTAATCGTTGTAGAATCTGTGTTAGATTGCTAAATTCCATATGAGATCGAAGATTATAGCATAATAATGACTATAGCAAGGAAAAGAACTTAGTTTGTTTTGGAGACTGATATGTTGTACGAAATATAAACCTATTTGAATTTATATAACGACAACAATATTTTTCCTTTAGAATCATTAATAAATTATAAGCAATTTTCCAAAAGTCAACCCATGTAATCTCTTCCAATAACTCAACACATAATGACAGCGACAATGCTTTTCTTTTTTTTGACTGACCAACTATATGAAGGAGGTTGTATTTAAAACACGTCGTAACATTTATGTAAAAGCTGTACACGCTTCATTCATGTCAATTTATGCGTCATAGTACCCTCATTATATATATTAGAATTACTTTTCATGCTTTATGCTAGCCCCGTATAATAAGCTTCATTGTATTACAATTTATCTCGAGTGGATTATTGATTCAACAATAATTGTTCCTATTGTTGTATCGGTAAACGATCTACTAGTGAGGAGCATCGACCAACATCTCAAGAGGCTGTCGCTTAGTTGTTAAATCAAAAGCATGATACAGAAAGCAGTGCTTGCTCAAACAAGCTTGCTTGAGCAAGCACTGCTTTCTGTATTCACGTATTGTGTATATACTTCACGTATTGTGAGGTTACTCGCTCTTTAATCCTAACTATCGGGGCCTGGAGAAAGTGCCCACCTTTCTCCGCTCCTTGTGAATGTTTTTTAATATTTTTGACTGTTTTTTTTGTTTATGAAAATATTTAAAATCTATTGAAATTAGTGAATTAATAAATGAGTGATCAATACTATTATGGATCTATTTAAGTTGCCGGTAGTATTGTTTTAAGTTGTATAATTGTCTCTTTAAGCAATGTATGAGGGCCATGAGTTATTCTATATTCTGTGCACACGTGCGACCACTAACATGTCTGCCCATGGCAAAGTGCCAACAGCGCCCTGTGGAGCGTGAAGTGATTGCCTATTGTGCTTTAGTTGGAGCTACGAACTAAGCTTTTGGAATGCCCAGATTACAGTGAGCGCACGTGCTTAAAAATTTATATGTATATTTCGTCAAAAAAAAATTACAAAAATTTGTTATCTGCTTCGGGACCAAAAGCGAAGGATTTTTCATAGTTTTAGGGTATTGATTTTACAATTAACTGTCTATTTTTTACCGCATGGGAAGACCTTTAGTTTTCAGTTACAGTTCAGTTTGCTTTTTCTTTTGACCATATATTTTTTCCTATTCGAATCATCGTATTTTAACGAGTATTTAAAAATAAAATAAGCTAAATTTTATGTACTCTTGTGTATAGTTTAGCAACAGATCAAGCAATTAATTTATAATTATTTAAATATACTAGCTGTGCTAACAACGGCCTTGCCCGCGTGGATTTAAGTGATTTACGAAACTTTTCCCGAATTTTCGAAATTTTGAATATAAAAGTAGTTATTGTGAGTTAACCGCGAGAGATAGAGACATGCTATCGTGGAGTTTTTTGTGGTATTTTTTAGATCTACATTTCTCTACTATAGTACTTTAACTTATCTCTGTTGGTTTACGCAGCGTACGCTACTAACGCTCTTAGCATGCAAGTTTTTTAACAACTGCTCGATCTCTTCAACACAATTTACATAATACCGATAAGTAATATTTACCTTAACCATCTGGAAGTATTGCAATATATTTTGGTGAAAACCGTACAAAAATCCGTTCAGTAGGTTTTGAGAAAATCGATTACATACAGACAGACAGCTTTTTAGGACATTGTTTTATAATAAGTATAGATAGTATAAACTTTACGCTACGAAAATTTTTCTCCTATCTGCTACTTTGAATCTGATACCTATTATTTTAATGCAGATTTTGTAATTTCCCTTCTAATAATTCTAGTATGTGTTACAAAGGGGATTAGGAAAATAGTGTTTGTTAACGGTCCATTTTATAAATAACTAAGTAACTGCTTAACACGAGTCTCTCCCACCGGAGCCTCGGGTCAGAGTAAAAAGGTTTACTTTACTAACAATGTCTAGTTACTTATTCATGTCACTCATTAACTCTTGCCGCGTACTAACTTACTAACTAGACTATAGTCTCATAGTGATACATAGAATGAAGCTATTAAACTTTTCGCTACGAATTAGGCGTTTTTTGCATTTTAATGTTTTTAATAAAAAGCAGTTTAGACATCTCTTATTTGTTTATGGAATATTTTTTTAAAGTGTCATCAAAAAGAACGTAGTTATTTGGGATCGGTGAATGAAACTGGTGGTGTAGTTTGATTTACTATATGTTAAGGAATATGACTCACGAAAAAAAAGGGACCTGAAATCAGAAACTTAATCATACCTATACTTTTTCTGCGTTTGTCTATTTATTAGCAGTTTATAGGCCAAAGAAACACAAAATACAGGTACAAAAATATAACAGCTAGCCTACTTGCTTATAATAGGTGTGAGATAGTAGTAATATAAACTAAATAACAAAAACGACGTAAAAGTGTATTATTTTGAAGTTATTGACTTAATTGGATTATATTTTTGAATTCTTACTTTTTTTGGAGACAAGGGCTGGAGCAACCTACCACGCTGTTCCAATGCGGATTGGTAGGTAACACGTATCTCTAAAGATATGCAGGTTTCCTCATGATGTTATCCTTCACCGAAAAGCGTGTTATAAATTGCAATTATCAATTAGACACGTAATTTTTAAAAGAAAAATTCATTGGTGCCTGCCCTGGGTTTGAACCCATGACAGGCGATTCTTTAGAGCGCTACACTATCTCGCAGCTGGGCTATCACACCTTTTCTAACATTTGTTTACATTATATTATTAGGTATAAATCTATTTTCTTAGGGTAAAAATATTATTATTATTAGTGTTCCTTGAGGCGGCCGATGCATTAAGTGTTCCTAATGCGTCGGCTGGTTAAAGAGGCCCAACATGGTGAAACTGCATAGAGCGGCTACTGCTGACGAGGGTGCAGACGTCATGCGTCCAGTATTCTTGTTCCTTCGTCTACAAGCAGTAAGGTAGAACACCATGAGGTTTTAGCCGGCAAGAGTCCGGCACAACTATGATACCGCCCCCCCGCGGATTGCAGTACCGATGAAGGGTTTCCCCATAAAAAAAGGGTAAAAATATTAAAGTATAATTCTGTTAGTAAAGTTCAAGTACATTTTATATTCAGCTTTTATTTATTAGCTCGTAGAAATTTTAATTGCTTATTACTTATGTTAAGTAATAGCAAGATTATATTATTAATTACAAGTTTGTGTTTTAGAGCTTATGAAAGTTTTCAATTTCACGCGACTTATATTAATGATCAAGTCGGGGCCTTTAGTTAAAAAACCTTCAACTGTGACATTTAAAGGTTTCAAAAGGTTACATAAAATAAACCAAACGTTAACAGTGTATGAAAAACTCTTCTGTGGGCTTTAGTATTCATTCATACAATAACAAATGCGTCCAGTTTAAAGCTTTAAATTACAAGGAAGCCAGTAAAATAATAGGTAAGTAAAGTAAAGTAGCGGCCTGTTACAATCCCACTGCTGGGCATAGGCCTCCTCTCTCCGTTTCTGGAGAGAAGGATTGGAGCTAAGACCTACCACGCTGCTCCAATGCGGATTGGTAGGTTACACATATCTCAAAAATTCTCTAGAGATATGCAGGTTTCCTCACGATGTTTTCCTTCACCGAAAAGCGTGTGATAAATTGCAATTATCAATTAGACACATGAGTTTTAATAGAAAAACTCATTGGTGCCTGCCCGGGTTTGAACTCGTGTTCCCCTCGAAACAGTCGCACGGTCTCACCGCTGGGCTATCACAGCTTCAAAATAATAGGTATATTTAAATAATTACTTGCATTATATAAATGCACGATCTACAGCAAGGTAGTAATCTAGTCCAGTGGTAAGCAAAGTGCGGCTCCGGAGTCGCATGTGGGCTCTTTGGCTCCTTAAGTGCGGCTCTGGCACAAATATTTACGAAAGGCGCAATAATATTTTCAAATAAAAAAAACTTTATAAGAAAAATAATTCTCATAAAATCTTATTTTGATAAAATGAAACTCTTCTAGAAATCGAGAACATGTATAATTTTTTGTTAAAGTTAAAAGATATATAGGTAATTAAAATTTTTATATTGTTCTAAAAATATGTAACGAACATCGAGTTTAATTTCGAGTAAAACGTTTTATCTTGTACTACATATTTAGTGTAACAACCGTTTACTAAACAAGCAGATTTGGCTCCCAATTTTTTTTTAATTGTTGTAATGTTCATATTTGGCTCTTTAGTTAATATCGCTATCGACTTTGTTCATAGTAGCGCATGGAACGTGTGGTGTGCTAATCCATGGCTGCACAAGAGCTAAGACACCCGCATGTGACATGTTGCTTCTTGCCAAATGACTCGTCCTATTTGGGACGCCCCCTCAGCTAAGTTAATGATACCACGAGTGACCATTATAGCATGGCCATTATATTATTAGAGCCGCTGGTCGGGTCTTTATTAACAAGGCTGCGGACTAGCTTTAGACAGTGTGGCCTGCATTTCTCTTACTTTACGTGGCTTATATTACAGCAGCAGGAGCAGCGTGGTAGGTCTTAGCTCCAACACTTCTCTCCAGAAACTGAGAGAACAGGCCTATTCCCAGCAGTGGGATTGTAACAGGCCACTACATTTTTTATGTGATCGATTTTCTCAAAATTAACTGAAAAAATTTTTGTACGATTTTTGAGGTTTAAAGTAAAAAGTTAAATAGTATATTATTCAGAATGGCTTATCTAATTTTGGTGGGACTTTCACTGGATTACACAGCAGGCTGTGGACGTATATATGGGCTAATTGTTATCGTAGAATTTCCGCAGGATTTACGCAGAAAAACTTTGTTGAGGCGAAACTTTGTGACGCACCACGCGAGTAAAACCACGGGCATAGCTAGTATACCTATGTAAAACTTTGTAATGGAAATATTCCTTTTGTATAAATGTGAAACAGTCGCAAGCGAGATAAGCTGTAGATGTTCCTGAGCTCTCGGTTAACTTTCGTTATCTTTTGACAGTGACACAACAGGACTGTGTTCACGTCAAATTGAACAAAAACGCTTATTGTTCAGTTGTTAAATATAAACACGAAGCCAAGCTGTTTCATTTATATTATGAACTTTGATATAAATTTTTACAACTAAAAACGGGCTCAATTTAATAAATTCTTCATGATTTCAAGAAAAATATGGTGTAATTGTTTATGCTTAATTCCGAATTCTTTCTTAACTTTGATATTGGATAAAAATACATAAAGAGTTGCTACTTTTGCTTTTACATGAATCCATTATCAAAGCTTTTATGTTCGGTTTAAGGGGGCGCATTTAACTGGCCATCAATTATTACTGCGCTATTGACAAAATTTTAAAATTTTATTTAAGGTATAATATATATTTATAAAAAATTATTTCGAAAAATTTCAATGTAAAAATAGTCATACTTATCCAAGTGAAACTAAGTGAAGCTAGATTTTATATAGAAATAATGGTTACTTAGGCTTTACCATAGATCATCTTTGCTCCGAGTTCTAATCTCAATAGCAATATATTTAAACTAAATCTTCCAAAATTTTAAATTATGAATTTTAAATAGAGCAGAACAAAGCTTCCGAAACCATAAAATCAAAAGATGTATGAAGAACAATTTTTAAGGTGCTGCCATATTCCTCAGTTTTTCTATTTCCGAGGTTGGGGAGTAAGTTTTTTGTTCTGAACACGGTAAGAAACTAGTACTAAAATATACTGGAATAGCAAAACTTCTATACAACGTGAGAGCAGTTTCTCGGAAGCTAAGAAAGTTTGAATTCTCTGCAGCGAGACATTTTAGCACCCTGAATAAGTTTATCCGATATGGTATTTACAACTTGAAGTGGTTGTTGTGCTTTTCAGTTCTATTTGTTACATGCGCATTTTTACGTTAAAGTATACAAAACAATGTGGATAGGTACGTTTATACTTAAGAAGACTGCGATTTTTGTCGTTGAGTCTATCTTCTGATGATGCTTCGGTTGCGGGGCGAAACGTTTGTTGAGTCTGTGATAATGAATGTGTGTAGTGCTTGTGTATTGTGGTGGCGTTGGTGTAGGTTTGTGCATGTGTTTTTACGAATCCTGCTTGTAGCGGGTATGAAAAAACGGATAGTCCACTATACGTTTAACTCTATATATATTTTCTATTTACTGTATCGCGGGTTATAGCAAAATAATTTTATTATTACTTTTGTATTATGGATCTCCGCAAAGTAACGCCTAATTCTATAAATTAGTTAAGAAAGATATTAAAATAACGTGTGGTATCCGGCAGATTAGAATAGACCACCCTCCTTTCTTGCCGAGGTGTCGTAAAAGACGACTAAGGTAAGTTGACGTCAGGCAGGCTGCCGATCGTAAAATACGTAGCTGAATCATGTGACAACATGTATGTAACCCCACTTAGAGTGGGATAAGGGCAGGAGAATGACAATATCTCAGATTTTAGTTACAAAAAAACCTCGTCGGGTGCGTAACGATCCAAATAGATGGTACGTACCTTTTCTATCGTCTACGAAATACTATAATACGATCTAGACGTCTAGCGTCTCGTGACTACAATGAGGCAAAATTTGGAGTTAGACTGACTTCAATATGGCACTTGCAATAACTTGAAAACTTCGCTTTCACTATTGACAGCTACAACTTTTTAGAAAACAAAAGATAATTATCATCCTATCATTCGTTAACTCTGGCACTACCAACTAACTAAATAACCAGACTAAGTAAAGGAAAGAAACCAATTAACTTTGTTCTATTTTTATATTATAGTCGATATTTAGTCGATAAAGCATCGTCAATACTAGTATTGTTCTGTCGTATTTCAATCAGTTAACGTTAATTCATACCGCTATTAATAGTTCATCAAATCATCCTAAGATTAATTACGATGTATAGTTAAGTAACATTCCTCTAATTATCTGATACCTCGATGTGTTAGGTATAAACCACAATCCTTCTCTAGCAGTAGACAATAAATAGGCCTCAGCAGTATAAAAGTAATGGGCCGCTATTTTTCACAATTTTTGTATATCGTTTTCGCGATTATCCATGTATTAACTTTCCCGATTTCTGTGCGTGGAAAAGACCGTTATCTTAATGTAAAATCATAAAACAAGCATAAAATGAAACGTTAGTGTTTCGCAGCTTCGATGCTGAGTCGAAAATCGATAAGCGATAAAATCTAAAACCCCCCATTGCTCTTATCCCAAGGGTGTCAGTTCGAGTGCTTCCATACTTTAATGGGCTTCGAAGTTTTATCGAAATATATAAGGATGTGAACTGACTTTATGTACCCTATGCGCTATCGAAATGCATTCTGCGAATACATACTTCCATGCTTAAAAAAAAAGTAATAGTTAACTTATTTTGCTATTATTCGCGATAAATAAATAATAATAAATCGCGGATTATGGCAAAATAATTTTACTATTACTTTTGTATTGTGGATCTCCGCAAAGTAACGCCTAATTCTATAAATTATTAAAAAAAAACAAAATAAATATAATATTTTGTTTTTTCTGGTTATTTATTACCTATGTGTCTTGCAAGCTGAGTACTGAAACTAGCCTTTGTTAATTTTAACCTAAAACATGTTATGTTTTTACTATTTGCTATTCTTACTTAAGACGTAGTCTGTTTCTTTATTATGGTTAATCAGTACTTTTAGTTGATTACATGTTTTTAGGTAAACGAAAAAATCATGAGCAAACCTGTTTATATGTAGATGATTCCTGGGACGTATTGAAGTAATTTGGTGGTGGTAGCACCTTTTCACTTCGCAGACGAGGAGAGGTTTTTTTTCCTTCTGATCAGTAGTAGGCCTCAACTTACAGTCAATCGGTCCAAAGCTTTTTGACTTATCATTGACTGCCCTTGTGTCTCTTGACACGTATAATTTGGATATTTACTTATAATATTAGACTATTATATTTACTGTATATCTCATTACAAGGGGAGAAGCGTAGTGAAATCGTCAAGTACCAGGCCCCTAAGATTAATGATAAGAGGCAATTACCTAATAGCAAGACATTAACCGTCTATTTAATGTAGCTCTCGGTGTTATATCTCTATTGTTTTGTTAGACATGTGTCAAAGAAAGAATATGACCTTAATACGCTTTATTATTAAATATTAACTACGGATTGGTAGATAACAAATATCACCAGCAAACTCTGGTGATATGTAGGCTTCCTCATGAAGTTTTTCTCCAATGAAAAGCTTGTGATAAATTATAAATATCAATTAGACACATAAGTTTTAACAGAAAAACTCATTGGTGTCTGATCAAGATTGGAGCCAATGGCAACCTCGAAAGAGCCACATGATCCGGTTACCGCTGGGCTATCAAAGGTTCTTTTCTCTAGTCTAAATATTTTTTATGTGGAAAAATGTATTAATAAATTGCCGGTAATACTACAAGACTGAAAGGAACTAGGAAAATTAAATATTTTGATTCAAAATATTTCTCTTTAAAGAACTCTGTTTATTCGCTAAAGAAAATTGTATGAAAGTCTATACACATAATTGGATTAAAAGAACTTACTTAACTGAAATGCAGTTGCTCTTAAAAGGACTACTCAGAAGCAAACTTAAATACATCTTAGGTGTTTTTCAAAGAGAGGTGAATCGTGCTAACGCTTTAAATAGTAATTTATAAAATTAGGTTTTACTTAGCGGAAATCCATAATACAAAAGTAAGATTAAAAGTAGCGGCCTGTGACAATCCCACTGCTGGGAATAGGCCTCCTCTCTCCGTTTCTGGAGAGAAGGGTTGGAGCTAAGACCTACCACGCTGCTCCAATGCGGATTGGTAGGTTATACATATCTCCAGAATTCTCTAGAGATATGCAGGTTTCCTCAAGATGTTTTCCTTCACCGAAAAGCGTGTGATAAATTGAAATTATCAATTAGACACATGAGTTTTAATAGAAAAACTCATTGGTGCCTGCCCGGGTTTGAACTCGTGTTCCCCTCGAAAGAGCACGGTCTCACCGCTAGGCTGTCACAGCTCAAAGTAAGATTATTTTTGTTATAATCCACGATTAAGCAAATAGGAAATACATATACGAGTACAAAGCTGAATGTAGAGAGGACTATCCGTTTTCATACCCGATATATGCAGGATTCTTAAAAACACATGCATTATCCTCAATCACAGCCACCACTTTTTTAACTTTTATATTTATTTCCTTACTTTTAAATTTTATATTATATATATTTCCTTTTTAATTTATCACGGATTATAATAAAATAATTTAATTTTAACCTTAAATTTTGCTTTAAATAGTCGTTAATTTATGGTTAGTGAAATTACTTTAGCAACATTTCCTATGACTAAACATTCCTTCTCTTCAAAAATAGGGTTTTTATTATAAATTGAATTAATTTTTTTTTCTTCAAAGATAACAGCTGTTCAGAAAAAAGTTTGCACGTTTACTGCGAAACTTCCTATACTTGTGGCATGGTTCAGATCGTATCGCCCAGCGTTTATAAACTTCCGAATACAGGCCATTAAAGAAAGATCAAAGTTCAGATAACATAGTAAATTTATGTCTCGCCACGGTGTAATGTACACCGTCGATTGGTTATGTTAAGTGATGACATTCGGCTTGAATTTCATGTTGTTCGTGAAAATTTCGCATCAATAATTATTGTGATGAATATTCCCTGTAACAGGACTACATCTTCTACATCTACATCGTCTGCTCTATAGTCGTTGGCGAATTTACTGAAGCTTGCTCGTTAATTATTTCTGCAGATTTTTACATATACAGAATGTATGATGAATTTTTAAGAACTATTATAGGGACTTCAGATTTTATAACCATGAATATTGGTTAAAGAACATCGCTTCATTGTTCCGAAATTAGCTGTGTAATCAGCATATTAAAGTGAAAGTAGTGACCATACTACTGCTAGGCAAAGGCCTCCTTCTGGGAATAAGAATTGGAATTAAGAGCCATTACACTGGTATATACGTAGCGTGGTGGCTTTATAAATCCTAGTTCAATATTTCTCTATAAATATGTAGGTTTTTCTCATAATATGTAAGATTTTGATTTCTACTTTTATAAGGATGTGAGTCCTGGATCGTAAGAGAGGATCTCAGGAACGTATAGCAGCATTCGAAATGTGAGCATACAAACTTGTGATGTCTATATCATGGACCCAAACAGTAACCAATGAGGACGTTCTACGGCGAGTTTTCTCAATCATGAAACGACGCAAAGTAACATACCTGGATCATATACTTAGGTATAGCTGATACGAGCTATTGCAGGTGATAATATTGGAAAAAGTTGCTTGGAAGAGAAGAACTGTTCGTAGAAGGATAAGGTCCGGGATTGGATGGTAATTAGGGGCGCTCCCAAACTCTTCTGTCTGGCCACAAATAGCAAGGCATATTCAGAGCTGACTGCCAACCTTCATTAGTTGGAGAGGTACGCAAAGAAGAATTTGTTCATCGTAAAACGCATGATGAATAGAAATATATATGTATAATATGTAATAGAAACCTCGTACCTGTCTTCCTTGAATTTGAATCCATAGCCCGATCATCTGATTTCACCGTTAGGCTATCGGTGTTTTGTAGCAACCTCATTAAAAGAAATAAATCCTTTTAATTTATTTTTTTCCTTTCAGGTCTGTTATTAAATTAGTCGTGGTCGGGAAACTTTTAATTAGAAGCCTCATCATTCACACTCTCAAATCATAAAATATTCTTAGCACGTCTCTTTCACTTGTACGATAAAACTAAAATTGTCGCGATTGAAATTCCAAAGGTTGCGTTCGCTGTCGTGTTGCTCATACTTAACGAGAGCCATGACGTCACTAGACTTATTTTCTTACGTAGGAGAAGCTAATAGGGAATTTTTCCACATAGTGAATCTTACAAGGAACAAGAACGGACAAGGCTCAAGCGATTGGCAACTTCCGTGGTAAAAATTTTCAACAATAAATTGCAATACTGTTATTATAATTATTGTATCTGTCATACACCATAACCAACCATAGAGTTATTATTATTATAGTGTTACTAACATTATGCCGTGTGGTATTCGGCAGAATAGAATAGACCACCCTCCTTTCTTACCGAGTTGTCGTAAGAGGCGACTAAGGTAAATACCGTGTGGTATCCGGCTGCATAGAATAGACCATCCTCTTTTGTTACTGAGGTGTCGTAAAAGGCGACAAAGGGAAGTTGACGTCAGGCATGCGGCCGGTCGTGAAATAAGTAGCCAAATCATATGACAATATGTTTATAACATGTTGTGCTGATCCCTCTTAGAGTGGGATAAGGGCAGGAGAATGATGATGTTACTATACATTAAGTAGGGCAGTCAGTCTAAAATGGGATTTTACAATAAAGAGAAATAAAGAAAAAGCAAATGAGTTATGTGTCTTTCCTTTTTATTTCTTAGACAAAGATGAACCATGCGAGTTTCATCTTCCCTCGAATTATTTATTGTCATTGTAACTGTAAGTGATACAAACCTGCCTATTTCTCCCCTACTGATATTAGTACTAATACTTATTTTAAACTATATTTTAAACAATGTAATTTTTGTACATAAAAATATAACGAATTATAAAACGATAGGTAATGTATATAATAGACAAAGTAGGAACCGACATAAGCTTGCGACTCCTGCTTTACGCCTAGCAAAAGTACGCCTCTCTCAAAAAACAGCTATGAAAATGAGTTACAAATAATTTACCAGATAGCACTTTCCAATGGTTACACTACAGACACGGTTAAAAATATAATTAAAAATAAACACAAGTCTCAAGTCGCTAAACTTTTGTATGCGGTACCATCTTTTAATAAAACTAATTATAAAGCCAGTCTGACTGACTTTGGAAAATTAAAAGATCGAGTGGAAAATATATTTAAATCAAAATCGGTTACTAAACTCTCTTTTAAAACTAACCAATCGCTTCGTAGTTTATTGTGTAAAAATAAAGATACATTAGATAAGGGTAAAAAATCTGGGGTTTATAAAATAGATTGTCCTGAGTGCAACGGTACATATGTAGGTCAGACTGGCCGAAGTTTTGCGGTTCGATTCCGGGAACATATGGCTGCGTTTAGGAATAATAAACCACAAAATTCTAATTTTGCAAAACATTTGCTAGAAAGCGGTCATAAAGTGCCTAATGACCATTCATTTCATATTCTCCACACTTGTGATAAGGGACTCCGACTCAATACGTTAGAGCAACTTGAGATAATAAAAAATAACAATGGTCACTTAATTAACTAGCACGTAAATGTATCTAATTCCGTTTTGCTACATGTGTTCAGAGGGGAGGGTATTGGTGGGGGTTGAACTATTTAAGACTGCTTGTATGGGTAGCGCGGCGCAGTACGATTTTTGTCGTGGAGCCTATCCTCCTGATGCTTCGGTTTCGGGACGAAACGATCGTCAAGATTGTGGTGGTGGGTGTGTGTGCTGCTTTTGTGTGCGTTGTTGCTGGTGAATTGCGCCTTGGGGTGCGTGTGGTGGCTGGTCCTGCATGTATAAGGTGCGTGGATATTGCCTGCTTCATACACATTGGCTTTGCATGCATTCACTTAACCCGTGCGGATTATAGCAAAGTAGTTAGTTCTGTTATATTGCTTGTAATATGGAATTCCGCAAAGTAACGCCTGCTTCTATAAATCATTTAAAAGTACGTAAATCGTTTGTGGGTATGGGTATAAGATTCTATAATAAAATTCCGAAATCAATTTTGGCCATGCCATTACAGCCGTTTAAAACCACTGTTAAAAAGAGGCTGATACAGAAAGCCTACTATACTGTTGAAGGTTACTTAGATGATAAGGATGTGTGGATATAGGTGCACTTCTACCCTGTACAAGACAGTAATAAATAAATGTAACTAATTCTAAGATTTATATTTTAAAAAGAGCAACCGCCGTGTTTCTTGCTGGCTCTTCTGCAGTAAAGTTGACGATTCAAAAGCACTTGTTTACAAGTTCAGTTGAATAAAAAATATTTTGAATTTGAATTTGAATACTAAGTATAATAATTTTATGGATGGAACCTTATATTTTGCGAAGAAGAGCTACTCAGAATATATGACTTCGATCCTATACGAAAGTGTATTAAAGTTTTTTCATAATGTACTACGTTATATTAGTTTTATTTACGTTATAAAATTAGGGTACAAATTGCAATCTACTTAAAAATACATCCATTCGGCTTAATCGTAACGTTTAAATAAAATTAAACAAAAAAAATTACAAAGAGAATGTTTCACCAAAGTTCTGAAAATTTAAAAGTTTCGTCGGTCCTATTGTAACGACGTTTTTAAGCCCGAAGGTTTAATTTAAAAAAGCCTCCCTTTAATTATCTCAACTAAAACTGTGTAGCGGCACAAACTAAATAATTGTAATGGACCGTATTCTAATTTTTGGGAGAACGGAAAAATAGATAATTCTTTACGAAATAACGAAATCAGTCGTAGATCGTGTGGTGAGTTCATAGAAGTTGACATTACTTTGTGTAGAGCTTAGTAGATATATTAAAAGAATAAATATATAAATAAATAAATGAGACAATTGCATATACGGTTGTCATCTCCAAAGTAAGTAATTAAATACTTGTATTATGTGAGACAGACAGTTGTTGGAACAAATTGTTAATAGAGAATATTAACCCGTGACCTGCGGAGCTGAAGGCAGGGTCACTGTTAACTGCGCTATCGGGCCAGTCAATTTTAAAATAATCAAGCTACTAGTGGTATCTAACTTTGTGATGCCCAGCTGTAAGACCATGCGACGTTTTCGAGCACGACACGGATTCAAAACCCGGGCAGGCAGCAAGTAATTTTTTGTTTAAACTAATGTTGTAATTCATCATTCTCCTGCCCTTATCCCACTCTAAGTGGGATCGGCACAACATGTTACAAACATGATTTGGTTGTCACATGATTTGGTTGCGTATTTTACGACCGGCCGCCTGCCTGACGTCAACTTACCTTAGTCGCATTTTACGACACCTCGGTAAGAAAGTAGGGTGGTCTATTCTATTCTGCCGGATACCACACTGCTAAAACTAATGTTCTAATTGATATTTGAAATTTATCACACTCTTTTTGGTTAATGAAAACCTGTATACCTCTAGAGAATTTTGGGGATATACAATTACAATAAAGGTACCGTGAAATTCTAACCGGCGAATACAGAAAACGTAAATTTTCAATTAAGTTTAGATACGTAATTATATATCAAATGTCGAATCTGTATCAATTTCGTTACAAACGTAAATAAATTAATATGAAATTACATTAAATATGATACGGTTTATATATCTTTTTGTTATTATTTAACAAAGGAGGACTTAGTGCAATGTTTTATATACTCGTTAGGGTTTTTTTTATTTAACATAAAAATGTTTATTACATTATCTCTCTTTTTCACAAAACGAAGAAATTGGCCCTTCTCTGTTGTATTATTAGACAACTTAAAATTTCATTGAGATAAATTTTGGCTGTATTAAGTTCGCTCTTAGCGAAAGCTTAGCGAAAGCGTCGACTTTACCTAAGTCGTCGCTTTTAAATTTGAAGCCCGGTATAACTTGGGATATTACTAATAATACAGTTAAATATGTGTAGTTCATTTGTTTATCAAGGCTCAAGTTATCAATAACATATTCAGTCTCCATGTTCACTGTGTGGAAGTGTCCACACCCCAGAATACCCAAGAGGCTCCTGTCTTACCGACCGTCATTTCTATAGACTGCCCTCCCGCGCAAATCGCTATCTTTCTTCCCAACCTTCATCAGAGTTGCCGACACAAAAATCTATACTTATTATAAAACAAAGTCCCAAAACGCTGCCTGTCTGTATGTAATCGATTTTCTCAAAATCTACTGTACGGATCTTTGTACTGTTTTCACCAAAAGATTGTGCAATACTCCCGAATGGTTTAGGTAAATAGTACATATCGGTATTATGTAAATTGTGTTGACGAGATCGCGCAGCTGTTAAAAAACTTGCTTGCTGGGAGCTTTAGTCGCGTGCGCTGCGCAAACTAGCAGAGATACGCTTAAGTAGTGTACTAGAGAATTGTAGATCTATAAAACTACTACAAAAAAGTCCGCAATAGCATGTCTCTATCTCTTATGGTTAACTCACAATAACTACTTTTATGTTTAAAATTTGAATTCTAGAAAAAAAAATTGACACGCAAATTTCCACGCAGGCCAAGCCGCTGGCACAGCTAGTATTAAATAATTGGTAATTATTTGTTCTCAAACCGTCGACCTTACATTAGCCAATATTTTGTGTTTTAGCACGAAGTTCATCTCTAGCGGATACTTCGGTCAAGACGAAAATGTGTTTTAGTGAATTAAATGCGTATATGAGAGTTAGGAAAACATAGAATTCACTATTCAGTAACTTTCATTTACGTAATCCACGATAAAGTAAATAGGAAATATATATCGGCGTAACGATCGTTGAGTTTGTGACAGTGAACGTGTGTAATGCTTGTGTATTGCCGTGGCGGTGGTGGAGGTTTTTGCATGTGTTTTAACGAATGATGCATGTTTCAGATACGAAAACGTCAACGATCAATTGAGTCGCAATAAGAGTTTATGGTAATCCTGCTGATAATGTGAAGTATGTAAATCCAAAAAAATAGTTTTTTTTTAAATAATCTATACAGATGTAAACTCGATAGCAGAATTAGAAGCTACATAAGCGAAACGTGGCTGATCTCATTTATTATTTTATTATAAGATTTTTAGTATCTTAGGTATCAGGTAATGTAATACCATTGGTTACCTTATTGATTACCATGCTGCTGCCATTACTGGGAATAATTTAATATGTACTGCTTTTTATTCTACCAATGAGCTTTGTTAGGGGACTATAATTCATTTACAAGGGAATTGAGTATTCTACCTTCGGGATCATAAAGGTCGATATGATAAAATTGCTTTAGGGTTTTTATAAGGGAGATTGTGTTACATTGTACTGCTTATTGTTGGTATGATAAAATATTCAATATTCAAAGTTACTTTTAATGTAGCGGTGTTCGCCCCAGTTCTACTAAATTACAGTGTGATATTGTTTCTGTGGCATATAACGATGTCAATATACCTCAAGGACATTGATTATTGAATACTTATAATTTACTAACTGGTCCCGAATGTTGAGTTTCCCTTGACTTGAATAATTATTGTGGATTAGCCTGAAGATTGTTTACTAAGTTCGATTAAATGCAATCATCGGACAAACTATGTCAGAAAACCTCTAAGACGTGCAAATAATTAAAATAATTTTTTTTTTCTTTAAAATTTTCTCGCTATATTCTGATTATATTCTTTATTACACTTATTTTATAAGTGTTTTTAAACATTCTGAGAATTTCATATTTATGAAAAAGTGGATCTGAATCCACTAATTGTTATTTATTTTTGGCAAATATCCGTAGCAAAGTGTAACCAAAGGGTTGATTTTTTTCTATTACACACTAACAAAAATTGGTCTTCTTCCAATTGCATTTGGTGGTCACTTGTTGAATTTTTTAGTACGATTTATTTATGACGATTAGTCCAAAATAATCTAATACAAATTATACAATGAATTCTAATATCGGCATTGCAGATAATATTATAGGGCAACACAGCGCTCATAAATTTCATTTTGACAGTTACAAGGCTTTATGTATTCGTATATCGTCCAATTCATTTGGGGTTTGGTTCGCGTATGAATATGCTGATAATGTTGCCTACATAACGACGTATCGGTCATATTTCGAATACCTATATTATATAGCTTTATTTTTTTATTTCATATATTTTGCCTTCGAAAATTTGCCACGTGCTACGTATAAAGATCCTTAATAAAGATTTTGTCAATTAATCAAATTAAGTCCAGTTAAAATTTATATGCTTGATTTAAAATTCAATGTTTCTAAAGGTGAAGATAAGCATAGTGAGAAAATGCATTAAATTAGCTATTCTAGTACTATAACGGCGATACAGTGTGAATGATCTTTGTCCACTTTTTATTAACTAGATTTATTTGGCGTCATTGTGAAACTTATACAACTAGATATTCTGTATAGAACGGCTACAGTCAACTCGTCAACAAACAACTCGTAGTTTCACCCAATATTGCTTACCGCTGTTAGTTTGACAGCGTTTTAGCAGACCAATTCCAAATTCTTTGTTTAATATTAATTATTATTTACCGACAACCTAGATTGGATATAATCCAACCATAGACGAGAAGAGAGTAGAGATAGTTCTGCAATCTAATCAAGAAAAGTTGCAGTTTACTGTTGACGTTATGACCAACTTAATTAAACTTTATAATAAAGCTCATGAATAAATAAAACTCAGTTTTAACAGTTTCATTCAGAATTAATTCAACTTTAAATTCGTTTTTTCTAAGATTCTTGTATGGAAAACTAATAAAATAAACCAAGAAAATTTGTATATTTTGAAACAATAAGATATAACTATCGCTATCACGAAATGTGCTTCAAATCAAGGAAATAGTCTTCATCGACTTTTCTTATAGATTAACTTTGATTACATATAGACAGAGTCGTAATAGGGTAACAGTATGATCGAGACCTTAATGAGAGTGTACCGGTTTCAAATCCTGGGCGTGAAGTCCTATATAACCTTATGTGCTTAATTGATATTTATATTTCATGCCATGTGGTATCCGACTGAGTAGAATGGACCACCTTCATTTCTTACCGAGGCATGCGACCGGTCGTTAAATACGTAGCCAAATGATGTGACAACATGTTTGCAACATGTTGTACCGACCCCACTTAGAGTGGGATAATGGCAGAATGATGATGATGATAATATTTATATTTCATACAATATTAGTCGAAAGAAAACATCATGAGAACCAAAATATGTCAGAATCTACATTGGAACAGTAAGATGGGTAAGAATTTTTTGCTTTGCACTGCATTGCACTGTTCAAAAGTAGTGTAAACCACCGTGTGGTATCCGGCTGAGTAGAAAAGACTACCCTTATTTCTTACCAAAGTGTCGTAAAAGGCGACTAAGGTAAGTTGACGTCAGACAGGCGGCCGGTCGTAAAATACCTAGCCAAATCATCTTACGACGTGCTTAAAACATGTTGTGCCGACCCCACTTAGAGTGGGATAAGGGCAGGACAATGATGTTCAAAAGTAGTGAAAAGTTTTTGATCAGATTTTTGTATATAAACAAGTTGCTTCTCTATCAATAATCCTAACACTTCTGAGATGGGGTTGTATGAACAAATTTAGTAAATTATTGATTTAATTCAACCGGTAAAGCTGTTAGCGATAATCAGCTAATAGGAGTTGCTTTTAGTTTTGAATATCGAAACGTTATTAGTGTCTGCCTAATTACAAGCAATATAACAGAACTAACTACTTTGCTATAATCCGCACGGGTTAGGTAAATGCATGCAAAGCCAATGTGTATGATTCAGGCAAATCTACGTACCTTATACATGCAGGACAAGCCACCACATGCACCCCAAGGCGCAATTCACCGTCGATTCTCGTCGTACGTCGTGTCGTACGATTTTTGTCGTGGAGCCTATCCTCCTGATGATGCTTCGGTTTCGGGGCGAAACGATCGTCGAGATTGTGGTGGTGGGTGTGTGTGCTGCTTTTGTGTGCGTTGTTGCTGGTGAATTGCGCCTTGGGGTGCATGTGGTGGCTTGTCCTGGATGTATAAGGTACGTAGATTTTGCCTGCTTCATACACATTGGCTTTGCATGCATTTACCTAACCCGTGCGGATTATAGCAAAGTAGTTAGTTCTGTTATATTGCTTGTAATATGGAATTCCGCAAAGTAACGCCTGCTTCTATAAATTGTCTGCCTAATGTTTATTAGGCGTTGGAACGCGAACTCCTCTCTTTAGACCATAACATCATGATAACACAGTCTTATCACTAACAAAAAATGCTTATAATAATAACAAACCATGTAATATTTACGATTCATGTCAATTACTTAAAATTGCCCAAGTGTAATTTGATTTGTCTAAGAAAAAGCAATCCTAACATGTAAAAGTTTTGATTTCGCTTCAATGAGAACTGAAACTTTTATAGAAGAACCGTTCATTCCAATTTCTAACTCCACGCGTTACGTTCTATAAAACTTTCTTATATGGGTATGTTATTTCTAAAAGAAACAAAGTTATCCTAAATTTTGTTAGTCTTAATTAAATTTACAAGAAAGGGATGATAAAATTATTTTGCTATATAATACTTAATGCGGCGCGGACAAAATGTCTTGTTTTTTCTACAGAGAGAGGATAACTTTAGAATTACATTAATTCAACCAAGCAGTAAAATTGATAACTCAAAATCACTTTTTTACAAGTTCACTTGAATAAAAAATGATTTGATTTGGAATTAATAAGAAGTAATAAGTACCTCCTAGGTTTTGTACATATTTACCAATTAAAATTATTGTTATTACTAAAATAGTAATAAAAAATTATAAAATATAATTTTACTGAATATATTTACGTACTTAAAGTATAATTTCATGTGATATAATTATTTTATTTATACTTATAGTAATTTAGCTTATACTTATAGTAAATCATATGACCAAACGAGTAGCAAATATAAATAAAGATGGATATACGATTAGAGGGAGACCTAAAAAGAGATGGTTGAATTGTGTGAAGCATGACATGCATATAAGAGGAGTAGCACAGAGTTGACGAATGATTGGACAGAATGGAAGAGAAAAAGATGTTTCATGCAGGTTATACTAGTAACTTTTGGGCACGACTTACACTGCAAGGGCGGCAGTAATCTCACATAAACACACCTACGGAAATTTCTCTTTATGATACACCGATTCAATGGCAACAGAAAGTCAAGTACCTAGGTGTCACCTTTCAACCTTCCATGACCTTCCACGAGCACGTACGCATAGTTTGCAATAAGGCGCATGTCATGGGACGACTTTATCCGATGTTATGCAAGAAAAGTAAGATGTCGCTCTGCAAAAATAATATTCTATGCGAGCGTTGTGTTCGCGCACGTTTCAAAAGTCAGATTGCTGGTTCATGCGGGACGTTGTCCTCCATAGAAACCTCGACCTCCCTACCATTACTCACCTCTTTAAACGTTTTTCGCAATCTTACTTCGAGAAATCTGAGGTACACCCGAACCCCCTTATTTCAGTTACTTCAACCTACATCCCAGTTAGGTCTGACCACCGAAAATATAGGCGACCAAAAAAAGTCCTATATGACCCTGACGATCAAATAACGATCGCAAACACAAAAACACGTAATACACACAAACAGCGTCTTCGCCGGTGAAGACGAGGTCCCAGTTTTCTGACCTCGGTCGGTCGTGGCTTCTCCCCACCTTTCCGACATCGCAATGACTAATTAAAGTCATACATCAGCCCTCCACTACGCGTCGCCCTAAGCCGTGGTTCGGCCTCACAGGAGACACCCTTAGGACGACGGTCCCCGACGCTAGTAGAGCTTCTTCGCTCTACTCTCTGCATTTCGCAACCTTGACGATGGTTCTGCGCTCGCCCGTCCCGCCCGGTGACGCTGTAAAAGCCGTTAGGGCTAACAGCATACAGTCAGTTCGAAAAAAAAGGGCTGCAGTAGTAATATAAATAAAGAATATGCCATTTTCAAGCCAATCGACCATCACTAATATATTTTTTAACAATACCTTGCTCCGTTCGGACAAGAAGGACAAACAAAAACACTTTCGCAATTATAGATAATATTTGTATAGTTTTACATACATGGGTGAAATAATCCTAAGTTCGAACTGACTACCTGTCTAGCCACTGGCAGGCGTCCCTATTTTAAATATAAAACCACAACAGTATTTTTGTATTGCTTCGTCAATTTCATGTTTAACTGAAAATGTGTAAAGTAGCCTTTATCGTTTACATTACTTAAAATAAAATAATTGCTATGCGTTTCATACCGAAAACATGCCCGTAGCCATTGTATTGATTTAAAATGTAGGGGCACAAACAGTTAAATTAAAAAATCTCCGTGTTCAACTTAATTCTCCATTTGCCTGTTTCATGTCTATATGGACATATTTAAATCCACGTCTTTTATCTTTTAAATAGCGAAAAACGTTATTTCCTGAATTTTTTTTAAATAATATTGAAAAAAAAACAATAACATTTAATTATTGCGTTAATAATTTTCTTTTTTGAAGTTATAAAATAAGATAATTATTATGTCTGAGCAACCCCTCCGACGCCGCAATGACTAATCTAAGTCATACCATCAACCCTCCACTACGCGACGCCCTTAGCCGTGGTCCGGCTTCACAGGAGGCACCCTTAAGACGACGTTCCCCGGCTTAAGTAGAGCTTCTGCGCTCTACTCTCTGCATTTCGCAACCTCGGCGATGCTTTTGCGCTCGCTCGTCCCGCCCGGTGACGCTGTAAAAGCCATTAGGACTAACAGCATACAGTCAGTTCAAAAAAAATATGTTAAAGTATTTTATGCATCCTTCTCATTTAGTCAGGCTTTTGTTAATTAAGTCATTTAGAAATTAAGATTAAATAAAAAAAAAAAATTTTTTACAGTATTAATTTAAATAAAACTCTTTTTGTCTTACCCTAGTCTCCACTTACTAGTTTATGTTTAACATTTTTAACTAGCAAAAGTAAGCCCAAGGTAATTTTGTCACTGTAATTCAATATTATGATATTAATATTTTAATTTGATAAGATTAATTTAGTACGAGTCTCTTACTAATTATCTTTTACTAAATATAAGGTTACAATACGAGCATCTTAATAATCATCATGAGCTTTTCTAGTTAATGAAGTTTTGTTGAAGTTGTTATTTAAATTTAATTATTATTTTTATTTAAGAGCAACACGTCTAACGTCACGTAATTTCATATATGACTTACATTTGGGAATTCATTAAAAAACAAATCAAATTGCATAAAGCTTACTTACTACGGATCGGAGACGTAGTGGATAAAAATAATTTTAAACACTGATTTCGACTTTTAGTCCACCAATTTAACGATTTGCATATAAGTGATATTATTCATAAAATAAACACTTTGAAATTAACGAAAATTGGTCTTCCATCCAGGAATATACTACTTATCTCTTAATGTTATGTGATATAAACCCATCTATTTTGTGTATGAAGGTTGATTTATGACACCACTCAGTAGTTTAGTGCCTCTGGGAGTTGATACCGCAGGGGCTCGTGTAACTGCCGAAATAGATTTATTAACTTTTATACATGATATGATAACGAATATTTAGCAGTTAGTCTTCTGGATTATTCAAAATTCAAATCCAAATAATTCTTTATTCAAGTTGGATTTTATGAGCATTTTCGAATCGTCTAATTACAATTAAGCTTTGAGTGGTTCGGGGAGGTGGTATTAAATATTTTTGAATATTATTTTTTATTTTATATAAATATAATCAATATTTTGAATACAAAACAAAGAAAAATTTAAAACCTCTAGATATATTGCGCAATTTTATCATGCATTTTATAATTTTAGCCGGCTTTTTCCCGACAGGAACTAAAAATACTCCATATAAAGAGCTCATGAGTAAGGGCGCCAGATGGACTTTAGATTAGTCGGGTTCACCCGATATAAAAAGCTATGAGTATGGCATGTACTATACATAAATTATAAATAGTACACACGATAGTCTAAAATTTTTTTTATTATTAAATTGCTCTTCACCCTAAGTCGGTTTCTTTTACCTTATATTTATATCGTGTTATTCATTTTGTTGTTTTGTTCATTCATTCATTCATTTCAAATATAGTTAATGTAAAAGAAAAGTATTTCATTGTAATTAACATCGAGGTATTTATCCACCAATAAATATGAAATCATTTTATTCATATACAAGCGAGATCAATTTTCACAGAATAACTGCTGAACGGTTTGGTATTCATAAGTAAAATGTCTTATCAATTTGGTCAATGTTGTATACAATAAAGACCTTTTATGATAATGCCAAAGGAATTTACCATCGTTCAACTTTTGTGAGGAAAAATTGTAATGTACCAGCTCTAAGAAAAGTAAAGGTCTTCATGTATTTCGTGTTATGTTTATCCTTTATAGTGCAGTCCTTTATAATCTGTATTGAAGGTTATTTATATATTAAATAAGTATAAACGGCACATTGTAGTTGATCTAGCGATTCCTGGTCATGTAATTAGGATAGGCAGACAACCGGCAATTTCTCTACCCCGAATAATCAAAGGATACTGACCTTAAATGGGAAGCTTCTTTGTAAGGTATGGCGGCCACGCCGCTCCGGCTGGAGTATACCAAAGCCACTTATACTCGCGGAATCACTATTGCTATTGTTTTTCTGTATTGTTAATTTACACAGCCACCGAATTATCCTTAATATTTAGCGTATATTTATACGAGAGTCCACCGAACACCGATATCTATACTTATTGTAAAACAAAGTCCCAAAAAGCTGTCTGTCTGTATATAATCGATTTTCTTAAAATATAAGTATATCGGTTTTCCCAAAAGATTGTGTAATACTTCCGGATGGTTTAGGTAAATAATACATATCGGTATTATGTAGAGTGTGCTGAAGATATCGCGCAGTTGTTAAAAAGCTTGTTTGCTGGGAGCTTTAGTCGCGTCCGCTGCGTAAACCAGCAGAGAAAAGCTAAAGCTAAAGTAATGTATTAGAGAATTGTAGATCTATAAAACTACTACAAAAAGTCCGTGATAGCATGTCTCTTTCTCTTATGGTCAACTCACTATAACTACTTTTATGTTTAAAATTTGAATTCTACAAAAAAAATTGTGACACGCAGATTTCCACGCGGGCGAAGCCGAATTTGTTATGTGTATATATATATATATATATATATATATATATATATATATATATATATATATATATATATATATATATATATATATATAACAAGTTTGATTATATCAAACTATTTATTGTACGTGGTTTCGTTCTGAATTTAATTCATAATAGCCATAAATCTGCTTTAAAATAGATTTATTATAAGATTAATAGATTTCAAAGAGACAAATACCCAAAATTTTAATTTAGGATTTTAATAATTTTCTTATCTCCAAAGCATTCAGCTCTACCGATCATTGTTTCTTATTTATTTATTTACAAAAAACTTAAAGATATTTTTAATAATATTTAAAGTATAATAGTTTATATACGTGTACGTTAATTTTATAAGGAATCAAATTTTCAAATAGCAGTAATTTTAGTCTTATACTGAGTTATCATTTTGGTTTTGGCGTTATTAAATGAATAATATTATCTAGTCATTAGATGAGAAAAGTATAAATGAGGTTTGTTTTGTTTATTTATAACAGGCAACCGTCCCAGACGATAAATATAAACGAAAATTAAAAAATTCTTTCCCTTACCTTGTGGCCACCACAAAGATATAAATGTAAAGCCAGGTAGATCATTATTATCTTTGCGCCAGGGGATCTAATCTCTATATCTCTTGGTTTATGAAACAAAGGAAATTTTACAGTTTTCATTTGTGTCCTTTTTCAAAACCGCAAATCTAATTATTTGCCGGTTAATTAACTTCTTATTCTTTTGTACTTACAATTTACTATTTAAAAACGTGCAATATTTTAATTTAAAATACATACATTACAAATAAATACATAGTGGACTTGATTATCAAGAAAAATTAAATTATATTTTAGTTTAAACGCAGGACACACCTAATGTTATTTTCGGTTATTTTTTCCTTACAACAGAAACAAAAAAAAAACAAACAGACTGTTAACGTTTTTCTATTATTCGCCCCTCTTGGTCTTTTTTGTTATTTTTTTGTTTTGTTTTTTTTTTATATAGAATAATAAATGAATATTTTAGAATATAAATATTTTTGCAAATAAATGTTGTGGCTAGTTATTGGAACGTAGGTGCTTTGTTCTTATTGGAGATTAGAGCTTTTAAGCTTCTATTTTCTAAATAAATATTATTATATTAATTTAGAAAATACTCAAGTTTATAAACTGAAATTTCAATAAGCTTTACATATAATAAACGAAAGGACTTCTTATTTAACACGCTGAAAAAGCTTTTCAATGTACAAATTAAGCACCTCTAAGCGCGTAATGAAAGTCTTTATTTTCTTTTCCAAATTGATTTATGTCAATGTGCAAATAAACTGTGTTGTTGAAACGATAATACAACCGTATTGACTATGTGTAAATAAATATAAATATATGGGACACTTATACACACACGGTCGTCCGTCCCCAAAGTAAGTAACTTAATACTTATATTATGGGTGACGGACAACTAGTAAATATATACATATATAATTTTTAATACATACGTAAATACAAATATACACCCAGGCTAGAAGAACCAAAGAATTGTTATAGAAAATGTTGGCCCTCGGCGGGAATAGAACCCGCGACCCGTGGAGCTAAAGGCAGGGTCACTACCCACTGAGCCAACGGGTCAGTCAATAGTCCAGTGTGCTCACTATACTATTAAAAACATTTTAACTGGTTGGCTTTGAAGCAATAAGTCTTGAATTTGTTATATGTTTATTATTTGACAACAATACAGGTAAATATCATGATCATATAAACTTAGACAATATTATTTTATTCAGTCAGGATATAAAATATTTCTCCTATTAAGCAGGTAAGCGTTGTACTAAGCCATAAAATTTGTAATATATTATATTATTATCTCTTGTGTAAAACAATTGTGTAATAGTTGATATTTTTATATTCACGATATACGATATTGATTATTTATTATTCGTGCCCTTCCTATTTTTATTTAAGCAACCACTAGGCCAGTAACATAACCGTTAATTTAATAAGAAGGGCAAATTATTCTTTTAACTGTTCACTAATAAATAATTAGTATAACAGATTGAATGTATGGAAAAACTTAACCGCATAACCGGCGAATCGATCGGTGGGGGTATTCAAAAACATTAACTAATTAGCGAGTGAAGTGCACATTGTATCAGTATCAATAAATTGTTTAAAAATCGACTAAATTGTTTCGAAAA
Organism: Morpho deidamia; assembly: GCA_947086505.1. Classification (NCBI taxonomy): domain Eukaryota; kingdom Metazoa; phylum Arthropoda; class Insecta; order Lepidoptera; family Nymphalidae; genus Morpho; species Morpho deidamia. The sequence continues at coordinate 5,969,044 of CAMTZC010000015.1, forward strand.
CCTAATTAGTGTATTGCGGCAAGAGGTGGGTGAAAGCGGTGTACAGTTTGCGTGAAGTTTCTAACAAGCAAATTAGCGAGTTAATGACTTGGAGATCTAAAATTTGGTTGTTGACTCAGACAGCTAATCTCTTAGCTATCAATGGAATAAAATGATTTATACTTTAAATGTCATTAGGTGATCAAATTAACAACGAAGAGAAGCTTAATTGCAGACATATATAGGTAATCCCATCATAAAAGTTAATTGGTTATAGGCAGGTTACATAGGACAAAGAACCAACTGACATTGGTTCCTATGGAGCTCGATTGGTGACTCTGCACTGGAAAACGCTGGTATGATACATACGCCTCTAAGTGCATAGACGACGTAAAATAGGCTATATAGACTATGGCATGAAAATATCCAAAACAGATGACCACTGGTGGCCATACACTAGTGAACTTCCATTTTTTTTAAACTGACTGTATGTTGTTAGCACTAACGGCTTTTGCAGCGTCACCGGGCGGGACGGGCAAGTGCAGAAGTATCGTCGAGGTTGCGAAATGCAGAGAGTGGAGCGCAGAAGCTCTACTAATGTCGTCCTAAGGTAGCCTCCTGTGAGGCCGGACCATGGCTTAGGCGACGCGTAGTGGAGGGCTGCTGGTATGACTTCGATTAATCATTGCGACGTCGGAAGGGTGGCGAGAAACCTCGACCGACCGACGTCAGAAAACTGGGACCTCGCTGGCGAAGACGCTGTGTGTGTGTATTACGTGTTTTTGTGTTTACGATCAGTATTTGATCGTCAGGGTCATATAGGACAGTTTTTGGACGCCTATATTTTTGGTGGTCAGACCTAACAGGGATGTAGGTGGAAGCAACTGAAATAACGCTGAATGAACGGTTCGGGTGTACCTCAGATTTCTTGAAATAAGATTTCTAAAAACTTTTAAAGAGATGAGTGATGGTAGGAGAAGGAGTGTACGTCCATCATTGCAGAAGGAGTATAACCAACCACCAATCTCACTACTGCGGGAATAACTATTCTTTATCAGGATGACTCCTACTGTGTACCGACGTTAGAAGCCGAATGACTCATACCGATTAAAACCTGATAGTGCACCATCACGCTACTGATGGTAACTAAGTTACTAGGTTAAATCGTCCTTAGTGCTTTGTTGCATTTATTTTTAAGATTAACTACTTTGTGTAGCTGGGTTTAAACAAATAAACAATGCAATATTTAACGGCTCTTAACGATTCTGATCTGGCTTTCGCTTAAGCGAATGCCGCTAGGGCATTAATTCAATTTATCCCATCCGGAAACAATAATGGGCGTGTTGAACGTTCAATTAACTTTTAACATGGTTCCCGGAAGAGTAGAAACCACAGGTTTATTTTTTACAGGTAAATTTCCATGTCAATTTTTACATGTTCGCCTGTTTCCTAGTATCACCTAGTATATGAGCTGTGTAGAATATAAGAAGAAATTGTCAATTTCGTGATTATCTCATTTTTCTGCGAAGACCTGGAAATAATTCGTAGAGGGAGGGTTTAGATACATTACTCGTACATGCATTTAATTTTTAAATTCTTAAGAGATTCGCTTTATACACAAACTATTTATATTTCATATATTTGAGTTCTGAAAAAGTACAAAACCTGAATTTGTATGTCAATATTTGAAAATAAAATCGTTTTAGAAAATATATAAAAATAAAATAAAATTGACATATATTTTTTAAGATGTTTAAATAATATAGGTACCAATTTAAAACGTTAACCAATAATTTGTCCAGTAGAACAAAAAAAAAGTAAAGATAAAATAATATATGAATTTTTTTATTCCGCAATCTCGGTCAGAAGGTAGTAAAGGTTTTACTTTAGACGTGAACAGACAAAAAGCATTATTGATATCTAAATTGGCTCTAATCAGCAACGTGACGCGGTTACGAATTACTAGTTTGCTATGTTCCAGAATTTGATATTTCAGAAAACCCATGTAACTGTGAAATCATGAGGTTGGGTTTTATTCTCATACGACTAGTTTATTTAAAATTGCCGGAATCCTTAAAAAATATCTGGACGTGAGACATGAGGTCGAATGTCAACATCAGACCAAATTTACTTTTTTTACACAGACAGCCTAAGCTTGTCGATATATTTTTATCAGTTTAAGAATTATGTTTTAAATAAATAAATAAATAAATATATGGGATATTTACACACATGGTCGTCCGTCCCCAAAGTAAGTAACTTTATACTTGTGTTATGGGTGTCAGACAACTGGTAAATATATTCATATATAGTTTTGAATACATACTTAAATACATATATACACCCAGACTCGAAGAACCAACAAATTCTAAATAGAAAATGTAGGTTCTCGGCGGGAATCGAACCCGCGACCCACGGAGCCGAAGACAGGGTCACTGCCAACTGCTCCAAGGGCCAGTCAAGTCAGTGTTACTATTGATATATTCTATATTTTATTATTTACATAGATACAGAGTTCCATAAGGCAGTTTGTGACGATTATTCTCATGTTCGTCAAAGAATATATTTACCGACTAGGAAATATTAACTTAGATGAGATTTTAACTTTCAATATTTATTTATTTCATTACCTTTATTACATCGGTTACCTCAGGGAAATTTCTTATACCGCGATTAAAAATTAAAAATATAATGGTATGCGTGTATTTGACAGGAACTGTTTTGAAAGGCTCCCTGTTTTTGCCACAGCTTCCGCTTGAATAAATTTTCCCCATTATTTGCTTTCGTTATATAAGCAATGAATATAAATATTTATTTAAGCGAAGCACGTTGGAGTAAATTTTGTTTACCGATTATATCTTTAGAAAAATGAAGTATGTTCCTACATTAAAAGATCTTCTACCTAATCAGTAAGAAAGCTGTGAGAGGGTGAAGTGTATTAGAGGGTTGGTGGTATAGGTGTAATGAAACTTTGAAATCTACTACAGATCTATATCATAAATCTTAGACCCTGTCTTCATCGGCAAAGACGCTGTTTTACTCGCACTTTACTGTTAGAGTAGTTGTGTAGATAAATAAATCTAACAGGAGTGAAGAAGGAAGTGTTATCACCGCATTTATATGTAGTACGGTTTTTTTTAAGTTTTCTGAAGACACTTAACCCCCGCAAGTGTACGCTATTAGAGGTCGAGAAAAAGAAAAAAAAGAAAATTTTTATTTATGCATTGTGGAGTACTCAGATTCATTCGATAGTTGGGCATTCGTTTAGTCGGTTTGGAATTGATATGCCTAGCAATCCGTCTGATCATTCCTGAGATATACAACCATTATATATATCTTCATTAGATATATCTTCTAAAGTTCAATGCAATTTGAGTGCTTTGAAAAATAATGAATAGATATTGCTTACAAAAGAAAAAGGAATCTTGTTTTCTTGAGCTTCTTTCTATGAAACGTTAGAACGTCTACTATCATTGAATGTAATGAAAATGGTAGTCCGAGACTTAATGTTCTTAATCATATATAATGTAATAATCGTGTTTATAACTTATCCATGTCTTAATAGCAATCTATACAGAAAAATGTATTCTATAATAACATACAAAGAAAAGTATAAAAGTATTTCTTAACACGCAATAGGTCAACTGCAGGCACAAAAGGTCGGCGAAGATGCTCGTTTGTACTAGGCCAATCAAGCTAGTGGTTTACTTGAGATATTTTATATACCTCAGAATAAAAATAATAAAAAAATGCTTTATCTAATAATGTGATCCTCTAACTCCGTCTCTGGCAGGTTCAAATCGAATGCTCGTTTCCGTTATCTTTATTTCGAAGTTGTTTTTTAATTTTGTAAATCTTTTTTAAATTTTTAAACGAATCTTTATTTTAATAAAAATTAGAAAAACTGTTGTTAAACTTTTTCTTTTTTTTAATTTAATTGTAAATTTTATACTTTAAGACAAGAAAGAGTTAGTCCATACATGTTTTCTGAGGGAATACGCAAAATACTAAATAAATCCTTTTTAAGGCATATTTTCATATAACATTAAATATTCTGAGAACGTACGAAAAATCCTGAAGATTTAGTATTTAGTATGCAAATCATGAACATTGTAAGTGAAGTAAACGATAAATATCCTGCTTGCTCAGTGTTTCAGGCAGAACTCTTTGCATTGAACAGAGCTGTGAACGCTGCAAAATACAGCCGTGATTCTGTAGTAAACATACTCAGCGATTCAAGGTCCGTGCTTGAATTACTGGGACAGCCATCATCGAAACACCCTTTGGCAAACGAAATTAAAGAAATGCTCAGAGAAATAAGAATCCAAGGTAGAGAGGTGAGACTTTTCTGGGTTAAAGCACACGTAGGCACACCGGGTAATGAGAGAGCAGACGAACTAGCCAAGGCAGCAACAACAAAGACCAACTATACTCCAGACTACAAAAAAATCCCATTATCTTATGTTAGAAACAAGATTCGAGAGGAAACAGTAAAAAAATGGCAGGATCGTTACGTTACCTCTGGGACAGGGAAAATAACAAAAACCTTCTTCCCCGATGTTGAGCAAGTTTTTAAGATAGTAAGAAAAATGGGAAAGGAGATGACACCAAAAGTAGTTCAAGCTCTAACAGGATACGGTGGAATGGCGGAGTACCTTCACCGCTTTAAGCTTAAAAACAGCCCTGGATGTGAATGCGACAGAAACATAAATGAAACAGTCCAACATATAATACTAGACTGCCCGCGTTTTGCTAAACAAAGAATGGAACTGCAAACAAGCGTTGACACCACGATGACAGCATCAAACTTACACCACATCTTGGCAGACTCCACAAAGAGACCGATATTTTTAAAATACTTAGATCACATAATTACAACTACATTAAAATACTTTATAGAATTAGGCGTTACTTTGCGGAGATCCATAATACAAAAGTAATAATAAAATTATTTTGCTATAATCCGCGATACAGTAAATAGAAAATATATATAGTGCTAAATGTATAGTGGACTATACGTTTTTTTCATACCCGTTACATGCAGGATTTCGTAAAAAACATATGCACAAACCTCCACCACTTCCACCACGATACACAAGCATTACACAGGTTCACTATCACAAACTCAACAATCGTTTCGCCCCGCAACCGAAGCATCATCAGGAGATAGACTCCACGACAAAATCGCAAAGCTTTGCGAATTTTATTATTACTTTTACATTAAAATACAATAAAACTATAACAGAAAACACCATCACTCCGCCTCTTATAGCGGATATTGTGACCACAAACGCTACAAAAAATCAACTTATAATAAACGACAACAGTTTTCTTGTACTTGGAGACAGAGGTGAACCAGGAATCAAGATTTGTGCAGTGGCTCTCTTCATGGACAATAACTCAGAAAAAATCGGCATAGGTTTCTGCAACTCTAACACACGGAGTAGTGTGGTTATTTCACCCGGCTTAGCGGCTTTACTTAATGGAAGCACAACAAGAAATATAATGAAGCGCAGAAAATATGATGCACTACCAGAAACAACAGTGGCCCTAACGAAATGCAGGTTAGTTCGTACAAGGAACAAAACTATTGCATTATTAAATAATTTATAGAATTAGGCGTTACTTTGCGGAGATCCATAATACAAAAGTAATAATAAAATTATTTTGCTATAATCCGCGATACAGTAAATAGAAAATATATATAGTGTTTAATGTATAGTGGACTATCAGTATTTTCATACCCGATACGTGCAGGATTCGTAAAAACACATGCACAAACCGCCACCACTTCCACCACGATACACAAGCACTACACAGGTTCACTATCACAAATTCAACAATCGTTTCGCCCCGCAACCGAAGCATCATCAGGAGATAGACTCCACGACAAAATCGCAAATTATATTGCATTATTCAAATCGGACCAAGACGAAACTTCGTTCACAAAAGCGTGCTCAATGTTACAATAAATTGGAAAGACCAACGACAGGGAAACGCTCACACCAAGACGGATCAGTTTAGATGCTATGGTCGTCGGATACGTCAAAGGTACAGTGGAAAACTACATCGGATGTATAAAAGCCTCAGAACACCATGAGCTGGTGGTTTATGAAAATAGAGGTGAAAACCTCGACTTTCTAAGACCTATTAACCCCGGAACCACTGAAAATGTAAATAGGGCGACCACTTCCATTTCAACAACACTAAGTGGATCTGAAATACTCCAAAATAAAAGAGACCTTAAAAAAAAACGAGAGACATCCCAAAAATCCACGAGAAAAATTCTGCATTTACCATTAAACTTCACAACAGCGTCCCTCATGCCGTAGTAGCGGTAAGGCGTCACACGGTCAAGTGTATTTACTACACCGATAACAACGATGACGCAATCGCTTACTTCATCCTTAAGGCATTAAAAGCACCATCTACAGAGATAAGGGACCAAAACATCAAAAGGTCAATAAAAGACAAAAATATGGAGGTGGCCGAAAAACTATTGAAAATATTAAAATAATAACAAAAACATATTTATGCATATAAAAGCACATAAAAACTAAGTATACAGATTAGTTGTAGTTGTAATCTAATAAAAAAAAAAAAAAATGAAGTAAACAGTACAGTTCCGAAATGCGGTATAATCGGGTTATTTTAGAACGTTTGGTTTTCATTACTGTATGAATAAAAAATATATTTTTTTAGATTTTTAAATGTTTTTTTGTTTTTTTTAGAAAATATTAAAAAAAGTAATTTAATTTGAAATAAATGAATGAGTGTATAAAACGCTAGAACATAATATAACAAACACAAGTTAAAAAAGAGAAACAAATACTGAATGAATTTAAAAACTCAACCTATGAACATTCTTACTAATATTATAAATGAACGAGTCTGTCTGTCTATCAGTTTGTTACGTTTTCATGGCGAATCCGCTGAAAAAAATAGATGAAATTTGGCACAATTATTCCTTATACACCGGGGTAACATATAGACTATCAAAATCCTGTTGATTCGACAGGAATAGAATGACATTAAAAACGTCATTTATTATCATGGTTTTTTTATTAAAGATGGGTCAAAGTCAAAATTTATAAGTTAAAGAAATAGGTTTTATATAGGAGACTTGATGACCTCTCACGTTAAAAGATATAGTAAAATAAAGGTTCTTCAATTTTATTTGTGGCTTTTTTTCAATTTTTCTAGAGCAAATAATATACAATGAATTTAATGTCTGTAAATTGTTAATAAATTTAATAGTAATTGCAATTTAACCCTCCGGATCGATCTGATTTTTATGATGGAGTTATTCGCAGTGAGTGACAGAAGCTTCTATTTTATTTATTATGTTTATTCCAAGACTCAATGGTTCACGTGAACGAAGTCGCGGGTAATAGCTTGTACTATATATATATCACACTAGCGATGAAACCGTTAAAATATCTTATAACTATATTGCATATCTTTTTTTCCTAGATCAACCAGAAATCTAATCAAAAATACTAAATACTACTACTAATACGTTAACTTGGCAAGTTTAATCTTGCAAGTTAAATTTGACTTACTTCCCGGTGCCAGATTGAGCTGAAATTTTACATAATAATTTGGTTTTGATAACGATGCATGTTTATAATAAGCATGACCTGATGCTGCTGCCAAGATATGCCAGACAAGGGAACTCCTTAATAGTTGACAGTAGGGACATAAACTTTTGTTGAAACCTTTTTTAAAAGCATTTTTAACTTGACTTGTTTTACTTGTCACGTTTAAATTCACAATCATGATATAAAAATAATAAAGCTGCACAACACTGCAATAAACTCAAAGAGTATGATGAAAATCGTATTGCAAATGCTCTAAGAAAAATATAAATCACAGGATTTAATAATTAAAATATATAATTTATGTAATCTGTGCACTTAGCGATGAATTAAAACAACAAGTAGTCGCTCAGTGGTCTTGAATTTATAAACATGAAGTGGATGCAGTTCTATTAACTAAAATAACTTCTGATGTTTTACATTGCAAAACCTGCGCTGTGAATGCTTTAATCCACAATCTAAACTTCTTGAAATTATACTCTACTTAAAAGTATCCATCAATTTCATTAAACGTAACAAAAAAGAGCCATACGTGGCTTAATATGGTAATTGCCAATGGCCAATTGTAAATGCCATTTACAATTTAAATTCGCGCGATTCCCTGCGAGAGAAGTTCAAGAAAACAGATATTTTTACATTGGCTTCACAGTATACAAGTTTAATTTTTGTACATATGAGTATAAATAATTATAAAAAGATTGGCGATGTAGGTGAATAGACTAAGTAGGAACCGACATAAGCTTGCGGTTCCTGCTTTGCGCCTTGCAAAAGTTCGTAATTCGTTTGTGGGTTTGGGTATAAGATTCTATAATAAAATTCCACAATCTACTTTAACTTTACCATTACAGCAGTTCAAAAATACTATTAAAAAAGGTTGTTTCATAAAGCCTTCTATACTATTGAATATTACTTAGACGATAAGAATGCGTGGATATATCTACATATAGTAGCTACCTACTCTTCGACCCTGTACAAGACATTAATAACTTGATGTAACTAGTAATAAGAATTATTCTTTGAAAAGAGCAACCAAACCGGCAGTAGATGTTGACGATTCAAAAGCACTTGTTTACAAGTTTACTTGAATAAAGAATATTTTGAATTTGAATTTGAATATACAATTTCAAATAAATCCTTAAATACTGAACTTACTTAACGAGATTCGAAGAACCAACAAATTTGTTTAAGAAGATGTTGGTTCTCGGCGGGAATAGAACCCGCGACAAGCGGAGCTCAAGGCACGGTGACTTTCTATTGCGCAAACGAGTCATTCAGTTATAAATGTTACATTTTTAAAATCCTTCACCATATAAATTTTAATTAGGCTGATGCTGTCACGCCTGTGTGTAATATGCATGGAAAGGGTACAAAGTTTTGTTCTTCAATCCCTTCACTAATTAACATATTCACATATACAGATATATAGCTCCGTAAATACCGTTTCTCTGTTCTGTTTATTATATAATGGCAATTAAGTACCGACGTACGAGGATTAACTCAAAACTTACTAGGAATTAAGATCTTACGTGTTCACGATACCACGTCTAGTTTGCTAAATTACGAGATATCGAGAGGGCTCAGCTTTCCATTTAATGCTTTAAGATAGTTTAGAACTTGGAGAAAACAATAACTTTGAGATACTAAATATTAGATCTAGTTCACCACCTGTTAGTTCGAATAATTGGCTTTTTCCATGTCTATCCTCTCTTAAAAATACATGCGTTACAATGGCGTAATTTTTAGGCATAATAACTTGCATATTATCAGTCAATCTTACAGCAACAGAGCTCCTGAGTAATCCTCTCTAATCTCTAATTTTAATATTTCTAAATTCTGCTTTTTTTTTCTATGCGAAAAGTATAGTTATTATCTTTTTTCATAACGCCTAAGAATGGGATACGCTGAATAAATGCTTTATATCTTAATTATTAGATGGGACACGATCTACCCAGGGTTCACCGACTCTCCCTGTCGTTCATAAGCCGTGAACCGGCTGCTCGTCACAAAATGAGATTACTCGCACAATGACACGGGGACGGAGATGGGCTATCAAACGATAATGGATGATGCGAAGGGGCCTGGGCAGTCGCTGTCAATCTGCGAAACAGATACGTTACATAGAATTATATAAACAAATCTAAATCGGTGAATGTGCGACATAAAAGCTAATAATAATATAATGAAATTTTAAAGTTACTCTGTATGTTTTAGAATTCAGTATTTAGACTCTTAAAAAATATATGGTGATGTTGCGTTCTGAGTGCCCAATTGAAATGGTTTTTGATTTAAATGTAATGTAAAGATTGCAGGTTTCTGTGTTTTGTGTCATCTCACGTCATTTTGACTATTCATATCGTCGAGGATATGCTATGTGCCAGAATATAAGAAAGACTTTTCAGTGTCCAAGTAAATTGGGTTACATACAAGTAACTTTTTTAAGGTACAGTTTTAATGTATTTCCTAATATTAAGTTATTGCAAATTATAGTCTAAAGGTTGTTATCGAAGACAATTTGAATTCATAACTATGTCTGTTTTGTTAGTTCTGCTATGTACGTTGCCTAAACCACTTCTATTTATATCCTTACCGTTTACTCCTGATTGAGACGGTCAAACCGCATAGCAATTGTTTACGGAAAACGCTGCTGTTAATTAAGAACTTCCTTCTTTTATTACTAAGAAGTTTATTAATTATATTATTATGATATGTCTGTTACGCTTTCACGCCTAATTCAAAAGAGTAGTATTTTTGAAATTGGGTACAATTATGAGCCTCATATACTGGAGGCTTAGACCTCAGGCTTACAAAGACTTTTTTAGAGGAATTCTGATATATGAAACTTAAAATACTGGTGATTGTTTTTACAACCATAATTCTTGTAAAATATAAGAATGAACTGTGGGAAAAAAGCAGGAACATATTTTAATAGTGGGTTTAGTTAAAGGTTCTATTTTATGATTGAATTGATGACTTAGTAGGCCTTGAAATATCAAACAAATTTAGTAGATTACACTAAATAATCTCTATATGTATATCTTTATTAATATTCTTATGATCTCTTTAGCAACCTTATTATACAATACAATCATATCAAACTCGTTTTGAAGATCGCTGCTATTGCAACAAATTCAATTAGTCATTAAGTATTTCCTACTTATCACATAGGTTTGCAAGAAGTAGATCTTTCAGTTTTAATCAAGCAACAGTTATAGCGAAAATACATTAGGTATTGTTACAGATTTATTTTAAAAATATTGTTTTTATTTTTTTTATAAAATTAAAGTTCTCAAGATTAGCTTAGAAAAGGAGGGAGAAACATTTATATCATAGTCGATATAAATGTTTATAAATCAAACTGTAACGAAATAAAACCTAACAATATATTTTCTAATTAACTATATAATATTTATATAAGTGAACGTTATCTAAAGCTACAAATGTTCCGGTATTATCCGCATTGCGTAAACTCTGGAGATTTTCTAATGGCTTTTAGGTATTTAACGAATAAAAACTTAAAAAAAAAAGAGCGTTAGAGGTAAAAGTTTCTACAAAATATATTTTACGAAAGTTTGAAAGGTTTAGAAGAATAGGTTAACAAGCTATAAATATTCCAAGGATGAATTATTATAAAGTAATAAAATGGTGATACACAATATTAGTTCACAAAAGAAGACCAAAATTCAATTATAGTATGGAATTGGTTTTATTTGTCTATTGTCATACTTATAATGAAATGAATTTTGATGAAGAACTGAGTGTATTAATTTTAGATTAACTCGTTACGTAACGTTCGGATTGACAGATTCAAGTAGGTAGACCATATAAGTTCTTCGATTTTGTTAGTTCTGCTTTTAATATATCTTCTTCTTCGTCGTATCACTCTTGTCAGAGCGGTCGTGGTCATCAGGAAGTAACTTTAGGGGCAGACGTTATTCGCTTCACGAGCATACGCCAACTATATCTGCTAACTGATAGCCTGGCACACTCGTGTAAGGGACCCCCACTGCAGCCTAATTTGGTCGGTCCAGCGTGTGGGAGGTCTTCCTAGTCCTCTTGTGTATACCACTCCGCCCTGCACGACAAGGCGGTCGGTGGAGCCATTTCCTCTTCAGGAGACCTGTCCAAAGAACGTCAAAAGGCGTCAAAATTTTAATATATGTATTTTTTAATTTGTTCTATATCTTATGGAAACAAAAATTTGATACACAAGGGTGTTAAGGTCAATAAATCCATTGTAATTGTATCAAATTATTTTTTGTATCTTTTGTTGATAAATATAATTTTCTTTCTTTCTACAGTAATAAGAAAATGTCTCGGAATCGAAAAGCTCCCTTAATATAAGTATCTTAGACGAAGCGTTAAATCCTCTTTCGTCGTGAACAGTAGCGGACATAATTGGTAGGTATTTATATATTTTGTGTTATATAAAATAAGTTAACTAGTAAAAAGTAGTTAAAAGTTTAACTTTTACAAATATAAATTTAAAATGATTAAAAATAATGTTTTATTTTAGGTGTATATTACATATTGTATTTCAATTAACACATAAATAAATATTCATTTACAAAGTCCTTAAATGATATTGTTAAATATTTGTAATTTACGTTCTGTGCTTATACATATTTTAATAATGCAATTGAATTGAATTTTGTTTCATAACCAGGACTTAATACAAAACATAGAGCATGTTTTCTTTACTATTTAATATTAATACTTAAGATTTCAAATTTGATTTTCTTGATGGTCTTGTATCTTAAATCAGTACTAGTTACTTTCCATTTAATACGCAATGCAAAGATGGTTAAGGCTTTAAATGAAAATGTTTTCCCTTTTTTTGATTATAGATATAAGAATACAGGTAAAGAATATAGGTAAAGACCTATGAAACCTCAAATTGTTACAAACACACATACATGAACACACACAATTTTGCCTTTAGAATATTGTAGGGTAGTAGAATAAAACAGTCATGTTAATTTACTCCTCAGTCGTCTCGCCATTACTTTATGTACACCCTAATCCCTTATTGCAAATAATGCTTTGGCTACCATAATTAATCCCGATCAATTCTGGTAGAAATTGTTTTCTTTAAAAAGTCTTGCACAAATTTATTCTAAAAAATTGACGACGGAATCATCCAATTTTAGCTTCTGCCCGCGACTTCGTCCGCGTTAGATATCACTACTCTATGGAGTGTCTATATAAGGTTTTAACTTTAAAAGTTTTCTCAATCCATTAAGTCGTTTTTCACAGCAAAAATACAAATTGTTATTTAACACTAAGTAGGATCGGCAATATGGAAAAGGGTAAAAAAATCTGGTCTCAATAATACTAATAAAGTTTTTATTAACCTATAACAGTATATTCATTAGATATCTGAACACAGAGTAAAACCAAGACGTATGTAACATAATTTGTATCGCCGACATAAACCGAGAAGTTCTGTACCCTCATGTAATATTCGTGACACGCACGATGTTATTTCCATTATAGGAAAGCTGTAGGCATAAGATAATTTTCTTCGTATATTATTTCTTATCATTTTAGTCGTGATAAATTATTATACTTAGTTATTATATCAGGTAATTTTTTAGTAATAACTGCGACTGCTTGGATAGAATTATTAACGCAATATATCGGCTCTTGCTTTCGAGAGGTGCTAGGGCTGAAAACTTATTGAAATACGTCATAAATGATCTAATTTCATTACAAGGGAATTAAAAATATTCCTTTTTAATCATGTAAATATTGTTTCTTGTTTAGTTTTTATGAGTATTTTCCCAAGCCCTACCAAAACTGTAAAATTCGGCCAGCTATTCTCGCAGGTGCCTTTTTTTCGCCCGGCTTAAATAAAAATAAAAAACTCGCACTATTATGGCCCCTCTTTATAATCGGCGATTACAAACGATTAAGGGCGAACACGATCGTGTATTGGGCATACTTAGCTTTGGTCTTATCGTTTGGATTATCTGTGATCGCCTGCGACCCAGGAAATGTCGGTTTTTCGGACACGCATCAAAGGGAATCGGTAGGTGATATGTATGATCGTATGAATCATATGATAATACGGACGATTGTATAGACACTTGCATGATGATCGTGTCAATTATAGACGATCACACGATCAACGATCATCGCCGATAGTGAAGTCCAGGCATTAGAGTTGCCAACAATTGTGTTGTCCCGTTTCAAATGTGTAAAATAACAGCCTGTTGATAGAATTGCATGAACAGAGAATGATGATTAATTTTAACATATGAACGAAACTCTTTAACATACGAAGTTTTGCTTTGTTTATTTCCATCGGATTATGCATGAGAATTTGCAAACTTATATTAGGATTTTCCTTTGTCTTTAAGCCTTTATACAACAATCAAAATGTTTTTCGTTTAATCGAGTTATTGTAGAATAATTAATGAAGAAGATGCAAAAGGAAGTCGTAAGATATAACTGTAAAGCAGAGATTTAAATCCGACGGTGGACTTACATCAGAAACAAACAAGGTTTTTTTAAATATAATTTCACAAAAAGTGTGAATACATTGATATCCTATATATCTTAAGACAGCATACGTTATGTAAGTGAATTTATTTTCTTCTCCATAAAACTAAGTCTACTTGACAAATATTTACACTATATTTGAAAGCATTTTATGAACAAAGGCGAAATAATGCCTCATTTTAAATTCATAGAGCCTGAAAGCGGTTTTGTTCTTTTTAATATTCTATCTCTGCAAGATTCAAAGGAAGGTTAAAAATTGTAACAATTTGTTTCTTCGGTTTGTTATTTCTTTTACAGCAGATTTTTATTTTTATATTATATTTGGTTTTTTAATCTCTTTATTATACACAAAATATGTAAGAGAACAATTCAGCTTGACAAAAAACTAAAGTAACGGCCTGTTACTATCAAACTGCTGGGCATAGGCCGCCTCTCTCCGTTTTTTTGGCGCGTTGGAGTTGGAGTTAATGGAGTTAAGACATACCACGCTGCTCCGATGCGGATTGGTAGTTTACACATATGCCACTGGAGATATGGCAGGTTACTTCACGATGTTTGCCTGCACCGAAAAGCGTTTGATAAATTGCAATTATAAACTAGACAGATAACTTTTAACAGAAAAACTCATTGGTGTCTGCTGTACGTTTAAAACCGTGACCCCCTCAAAAGAGTCACACGATATCACCGCTAGGTTTTCAGAGCTTTTTTTTAAACAAAATATTGATGTTGTATATTGATCTTAAATTAAGTTCCTATTATTAAGATTTCGTTTACAGTTTGAAATAAGTTTTTAACATAAAATAAGCAAAACCTAAGAAATTATATTGTTCATTTAATTATTACAGGAGTTTCGCAAAACAAGCTAAGCTTGTCGTCAACCCAATAGAAATTATATCTTCATAATTCCTTCTAATAGGCTTGACTTATTAGAGACTAGGCTCAAGTATCGCATTTGTCTAATTTGTGAAGCAGTATATGCCCTTATGAGCTGGTACGAAATTACCCGAGTAATATCATGGGTTTGGCTTTATATTCATGTTACTATAGCTACTATGCTCTCTTCTTATTTTATCGGGTTAGCCCGAATAGTTTCGAGCCCATCAGGAGCACTTATACATGAGCTCTTTACACGACGAACTGACAGTTCTCGCCACGAAAGCGTCGTGAAAAGTCGTCTAAACTAACCCGATAAAATTAGACGTGGGTATAACCGGTGTCTACACATTAAATATGAATACTACTCACGATAACTTCAATTTAAAAATAGTACAGCTACATTAGAGTAGAAGTTGAATATAGAACTTTGTCAAATATTACACGTATTACGTATTAGCACTATAACTATGCCGTAAGGGTGCTTGCTCTGCAAATACAACCTTGTATAAAATTCGCACTTCTTCACTATTACCTTATCTATACTTATTATAAAGCAATCTCCAAAAAAGCTGTCTGTCTGTATGTAATCGATTTTCTCAAAATCTACTGAACGAATTTTTGTACGTTTTTCACCAAAAGATAGTGCGATATTTCCGTGTGGTTGAGATAAATAGTATATATCGCGGTATGATGTAAATTGTGTTCAAGAGATCGCGTAGTTGTTAAAAAACTTGGTACCTGGGTAGCAGAGATACGCTAAAGTAATATACTAGAGAATTGTAGATCTCTAAAAATAATACAAATAAGTCCGCGATAGCATCTAGATAGTCTTTATCTCTTATGGTTAACTCACAAAGACTACTTTTATGTTTAAAATTTGAATTCCGGAAAAATGTGACACGCTAATTTCCACGCGGGCGAAGCCGCTGTCATGGCTAGTAAATAATAATATTGCCGAAAAATTTGGCTTTTATTAGAAGCAGAACTGAATATCTTTTATTTTACTACATAGTACATACTTGTAAAGATAAAAGTATATCAATTGGACTGATAAAGTCAAGCCACGGTTGTGAGACTAGTAGTAAAAATAAGTAGTTTCTGAGTGGATGTCATAAAAACAGATGCACTTCGACCTCCTTGGATTCTTTTGTACGCCAGCTAGCACTCACAACAAATTAAAGGAAAATTGGCTGGGAAAATTGCGGAAAGTTCTCATGTTTATTTGTGCAAGAGAATGAGACTAAAACTGTTGTACATACAATTAAATTAATTGGAATTTATTTAATAATATATATTAAAAAAAATATATATATATATTTAAAAAATATATATATATTTAAAAATATGCCATATGAATAATTTGTGCTAATAAATTAGCACAAATTATTCATATGGCATATCGGGTATGAAAATACGGATAGTTCATTATACATTTAACACTATATATATTTTCTATTTACTGTATCGCGGATTAGAGCAAAACAATTTTATTATTACTTTTGTATTATGGATCTCCGCAAAGTAACGCCTAATTCTATAAATTATTTACAAACAATGGTTTTAGTGAGAGGAGTTCTAAAATGTATGTCAAAATAAAACCATTATGCTACGGCATAGCGTGACAAAAATCGATTGCTGGATTTCGATAAATTTTACGTACGATATTGATTGCTTTCAGGTATAAATAGTGCTTTAGCACGACAATCGAAACGAGGAAGTAATCAATAATAATGCCGATTTAAATTTATCATCATAAATATGGTAATAATAACGAAAGTAAAATATTAATATTAAGTGAAAAAAAATCCTGATCATTTTCGTTTTTGGGATATAGCAACATCAACATTTTCCTGCCCTTATCCCATTGTAAGTAGATTCGGCACAACACGTTTTTAACATGTTCTTACATGATTTGTCTAGGTATTAAAAAATACAGAGAACGAAAGTAATTTAAATATTATTTTATTATAATCTGCGAATATTTTTTTTTTTTTAATATATTTTTTTTACTATTTTAATAACAATTTAATTTAAGCTGTGATAGCCCAGCAAGCTGTGATAGCCCAGCGGTGAGACCGTGCGACTCTTTCGAGGGGAACACGAGTTCAAACCCGGGCAGGCACCAACGAGTTTTTCTATTAAAAAAAAAAACTCATGTGTCTTAATTGATAATTGCAATTAATCACATGCTTTTCGGTGAAGGAAAACATCGTGAGGAAACCTGCATATATCTAGAGAATTCTGGAGATATGTGTAACCTACCAATCCGCATTGGAGCAGCGTGGTAGGTCTTAGCTCCAACCCTTCTCTCCAGAAACGGAGAGAGGAGGCCTATTCCCAGCAGTGGGATTGTAAAAAGCTGGTACTCCAATAACAATTTGATACAACAAGTTTTAAATACAACCTCCTTCATAGAGTTGGTGAATAATATAAACAAAACATTGTCGCCGTCAATATGTGGTTGAGTTGTTTTTTGTTGCAGTAAAGTTGACGATTCAAAAGCGCTTGTTTACAAGTTTACTTGAATAAAGAATATTTTGAATTTGAATTTGAAAGGGATTTATTTAGGTTGAAAGTTAGAGAACCCATTTAGGTTGACTTTTGAGAAAATTGCTTCATATTTATTGAATAAGTCTAAAGGCTGTATTATGGCTATACATATATGTATCGGGTATAAAAGATAAAAATTCCCATCTTCCCTTTGGGAACTGAAAAGAGCAAATTGTAGGTATATAACTGACGGTATTTAAACACTACAGTTGACGAAGATAAAGTCCCTGAATTCACATGTAGTTTAAAATAAAAAATAATAATAAATAGTAATTCACATAAAGTTTTGTTGTTACAAAAATATATATATTTTTTTTTTATTTTGTTCATAGTTATAATACTAAGCAATATATCATATGAACAATGTAATATAGAGCTTTTGAGAATTTCTATGAAACGATGTGCCAAGGTTTGTTATAAATTAACTTGACTGATATTAACAATCACAATTATAATATTCTAAGAATCGTTTCAAGCGTATACGTGTTTTTTACCTTTTCTATTTGATCAATTCTATGAACGAAGTTCTAATACTAAGAAAATATGATTAGTTATGGGGACCGCCTTATTCCTTCAATCACTTACTTAGCCTTGACGACTGGCCCGTTGGCGCAGTTGGCAGTGACCCTGTCTTCGGCTCCGTGGGTCGCGGGTTCGATTCCCGCCGAGAACCTACATTTTCTATTTAGAATTTGTTGGTTCTTTGATTCTGGGTGTATATATGTATTTAAGTATCTATTTGAAACTATATATGTTTACCAGTTGTCTCTCACCCATAACACAAGTATTAAGTTACTTATTTTGGGGATGGACGACCGTGTGTGTAAATGTCCCATATATTTACTTGATTAAAATTGTTAAATGGTTGTTTCTTCTTAGATGTTCTGAAAATATTATTTTTAGGCACTTGTAAATGATACGCAGGTGGTTTTTCTATACAGCTTTAATCGTCCGTAAAAGAGTATGTTCAACTGTTACGATTTTAAATTTTGAAAAATGATGTCCACAGATATAAAAATGCAAAAAGTTGTTCCTTCGCTGCGTTCATAACATGAGTTTTTAAAACATATGTATAATTATTAATTTCTTACATATTTAAAACAATAATTCTTATGAATGTCAGAAGTTCATAAATAAAAAGATATCGATTTCAAATTCAAATTTTATTTGTTGCAGGACGCTCAAAGTATGTCTAAGAAAATGACTTAGTGCCACATGACCGCGGTACAAACTCACCACACCACACCAACTTGACGCACTAAACACGTAAGTAAGTCACAGAAGAACTTTCTAGATCATAAAAGTGAGAATAGATCATCTACGTGAAAATCTAAAGCCTTTACCTTAAGGGATTCACGCATTAATGTCAAATAAATTATTTAGAAATGAAAGAATCCAAAGTTTTTTATACATAATTAAAAAATTCTTAATATTTCGTCATTACTAAGGTTTTTCTTTATTTTACGATTATAATATCTAACCAAGCTGAGATAATTTTATACTCTGAAAAATGTCAGAGAAACTTTCCTTTTTTTAAACATCCATAAGCTAAGCAAATTAGGCACATTGAATTGTACTTTTTACTAATTGCTTTTTGAAATAATGATTTTCACTAGTGGGTATTGGTTCTTTAAAAGTCTTTTAACTTTACATGATTTTGTAGCGCTTCAATTCAGCTATCTTCGCATTTATATCCAATTCAATATTGTCTTATTGTTATTTTGTCAATTATTTAAAACCAAACCATTTATTGATTATATTTCTTTAATAAAATTTTTTATCGACAAATTGCATCCAATAATAATTTGTATACTACTAACTTGACTTTATTTAAGCTGAAAGCTAATTCTACAACTTGATTGTTAGTTCATACAGCTTATATGTTAGAATCAGGGAGTGCAAAAGTTTTATGAAATAATTTGCGTAATCCATATATGTTATATTATAATTTCATCTAAAAATAAATCAAAGTTATGAATATAAATTATAAGCCAACTTTATCCTTGAACCATGACGTATAAATATTAATCCGACCTTCGTAGCAGCGGAAGTTCATATCAAATAGCTCATTACAATATATTGTCCTGATAGTTTTTTTCAAACCATTTGTTACAAACCAACGTTTAACTTTATGACCGTTGATTCCGATTTTATCTGATAATATTGGAATATTTTTGAATTTAAACTATCGTGAGCGGTATTCATAATCAATGTTGAGAGACTGGTTATACTCACGACTTATTTTATCGAACGAGCCCGACTAGTTTCAAGCCCCATCAATCCCGTCGCGATAACGCCGCCTAAAAGGCTCATGAATAAGATGTACGGGCTTGAAACTAGTCGTACTCACCCGATAAAATAAGACGTGGGTATAGCCAGTCTCTCAACATTACTTATAATAATTCAAATTCAAATTCAAAATATTCTTTATTCAAGTAAACTTGTAAACAAGTGCTTTTGAATCGTCAACATCTACTGCTGGTTCGGAAAGCTGTTCCTACCGAGAAGAACTAGCAAGAAACTCGGCGGTTGCTCTTTTCCAACAATAATTCTTATCACTAGTTATATATAGTTATAAATGTCTTGTACAGGGTTGAAGAGAAGCTATATCCACGCATTCTTATCTTCCAGGTAATCCTCAATAGTATAATAGGCTTTCTGGGTTAGCCTTTTTTAATAGTATTTTTAAACTGCTGTAAAGGTAAAGTTAATGTAGATTGTGGAATTTTATTATAGAATCTTATACCCAAACCCACAAACGAATTATGAACTTTTGTAAGGCGCAAAGCAGGAACCGCAAGCTTATGTCGGTTCCTACTTTGTCTATTATATACGTCGCCAATCTTTTTATAATTATTTATATTCATATGTACAAAAATTAAATTACTAAAAATGTACTGTGAAGCTAATGTAAGAATACCTGTTTCCTTGCACTTCTCTCGCAGGGAATCGCGCGAATTTAAATTGTAAATGCCACGTATGGCTCTTTTTTGTTACACAAAAATTTTTTCAATGTCCGCGCATTTACTCCATAACAATATTCCGTAAGACATAATAGAAAGCGAATAGTTGTCAACCTTTTTAGTCGGGTAGAATGAAATAATTCTAATATTAATCTATTTTGAAAATGATGTAAACCTAACGAAAAAATATAAAAAATTGAGCCTGAACTAATACGATGTATTTTTCGTTTGTTCAGCAATTTGGCCGATGCGACATCCCTTAATATGTTACCATGCTAATTTTCAAATTCTGTGTGCCATTAGTTAAACGTGACTATACCACGATAACCTTGGGTCCAGTTTAACTCCGAGGTATTTAGAGGAGGTTACTTTGTGATTATAGTTATGATAACAGCGTATAGTTATAGGATTAGACGGCTTTATCGCTACGTAGCAACTAGTATACTATAATGTAGTCGGGTAAGCTCTATGAGACCATGGTTATTTCATCATAGTATCTTCGCGATAGCGCAATGGACGGCCGCGAGTGCAATAATTTACCGTATTATACAACTGGTTCCCTGAAAACAAGTGCAATTTTGTCCTAAGTATGCCGTGTGGTTGGAACAGCGGTTGGCGCATTCGTCGCGAATCGCAGCACGCGGCTAATCGTTTACTTTTCGCCCATGAATGACACTTGTCTCATCACCGCGATACTATCGCATAGTATATGTATTTAAATACATACCTAGCAGTACAATAATTCATGCACACACTCAGCTAAGGTACACATGCCCAAGAATTTTGCTTTTTTGTTAAAACTTAAGTGCATTATTTAGATCACACGCTTAACGGGATAAAATTAGAAAGTAAAGTAAATTGCTTGAATCCTGCATGGAACGGGTATGAAAAAACGGATATACATTTAGCACTATATATTTTTTCAATTTATTGTATCGCGGATTATAGCAAAATAATTTTATTATTACTTTTTTACTTTATGGAATTCCGCAAAGTAACGCGATTTTATAAATATCTAAACATTACTTTTGTATTAACATTTTCCTTGTCCTTTCAAGTTTATTAATGGCAATATGTTTTCTTAGATCTCCCAATATGCTGCCACGTTGGTTGCTGGCCTGCTGCGTGGTGCTGCTCGCGAGGCCTGCACACCCACAAGGCGCCCAGCAGTGTCCGCCACAGAACTCTATCACCCCTTGTAGCTGTACGGTCAAGAAGAACGGCCTCGATATTCTATGCGAGTTTACCGAGCAACAACATATACAGAAGGTACTAAATAGCAATGAAACGCCGTGTGGTATCCGGCTGAGTAAATTAGATCATTCTCATTTCTTACCGAAAAAAGCGTTCTTGTCGTAAAAAGCGACTAAGGAAAGTTGGTCCGCCGTGTGATATCCGGCTGAGTAGAATAGACCAACCTCATTTCTTACAGAGCTATCCTAAAAGGCGACTAAGGTAATTTATCGTCAGGCAGACTGCCGGTCGTAAAACAACTAGCTAAATCATTAACAACATGTTTAAAACATATTGCGCCAACCACACTTAGAGTGATATAAGGACCCTGTCCTTGGAATGATGATGATGATACATACAATATTTTATCGTGTAAAAGAAATTGAAATAGAACAAAATTTTTAATATATAAAACCAGCTAGTGATTCTTTCGCGCTAACTTAAGCGTTTAAGTAAACTTAGTAATGCAAGATGTGTTTCATCCCGTTCCCAAAAGATAAACGTAAGTATTAGCCCTGCGGATTATCCATAAACACCTTACCAGACATAAGACGTGACAGGACGTTTATTTGAAACATTTTAGTGTAATATTAGTGTATATAAATAAAATATAAAAATGATTACATTTAAGTTTCCCTACTGATTGTTTACAAAAGAAGTAATCTTACAGACATATCCACTTTATTACCGAATTTTAAAGCTATAAAAGTTAAACGAAGTCTAATTAAGTAAAGAAAGATATACATTATTTAAATTAGGAATCTTAAATTTATGATTATTTATTTGAATTTAATATAACAAATAAAATGATTTCTTTGGAACGAATCAAATTTTTGTGAATTACAATTTACATTATTTTCTAACAGGCAATGAACTCCCTAAGATCAAAACCCATGATCATATTCTACTTAAAGCTACGGCATAACAACCTCGCAAAGCTGCCTTCGTACATATTCCTAAGTTTGGACATACGCCATCTCACGGTCCATAATAGCAGTTTGGCAGTTATCGAAGATTCTTCACTTAGTTCAATCGGTAAGTGATTTATACAACATATTTATAGTATTTAGTAGCTGTGCCAGCGACTTCGCCCGGGTGGCAATCAGCGTGTCACAATTGTTTTCTAGAATTCAAATTTTAAACATAAAAGTAGTTATTGTTAGTTAACCATAATAGATAGAGACATGCTATTGCGGACTTTTTTGTAGTATTTTTATAGATCTTCAATTCTTTACTACATTACTTTAGCGTGTCTCTGCTGGCTTACGCAGCACACGCGACTAAAACTCCCAGCAAGGAAGTTATTTAACAACGGCGCCATCTCTTCATTACAATTTCCAAAACACCGATATGCACTAAACCTAAACCATCTGGACGTATTGCATATCTTTTGTTGAAAACCGAACAAAAATCCGTTCAGTAGATTTTGAGAAAATCGATTACATACAGACTGACAGCTTTTTGGGACTTTATTATAAAATAAGTATAGAAGCTAGGGTCTGCTTATTTTTAGTAGTCAGAAAACAATCATTTTACTCATATATGCCTTCGCTTGAGAATGGAATATCGTCCAAGTTTTTTGTCGTAATTCTGTAGTGTGATATACTCGTAATCTCTCAGACGAAATAAGGAGAATATTAGCCATAGCTAGTAGAGTTTCTGCGTTCTTTTATTTTCACACCCTTTTAATAATACCTGTTGGTACTAACAGTAAATTTGTTAATAAAGAAATACTACTGCCTATCATTGCTCTCAATCTAGTGACTATAACATAAAAATATTTGTAATATTGTCCTATACTCTAACGATGAAGTGACCATATGAAATTAATACTATGACGAAAACAGAGATGGAATCTTATTCTAATTATATAGAAATAACATATATATATATATATATTTTCACTCATAATTTATTAAGAGAAATTTTTATTTAAGTAAAAATATATTAGTTGAGCTGTGATAGCCCAGCGGTGAGACCGTGCGACTCTTTCAAGGGGAACACGAGTTCAAACCCGGGCAGGCATCAATGAGTTTTTCTATTAAAACTCATGTGTCTAATTGATAATTGCAATTTATCACACGCTTTTCGGTGAAGGAAAACATCGTGAGGAAACCTGCATATCTCTAGAGAATTCTAGAGGTATGTGTAGCCTACCAATCCGCATTGGAGCAGCGTGGTAGGTTTTAGCTCCAACCCTTCTCTTCAGAAACGGAGAGAGGAGGCCTATTCCCAGCAGTGGGATTGTAACAGGCCGCTACTATATTAGTTGAAACTGATACGTAATATCATAAATGACCATCCTAACAAATTGTTAAAAAGTTTATTTTAGTTTAAAACATTCGTGTCATGTTGTTATAAGTAAACGAGTAAGCTTTCGCGTTTTTTAGGTAACAAGTTGACTCAGCTCGACGTGTCACAAAACAGCCTGGCGACAATTCCGACCTCGTCGTTCACGCATCTTAATCACCTGCTTATCCTCAACATGAATCACAATAAGGTACGGAAACTTAAAGTAAGCACGAGGGAGGAAACTTAAAGTAAGCAATTTTAACTTTATTCAATTAAAATAAAGTGGTTATGGGCTAAAAACACGTTTTCAAATTGGAAAAACGTATCAGAGAAAGGATGAAAATAAAATTATGTGGAAAACGTAACGTCATGCCCGAATGCTACGTTTACGTACGTAGTACAAATATTTACCATAGAGAGCAAATTTTATCTGTATTAGAACAAAATGTTTAATAACTAAACAAAATAAATAATGGTATCAAGATAAAAAGATAAAGACATTTTATATTGCTTTTCATATTTTTATTAACTTAATAAATTTACGGGTGATTTTTAGTCAGCTAACCTTTAGCATTCAACAAAACACGTAGGCGTATTCAAAAGATAAATTTAATTATTTAACAAACAGCAAAATATACTATAGTTTTAGTAAAGATACAATAAGGAATTAGAATCTCGTTTTTTTAATGTAATTTTTTAGATCATTTGTTTTACTACAATTTTTTTAGTTCTATTGGTATATATTTGAACCTTTTCCTAAAGTAAAAACCGTTTTAATATATATATGTTAGCTTCCTATATCGCCATTGTACCGAATCAAATTTATTGTACTAAATTTCATTAATATTCCTTTAGCACATTAAACGTGAAAGCCGAACAGACAGACAGTCTTTCTCATATATAATATTAGTCCAGACTAATATTACACATGAGATGTGATGATGTATGAGCGCGTTTAAAATGAAAATAAGATATAAATTTTTGCGTCTATTAAAAAAGCATAAAACCAATTATTAACTAATTAAGATTAAGAGTAAGTAAACAACAAAGTGTGAGTTTAATTAAAGGAAAATTATTTAATAAAGGAAAGTGGTAACACGCTGTGCAAAATGAAAACAACAACGTCAGTAATAACGACGCGCTATGAGACTTTAATATAATTATAAGAACTATTTATTAAGGTTGG
The DNA here is from genome assembly GCA_947086505.1 of Morpho deidamia. Taxonomy (NCBI): domain Eukaryota; kingdom Metazoa; phylum Arthropoda; class Insecta; order Lepidoptera; family Nymphalidae; genus Morpho; species Morpho deidamia. The sequence continues at coordinate 5,994,222 of CAMTZC010000015.1, forward strand.
AGCAAAAAATATACACTCTGCAATTTAGAATCTTGTTTCGAAAGGTTTTCGTAAACGGTTTCAGAGGCGAAATATTCGATTGACACTTTATGACCTTATCTTTAAATTAAATTATTTCGTTGATAATATAAGAGAGAAGTTCAAGGATACAGGTATTCTTACATTGGCTTCACAGTTTATTTTTAGTAATTTAATTTTTGTACATATGAATATAAATAATTATAAAAGGATTGGCGATGTATATAATAGACAAAGTAGGAACCGACATAAACTTGCGGTTCCTGCTTTGCGCCTTGCAAAAGTTCGTAATTCGTTTGTGGGTTTGGGTATAAGATTCTATAATAAAATTCCACAATCTAATTTAACTTTACCATTAAAGTTTAAAAATACTATTAAAAAAAGGCTAATTCAGAAAGCCTATTATACTATTGAAGATTACCTTGACGATCAGAATGCGTGGATATAGCTTTTCTTCAACCCTGTACAAGACATTAATAATTATATGTAACTAGTAATAAGATTTATATTTTAAATAGAGCAACCGCCGAGTTTCTTGCTGGCTCTTCTCGGTAGGAACAGCTTTCCGAACCAGCAGTAGATGTTGACGATTCAAAAGCACTTGTTTACAAGTTTACTTGAATAAAGAATATTTTGAATTTGAATTTGAATTATACAATGTAATAGTAAATACGAAGTTTATATTGCACTGTAAATTTAACAAAGTATTTATCTATTTATTTGTTTATGTACCATAAAAGCGTAAGAACAGCATTAACAATAAAAAAAACAGAGTACAACGGTCAACTTATCCCTTTGACAGAGATCTCTACCAGCTAACCTACGAAGTGAGACAATTTATACTTAAAACAACGCTGAGATTTGACTACTATATACTGTATTATCTCTGTATAAAGGTTAAGTTGGCAAATTTCGACGATGATAATCATTATAAAGATGGGTGTAAGCATTTTTAGTTGTTTAGTTAGTATTTATGTTTAGTTAGTTTATTAACCAATATCTGTATATTTACTTGTATACTAACTTATCTGTGAAAGTTGTATACTAGCCGTGTGGTATCCGGCAGAATAGAATAGATCACCCTCCTTTCTTAACGAGGTGTCGTAAGAGGCGACTAGGGTAAATGCCGTGTGGTATCCGGCTGCATAGAATAGACCACCCTCATTTCTTACCTAGGTGTCGTAAGAGGCGACTAAGGTAAATGCCGTGTGGTATCCGGCTGCATAGAATAGACCACCCTCCTTTCTTACCGAGGTGTCGTAAGAGGCGACTAAGGTAAATGCCGTGTGGTATCCGGCTGCATAGAATAGACCACCCTCCTTTCTTACCGAGGTGTCGTAAGAGGCGACTAAGGTAAATGCCGTGTGGTATCCGGCTGCATAGAATAGACCACCCTCCTTTCTTACCGAGGTGTCGTAAGAGGCGACTAAGGTAAATGCCGTGTGGTATCCGGCTGCATAGAATAGACCACCCTCATTTCTTTCCGAGGTTTCGTAAAAGGTGACTAAGGTAAGTTGACGTGAGGCAGGCCGGTCGTAAAATACGTAGCCAAATCATATGACAACATGTTTGTGACATGTTGTGCCGACCCCACTTAGAATGGGATGATGACTAATCTGTGAAAGTTTGATAGTAGCTTGTAGCAAAGTATATCTCACAATTAAAGTATAAGTAGCTCGAAGCTTTAGTTGTAAGATTCGTAATTTGTAACAAACGCGTTGGCAGTTCTTCAGGGAGGTATTGCGAATGTTCAGTAGCGACAGTTGTCTCATATGACCCGATGTCATATGCCAATAACAAAATATTGGTATAAAAAATATGTTCTGGTATATTCGAAAGTGTAAAATATCAATTTATTCATAAATTTATCATATATAACGTTTAATTACTGCTGTTTATGTATATTCGTCTACAAAAATAATCTGTGATTTAATATCTTAAAATCACCTTATCTTCGATCAATCCTTTCGGATTTCCAACGGAATGTTTTTACTTAGAAAATTTATCTAACACGGATATTTTTCCTAGCAGTCTTTTAAGATTAATGTGTTAAAGGTTCAGGTGTCAAGGGGCGTTCGTGGCGAGAAGAACTTTTACCAAGTAAAAGTCGTGAAGTAATAAAAAATTCAAGCCAGCAAAAAGTTGGAGAGCCCTATCTTTTTTGGAACTTTTTATCGTAATAGAGATTCTTTTATTTCTAAATGAAAAATATTTAAATATTTTGTTTTAAATTCTCAATTTAAAGATTCTTTTATTTCAATTTTTAAGACGAGTTACAATAGATCGACAGTTTAAAATATTGATTTTTTACCATGGACGATCGATGTAGGGAAAATTACCATCTTTTTTGAAATATTGGAAAACTGAAAGCTATATTATATAAAACTATATTTTTTGTTACTAAAACTTTAAAATACTCTTTAGTTTTATATATATTTCGCAGCTGTAGGACTATTTTTATTTTTTTTAATCCATTTAACTAACTTTTCATGCGTAAAAAAGCGAAAAAACTTTTTTTAAAGTACAAAAAATTACTATAAAATTATGCTTTAAAATTTATACCAGTTAATTATCAAATATTATTTTAATTTCATTGTGTTAATGCGGATGTTTTTTTAAAGGTAACGGCAATACACAATCGGGCATTTCTCGGTTTGGACACTTTGGAAATTTTAACTTTGTACGAAAATAAAATATCGGTCGTGGATGGCGAGGCTTTTAAGGGCTTGGAAAAGTAAGTGATATATTTTCAATTTAGTTTGCGGCTGAGTAGAAAATTTGCTGATTTTATTGATGAAGTTCCTCTAAAAATTAACTACTCTTATCTAACTCTTAACGAAATAAAGAATTTCAATTAATTCATAGAAAAAAGCGTGATGAAAAAAATATTTTAATAATTAGAACCAAAAGTATTGTTAAGTGTTTTGTTATAATGAACGGCTGAAGATGATACATGATAAATGTTGAATATTAAAACCAACTCCTACCACAAACTAGTTTTACCATAAAAATAGTGTTGTATGCTAAAACTAGTTTATGGTAGGAGTTATTACGTAATGGTAGTAGAATTTACAAAATGGTAGTACCATTACGTAAATTCTCTAAAAAATCTTATCTCAATGATGGTTTTGTCCCACAACCGAAACAATATGTACCATTGTCATGTCTTTTAAGAATTTTGATTACATATTGTACTGAATTCTTCTTTCTTCATTACAAAATTTATTGATTTGAAATGAAAAAAGACTTCGTGTTTGTTTTAAATAGCGTTGTTTTTAACACTTTCTGGCTTCAAACTTTTTTCTATCAAGGTTGCTGAGTTATTATTCATTACAAGAAATACTAATTGTTAAATTTTTTTTGAAAGGTACGGTATTGTTGATAAAATTCAGAGCAGATGTCTTAAATCAACTCAGATGTGTTAAATTCTATTTACCTTGACCTATGTTTTCAAAATAGCATAAATAAGCCCGAAAGCTGCTAAATTACTCATTGTTTTCTGATTCAAGCGACGTTAAGTGTAATATTTGATTTAATACTTAACATTGGTGCCACAATTTTTATGCACATAATTATTAATACAGTTAATGGAGCTACAATTCATGAAAAAAATAGGAAGTTATAGATTACTTTTATCAATAGACTTTTATGATAAAGCTAAGCAACTCGAATCACAAAAGCTTATTGACAAACTAAGCCTCTTTTATGGCTAAAATGAAGCGTTTATTCGGACACAAAAGCAAGCTATCAAATTTCCGGCCGGGTTTTTGTTGTCTATTGCTGTTATAATTCTTAATGAAATGAGCTATTCAATTGTTTCCATTGTTTTGCCTTGTTTTGTCGCTGTCGGAAAGTAAGAAATATATTAAAGTGGGGAACCCGAATTATACATTTATTACGGTGTCTGTAAGGGTCTTTTAGATTTATCGGCGCTCATATAATTTTATCCGTTCTAAGCCTTTACTTGCTACCATTTCCTCTGAATATGTCGCTCATGGGCTACATCAGCTATGTTTAATTGCTAAGAAAAATGCATAAAAAATTTACTTTACTAAAACGAACGGCCTAATTTTGAAATATGAGTTCTGCCGATATTGCTGCTGAAAAAATGTGTATTTTAACAATTACAACATTCTTAGGTCAAAATACGTGTTTTTGAGTTGTGCCACTAAATCAGTTAATAAACGATATATTACGGTTTTGAGTACTTAACATGGTTCTCAATTCCATTACCGATTTAATAATAAAATTGAGTTCTGAAATAATAAACCTGCTTTTAGCTAAGTCTAGAGCTCGATTTACTGATAAATTAATTGTTTTTCTTAAGTAGTATGTTTTGTAAATTTCAACCGCATAGACAACATCTTAACTCATCATAGGTCATCGGTGTAGAATAGAAGGATTTGAGCTTTTTTATGAATATTATTCATGTAAATTTGTACATACAAAGAAAATCCGGTCACGCGAGTTTGTTGCGTGTTTGATTTGTTTTTAATAGGGATTTGCAGCAAACGAATTGATCAACTGCTTACTACACACAAACAATCGATTAAGCTTTATATATCTATAGTATTTTTAACTCTTAACTGAGTGAAGTATTATAATTTTTTTTAGTTTCGTGTATAGAATACATTTCAAATTGCCCACAATATACATAAATGAATAACTTAATTTGTATATCCCACTGTTCCTATTATTACAGTTCATAAAGATAGTAAAATAACTGTCATTGAGGGTTGAAAAAAAATGTTCCGATCGCCACTAAACCTTACAGGGTTATTTATTGAGTCAATCTAAAGAATGTCTGAAAATTTTATTAAAATCGATCAAGCCGTTTCTGAGTCTATTAACAACATACATAAGTACATAGTTTCTCTATACAACCATGTATAATACGTGGCAATAAGTAATGCACATCGAGGCTCAGTGACGGAAATCGGCTAGATTCTGCTTCATAGAGCATTGTCTCAGTCGCACAGACTGACAAACCGGTGTGTGACAGTGACAGCGCTATACGAAACCGACTTGGCCGGCTGTTTCGTTCTAAGTTCTCGATGTGCATTATTTATTGCCGGGTACTATATGAAATAGTGCAAACCAAAGGCTATCTAAAATATCTTTATGTTTATGACATTACGCCCGTGCTTTTCAAAGTATTGGTGTTAATTTTTTAACTCACCTTCATCTCTTAATATCTTTTATCCTTATCTAATCTGTGGGTTAGTAGCGAACTTTAGCTTGCCCTATTTAAAAATATATATTGATGGTATTGAAATGCTTAAAAGAACCGTGTTCATTCTTTTAAATGTGAAATTATATAGTCAACAATTTTTCAGAAAACTAAAACGCTTAAACCTTGGTGGAAACGAATTAACAGCTGTGCCACAAAAGGCGCTTGCTTTGTTGGAAAACCTTAAGAAGCTTGAAATGCAGGAAAACCGCATTACGTCTATATCTGAGGGTGATTTTGCAGGTAACTCTTTTGTTTCCTTTTTCATGTTATGATTTCTTATTATTTAGTAGGTGTTTGTTATTCTTATAAAATTATAGAGGCTAAAGTTGGAGACTGTGTTTGAGTATGTTTATGTGTGTATTTGATTTTTGACCATATAACTTTTTTGGACATATTTAAACTTAAAACAATACAAAGACTTGATATTCCTAGAAATCTAGGGTCAAAAAGAAAACAAATAAAATCGTTTTTCGTCTATAAACCACAAATAATAACTGTGGGGCATAGCTGGTATTTCATGTTTACATTTATATGCGTAGTGGTGGTTACAGCGATGGGATACGCCCATCACCACCTGTTCGTTCATAGTTGATATATACGTAATTAGAGAAAATTGAGTTCGATGCAAACCTCATGTCCTTAATTAATATTTACAATTCTTGTTTAATTTTTCGGGTAAGGAAAATACCCTAAGAGCAACGGCATATTTCGGGAGAAATCATAGGACATTTATTTGTACGATTGTACAATTACTCCTGAAAAAAAAGGGAGAGGGACTTGGTTCAAAAGTGATTTAGTAGCAGATCTCTACTTTTATTTGTATAGTAATTCCTAATTTCACTGTTATAATAATATTTTATGTACTTAGGTTTACGGAACTTGGACTCCTTAGGTCTAGCTCATAATCAGCTTCGTGAAGTCCCAGCTAATGTGTTCTCCCATTTAACATTCCTCAACTCTTTGGAACTTGAAGGCAATCAAATTCAGCGCGTCGACGAGAAAGCTTTCTCTGGACTGGAAGGTATGTTTAATAATAAAGTGAAAACTGTAAATAAATTATTGGTCAGATATTTAAACCAAAAATTTCATACAAGACGGCGGTTTAATAATGTATAATTGGAAATATTTAAAAGATTGACCGCCGCGTTTCTTGCTGGTTGTTCTCGGTAAGAGCAACATTCCGAACCAGTTGTAGTTTCATTAATCATATTGATACTTGACGATTCAAAAGTGCCTGAAATGGTTTATTTGAATAAAGATTATTTTGATTTGATTTGATTTGAATCAAGCCGTGACGGTGTAAAGGTCACAGCGCATGATATTTATCAAAGACTCAATGCTCCGTTCAGGATTCTATAGTGCATGGGCATAGTGGGTAGAAGGGGGAAGCTTCTCTGACTGAAAATATGCAATAAAGTGGCATTTTGTTTGGCTTGCTTAATACTTATACCACACCTTCACAACTAATGTGAGAATGTGAAACTTATATTTTAAAAACCATGATTAGAATATACAACTGGATTTTTACAATCCCCCTCCTTTATACTTAGGGTCACGCAATTGCTATGATGCACACAGAATTGAAATACATATATAAAAATATTATGCGCTTTACGGTAAAGGAAATAATTGTGAGGAACCCTAATGTTTCCCAGAAAATTCCTGGGATATATGTGATGAGTTAATACTCAATAAAGTAGCATAGCCTCTGCCCAGCTGTGGGTTAGAAACAGTCTGCTACTTTCTTTGTTTTTTAATCGTGAAGCAAAATAAACTGTGATTGATTGAAACCTATGAATTTATTAGATGATAATAATATATTAATCAAATATTTATACTTAAATAATTTTACGACGATGGCTATAATTTTACATGGAAACGTTAATTTTCTGTGGTAAATTACCTATGCTATCGTCATTTAGGTTATTAATTATTCTTGCTGTATTTAATTATTAATCGGTTTTGTCAAGATACCACAGTTAATTTGTCCTCGTTTGTCGTAACAACGTGCTTTAATATTTACTACCATAATTAATTGATTTTAACAACATTCGGAACTTCTATTTCATGAATATATATTACTAATATTAAACGCTTGAAATTGTACAATAATTTGATAGAATATTCGGGTTAAAGAACAATTCATTTCTCAAAAAAACTTCACTGATCACAACTAAACTTTTTTTCCAAGCAATATGTTTTTTGGAGTATTAATCTTACTTAAAATCGGAAGTATTACTTCTCGGTAGGATCAGCTTTCCGAACCAGCAGTAAAGTTGACGATTAAAAAGCACTTGTTTACAAGTTCACTTGAATAAAGAATATTTTGAATTTGAATGCTAGATATTGGTGTCTTAAAGATTTGGTTTTTTGTATTTAAAGAGGGTATAGTAAATTGTTCTTTTTTTTTCAGAAAACTTACAATACCTTCGACTTGGTGACAATCGTCTACACGAAATTCCCTCAGAGGCACTTCGTCCTTTGCATCGCTTACGTCATTTGGACCTTCGTTCTAATAACATTACCTATATCAGCGAAGATGCATTCACTGGTTACGGAGATTCTATAACTTTCCTGAACTTGCAAAAGAACATGTATGTATGACAAGAAGATATATTTTTATTTCACGCCAGCAATCTTTAAAATAGCGTATATTTTGTAATACACGGTGTATTTGTTTGCAAAAAAATTAGCTTCCTTTTTCTGCTATTAATACGGACTTAACATTGGGTAAGTATACAAAGTTTTAACCAGTATTTCTGGTCATGTATAATTCTTTTCTCGCACAGAAACAAGACACAAAAAAGAAAGAAAATGTATAATGATGTATGTATTCAAAGCTCTCAAACATTCTAACATTAGATATTCTAATGATATATGACTGAAGTCATTACTGAAAATATTTCATACGAACAAAAGTTTTCCTAAGAGAACGTCTATTTAGTAGGAGAAGTTAAGTCATTTATTAGAGCGATAAGAACTGTTCCTGTATGTGTGTTAACTGAACTTTCCTCATGCTATATTAACATTAAGTGACTTTAATTTTTCAAAAAGCGTCAGCTTTTTCAATTAACATAATTTCTATACTGGATAAGCAATAACCATAAGAAAATTTGTACCTTGTAAGCGTATTATCCAAAAAATCGATGATCATAATGTATAGAAAAAAATCACGAGGTAAAAGAACTAAACAATACCACAATTTCAAAAACATTATATGACTTTTGCCTGTATATGAGTGTATTGCATTAAAAGAACGGGTTATTATCGTAATAATGTGTAGAAAATAAATGATAAATTGTAAATATTCTGGCGATTAGAATATTTCATAAGTCTTGTGATTTCACGTAAAATATATTTCACTAGCTGTGCGAAATTTTCGAAATTTCGAACATAAAAGTAGTTATTGTGAGTTAACCGTGAGAGTTAGAGACATGCTATCGCGGACTTTTTGGTAGTATTTTATAGATCTACAATTCTCTAGTGCATTATTTTAGCGTATTTTCGCTGGTTTACGTAGTGCACGCCACTAAAGCTCCCATCAAGCAAGTTTTTTAACAACTGCGCGATCTCTTCAACATAATTTACATAATACCATAATAAATAATAGTACATATACTATTTACTTAAGCCATCAGTAAGTATTGCTCTATCTATTGGTGCAAACAAAAATTCGTTCAGTAGATTTTGAGAAAATCGATTACATACTAACAGACAACTTTTTTGAACTTTGTTTTATATTAAGTATACAATAACATATTATTTTTAAATTTAACACCGGTATTCTATATGACTTTAATTCAGTCACATTTTCCTATGTTTCCCAAACAGTGTTTTAAATTTCTACCCTCGATTTGAGCTTATTTTTTAGTTACTTTCACACGTATTATAATGTACTCGTACATTTGTGAATCTATAACCCTAAAAAAGTTAATAGATTGAGAAACGTATTCCTGCAGGCTTACCATGAACTCTTATTGCGACTCAATTGAAGACGTAAACGACGACCGCGAACCGCTTTCTTTTCGTACCATGAAGTGGGAATTTCATTGGGGTCGTAATGTTTGAAAAGGATAATTTTATATGAACTATAGAAAACTGTGTCTCTTTTACTCACATGTTCTTAGGACGAATTCCGAAAGCTCATTCGGCAACGACTTAAAGTGTGCGTCTTTAAGACGTCATGGTATGAAAAAGCAAAAAAAAAAATCGTTTACGTCTTCAATTGAGTCGCAATAAGAGTTCATGGTAGGCCTGCTGTTTGTAAAAAACAATGTAAAAGTATTGTTTGTAAGCAAGTTCTTTGAATAAAGTACTTTGTTTTGGTGTATTTTTAATTTTGCTTCGTAACAGCGTACGTCTGTGAAATTTTGTTGCAAAAGAAAACTCGTATCTCTTTTAATGATCACTTTGAATTAAAGAAGGTTGTTACTTGGGTAATACTTGTTTATTTTGTTGCGCAAGTATAACTATGTAAGAATGTAATTTTTTGAGGAGTAAATGAAGTATGTCTTCTAAAAAGTATTTTATAGTTTGTTAATTTGTTGAGTTTGTGATAGTGAACGTGTGTAGTGCTTGTGTATTGTGATGGCGATGTTGGAGGTTTATGCATGCGTTTTTACGAATCCTAGTCCACTATACATTTAGCATTATATATTTTTTCTATTTACTTTATCGCGGATTATAGTAATATATTTTATTATTACTTACTTATTATATAGACACCGGCTATACTCACGACTAATTTTTTCGTCTTAGCCCGACTAGTTTTCAGCCCACCTGGGGCACTTATTCATGAGCTTTACACAACGTTATCGCGGAGGGAACTGTTCCGACAGTTACCGAACTGTCCCGGATGGGTCCGAAACTAGTCGGGCTAACCCGATAAAATTAGACGAGAGTATAGCTGGTGTCTATATATTAATTATGAATACTACTCACGATAGTTTAAATTTAAAAATTATATTTTTTTTATTATTGTTTTTAACTACGTATTTTAATATTAAACACATTATTTTTAATACAAAGATATTAATATTGTTCGTTTTTTAGGATTCATCAATTGCCCACGATGGGTTTCGATAACCTGAACTCATTGGAAACGCTTAACCTACAGAACAATAAGTTGCAACACATCCCCGAGGAAATTATGGAACCCATTTTAGACACTTTGCGAGTGGTTGATATTATGGGTATGTTTTCATCATACTTTATCTCCTGACAATCATTTAAAGAAAATAAAATATACTTAATTGTACGCTTTCGAAAAACTGTGACTTTAATCAGACCCTTTTGGATCTTTAATAGAAATTGAATACCGATCCATGTATTAATTTCTCGTTATAATACCGTAGTTTTACCTCAATAACTGAAAAATATTTTTATTAGACACTAACATTCCGGCCAAGCGTGGCTTAGTCTGATTTCGAATTCTTCTCAAAACAGAACTCAACAGTTTAAAAAAAATGCTCCGATCGCCAACAAACTTTACAGGATTATCCGCTGGGTCATTCTAAAGATTTTCTCAAAATTTAAATCGGTCCAGCCGTTTCGAAGTCTATAAGAGCCATATAGGTTTAAAGGAAAGTTAATATTGAAATAACTTAATGCTGCATAACCATAAAAACAAATAGTTCAACATAGTTCCCAATGTTAAACTACAAAATTGAAACATTTAAAATTCAGACAGCCCTTTCCTTCCCTAAAATTAAGTTTGTTTTATATTCTCGCTGCTATTTCGAAACAACGGTTGCAATACATATAAAGTGGAAATTTTTGTTTCCAAATTGAATTGTCAAGACTGGAGACTGTTTTAGAACGAAACACGTGCAGGTTTCTGTACTCAATTTGTATTATATTCCTGTAAAATACATTTTTGAGTTGGAAATTTCTTTTGTAACCTATGGTTCTGAGTACACTTTCCTTGTTAATAGCAACACTAGATTTATTATGACCCGTTCAATGATTTGTTGTATAGATTTAGATTGGTTCTTAAAAATATTGAGTATTATTCAAATGTCGAGACTTTTCTTCAAGTATACTACTATAATATACAAACAAAAAACCAAAGAAGGAGTCTTGGAAAATGTTCTAGTGAAACATTGTTTAATACTTAATTTCAAACATGTTCGTTTGTTTTAAGCGTATATTCCACTTTTTGCCGTGATTTGACAAGGGTCAAATGGACTATATCTACGAACGATGATTTGATTTGATTTGATTTGATTTGATTTGATTCATCAAAGGATTCATCGTTCGTAGATATAGTCCATAGGTATGGCAGGTAGTATTTAAAGGACATTAAATGGAAGTAAATGAAATCACCACGTAATATATTCAATTTTGTTATATTCTTAATACATTTAAAGAATCTATAACATTCTATGTACGACAATTTCAAGATGGCTGCACCTTTGTTATTACTAAACACCTGGTGTAGCCAACAAGTACCTCACCTATCGGCTTCTATTAAGAGCTATCATTGCAAATCAGAGTGACATGTATTATTGCTTGTTTCAATAAATATATAATGTATCGCTTGGTATTATGATATATTAAAGATCCTAAGACTATTTTTACTTATAAATTCTTCTCGAACTGTAGTATTAATTGTGTACAGATAACCCACTGATTTGCGACTGTGATCTGGCCTGGTACGAATTCTGGCTTGCCGGTCTCCGCGATCGTGACGATGAGATGATGCAGAAGAAACGCACCATTTGCACTATGGTAAGCGAGCATCGTGAGTATAGTGTGGCTAAAATGCCTCTGGAGAAAATGAATTGCTTAAGAAAGCCGGGTTACGGGAGACCTAACAGTGCATCCGATCAATGTCCGATTTTTGCAACAAATGTTGCCTTAGCTGTCATCGCTAGGTTACTTTAGACTAAATAGTTGCCCATTTTATTTACCCCGTTAAGTTTGACGAAGATTCCTAACGTGTTAGCTGTGGCCGGATGGCACGTTATCGAGTCTTCGTAATTGTATATTCTGTTTGAACTAAACGTGATGAATTTGTGCAATAAATCGATACATATCAATTTTTGGCTGATAACAAATCTAGTAGTACTTTGGAATGATGAACATGTGATAAGTAAGGTTTAAAGGCGGAATTAGTGTCACACACTATATATTTTTAAAACTAGAAGAACTTTACGGTAGATATACCTTACTTTAGAGTTAAAATCAGCAAAGATGTAGGTGAAGCCTTTGGATACTAGTTCGATCAAAATGTAGATTTCTCAGATTAACTATGAGATGAATTACTCTTTTATATTTGCCGCCCCGAAAGCGAATTGTTTGGTTTTAAATATAACCTGAATTTTAAAGGGAAAGTTTAATATTTTTATCATTACCCTCCCGCATTTTATACGTTACATCTATATCTTAACTCTCGTATTATGATGTACTACTAAGCTTTTGCGCATTTACCATGTTGACTATTCAATATTTATCTATAGTAGTAAGTACATGGGGCTACTTCGTTTATTAAATTACATAATAAAGTTTTGTCTGTATCAAATATTTTCTTGTAATAATTCTACCTCTCATTTATTATTGTTATTGAGTTAGTTTAATTAAAGGTTAAATATTATTATATAAATGTTATTTATTAGCGCCCCTAACGCCTCGTTCGGACGAGCGTAAAAAATACGTCGCGTTAAAATTCCGCAATAGGCGTTGTAAGAAGTTTCGTATGGTATATTCAGCTTAACGCCCTCACTCTAACGACTAAAATGGAACACTGCACGATAAAAAACGATCGAACGACGAACGTCGCGATTTAAAAACGCTGTCGTGTGAACAGATACCTGGATACCCATTTGTTTCAATTCGACGTAATTTTAACGCACGATAAAAATCCGCTCGTGCGAACGAGGGGTAAATGTTCGGTGTAGAATAGTTTTAAATAATTAAGTGTTAGCTATAACGTCGATATAAAAATTTATGCAATTGATATTTTTTTTAAGCCCATGTATATTGTAGCTCGACAACTGTGGAAGTTAATTAAAGTTATGTTGCTTCAAAGTATCAAATTTTGAATGCTAGGTCGAGCTTTATTTTTACTTTATATTTATCGTATTTACATAATTAGGCTCAATAGATAGATGCCTTGTATGATTGTGTTAATTTCATTTAGCTTTAACGATTATTACCTTATAATTTTTTGTGTAGTTTTACTATTAATTAGTTAAGTAATAAATGTGACTTTAAACCCTATCCGCTTTATAATTCAGTTGCGATTTTTTTTCCATTTTTATTGCACTTATGCTGAATATGTTTCATATAGGTAATTGCTTAAAATTTAATTTGCAATGTTATGTGGCGTAAAATGCAATCATTTGCATGAATGTAACATTATACCACGTGACTGATTGACTCAGTTGATGAGTTTTGAAAATTTGAACTTATTTAAGTGATAAAATGTAACCAAAAACATATCCCCTAGTCTGAATTGCATAAGTAATTTTAAGTATATTCCATATGTATACAAATGTTGCAAATAAAATTGAAGCTTTCATTGTGATAACCTTCTTAAATAACTTTTGGTATGGAAATATTTATTGGGAACTACCAAAACATTTAATAGCATATTTCTTCCCATATCTTTGTTAAAGCGAATGCTATGTACCATTTTCGATGAAAATGTTTAACGCGTGTAGGACGCGAGATTGAATACCTATTTTGTATTCTTTATACACGCGTTTATACATTTTATAAAAATATTTAGTATATATCTTTAAAAGTATTTAGTAGTGTTTAGTAAAATTTATAGATGTTTATATTCAGCTATTATAGGTAGCTATTCTTGCACAATATATCGTAATCAGTATTTATGCACTTATTATATTATATTATTACTAATTATAATTATATCACCATTGTATATTGGTCAGAGTCAAAAAACCTGATTAATTAAGGATACACTATGCCGTCTTTTAAACTGGTGTAGTTTAAGGAAATATATTTATTAGACTATAGACTTTTTCGATACTATGGATGTTGTCTGTGAATTTTTGGAATTTTAACTTTCGGACATCTATAACTCAAAAATGTATTCGATATAACTCTCGTTTAAAATCATCGAATGTATCATGAATCCACTTATTCTACTGCTAGTGGTTGTCATCAAGATTGAAAGTCACTAAGTGTTAAACTTCCGATTTCTGTTCTGAAAAGATGCAGTTGCTCCTGAATCCAATGACCTCCCGTCGCAAACGAATAATTAAATGCAGTTAATATCATAGCATCAGCGCATAAAAAATATAGGTACCCTTTATGGGTTCCCCAGTTAAGCACATGAGGTGATTTTACGACGTGAATATAGTCGCATACATTTTAGCTGTCTTTGATAATTATTCTTAATCATTTGCTAATGTAAGTCAAAACGAGATTTATGTTGATACTGTACAGTTCATGCTCAATAAAGTTTTTAGAAAAAATACTAAAATAATTTCTTCTAACTTACTAACACGATGATGATTATAATATTGTCATCCTGTAATGATTTTCAATATTATATTTTAATCAGGACTTGAAATTAATGTCAAAAAAATAATTTTAGAATAACTAGTTTTGACTTACAAAGGTAATCATTATTTATTAATCCCACTGCAGTTTTATTATCTATATTGAATAGCTTTATTTGTATACATTGATCTGACGCAAGTTAAATATTCTCATTTCAAAACATACATTTCTCTATAATGATGTTAACGTAACTAATATTAATTTATCGGGAAAGTAGAAAAGGTAATCAATAAGATATGCCACCACTAAACTATCAAAAAGCATATCAATTTAGCAATAAGGTATTTATGATTGTCTAAAAATATTCGTCGTTGTATATTTATATATATATTCACTGATGATCGTTGTTGTGTGGTCCTTGAGCTTGAAAATTCAGTATTCGCAGTATTTAACTATTCATATAACTTTAGTCATATTTTCACGGTGTTAAATGTAGCGTACGTTAATAAGAATGCCCGATCAGTACTTTCGGCAGCAATAATTTTGTGTGATTGTATGTTTAAAATTGTAATGATATTGTTCGTTTATTGACTAATCTGTCTCGATGTTATTATTGTTCAAATTTTAGACGGTTATGAATTAAATGTTCATAGCAGTTTATAGTCACATTTATTATTATGTAACGTATCTAATATTGAAATATCGCTGTAAAGGTGTATCAAGTTTTCATTTTAATAAAAGTTTAAATACGACTAACATTGTGTTTTATTGTTATTTTTTTTATAATAAGGCTAAGTTCGTTTTATAATAAGGCTAAGATCACATAAGGAACAAAATGTTATTTTTTCAACTGTATATGTAGAAAGTGAGTTATTCACTGAAATTTATAGTTTAAAATAATCCTGTTATTGCAAGTACTGTTATCAAAAGCAAGCGTTAAATAATGACGGCAAGCTTTTCAATTCAAACGTCAGGGTTTCAAAATAAATTTAATGATGCGAGTATTTTAAAGCTCGAGATTATCTTCTTTCTTCAGTATACTAAAGTATCTTCAGTATATATAAGACACCTAATAAATAACATTATATCATGAATCGATAATACGGGAATAGAAGAATGAAAAGGACTAAACCTTTTGAGTTAATGTTAAGTGATGGTGTAGTGTAGTGCTAGTGCTACTTAAAAAGAACACAAAAAGAAAGTGTCTCAGAATATGAAAGACTAAGATAAGTCACTGGACCTTTTTTTAGATATAGTTATCTATAAGTTTAGGTAAGCGTTAATTCGCTTATTAGCCCTGTCGCTAGCTCGTAATTTTAATATAGAACCTTCATTCTGATTGTACTTTATAATAGTAAAAAAAATATATGAAGTAAGAGCTGTGATAGCCCAGCAGTGAGATCGTGCAACTGTTTCGAGGGCGCTACGAGATAAAACCGGGGAGGCACTAGTGAGTTTTTCTATCAAACTTATGTGTCTAATTGATAATTGCAATTTACCAGTGCAATTTATGTTGAAGGAAAACATTGTGAGGAAACCTGCATATCTCGAGAGAATTCCGGGGATATGTGTAACTTACCAATCAGAATTGGAGAAGCGTGGTAGGTCTTAGCTCCTACCCGTCTTTCTGGAAATGGAACAGGAGGCCTATGCCCAGCAGTGGAATAGCAACAGGCTTTTACTTTACTTTTTACTTTAAATTTAAGTCGAAAATTTATTAAGTGGGTCTAATTTGTTGTGAAATAGTTCCTTATTCACAACAATCAGCAAATTTAACGGCGTTTCTACTGCTATAGTGAATTAATTTTTTGCTTATAACATGCAAGGATTGTAACAGGTAGTAACTTTCCTTTTTTTGTTATAAATTATGTGAGTGATATTCATTGACATTTGAGTATTAGTATTGAGTACACATTAAGGTTTTTTTTTCAGCTCGATATTCATTTCCTATTTGTACGTATTAAAACAAATACAAATTCAAATTATTCTTTGTTGAAGTTGGCTTTAACAGGCACTTTCCGATTGTCAAATTAAAATGGAGCCTCGACTGTTACTGAAAGGTGCTCTTACCGAGAAAAACCAACAAGAAACTCCTTTTAATTTTATTGTTTGCTTAAGTTTATATTTTAAATGTTTATTTCAGTTGATTTCATTGTTTTAGTGAATTTAATATTTAATTTTATGTTATCACATAAAAGCACCCCCACAAATGAAATAGGTCTTCGGCAGATCGATAATCTATTAGTCGTGAAACTTCCGTTATTCAAGAATATAGAGGCATTCATAATTTTACTACACCAGAATTTATGTCCGTCGTTATTTCCTTTCGCATATCCGTTATGATTGATCGCCTTCAAACCTAAAACACCATTATTATGCAACTATAAAATGAAACTTTTAATTTCCAGTTCAGTTTTATAACTTAAAGCGATTTTTTATTTATTAATGTTTTGTATACGCGTTAAGTTATTGGATTTTCATTATTTTGATCGCGATAAATGTTATCAGAAGTCTGCACAACTACAATTCGAAAAAAATTGTATATTTAATAAATTTTTATATCGGTATATATACTTTTTCAATAAAATGTAATATTTTAAATTATTCTTATTTGAATATTACAAACATATTTGATATTCAATCATTTTAAATTTACATAAACGGAAAAGGCCTAGAAATAAAACTTTAATATTTTTGTAACTTTCTTTCTCTCTCTTAATCTCTCACTCTCTCTCTCTCTCTCTCACTTAACTGAACCCAGTTTAGTGTGAGCAAATAAAAAGATCACATTACGATCCAACTATACAACTTAATTGTTCAATTTTTTCTTTAGTGATATGCTACCAATAAACTCCACTACGCACATATATTTGAATTTTTGTGTATAGAAGAGTCAATTTTAAAGTTTTAATTCATTCCACAAGTATGTATAGAAATATGGAGAAAAGTGCAAATAGAATAAAAGTGTGTCAAGATGTTTTCAGTTACGTTTCCATATTTAACTGCAACCTTAAAATTCTCTTTCAAACGAGAAAAGTAAATACGATTCGAATTACGTTACTTCTTTTCAACGTTAGCAGAACGCGAAACGCGTAAGCGGATGAAGGTTTGTATTTGAATGCAAGGAAAACATATATTTCAAGGAGATTTCAACTGCTGTATTATATATAGTACTAGCTGACTGCGCAAAGATTGTTATGCCATTTAATTATTTATAGAGAATGTTAAGTGTGCTTTATAAAAAAAATGTTGTCCAAACAATATAAATAAAATTTTAGGTATGGATAACCTTTATCACTTATGGCATGAAAAATAGATAGTAGCCGAATCTCAGATCTACTGAATATGCATATAAGATTTCATAAAAATCGGTCAAGCCGTTTCGGATGAGTATGGTCCCTCACATTGTGACACGAGAATTTTATATATAAGATATGGTTACAACTAGATAACTAAATGGTATGGAAATGTGGTCGTAATTTTGAATCCTAGATTTATGCTAGTAGTTGAAACTTTAGGACCATGGTAAAGTCAATGTGCAAAACCACTCTTATCCGTTCTAACACTGAGTTTAATTGCTTCTTCAGGCGACGAGAGGGCTAGCTCCTTTATCACACACGAATCAGCTAAGTGATTCAATGTGGAAAAGCAGCAAGCATTTGGGACAAATTTTCCGTTGGCATGATTTATATAGTACTAGAGTATAATTTATATACCTATCTTTGTTTAAAATAAAAGATATACTCGTATGTCCATCCGACACCTTTTCTACTACGCTAATAGATTATTCAGTCAATTTTTGTTTTAAATTCCACAAAAATAACGTATTACGAAAAATTTAAATGTGTGTACAACAAATTATAAATATATTTCTAACACAACCTTCATTTACTGAATTTCTTTGTCGTAGCTGCTCAGCATAAGTAACTGAGAAGAATTTTTTTTGGTGGAATGATATCGCGCACACATTCAAAACTTATCCAAATATAAACCTAATAAATTTTTCATCAGTTTCTTTATAAAGTGCTGAAAAAACAATACGGTTCGGACTATAAACTAGCAAATCAAATCAAACTTTTTGAACGTCAAAATTTCATAAACAATAGTTCACAAATTAGTAACAAATATAATTTATAATAATAAAAAAATATTAAATTTAATCTAAATATTATTGGCGATATATTAAGTCCAGGCATTTTTATCTCTCAAATAATCGTCAATATTATTATATAATAACCTTTACTGCATAATGATTTTTTAATGTAAGTTTTAAATTTCCCTTCTGGCAACTCAAGTACCTTTGCGGGAACCTTAATATAAAAACATATGCTATTTCCTAAGAAGGAAGCAGTACTCATATAAGCAGATATCAATCCTCTTCCACTCCAAATATTTAATAATACTATACTCCAAATATTTCATTCTTACCCTAACACGCGGCCTCTGCAATCTTTTGTAATCTATTCGTAACATGAAAACACAAAATTAACTTCGCGACACTTGTTTGTCAAGTTTATCCCATACATCCATTAAAGCCCCGATACGACTTTATCATACCTTATCTGGGTATGGATTATTCTAAATAATATATCGTTCGCAATTTGCCTTTATGAACATTAATAGTGCTTTTTGGCTCTTCAACGTTTACATCTAACGTATAAAGTATTAGGTTTTCGTTATTGGTCAAAGCTGCAAGTTGAAACATACGTCTTGAATATATTTTAGATTTCTCTTGAATATATATTTATTATGTTTTTGTAAATACTGTGAAAGAATCTTTATACTGATATGCCGACATCTCCAATTAGTATTACGAAGGAACCTAATATAATAACAACAATTGCAAGGTAAGATATATAAAAGGATCTTCATAAAATGTATTTTATTTTCATTAAGATTATAATATTTTCATAAAATTTTACGTAATGTTAACATTGAAATGTCCCTTCAGTTAAGATTGCTACGAAAAAGTATTTCTTTATTAGTGAAGTTTGAATATCTAAAGCTTTGTCAAAATATAAAATTTCACTACGTCACGAGATTTGAAACCCAGAGTTTTCATCTTTTCATTGCGATCAGATTTGTAGGCCAATTCCCCTAAGTGATATCGATCACAGGCCTAATTAGATTTTAGTATATTCAATATTTATTTTATATTCTATAAATTTTGACGTCTTCGATATTTGTTTTATATGACTGATTAAGGAATAACTTTTCCTTATTTTTTTTGTTTTCTTTTTTACTTTATCTTAATAATCTAAAAACGTTGGTCTTTATAGTTTAATATAATTCTTTTTTAAAAATTTTTATTCACTTTTTTATTGTCATTTTTTACACCTGTAGTAAGTCATATGTAAATTGAACCAAGTAAAGGTGGGCACTGGTTCCCAAAATACAGTTTAAACTAGCTTGGGAGCCAGGGACACAATAATTGTACATGTGTATTTTTAAAATATTAAATAAATAAATAAAAAAATAAATAAAAATTAAGGAATTTCTTTATTTATAGGTTAATAGGTGCTTTTAAATTATGACGAAAAATACTGAGTGTCTTTTCACGTCAGATTGATTGTGTATTGTTATGTTGTTGGAGATGGGTAGTGCATAAGTCTTTACAAATTCTGCATGTATCAGATATGAGAAAGGATAGTACACTCTACATTTAGCATTACATAAATTTTCTTTTATCGCGGATTATAGCAAAATACATTTTCATTACTTTTTGTATTATGGACCTCCGCAAACTCTTTAAATTATAACTCTAGTACCTTTAAGCCTTAATTAAGCCTTATTATTATTATTATCTGCCAATAACTTTAGCATATTATGTAGTATATATAATAAGATGAAGTTTGCAGTTTGCATACCACACATTTGAGTGCAATGAAATAAAGGTTACTTCCAGTAAATTATTAAATAACTTTTTTTTATTAAGAACATAACCGAGTGTTATAAATCAACGAAGTTGCAGTGAAAATTTGAAGTTGATTCACAATAAATTTAATAATTTCTGTAAGCCACACGCAAAATTTCAGCATAAAAGTTTTTCGAGAAAATACTTTGCTGTTTAAAAAACTTTAGGATGATCACAAGTTTTAGTTCTTGTCGAGACCGACAACAACTAAAACTTGAAAGATTAAGGTCAAAATTAAATTTCACGTCAGACGTCGAAAACTTTACAACTTAGCAGACTTTGTTCCCAAGTGGTGTTTGTAAAAAATATTTATAGCAATTTAGTATAGAAGACCTATCAAAGGCAATTTACTAATCTAATCTAAATTACTCTTAATAGCTTTATCGTTTCTATATTCTATCGCATATATGATATTCTTAAAAGCTCTTGAATAAAGTAATTTATTATCATTCACAACTTGTTGCGGATTTAAGCGACGGCTAGCACTTCCTTCCTATTCAGGATCGTGGAATATTATTTTTGAATGTTAATTAAACATGGTAGTGCGGTTTCTGTTTCCAGGGAGTCTAAAAAAGTACGTATGTATGGTTAAATTGTATCGCTATCATACGCAATAAGAATCAAATATGTAAATTGCTAATGTCAAGCGATGTTCCGCTAACTGTTTTCCTTCTTTTAGAAGTATTATAAAAAGTATAGATGAGTATTTAACCCATTCGACACAGCTCAAAATTATAGACGTGCGAAATTTCGTCGTCGAGTCTGTATCGTACGAAAGAATTAAGTGCTGAATTATGTGCATGTATTTTTTTGATCAGCACGATATATTGATGAACTGTGATAGCCCAGCGGTGAGACCGTGCAACTCTTTCAAGGGGAACACGAGTTCAAACCCGGGCAGGCACCAATGAGTTTTTCTAGTAAATCTCATGTGTCTCATTGATAATTGCAATTTATCACACGCTTTTCGGTGAAGGAAAACATCGTGAGGAAGGAGCATTATCTCTAGAGAATTGTGGAGATATGTGTAACCTACCAATCCGCATTGGAGAAGCGTGCTAGGTTTTAGCTCCAACCCTTCTCTCCAGAAACGGAGAGAGGTGGCCTATTCCCAGCTGTGGGATTGTAACAGGCCGCTACTTTTGTTAATCATTAAAGTTTAATACCTCTTAGAACAGAATCTAATAAAGTTTAGTTGTTAAATTATTAACATTATTCAATTTAATACAAGTTGAGTGAAGTGATACACAGTGAACAGGCCGCTACTTTACTTTTTACATTTATTTTTTTGATGTACACAGGAACACATCTTGCAACAGGGGATGGTTACGTGTGGTTGTTCAGGTCATCTTTGGTACGCTCATAGTATCGAGTTTCATTCTGATAATGTTAGCAGTTATCGCTAAATCTCCCGAGAGTCGACCGTCTTCGCGATGTTCCGTTTCCAATTGTCGGATAACATGTCATGAGGCACCGTTTTACGGAGACTATGAGGATGATATCATAAACGCCGCTTCGGTAACTTTATTTTTCTTTATACATATGATAGTAGACGTGGTCAATTTTTGTTGAATCTAATTATTATAAAATTAAAATATTTAATTGGAGAATAAAAATGCTTAGTAGTAAACGTAATATATTTTTATGTGTTGAAGTAATCTTAAAGTATTTGTTTTATACACAGCTAAGTATGGACTACGATTGAATATTAAAAGTTCTATTGTCACTGCGGACTTAAAACATATTTTTTTTAAAGTTGGTTTTTATATGTCTTATTATTTTTCAGGAAGCAGACTTAAATTGTGACAGCATAGTGTTGAGGTTGATCCAACCTACTTTTAGAAATTTTAAAATACCAGAAAACTGGCTTTCCAGAATGAGATCCAATGTTCATGAATTAAATATTATAGGAGGTAATATGAAATTTATATCACCGCATGCATTCATGAGTCCTTTCAGCAATAATATAAGAGTTCTTATGTTTGAAGAAATACAACTTGATGTATGGGAGAACAATATGTTTGTAGGACTTTCAAACTTGAAAAAGTTATTTCTTATCGATTGCATGCTTCTAGATATTAGACAAGATGCCCTAACGCCCATCGACGATAGCTTAAGGTTTCTAGATATAAAAGCAAGCAATATCTGGGACCCTGTCAATGTAACAGGCTCATCAAGACTTTTAGAGTTAGCTATAGTGGACTTTTCCTTAAACAATTTTCATCACATTCTGCGAAGTGAGAGTTTTTCAAAGTTAAAAGCTTGCAGGGTGCTTTATTTAAATTCTTGTCAAATAGTTTCACTTGAACCTGGTACATTTGATCATTTAGAACAAATAGAAATATTATATCTCAACGATAATTTTTTAGTCACCGTCCCGGTTGGATTATTTGATAGAATATTACCACATTCACCGAGGATAGCTTTACAGGAAAACCATTGGCACTGTGATTGTTCAGTAAAAGATTTGAGAATTGTTACAAGAAGTGACCTCTTAATTGTAGATCCTATTTGCCGCTATCCAACCTCAGTCTCTGGAATGACTTTTTCTGATTTTGAAGGCTACTGTAATACAAATCAATTAACTAATGATGTGTATTCTAAAAATCAATCAAATACATCAAGACAAAATCCAGACATCGCTAATATACCTCACATTGTGTATATGAACGGTGCTTGCCATAATGTTAATCTATCAATATCTGATCACCACCAAGATTCTCTTTTACGGGTAATTGGACCATCACAACAAAATTGCTTATTAAATAGAATTAGTAAAGCAGAGATTAAACCAATACCTTTAAGTGACACTGATCTTGTAACACCAAATAGCACGTGGATAAGGCCTGTTTATTTTGTAGAAAATAAACCTTACTCTATGATTGAAGTAGCTTCCTCAACAATGCCAGGTTATGGTTTGCTTTGGTATCAATCATCATGCTTAGATGAAATATATTGTATGAATATGGTTCCCAATGTACTAAAAGTGTTTAATATGGGTTTAGGTAATCATTTTACGTTTTGTTTATTTGATACATCTTCTAGTGTCATACAAAGTTCAAAATGTATTTCTTATAATTTAGCAGATTTAAAAAGAAACCACCGAAAAATAAACTATCACGAACTCATAATGTATATTTGCATATCAATAGGATGTCTTTTGTGCGGAGCTTTGTGCGTATACGCTTTAATACAACGTAATCCATCGCTTCTGAAAGGAAATAAAAGGGTAATTGTTGTTAAGCATAGATCTATCGAAGCACTGATTCTTCCACCGAAATTGCCTATAAGAAACATTCTAGATTTAAGCCCAAAAACAAATCATTTTTACGAAAAGAATAAAATATTTGTTACGCCACACAAATTTGATACCTTAACATGTCAGAACTTCTCTCGTTCCGTGTCCATGAAAAGTAATGAGAGTAACGATGCAAGCTACATATCAGCGCTTCAGCCAACTGAAGAACAACTTACTGAGTGGCGTTCCAATCAAATGTTAAAGGAATTCGATAATACACCGTGCACGGACTTTAGAGTAGTACCATATTCCAATATTTACGAACGCGAATCTTTACCTTATTACTCTTTTCTTAGCGACGAGAAAATTTATCAAGTTCCGAAGTAATATTGAAAATCATTGGAAAGAGACACTGTATACATAGCGTCCATTATTAATATAATAATTAAAATATAAGTTAGAATAAGATTTTTGAATTTAAACTATTGTGAGTGGTATTCATTTAATGTTGAGGGACCGGCTATACTCATGTCTTATTTTTTCAAGCCCATACGAGGCTCTTATTCATAAGCTCTTTACGCGGCATTATCGCGGCGGGAACTGCGTGTAGCAGCTCGTGAAACGTGAGTATAGCCGGTTTCTCAACATTAATAGAATAAGATTGTTCTAAAATTTGATAAGAATCGAGAAAAACAAAAAAATATTTATAAGAATTGACTCTTTCTCTGGACAGTATTTAATACGTACTAATATTATAAATTTGAATATGTATTTTTGTTTGTCTTTTATTCACGCCCTGACGGAGAAATTTTAGGTATAAAGATGAGGGACTAATAAGCGAAATATTATATTGATAATTCAGCCTTGAAATCCAGTTTTATTATAAGAAAATCTAGTTTTATTATAAACATAAATAGTTTGTAATATATAAATGTATATAACCTGATACATATTGCATAACCTTTGTGTTTAAGACATAAAATGTAATGTATTTTATAATAAAGTATCAATAAAGATTATTTATAACTAAACAATCAGTACGTAAGTTAAATTTAGTTAAGGTAAGTAGTGTTATTTTTTTTATGCTTAAGCATCGTCTGCCATCCCGACAGAGGACCTTAGGGCGTTCCAAAAAGGGTTGATCGGACGCCTGGCTTACAGGTCTCCGAGGGGGTCGGTGCATCTGGTGCGCCCAATGCACCGGTTAGCGAAGGGCTTCTCTTTTTAGGTATCTCTACCCGGAGAAGGTGGTTACTGCGATTAGAGCTGCTGCCGGCGGGGATTGGGGTAATGAGTACAACGATACCCTATTCTTGCCATCAGCGTGGCAGAGCACACAGGTCGTTTTAGACGGTGCGAGTCTGACTAAACGACTGCGACCCAACGGTGACAAGCAGTGTACTCGGCAATAAATAATGCACATCGAGGCTTAGAGAGAGAAAATCGGCTAGTTCTGCTTCATAGAGCATTGTCTCTGTCGCACAGACTGACGAACCCGTGTGAAACGTCACATACTAACTGAGTGACAGTGACAGCGCTCTATGAAACCGAACTGGCCGGCTGTTTCGTTCTAAACTTCGATGTGCATTATTTAGTGCCGGGTACTATACTTATAAGGGGTATTTTCCTGTATAAAAAAGAATCCTTATAACTTTACGTAAGCAAGTAGAGAAAGTAAAAATAAATAAATGCTCTTATTTAAAGCTATTTCAGCATCACTTAAATGTACATTACTCTTTGCAAGAGTTATTATCGTATTTCGACTGTCATAAATCATCATAAGGAAGTAACGGCACCATTTATTCTGGTCGCGCGCGTCGTGCAAATCGGTCAGCCATATGATTCTGACGGCGCCCTTACAGCGAATCAATTTCATACAGCTGTTTCTAACGAGCTACGCCAGCGCAAACGATATGTATTGTCTTTGCCAATCGACTACTGTTCTATTTTCATTGCACGCTGTAAATCGACTGTACCCCATCTACGAGTAGTCACTGTTGTGTATTATATATTTCACTATACAACAATTTCTATCAAATGCATCGCTTGGCACTTGTCTGCAATTAATCGAATCAAATACTATGGTTTTAATCGATGTTAGAGATTGCTTTATTATGCTTAAATTGTAATTAACGTCATATTTCATAAAAAAGATAATTTTAACACTTAAAACTTAAAAATATATATATCACTAATTAATAGTGAAAAAATTAAAAAGTTGAAACACACGTTACTTAATTTTTCAAATCTATTTTTTGTCCATCCTAAATATTACACATTTTAAAAGGTTTATATCGATCATATAGCGTATATCAAAGGAACAATTGGATTAAAAAATATGTGTTAAATATGTTTTAAAAATATGTTATGTTTTGATATGTCAAACATTAGAAGGAAATGTTTAAAATTCGAAGTTACTGGTCATACCGATGAATTTTGTCTAGTTTGATGCACAGATTTTTGCTCAAGAGAATACCTGAAATAATATTCAACCAAAATCGATTGATTAAGAATTTCGAAAATACCCGAAATGCTACTGGCAAGAAGTTAGGAAACTATTCACATTTGTTCAATCACTTAAGGGAATTCAGATCAAAGCAATATCCAACACACATTCTACAAAATTTCATTTAATAATACTACTTTAAATATCTACCAGTCTATCATTTCAGCCGGCAATTAAAAAGTTTGAGTTACCTAATATAAATTGGTTAAAAAAAATGTAAAATTAGAAAACCATTCAAATAACGCACTCTCACATAAAAAATAATTGCATCGTTTAATTTCTTCGAATCATCTTTTGTTAGAAACAACTAGCCTATATGTATATTATTGTAATATAGAATAAATACATCTTAATAAGAACTTGTTTTTATGTCTACTAAAATAATTAATTTTATTTTGTTGTCTATGTCTCTCTATCAAAACGTGTCTATGTATCCTGACAAGCTATGAATATACTGTTTCGATATATTCCAGACGACGTACAAGACAAATTTATTACCTACAACTTGACTTCCCCAGCTTTACTATTTCGCTTCACACATTCTGCTACATTTATATTTTATCTCAGACAATCTGCAGTATACAAGCTTTATTTAAGCTCTTTGCAACTAGGATCTAAAGAGCGGACTGGCGATGTTG
Source organism: Morpho deidamia (assembly GCA_947086505.1). Lineage (NCBI taxonomy): Eukaryota > Metazoa > Arthropoda > Insecta > Lepidoptera > Nymphalidae > Morpho > Morpho deidamia. The sequence goes on from CAMTZC010000015.1 coordinate 6,021,240, forward strand.
CGCTTAGAAATCCTAGAGTGAAACAAAAAGGATTGTCGTTCGGTATTTTAAAAGTCGGGTGACATTATATTCTTATAATGTCTTTGCACGAAATCCACTTTTCGTTGAATTAAAATATCTTATAGATATATAAGATTATGAAACATTCGGTAGCTGCATGGGCAATTGAAGAAAGAGACTTAAGCATAAATTACTAACTTGCAGGAATAAAGGTATTTTAAGGTTGTTCATATATTTGTTTCATATCTACAAGAACTATTTGGGTCACATTAGTTGGAGGAAGATGATTTACATAATTTAAAACAATCTAGTTGGTTTTCTTACGCCGTGCGGTAACAGGCTCAGTAGTATAGACCACCCTATTTCTCACCGAGGTGTCGTAAAAAGCGACTAAGGAAGTTGACGTCAGGCAGGCGGCCGGTCGTAAAATACCTAGCCAAATTATTTAACAAGATGTTACATGTTGTGCCGACCTCGCTTAGAGTGGGATAAGGACAGTAAAATGATGAATCTAGTTGGTTTTCTTGAAATATTTGTAGTTCTGCATATTATGTATATAACATGCCTACTTAAGCAAAAGTAAAAAAAAAATATTTTTTGCTATTATATAAGATCATTTAACAAGCTCCATAAATTTATCCATTTTACTTACTTCTCAAATATTCCACTTATTTTCTGAAGGTAAACACTGATACTTTGGAACTTAGCTTATAGTTAACCTTATTTGTAGGTTAATGAAAACTTTAGCGCATGAAAATAAATACCAAGCCAGTGAGAAAAGTCAAAAGATTGCTACATGAAAGTAAAAATATGCCTTTATCTAGCAGTATTATCTAGAGGTATTAAATCCTAGTTGCGTTGTAAAAATTTATTTACACAATTTATTACATTATAAAAAAGACGAGAAGTTCGAGATTAAGATGCTATGGACATTTAATGAGGAGGGATGAAAATCATGTGATCAAACAAGTTTTAAATATGAATGCGGAATATATGGCTAGGGGGAGCCTAAAAAGAGATGTATGGATTGTGTGAAGTATGACATTCATGTAAAAGGAGTAGCGTTAGAGTTGACGAATGATAGGAGAGAATGGAAGAGTAGGATAATGACAGGGGAATGATAAAAGCGCTTTACGGTAAAGGAAAATATCGTGACGAAATCTGCATTGCTTTTAAGAGTTCCTGGGATATTGATGACCTCCAGATTTGTATTGAAACGACGTGGTGAGTCCAAGTTCCAGTGTTTGTGTCATAGACAACAGACGAAGTCCTTATTAAGACTGGTAGTATTAAAGATATATTAAGCCTTCATCTCAAGGTGTTGGAATGATTTTATACTGAAAATTGAGATATTACTTAATATCTTTGAATTAAGCAGATCTCGAGAAATTCGCGAAGAGTAGATGATCTCGAGAAATTTACATGAGGTTTGTAGCTTGAGGTAGCATGAGTTAGTCTGACTTGAGAATCTTTTAAATATACCAATCTCTAGTAGACGTATATCGGTTATGTTATAATGTTTTTATGTTTTTTTGGGTAATTCCTAGCTCTAAAACAACTCAACACACACAATTTATTATTACAGAATGATGTAGCACGCCATAAATTTTAAAATTTTCAGATGTTTACATACCTTCCAAATTGATCATAACATTTACGGACGGCCGTATTTATAGACTGGAGTTTACATTTAGTTCTATTAATTTAGGTGCACCTGCATTTGCGATTAGTATGAGATTAGACATATATTAGACGTGTGCCGGCATAGATGCCAAGTGCTTTTAGTGTTTGGATTAATATTACTGTGATTGAAATGACAGAAGTACTGCGCGGAATATCTAGCTTTAGTGAAAACGAAAAGTTTCCATCACACTTACATCAGCACTTCTTGTTATTTACTATTTGACAATTCTGACAATCTGTTGCGTAATTTCAGAAGATAATACAAATAATAACCTCGATAATCGAATGTAAAAGGCTTGGTTTTTTGGAATGGTTAAATAAAAAACAAAAAAAAGTCAGTTGAATTAATTGCGGCTTAGCTTAGTTAAGTTGCATATTTGCGCCACTGAGATAAGTAGGTATGTTGTTTCATTTTATGTCGAAGGCTTACAAAAAATGCAAACGTGACAATACTCTATACTACACTGTATACTGTATAGAGTTTTTTTTTATATAGGAATTTTGTCTTTAGCTATCGCGTCACCGCGGCGAATAATGAGCATCAAAGCTTCGCTAAGGGTGCAAGGAGCGTAGTGTTTTTACCACCATTGAAAAATGCCGCCCTGTGGATACCTCCTGTAAGGAGATGCGGTTATATTCAAATTCAAAATATTCTTTATTCAAGTAAACTTGTAAACCAGTGCTTTTGAATCGTCAACATCTACTGCTGGTTCGGAAAGCCTTTCCTATTGAGAAGAACCAGCAAGAATCTCGGCGGTTGCTCTTTTCAAAGAATAATTCTTATTACTAGTAACATATAGTTATTAATGTCTTGTATAGGGTAGCTATATCCACGCATTCTTATCGTCTAAGTAATTCTCAATAGTTAGTATGCATTCTGAATTAGCCTTTTTTAAAAAGTATTTTTAAACTGCTGTAATGGTAAAGTTAAAGTAGATTGTGGAATTTTATTATAGAATCTTATACCCAACCCACAAACGAATTACGAACTTTTGCAAGGCACAAATCAGGAACCGCAAGCTTATGTCGGTTCCTACTTTGTCTATTATAAACATCGCCAATCTTTTTATAAGTACGTGTATTCTTATGTACAAAAAATTATGTGACTACGATCTATTGACGGAAGATAACTAGGAAATCGTCTTCGCCGGCATTGTATGTTGTATAATATAAACCAGTAGTAGTTATTCATACGCAGCAAAGATATAAATAAATGTTAGTAAATAATATGAAGCTTAAACTAAACATTAGTTTTGGTCCATTTTGACAATTAACAGAAGGTAACCTTCGGGCTAGCGGTTACTTTATCATGTAAATATATCACCATCATTCCTGAGTTAAGATCAATGAAACAGCGCGGTAAACATATGAAACATTACATTTAATAGGTTCTAAACGTTGGTCTGATTTATGCGTCTATTTCTTTAGGTCTACGGCGTTAACAAGACTAGCCAGTCGGCTATTTTAAAATATGGCGTAACAGGTTTTAGAGTTTTCAAAACATAACTTCATTTCTATGGGCAATTAGCGGAGATTTTCAATCTCACTGAATTGGATGTATGGATGTTTGTTTCTTTGAGATTTCTTGTTACAAGTTTGCGTTTATGTTTTTGGCATCTAAAGATACAGTCTTATATGGAAGCGCGTAAACCTCTTTGCGGTTTTTACATAGCTTTAAATTTTATATTTAGATGCCGAAGTTCACCAGCCACGAAGTTCAGCTAAAGTTAATATAGCAGCCATATTCATATATTTATGATTGATTTATCCAAAATCTATTTTGAGATATTAAATACTATCGATTTGGGGTCAAGGTGGGTGTTAGGTGAATTTGAATTACGAAAACTCCTCTGAGAAGGGTAGGGGTTCCTAATAAATACTTTTTGGAGTAAATAAATTTTGATATGAATTATAATATTCCCTTCTATAAATTCGGAAGTTTGTTTTGTTCGCAATTACTAATTTCAGGCATGCACTTCTGAGTTTTATTTATATATGAATAATATTGAAATTTTAAAAAATCAATTTATTCACCTTAGCCATTGATTATTTGCTTAAAGGTAAAGAAAAACGCGAGCTAATCGGCTTATATCGGCTTTCTTTCTGCAATTTTGCGTTTTTTTTGTTTGTTTTAGTTAGTGAGTAACTAGCCTGAGGGACTTCTCGACGTGGGTAATTTAATTTATTTATTTCATAAAATGTATAACTTAATTTTTTTAGTACATGGTAGCGTTCACAAAAGTCACGTTTTGACCAAAATTGTCACCGCGATATCCTATTTTTCCCTTGCTCTTCTAATTAATGCTTCTAATCAATTTAAAGTCTTAAGTAGAATTAGCTACTTTTAATCGTAACTTTGTTTGAATGTCGAATTAATATAACCTCTTTGTAAATAAATTACATTTCGTCTAAAAAACAAACCAATGAAATTCGTCGGAAGCCAACGTATTTGAAACTTTCCTGGCAACCTGTCGAACATTTGAGATTTACTATCGTTTGCTATGACATTTCTTGTGATAGTCAGAAATAGTTTTACCACCTGTTCAGTGGTATCGACATCTATTGACACCTAATTACTCAATAATGTCACTCACGTTCACTTGACGAGAGTACTGTTATAATGAAAGTATATTTTGTGCGAGAAAACTACGGCTATAGTAAAGGTATAATGTATAAGGTATAAAGTAAAGGAAAGACAATTTTTGTCTACTTTCATAATTTATCGACTGCTTTTTCGGAATATTTGTTCCATCAAAATGTCAGAAGTACAAGATTGTGGGCAGTACTATAGTACTCAATCACGTTGCTCCAATAATTTGTGATACTGATAAAAAGTTGTATTGTCATATTAGAAACAAAATTTTATGGCTCGGTTAGCTAACGTGTGGTAGGGTAAGAGAGTACGGGTAGGGCGGCTGATAGCGAGTTAGCTAGTGAAGTTCCTAAATAGACAGCATTTTCCATCTTGTCATAAAGCCGCAAAACATTTTTCACGTTGGCCAAACTTCTTGTGTGGTTAATTTCGTGCTCATCCATATTCTTAATATGGATATAAAGTTTTTTTCGCTTATGATACAAATGACTAACTATAGAGCGGCTTTTTATAACCCCCACTAAAAATTGTTGTACAACGACCTCTTCAACTAAATTTACATAAAACAGTTATGTACTATTAACCGTAACCATTCAGAAGGAATTGAACTATTTTTAACAAAAATCTTACGAAAATCTGTTCAGTATTTTTAAGAGAAAGGCGATCACGTACAGAAAGACAACTTTGGAGATTTTGTTTTATAATAAGTATAGATACAGATTCACAACATTATCTGTTACTTTGAAATTAATCTTCGACGTTATCTTATCTTATCTAATTTTGGGGACGCCTGCCGGTACAGGACGGGTGGTCAGCTCCAATACTGGACTATTCCACCCATTTCCCCTATCTTCGACGTTACTGAATTTACATTTATTGGTTTATAGTTTTGTTTAATGCCAAAATAGTCAAATTTACATGGAGTAGTGAAGATAAGCCCTGAACTATATTCGGAAATAATGGCATTCATCCAATGGAGTGTTAATTAATTTGAACAATAAATTCGAATCAAATGAATTAGTCCGAATGTGCTGCCTGTTTGTCGAACAGCAGTAGTGCATTAATAGGTTTGCCACATATCCTGTTTTCTTTGGACAGATTTCTAAACATTGTTGATCGTCGAACGAACTTTCTATTCAGTTAAATTTAGCGTACATCTAGAACTGAAAATTTTATCCTTTAGATAAATACAGATGTAGATTATCAAGCGAATTAGCAATTCAGGGGTGCTTAGAATGAAATCATTGATAAATAGCATAAATGAAGTAAGTCTAATAATATTAATTTCTAGATTTAAATGAAAAAAAAAAATAATCTGTTAGTAGTTTTTGAATGCGTTGAAACGTATTCGTACTCAACCCCGCGCAAACCCCAGCGGGTTTTCTGCAAAAACGTTATATACGACTTTTTTCTTACCAAACGATGCCTGTTCATTCTATACTGAAAATTCTAAATTTATGTGTCAGAAAAAATTTGCTACTAATGAACGTATATACTTTTAAATCACCTGGAAGTTCCTCCCATCTGATGAATACGCATGGACAATCAGACCCTAAGTTAGACTGGCCTGTTGGCGCAGTGGGTAGTGACCCTACCTTCAGCTCCGCGGGTCGCGGGTTCGGTTCCCGCCGAGGGCCAACATTTTCTATAAATAATATGTTGGTTCTTAGAGCCTAAGTGTATATTTGCATTTAAGTATGTATTTAAAATTATATGTAGTATATTTATCAGTTGTCCGTCTCCCATAACACAAGTATTAATTCACTTACATTGGGGATGGACGACCGTGTGTGTAAATGTCCTATATATTTATTATTTATTATCTCTCCTTGTACCTCGGATATTCCTTATTAACAAATGCAACTCGAGCAATAAATACTTCTTACGTATACTTTGTATCGACAATACAGCGTTACATATTCTTCAATGATAAATCGATGGGTTCCATGGATCGAATAAGCCCGTTTATTTTACCTACAATGAGAGCTCATACAATTCTTCAGTTTGGTTTACTTGGAGAGGTGAGGTTGAAATTTTTAGAAACTAACACGATTTCCTTATTATACCGAGTCAACTTCTATATTGTCAACCTAACCTCAAGATGTATTGCGGCCTTAACAATAACTGTTAAAAGCGATCGCGTGGCCAAAATCAGATTACTCGTAGTTTGTGCGAGATGAATGAATCCGAGCCAACCTGGGTGATATAGTAGCGCGTTTGAAACTAGTCGCGCAGTTTGTACAGCTGAAAGGTCTTGTGTTCATAGTGCTGTGGGTCGCCATCGCTTGCACCTTAGCGCTGTTCTTTTTATAATAACAATGGTGAGATTTTAAACTATGCATGTGCAGTGGAGAGTATAAAACATTGTGCGGATTTCAGCGGAATTTTTAGTTCTTTTTTATGCAATTCACCGATCCCTTTTGATTTATTTTTTATTCGTTATACGTCATAAATCTACTATCACCATAGTAAATAGTGATAATCATTTCTACGAAACGGTAGGCGCCATATAGTGCTTAACCAAATATTTAGATTTTGGTATTAGTTATTTTCCTAAATATTTAAAAAGTTTAATAATTACCGTTCAATATTTTTTTTCGTTTAATTGTTATTAATAATTCGTAAATTATTTTCTTCATATACTACGATTTATTGTTTTATTATTTATTATTTTAAATTTCTATTAAACGAGCATATTTTAATTAGTTGCCCTCTTATGCTTTAGTACATTTTTTACACCACGTGCGCTTAAACTTAGACAACAACAAAAAATACCTTATTTCTACATTAAAATTGAAGTTCAGATTCGTTTTCCTAAAGAGTTAATAAAGCTACGCATATGATTCATTACAAATCTATTTGTACAGTTCATGAAGATTGTTATATTATAATAAAAAAACCCACGAAATGCAAAGTAGTATGAAAAGATTTACCACTACTTCGAAATTTAAAAAATATATTTTTTAAATTAGTTTGAGTCGTAATCTACTATCAGGTGTTAGAAGGTTATCCATTCATTACGAGACACTTCTATACTTAAAGTAACCCCATTATTTATATGCTAATTTCAAATGGACAATACTAAGAAATTATTTATTCATGACACTGCCACGAAATTATTACTCGGTCAACCAACATAGTAGGTCAATATTGGTTAAAATAGTTAAGACTCTTTGTATAGTCAAGAATAATATTGATTTTATGGAATTCGAAAGCCGTTAAAATATTTAATTGGCTTGTCCTTGTGGCTCCAGTGTTATTTCTACCAAATTCATTATAGACTTAAATTTAAACGTTCTTTATTTAAATAATAGTGGTACCCGCGACTTTGTTTGTACCTTCCTTAAGCTTTTAAGTACCCTCAATAATATAATATATATTTTTCCCCCTGTTCCCGAAAGAAAAACTGAATTTTTTTATTTTACATGATACCGCGATGTATAAATTTGAATTGTACCAAATTTCATTAATATTTGTTTATGAAACCCACTAACAGACAGACACAGTTGACATCTATAATAATAGTCTAGAGGTCGTTTACATTAAACATAGGCATTGCCCTCAAGATATGATCGCTCATAGCAATAAGACTGCGTTTGCACTTTCAAAAGGTAAAAAAAAAGTAAAGTAGCGGCCTGTTACAATCCCACTGCTGGAAATAGGCCTCCTCTCTCCGTTTCTGGAGAGAAGGGTTGGAGCTAAGACCTATCACGCTGCTCCAATGCGGATTGGTAGGTTACACATATCTCCAGAATTCTCTAGAGATATGCAGGTTTCCTCACGATGTTTTCCTTCACTTAAATTGTAATTATCAATTAGACACATGAGTTTTAATAGAAAAACTCATTGGTGCCTGCCCGGGTTTGAACTCGCTGGACTATCACAGCTTTATAGCCCAGATGATATAGATGTATCTAATTGATAATTACAATTTATCACACGCTTCTCGGTGAAGGAAAACATCGTGAGGAAACCTGCATATCTCTAGAGAATTCTGGAGATATGTGTAACTTACCAATCCATATTGGAGCAGCGTGGTAGGTCTTAGCTCCAACCCTTCTCTCCAGAAACGGAGAGAGGAGGCCTTTTCCCAGCAGTGGGATTGTAACAGGCCACTACTTTACTTTACTTTTCAAAAGGTATTTGTATTTTATTACCAGCCTGTTATTATGTTATTTAGATCACAACAGTACCAGGTTTTTGGTACTATTGGCCAGGCTATGGCGTCTTTGTACTTGGTGAAAAGTATCCCCATTTTACGCTTACGCTCACGCTTATGTGGCAAGTTAAATAAATAAACTAATTAAAATAGTATTGAACACACATAAACGATATATTTATCGTCTTAATGTTTATTCACAGGAAGAGCTTGATAAAGACCAGATCAACAGTAAGTATCTCAGACTCATATTTACTAGAATGTGATTTATCATAAATAACACTTATAATAACAGAAATACGTCCATGCTTTATTATAAGAATCTTTAAATGAATGAAAAGTATCTTTTTAAGGTATTTAATATTATGTTGCTCATATCATACCTACTGGAACTAATTATTGTACCACCTTTAGTTGATTAGTGGATAGTATTCTCTTAAAACAATAAGTTATTAATAACTAATAATAAGTTAATAATAAATAATAATAGCTCTTATAATAATAGGCACCAAGTTTTATATCAAATAAATATGCAAATATGATAGATTAACTGCCGTTTTGATTTTTTATGGTACAAATAACGTTTTAGTGGAACTGATTAACTGTTTATGTTCAATATATTAACATTTGTACATTAACCGACTATTGCCCAACCATACGATTACAAATTAAAGCCAAAATGTAAAATCGTAAAACTTTATACAGACATTCTTTATATAATGACTTTTTTATCATTACGGCTAAGCTCTTTTCCTTTTATTTTCATTTAATAAGTAATTTGAACAAACTACGACTGCTTTACAATATTTGTAGTGTAGGAAAATAAATTTAAGTCAAAACAATAACATATATAGAAAAGAGATTTAAATATTCGTAACACGCTGTTCCAACCATAGTGCGGAGAACCGATGGCCATTGGGATCTCAAGGAGTTGGAAATTCCAACTTCTTGAGACCAACTTGGAATGGCGACACCGCACCGGAAAACGCAGTGTTGGTAGACCCCCTACGAGATGGACTGACAACCTCAAAAAGGTCGCGTGGATCCGCTGGATATAAACGGTACAAGATCGTGTGTTTTGGAGATCCCTTGAAGAGACTTATGTTTAGACGTGGACCGATGGACGTCCACAGTTAGCTGTTGACGTCCATCGGTTGAGAAAGAACAAGAAGAAGCTGATCTAAGCATGTCTGCAGATTATATTTATCTAAGACATTTACAAGACTATACAAAACTAAAGACCGCTGGCGGAACGGTGCGAGCGCGTAACCTAAGGACTTCCGGGGTTTCAATCCCAACCTATGTTTTCTATGGTAAAACCTATGTATTTGAATATTCGTTATTAAATCGTTATGCGCTTTTACAGTGAAGGAAACATCATGATTGAATCTCCTTAGAGAAGCTAGCTTAAGTATTTAAAAACTAGGCTACCTGCATTTGTATCGCGTTCATCTATTTTAATGCTTTCATCCAAGCAGAAGGTAGAACATAGTAGTAACTGGCCGCAAATTTCAAGTTAGATTCTTAGAACTACGTGTTCGGGATAACAACTTTAGTTAGAATTACGAGAGGCTTATTACAATTTGCAAAACAATTAAAATTTTACGCAATCAAGTAAAAATTAAAATTACTCATAACAGCTTATTATATTTTTTTAGTCCTACGGAAAGCTTTCGAGGCTTTCGATCATGAGAAAAAGGGATGCATCGGGACAGTGATGGTAGGAACTATCCTTCAGATGCTGGGCCACACCATTACTGATGAAATCCTTAAGGAAATTATTGATGAAGTGGATGCAGATGGTTCGTATTGTTTTTAGAGTAACTATAATTCTAATACAACTGAAGATGGAAATAGATATAATATTGTTACGTTCGTGGAATCGGATAAAAATATCTGGTGACTCTTTAAAAAAACTTTATTCAGCTTTTCACCACAAAATGTTCGCGACTGTTCGCGAGTCGTAGCGGGGATAAGGAAAATGATGCCTAAACAACGTGAATGTTTCAGAGTATTAGCGTCAAGCAATTATGACATATAATTTACGAAATCTCTTTGCATGTTTATAACACTGCCTTCTTCCAATTTAAGTTCTATGACATATGGCATTACGAACTCCACTTTTCCGCTTTTTGGGTTAAGTTGACCGGCCCGTTAGCGCAGTTGCCAATGACCCTGCCTTCAGCTACGCGGGTAATCTAATTGAATCTATAATAGGAACTTATAATATGTCGTTAACAGCTCAATGTGATTCTAATCTAAGTAATTATAATTTTTTATTTATGACAGTTTACAATTGTAACTTTTACTAACAAGAACATTAGTAAATTTGTTTGTGCCTTCTAAAAAATATCTGGTATCTATAATATATAAATATATTTATTCGTATCTTATTTTTTAAATTTTGTGCCTTGGTCGATTCACAAGATATTTTTGATTGTTAAACTAAGATAATTCACTAATACTTTCATTACAAAACTGGTGCGAATTTTAAAAACTCATTAGCACCAAGGTTTGTATATAATGAGGTCATTCAAGTTAATAGATATTACAATAGCCTAGTTATAGAGTTTGAACTGAACAGTGTAAGATTTTCGGATTATCTATGATAGCGAAAACGTTCATGGAAATCTCATAATCTCACAGCTGGAACGTATCAAAGATACTGTTGCCATTGATTTTGGATATTTATAACAAAACTGCTAGACTTTTACGGATTATGATGTATTACTGTACCCGTCTATTACAACACTTTCATTATTGTATATATAGAATCATCAGTATCAGTATCATCATTTTTCTTAGATATTAGTGGGCTTGGTTTAGGATATCGTGCATATGAACGCTTTTTCCCTTTATATTTTTCTTATTATTATTAATCTTTCTTTAAGGCCTGTACAGCGCAAATTAGGCGCATATCACACTATGCCCATGTTACGTAAAATGGAAAACACACAAGTAATGGAATTTTTAATTGGTCTCAAAGAGAATGCACCTACATTAGCCACCTAAAATATATATTATTCTTAACAAACTCACAAATGCGCAGCCTGCAATGTGTGACCGCTGAGCCTTCCATTCTAAATCTTCTAATATTTTTGAAATATTCTGGGGATATGTGTAACCTACCAATCCGATTGGAGTAGAGTGGTGGATTTCAGCTCCAACCTTACTCACCACATAGGAGAGAGGTCGCCTATGCCCAGCAGTGAAATAGTAATAATCCGTTACTTTACTTTTATCTTTTAAAAACGACTTAGTGCTTTAACCATCATAACCTTGATATTATTATATAGAATGATACTTACCATCTCTGCTTACTCAAAAATTGTATAGGAATTTCTATTACTTCCAAAAGTCAAGTACATGTTTCAATGTATAACAAAACTATACTAAAAATATCTGCAGGCTGAGCAAAGCTTAAGCTATATTAAATGTTAATGGCCTTTATATTGAATTTTATGGCACACCAATTTCCAGTTGTAAACAAAAATCCTTTTCATATAATCAAAATATTTCAATATTTTCGGTTATATGGATAAGCTACGTTAATTCATTTAAGCGTACCATATGTAAGGGTTGTCACTTCAGGATATTTTATATTTTGACATTATTTCTTTTTTTGAAATGAAAGTTGTTTAAAAAGAGGTACAAAGTTTTTGCTTAACGTATTGGATATTAGAGATCGCGCAAAGAAATCCTGCCATACTGTTGAGGATAACAAAAATGCTAAGAATGCGTGGATATAGCTACTCTTCGACCCTGTACTAGATAGTAATAATAATGTAAATGTAGTAAATGTGACTAGTTATAAGAATTATATTTCAAAAACCGTCAAGTTTCTGCCTCTTCTCGGTAGCAACTATTCTAAATAGCAGCAGAATTGACGATTCAAAAGTACTTGATTAACTAGTTTACTTGAATAAAGAATATTTTGAATTTGAATTCGTATAATAACAGCGGTAGAAAAAGAAAATCTTAGCTCGTCATTACTCGTTAATGTGCAAAATCAAAATATGGGTTTTGATGACCCTTGTTGTTGATTGATGACTTTAGTTATGACTGAATTATGACCCGCCAACGTTTTTAATGAATTACTGACTATTTGGTGTTCGTATTGTGGTATTAAATGTATGTTGATTTGTTGATGTACTAATAAATTATGCTTTCCAGTGACCATTAATTCTCCGCAACGTTTCAAATGACCAAAACTGAATATAAGTATTTTGTATAAGTTGTTTAATTTATTTATTACTAGGAGTGCCGGCTCCGCCCGCGTGGAAGTATTAAATTGAACATAAAAGTAGTTATTGTGTGTGTACAATTCTCTAGTATATTACTTTAGCGTATCTTTGCTGTTTACGCGGCGCACGCGACTTAAGCTCCTAGCAGGCGAGCTTTTTTGCAATTTTGTGACTTCTTCCATATAATTTTTAAAAAGCCGTAACGTATTACTAACCTAAACCATCCGGAAGTATTGCACTATCTTTTAGCAAAAGCTGTACGATAAAACGTACAGTAGATTTTGAGAATATCGATTACATATAGACAGACTTTGTTTTATAATATGCATAATATAGATATATATTTATATTATTATCATGTACAATCATATGTGCCATGATTATAAAATAGTAATTATTATTTATAATAAATAAGACACACCTTTAATTAACAGTTTCGTGTGGAGATGAGAAGATGAGAAGTGCGAGATTAAGCTGGTATGATCATGTAAAGACAGGGATTAAAATCATGTAACCCAAAGAGTTTTAAATATGAATATAATGATGGATGTATGACTAGACAGAGTAAAAAAAAGATGGATGTATTGTGTGAAGAATGATATAAGAGCAGTCGCGACAGAGTTGACGAAAGATAGAGAAGAATGGAAGGCGAAGACATATTGTGTCGACCCCACTTAGAAGTATAAGGGTGAGAGCAAAGTGATTACTTTAACTGTTTTTCTTGTTAGCTGTTTTTAAAGTTTATTTATCATTCTCAGATATTTAGGCTATCGAATACTATTAAAGAATGTTTTGAGACTTAAAGTATTTTATTTGTCCATATATTTCAGGTTCCGGTGAATTGGAGTTTGAGGAGTTCGTCACCTTAGCCTCTAGGTTCATGGTTGAGGAAGACGCGGAAGCCATGCAGGCAGAACTAAAGGAAGCATTCCGTTTATATGATAAGGAAGGTAAATTTTTCAATATAACGAATACAAATGAATATAATCTAGAAATTTAATATACACAAATTCTCATCATCATCATCTTCCTGCCCTTATCCCACTCTAAGTGGGGTTGGCACAACATGTTAAAAACATGTCGCATGATTTGGCTACGTATTTTATGACCGGCCGCCTGCCTGACGTTAACTTACCTAAGTAAGAAAGAGAGTAGAGAGAGAGAGTCTATTCTACTCAACTGGATACCACACGGTGGGTCAACTTACCTTAGTCGCCTTTTACGACACCTCGGTAAGAAATGAACACAAATTCTATTAACTAATTAAACTAACAGAGGACCAAAAAGCTATAATTGTTTATAAGATAAACAACATAAATAAAATTAACATTCACTTCAATTAAATTCAAACTTGTATTGTCCACCCAAGGGGGTAGCCAGAATTTTATACAAGGGGGGCAGGAAATCCTAACTAAATTGTTTTAGTAGATTTTATATAATATTTTATTTTAATTAGGAGTTTTAAACGTATGAGTATGTCTTATTAGTAATTGAAGGTAGGTAAAAAAAAGTGAAAATAACAACCACAAATAGTTTTATTATTTTTGATATTGAAAAATTTTGAAATTTGAATTGATGAGGTAAATAATAGATCTTATGCAAGCCTTATACAGTGTCACTATGTTGCGAGATGTCAGTTTCCCAGTATTACAGTTCAAGTGTAATTGTAGTGTAAGGGTGGGCAGCTGTCCCCCCTTGCCCGTACCTCGCTACGTCCATGTGTCTACCAGTTGTATTTGCCAATTATTATAATACGGCAGACGTAAAACAGGTATATCAGTTAATAAATCACCAACATATAGTAATGTTTACTCCGCCGTGTGGTATCCGGTTGAATAGAATAGACCACCCTCTTTCTTACCGAGGTGTCGTAAAAGGCGGCTAAGGTAAATTGGCGTCAGGCAGGCGGCCGATCATAAAATACGTAGCCGAATCATGAGACATGTTTATAACATGTTGTGCCGACCCACTTAGAGTGGGTTAAGGGCAGGAGGATGATGATTTAGTAATGTTTACTCAAATAAGGACGAAATTAAACACAGCAATTTTATAATTCTTTCGCACTAGTAGGTACAAAGTATGTTGTCTGTATCTCAAGAATCTATAATTATAACTAAAACTAAATATAATTATAAGCTCAAAGACATCTACTATAAATCATTTTGTCTAAGCTGATACTTGTAAATATTCATAAGTTATAATTATAAAATATTTTTACTTAGGAAATGGCTATATCACGACAACTGTTCTACGGGAGATTTTAAGAGAGCTCGACGACAAAATCAGTGCCGAAGAATTAGACATGATGATTGAAGAAATCGACTCCGATGGATCTGGAACAGTTGATTTTGACGGCAAGTTGAGTCTTATTGTATTGTAGAACTAATGCTATTATAGCAGAAAGGCTTTTCCTTCTCGTACTATACAATGTTTTTTTACTAAAAAGACGGGCTGAGTTATTTCGCGTTTCATTTATGGCTAAAAATTATCATCATAAGATGCAAACAGCAATTCTTTTTGTTCCATTCCTCCTTACGTTCCTCCGTAATCTTACGGAATGAAAAATTACTCGGCGTTCTCAGTTTGAGATTTATAAGATAAAAATGTTGCGTGGAGATTTTACATACTTTATTTAACTCGATGAAAAATTAGGGTCATCACATACTATTATATATCATATAGCAACTACACAGAAGGATGAGTACGTTCGTTGCAATCTTACCGACAGAAAAAAATTGACGTTAAAATGCAAGAAAGAATCCAAAAAAAAATACCGTTACAATTAAACATATAAGATAAATTGTTTAAAGAAACTAACGTAGGAATATTTTTCCAGATAAACAGTAAAATTAACGATCCAAATGTCCTTGTTTTGAAGTTTACTTGAATAAATAACATTTTGAATTTGGGAACAGGCTTTCTATCTCTTGGTAATGGGGTAAAATTCCTCGTACACCTTTCTATGTATTATTTTTATGTTAAGTGTTTATAAAAGTTTAAGCAGTAAATAAAAATATAGTCAGTGAGAAAAGAGTAGGAGAGCGAACAAGATTTATTTATATTTATTTGATTCTACCATTGTCCCAAAAATGTCCAACAATGTCACCAATCTGTCGTTGATTTCTTTGATTAAACTAAATCTCGCTTAGGTTCTTTTTTTAACCAATAATGAATTTGTTTCTTGTTTCAGAATTCATGGAGGTGATGACAGGCGGAGATGACTAATGCTATAAATACGTGATCCTAGGTTATAAGAAATGTGACATACGTATAGTTAATGTACATTTATAAATTTATTTTTACATTACTATTAGTATTATAATAGTTTTTGGGCATATGGAATAATGTTTAAAACCACCGGGGGTTTACTAAAGCGCATCAACAACTTTCTTATATAAATAAAGTAATCTTGAAATGCCTTGAAAAAGCATAACGTAGATACGCAATGTATCAAAGCGTATTAACAAATGTCAGTTACCTCATTATATAATGTGAAGATAAATTAAACAGTATTAAATAAACAGATGTTTTATTTTATTTATTTAAGTAAAGGAGGAGTATGAGAGTAAATTATATATATATGTTTAATGTTATTTTTTCAAAATATCAGTAAAACGATCGATATTTTTTTTTAATTAAAAAATCAAAGGTCGTCTTTATAGATCTGATCTCATTGTTGTTAGAAAACCGAATGTGAAAAGCGTAAAATAATTGCCTGTTACCATCCCACCGCCGGGTTTCTTCCAATGCGGGTTCCCAGAATTTCCCCAGAGATATTGGGTATCCTCACGATGTTTTCCTAGACTGAAAAGCATTTAACAAATTGCAAATATCAACCTCAATCAATATAATGAAAATTGTGGCGAAGTTAAGTCACGACCGCAGTTTCGACAGCGTTTAATTTAACAATTACGGTGGTCTCCGAAGTTCGAAATACCGTTTTAATTTGTGTTTATTAGTTAAGTTAGTTACCGATCAAGATTCGGGTGATAGTTTTACTATGTTCTGACTAAAAAAAATATGCTTATTTTGTGCATTATTAAAATCTCTTGAACTCTTTAATGCTCTAACGATTTTAATGAAAGTTATAAGAACTGCTGCTGCTGAAAGTTTTTATTTTATTTCCGGTACCAAGCTGAAAAACATAAGGTTACGTCTATTAAGTTTACTCGTTACCTTTATGATATACGGTAGCCTGCTTTCACCTCTACGGGTCACGGGCTTGAGTCCCACCGAGGTCCAAAATTTTCTATAAAAAATATGTTGTTTACTTTACGTGTATATACCTGTCCTTTGCTGCCACCAATAACACAAGTATTAAGTTGGGTATCTCACACACAAGTACCTTGAGGACGAACGACCGTGTGTATATTTATTTATAAATCCTCTGACTATTAAAAAAAATTATAATGTCTTTATTACAAAATTAATAAGGTTATCTTTTAAAGATAACCACGTGATTACATAGTCAGTATTTTTTTTTGCTTTAAATATTGGTTACGTGACTGTTATTATTTAATTGACGATTCAAACGTACATATTACAATAAAAATCTAGTTGTATAATAATATTTCAAATATCAATTATTATGATTGTTTATAGTTCATACTCGAACACAGCTGTTGTCATTTACTAGCGTTCGTGATACTGACACACGCTAGTTTCAAAAAATTTGCATAAACTGCGAATATATTTGTATAATGTCTTTTAAAACAGTATTAATAGCGGTTTTTTGAAACTAATTTGCATCATAATTTAAATTAGCAGCGAATAATTATGAAACCATAACACTACTACGTAATTGCGAACTATCAATTTACTCGTATTGTTATGTTATATATGATACAAAAAAAATATGAGTACTGAAAGTCTGATTATTTGTTGTTATAATAAAAACAATAAGGATATTTAAAAAATCCTGTTTGTGGTAAAAAAGATAATTTTGTAACAATTATAAATAACCTTAAATTTACTTGTAATATAAATTTGGAAATCTCTCTCTATTAACTGATATAACATAAAGGATAAAAAAATCCCGTTTTCCCTTCAGGAATGTGGGTGTCTTTGTTTTTCTATCAAAAGAACGGTTTTAGTATCTGACAGAAGTTTTATTCACTTCACCAACCTCCATCTTTCTTTTTATTTTCCCGATCCCGTTACGACGGATGATTGGCAAACTCGTCTAACTGTCAAATTAGTATTAATTTAAAAGCAGGCGCTACATTATTTTAGTAGTCTAAAATAATAATATTAGATCAAAAGCCTCCTTGGGGGATTAGGATGAGTCAAAAATGTATAGTCAAAAATATATTTTTTGCTTGTAGGGATGGATGGTAGGGTAAAGAACGATTCTGGCGCAATTTGCAGATTACAGTGAGGAATTTTCTAAAAACAATATTTTTGAATTTATAATCCTAAGCAATCTCTTAACGAGAAGCGGCTTATATAAATATGCAAATTATTATTTCTTGGCTTGGCTATGTGCCTGTTCCTTGAGTTTGAAACTGAAGCTATCACCTTTTCATAGATTAAAACTGCAACACTACACCTGATCCTAAATGGAATATCCGGGCATTCACTGCTTTCCCGAGCGTGTCTAGCCGGATATTGAGGAAAGTCTCTCAATAACGCTACTATCCAATATAAACCACACAAAGAAATCTAATATTTTAAGTGCAAAATACTATAAAGACGAAAGTTTGTGTGTATTTTTGAACTTCTATAACTCTGCAACAGATTTTGTGAATTTACGCGTAAAGCTAAATCTAAATCTGGAACAACAGAATGGCTAAGTTATTTTTTTTTAATCTTGTTTATTTCGTGGTCCTAGATAAAATTTAAAAAATGTATATTTTCGTCTATTAATATTTACAGGTATACTACACTTAAATTTTTGCTGGATAAAAGATAAATAAAGTACAAGTAGAAAATAAATAATAATAACTAAAAATTAGACGTACGTCTAATAAACGGCTTTTCAGAATTCATAAGTTCTTTAGCTGCTAATACAAGCCATATCGTATCGATATTATTATTAGTCTTCCGCATAAGACTTAATAATTTCAGATAAAATATCACATAATTTTTTTACAGAGTACAAGTACGAACCACTTTTTTAAGAAATTTCAAGCAATACGGCAAGAAAACCTATGTAAGTAATTGATTTAAGGGTTTAATTTTCTCGTCGCCATACAATCTCACGGTCGGAAATAAAATTATACTGAACCTCCGGAGTATCGACCTCTTGCAGGAATGAGAAAAATATTTTGTTTGATAAGTTCATTGTTAAATGAAGTATATATAGTGATGGTAGCTTTGCCCGTCCGTAGTTTAAATTTATAAAACCAAAATAAAAATAATGATACTATTGAGAATTCATCATCATTCTCCTGCCCTTATCCTACTCTAAGTGGAGTCGGGACAACATGTTACAAACATGTTGTCACATGATTTGGCTGCCTTTTTTATGACCGGCCGCCTGCCTGACGTCAACTTACCTTAGTCGCCTTTTACGACACCTCGGTAAGAAATGAGGGTGGTCTATTCTATGAAGCCGGATACCACACGGCATATACCTTAGTCGCTTCTTACGACACCTCGGTAAGAAATGAGAGTGGTCTATTCTATGCAGCCGGATACCACAAGGCATATACCTTATTCGCCTTTTACGACACCTCGGTAAGAAATGAGACTAGTCTATTCTATGCAGCCGGATACCACACGGCCAACTATTGAGAATTATATAAATGATATAAATCCGTGGATGTAATACAAGTTAGTAATGGCGACATGTAACTAGTAGTAAGAATAATAACTGTTAATTTTGACATATGGTAACTATCAAATTCATTTAAGGAATTTTATTTAACAACAGTAGAGTTAACGATCGAAAGTACTGGGTAAGATCTATTTGAACAAAAAATATTTTTAATCAAACTGGTAATAGTTGAAAAAGTTTTAAAACAAGTCAAGTATGTTAATGTATACAAAGACTGCGTATATTATACTATGGGCAATAACTTATCGAACAATAAGAGCTGCTTCTTATTTACTTATATCTGTCAAGTACACATATTTCTTCGAGATTGCAAGACTCCGAGGTTTCGGCTTATCTCCTTGACTTTCTCTATCTGATAATATATCGATAACACACAGTATGTAAAGGACTGAAAAGGATTATAATGAGACAAGACATATTATGTCAATAAAATGCGAATTACCTATTACATAACTACTTATCACATATAACATCAGTATCAATTACTTTAGCTTCGGGAGTAATTATTAAAAATTTTAACTTTTCGCTACCCAATTTTGGTGTCAATAACTGACTAGACAAAACTAGTCTCAAAAAATCTAAGATTTTGGTTATGGCCACAATGCACACAAGCAATACATAGAGCTTGTGTGCATTGTGGCTGATAGAGGCGTCTTGGAATACTCGTGGAGACTTGTCCTGCATGTGTAAGGTACGTGAATTTTGCCTGCTTCATACACGCCGATTATAGCAAAGTAGTTCTGTTATAGTTTCTGTAAAGTAATATCACTGTTAGTTATCAAATTATAAATTGAGGAGAGAGAAATATCAGTTGTGTAAGTAAATGTGTCTAAAGAAATGCATAAACTTTTTTCTCAGGAAAATTTCGGATTGGATTCGATCTTTAATACGAAAATGTAGGAAAATATTTGATCTAAGAGTTTAATTTTCTCGCCGCTAAGCAATTCCGCTGTAGTTAATCGAATTACAAAAACCAACGAGACTTGCGAGGAAAAATATTAAATTTTTCATTTTAATTGAACTTTTATATAAGATTGCCTTTTATTTAGCGAGGAATCCTGTTATTAGTGATTTGGGGAGGCGAGATGAGGGTTATAAGTGCTTATAACTTCTTACACCACAAAACCTAGCTCATTATACCACCGATTATCCATTGTCATACTCGCCACATTACTCATAACCCTGACAGAAGCTCCGAAGTCCATAGAGTTCCACCAGTAAAAGTTAAAAACATGAGAATCGGAATCCATATTCGTTATATTGGTGGCACCGATGTCATCGATTGTCTGAAAGGCTTTTTCTCCACCTGCGTGCCTATTTCCTATTTTCAAATCTTCTACGTTATCAGGTATGACCTACCTTTAGTTATTTGCCGTGTATTTAGGGTTAATGTCGGGTCGCTCTACTATAGCGTGTATAGAAACCTATTTTTGTAATTGCTTAAGATAAAGTATCATTGTATTTTGAGGTAGGAAACGTAAATAGATTTCGCTGGCGTGGATTCCGTGCCTCCTACAACCATTTACAGTCTATCGTCTTCCCAACATCCATCCGTGGCTCTCGTCTAGATTATGCGCAAATTGATGAACCTTTCTATTGCACAATTAATTTTGTTCATTTAAATTGACAATGTGGACATTTCGGTCTTTATGTATAAACAACACTAACTCAATAATTCCAACATATTGGGCTGGATGGCATCCCACTTCTTGTTTTGTGTTATAATGCAAAGGTTATTACATATACGATGTCCTAATAATTAATTGTTACTAGATATACTTCACCTCTTCGGACCTCCTTAAATTATACTTTTATTGAGAACTCTTAAAGGTTTCGTAAAAAAAAAAACTTTTAAAACTCTGCAGTTAAATATAACTTACGCGAGCAAAAGTGTGACTGTAATTGGTTTTTGATTAATTGATAGGCTTACTTTGACTAAAATGGCTTTCGCGACCCTTTCTTTATTGGTAATCGAATTATAATAACGCAAGCGTCGTTTACATTGAAATATTCTTCGTGTGCTAGTTTTTAAACTGCTTTAGTGGTAAAGATAAATTGATTGCGGAATTCTATTATAGAATCTTATACCCAAACCCACAAACAACTTATTTACTTTTGAAACGCCCAAAGCAGGAATCGCAAGCTTATGTCGGTTCCTACTTTGTATAATATATACATCAACAATGTCGGTTTCTATATCCATCTCTCCTATCTCCATCTAAGTTGAGACATTCAACAACCAACCGACCTCAACCATATCATGATGGTAAATCCAATTGGTAAAGAAATGTAAAGCTCTGAGCGTAACCCCAATATTTAAAATCATACAAGAAGGAAAAATAAATATTGGATTTTGGCGGCCTTGTACATTTCAGGTAAAAAATCTTTCAGTATTGATCAAGTAACTCAAATTAGATTTCTAACGATTTCCAATGTCTTTTTCCTTTGCTGAGATTCATCTGTAAAAGTACATATACTTGCGAAATAATTTGCTGATGATCAAAAGGATAGTCAGTTTAGTGCATGAATCAGATTGTTAACATTTTTGTTCCTAGTTGTTGCTTCGGCGTTCGCGTCTATCACTTTTTCTTTTTTTATTTTATTTATTTATTAGGTAACAGTGTAACAGATTTCTTATACCCAAATATTTTTTTCTTTATGTTAGTTCTATTTAATAGCTATTCAACGAATCAGTAGTGAGAATGTGAGAAACAGATAGACAGACATTCAAATTTGTAATATTTATATGGACGAAATAAGGATTAAGAGCATGGGTGCAAAACTTGTATTTTCAAGGTTCGAATATTAAGTTTGGACCTCATAACTTTAAACCTTTAGAAAAATTAAAACAAAGCCTTTCTAAGAGTTGGTCTGGTCTCACAAGAGGCACTGCTGCTCAGCTTATATACTTTCCTTTCCACATTTCGCATCATCGACGAACTTCTGCTTTTGACTGTCCCAACCAGCTATAAAAGCCATTAGATCTAACAGCACATAGTTCGAAAACAAGTCAAGTTTTCCTAACATTATATGAGAACTCTTCAACTGCGGGATCTATACGGCCGACAATCACTAAAATTTTTGTAAACAACAAATACTGTAATATTTTGATAGGAGATAAACACGACAAGCGACAGTAATGTGACACAGTGTCGCACACTAAATAAAATAAATAAAGAGACTCAAGGTCAAATATAAACTAATTTTAGTCCAATTTATTATTGTTATAACGTAATCAATTTATTTTTATACGTGGCATCGGTCGTAGCTACTTATGGTTTTTGCTAGATCCAATATCTAGAATCTTTAGTAGAAATATAATTTAGCTCCATGATCATTCGCTATGTTATTTTATATATTATATCTGTTCTGACCGACAGATAAAATAAAAGTGTCACGAACGGATATCATAGAGATATTATACTAGAATACGGGAGCCATAGAAAAGCCTGTAACTGAAAGTGTCGCAATAACTAATAAGAGAGGGAAGATGAAACTGATATACTTATCTTTGTCTTATCACATATAACAAAGAGAGAGATAATAAATCTTATTAGCTTGCTCTTTACAGTCGATGGACATATTTCAGGCTGTTCGCTTAACTCTAATTTAGTACTTTATGACAGTTATTCTAGATATAAGGGAATTTACATCTCATACCACATCAATTACTTACCCTAATATCAGATTAAATAGCGATCGAGGATTTTTTAGGTCTATTTTATAATCAAAAAATATTATTTTTATCTAAGTCGTATCCTCGTAACTAAAAACATAATCATGGTCTCATGGCATTTCACTTCGCCAATAATATATAAATAAATAAATTTGACATGTACACACACGGTTATCCGTCAACTAAGTAATTAAATACTTGTGTTATGATTGACAGTCAACTAATAATACATACATATCTCATTTTTATATTAGTACTTAAATACACCTACACTAGAAGAAACAAAAAAATGTTTTTTTTAGAAAATTTGCCCTCGACGGGAATCGAACCTTCACACGCGGAGCTGAAGGCAGGGCCACCTACGGCAACTGCGAATTTGATATAATACTCGTGTCGTGATGATCGTTCGCATTTTACTCCGAAACTGCTTAAATTTTAGTTTACAATGCATTAAAATATTTGATTGGTTGCAACTTAATACACAGGATAGTTTTATCTCGATTTATAGATTTTTTTAGAATTTTTTCAGTTTTTGACCAATGTCTGCCCAGGCCAGCAAATGGTTTATAAGATATGCTAACGTTTCGCTTTCAACTTTTCCTGTCCTTTTATCTTATATGTTAGCTTTTTGTCTTATATGTTTATTATATAAGCATTAATTTTACCCAATTTCTTCACTATTAGTGCAGAGACATAGCCATGAAAGCTTAACAGACAGACTAACGAATTTTGGCATTTGTAATATTAGTTCTATTTGGATTTATACATAAGTTAGGCAAAACCACCAAAACCATTTTCAAATCCAGGAATTTTTATAATTCTAATAATCTTAAATATTGTAATATCCTATAAAACGTATAAAAATATTTCTCACACTTAGTTTAAACCTTTCTGTAGACAGGTCTAGTCTGGATTTCAGAATTTCATTGTAGAAGCGAATACCAAGACCAACAAATGAGTTCCTAACTCTACTGAATTTGCGACGCTGGTATCGCAAACTTTTTGTAGCCTCTCTAATGTCTATGATATACATTAAATATAGAAATATATTTAGAAAATATATCCAAATACAGAATATAGAGAATAAATTAGTACTTAGAAACACTGAAGCACGCCTGAATCTAGGCGTAACGTCAATCGAAATAAAGTTATATAAACTGTCTGCATTTTGAGATCTAAAACAAGTAGTTAATTTTGTATTCATATTTTAATTGGCCTCAATTTGTTTTGTAATTAATATTTGTTTGTTTCAACAGGATGATTTAAAAAGAGACAAATTCAAAGTGAGTTATTTTTTTATTTATGTAGCAAATATCTAGTGTCTTCTTTATAATATTTATTAGGAAATATTCAATTTAGTATTCGATATTGAAATTAGAATTGTGAATAAATTAGTTGAAAAAAAATAAATACTATTTAACAACTAATTTCATAATGTAGATAATAGAAATTATTTATTAAACAATAAAAACAATCTCTACATAAAATATTCAACAAGTAGCTACGAAAAATATATTCTAATTTTGAGAACAATGAAATAAATGGTATAAAAAGGCACATAGGGGAGAAATTAATCATGCATCATGTGTGCTTCAGGATACACAGTATTAGCGGACCGAGAGGGTAGACAATGCAATCAAAAAGTGTCGAATTGAAGCGCCAAAAGATGAATCGCTTTAAAAGAGCTATTATAATTTTTTGATTTACGCTTGAACAATCAAACTTAAATCATCGTCATTTAGTCCTTGGTGTCTGCGGCTTTGATTATATAGCACAGCACTGGCAATGTCAGTCCGTGAAGTTTCTTAGCGTTCCGGTAATACGAACTGTTAAGTGTTCAAACCCATCGGCTAAACTCTCGTCGATGTTAGCCTATATAGTTTTACAAACAAAAAGATACAAAGTCTGAAACTCTTCCATTTAGGCTTACGAAAAATCTTTGTTTACTGTAACTTTATGCCCTAAAAGGGTATATACTCGACAATACAATTGTCTATCTTCAGGCGGACTGGATCAAACGGTATCTAGTAATTTTGGAACAAAAACTATTACAATAAACGCAGATAAAGTAATGATACGTCTAAACATAGTTGTACGAAACCAATTTCACGAAATGTATTTTTAATACAAAATAATCGGTATCTGGAAAGAATATACCCTTCCTCTTCTAAATAATAGAAGGATAAAACGGATTCAATTATTGCTGTTTAAAATACGGAGAAATAAAGTAGAATCTGATCATATTGTCTCAATAATTACATTTAATTGTCCTAGACTGAATTCTAGATACAAATCAATATCAACATACCATTTTTAAAAGGAAATAGGTTTATTGATAGAAGTTGCAACCAATATAATAACTTGAATTCAGAAATTGCCATTTTTCATCCCCTCTCTCTTAGAATTTAAACTAACGATTAGAATAAATAATCATTTAGTTAATTTTTTATATAATTATAACTTTTTCGTATATTCATTTTCATGTCCTTAATTACTGAATGCTTACAAAATATTTTAATAAATTAATAAATATGAATATATGGATGAAACCTTCCAGTATAAACACTCGTATGTAGATTCTCACGTCGGTTGATATTAGGTGAATCTAAAAAAATCGTATTACTTGGGTGAATGGTTTTAGCTTCCAAGCTTCGATATGTATTGTAAAAATACAAAAATGGCCTTTACTTTCATGTTATTATCAGACAATTAATTTGATATTTGATCTGATTTGATATATAGACATGGTTATATCGTATTGTAATTAACTATAACGCTGTAAGGAATCAAATATATAGCAAGCTTTCGGGTATTTTAATTCTTATTTTAACAGTCTGTCGCATCATGTTTTTTATTAATTCTTCAATATAATTATAAAAATATATAATTCTTTATAACGATATTAGATATATTATGTTGTGGGAAAATAAAAGTATTTTAAAGAAGCATTTCAAAGTGACACTTCACTTGTTTAAAATATTACTGTGGCGCCCTATTATTATCATTGGCAAATTATCTGAATATAGAAGTAGTCGTATACATTATCTAGTTGAACTTTCAGGCATGTTATATTCATAGTAAAGTATTATTACGGCCTATTACTATCCTAATGCTGACCATAGGGCTTCTTCTTCCTTTTTTGGAAAGAAAGAAACGTTTATCCAATGCGTTAGGTAGGTACCATACCCCAGAAATTCCGAAGAAATATGTTCTTCTTCACTGAATATATAAGATATCCATTGGTCATAATTCAATATTAAAAAAAAAAATCCAGTGGTAAAACAAGCTTTCGATACATTTGATCGTGAAAAGAAACGCGTCGTCGGCACGGTATGATCGGTACGATATTGGAAATGATGGGTCACGATTTAGATGATCTACATTGTCAGAAATCATCAAGGAATATGACCGAAATGGTAAAAAAGCCATGTGATTATCAAACTTATAATTATTTCACACTCCGAAAATAGATGGCGCAGTACAGATATTTCAAATTTAGTACCATGTGTTTAAGAGTATCTAACATAGATGGCGTTGTATGTTTGAATATTTTTGTACTCTCATAATATGTAATTTTAAAATCTTAAATAACAGGAATTTACTTTCATGCATTATAATAAAAATGAAAAAAGAAAAATATGGCCTCACCGTGACAATGTATACACATTGCCGTGACCAGGATTCGAACCTGGGTTACTACGGCCACAACGTAGGGTCCTAACCACTAGACGATCACGGCTGTTGAGACACCGATAAGAAAGACGAAATTACAAAACATATGATAATACAGCAAAACCTGGGTTATATAAATGTAATAAAAATAAAATAGTAAAAGAAGTTATCATTTAGAATTTTATGTATTTTATAATAGTGTATCTATATCTTTTTTTTATTTTAGAAAATATCCTTAGCCACTATTTCCTGAAATAATTAATTAAAAAATTGAAACATTACTGAGGCAATTTATAACGTAAGATTGAAAAGCTATAATTTATTACTTTCTTAATTCGTATCACGTGGAAGTAATTCTTCATTAAGAAAGTAGCTATGCATAATTTACAATCTTACAACACTGTTCTAAATTGTCAATTTGTTATATACTTAAATGGTTGTTTGGTCTTTAAGATGCACTTCAAACTGTTGTAGATACCGGAAAATTGGAGTTCAGAGAATTTTGCTCGTTAGCATCGAAGTTTATTACTGAGGAATTAGACGCTGAGGCCATGCTATCCGAATTAAACGAAGCTTTTCGACTATACGTCCGGGATGGTAAAAAAATAGTTGCTAATAGTTAATAATTTATATTTTTAAAATGATGATTATATTATTTACTATAATATGCTCTTGGAGGAATTCTATGTTTACATTACAAAACTACCACTTCCATCACCAGACTATACTACCACTTTCTTTCTTTTATTTCTTTTTTTCTGCATGCAAAGCTAATGTGTATGAAGTAGGCAAAATTCACGTACCTTACACATGCATGACAAGTCACCACATGCATCCTAAGACGTCTCCACCAGCAACAATAAAGTAAGGTACGTGAATTTTCCCTGCTTCATACACATTAGCTTTACATGCATTGGCTTAACCCGTGTGGATTATAGCAAAGTAGTTCTGTGATAGTGTTTGTAATATGGAATTCATTAATATAAATCATTTAATATTTCTATACTAATATGATAGATGCGAAAGTTTGTTTGTCTTTAATGCTTTCACTGCTGATCCGCTGGACCAGTATTGATGAATTTGGCACAATGTAATAATAATAATAACGTATAAGATAAATGTAATACCGTTTTTCTTTAGGGAATAGTAAAAAACACTTTTTGCATTATTGAGTGTACTTGTTGCGAACGAATTCGCGAGTACCACTGGAATTTGGATAATTTAAAAAATAAGGCCATTAATTTTCGTACAGCAGGCCTACCATAAACTCTTATTGCGACTCAATTGCAGACGTAATCAGGCAACCATAAGTCTAAGGACAACATTAAAATGAAGTACACATTGTTGGTGGTTGAGTGATGTTCATAGGACGACAAAATACATTAAGTTACATAAAAATATATTATTACATCCTAAAATACATCAACATCTTCAGCGTACAGCTGCCGTCTACAAACGTCATTGTATGTTAATTGTTAAATATATATTTTTTCACAAAATTTCTGTAGGTAATGACTGGCGAGTAGAAAAATGGCCAAGACAAGTTATTCAACGCATTTCTCATAAAGCGTATATCTAAGCTAAGTGTAAATAAATATATATCATATCACACTTTCGCCTAGAGTGCTTAACATGTTTCTAAATTAAAACGCTAAACCATCCATGTATATCTTTCAAAAACATAAAATCTTATTTTTTTTAAGGGTTACGGAATTATGTGATAGATATATGTGAGTAGAATAAGTTTTTTTTGAAAATTTTTGTATGCAAATATTTATAAATAATTTTAATTTTAATATAATATAAGTAATTATAAATAATTTCCAGGCAACTTATGGTTTTTAAGAATAATATGTTAATGATCTAATGTAACTCACAAAATAGTCGTTTTATTTTTAAGAAAGTTGACTGTATTTATAATTTAGAAGTTTAATAAAATTGAGTTTATTTCAACTACTTTTTCTTTTACTTTCAATCGGATGACATAAGTTGTCACAAATACGTTTTAAATGTTTATTTTCAAATTGGCATCTTCACTATTTTAGTCGTCGTACCCAAGAAGTATCTCTTTACAAAAAATTTTTAGCCAAAGTTATTATTACCTGAGATTTGTGAAAGAAGTGCGAGCTGCATAGCTCCCATGGGTTTTCAAGCTAAAAGGTAGATAATTAAGACTCGTGACTTTTGTTTTTCTGGATCTCGCAATCTTCGTCCTTGGGGTCTTCTAAATAAGTAAGCAATGAATAAAAAATCCTAAAGAACCTCCAAAACCAAATAATCCACTCATATAATATAAAGTTCGAGATAGGTCAGATTCGTTCAGCTGATTATGTGCTATCTTATACTCGAAGAGTCCATACTATTGAATTATAATGAGGTTCGTACAATAGCCAGGGTCATCGACGTTAGCAACTTGGTAAGCTAAAGTGGCAATGGGCCTGGTACATAGTTTGAAGTTCAGGCAAAGTTCGGTTGGGTTCGAAAGTTCTAGAAATACACTGCACTGGGAGGTAGAGTTTTTGTAGACAGACCACTTTATTTGGTCTACAAAGAATCAGTGAGTCGCTACGCCAAAAAGAGATAAGACAGTGTAGTCTAAAGATTACTTGACGTCGATATGTCTTGACTATATTGTAAATGCCAAAGTTCGTGAGTTAGTTTATTTTTACATAGATTGCAAAACATAACGTCCATGGTCCCAGCAAAAATCAAAACTTTCGTCTATAACAGGTGCAGAATATTATTTTATTTTTTCTCATAATGTTTAAACCTCAGGTGACACCGCCAACCGCTTTTAGTTTTATGTTAAACTCTCATATAAAGAACTAAATATTTCATCTTTTACTGATTGATGATGATGATGATTCACTTTTGATGATTATTTTTACGTCAGGGATTTGACTTGACGATGCTGTATAAATGAAATGGTTTCTTCTAGTATAGTAACCAGTCAATACAAAATTAAATTTTACAGACTTCGTAATAAAATAATCTCGATATTGTAACAGTGTCGTAAAAGCAGGTAACAAAAGTAAAAGCATTATCGCAATCAAATGTTATACAATTAGTGTAGAAACTGTACTGTAACTGCAAAATTAAATTTATTATTTCGAAAATTAATTTGTATTGTAGTTTGATTTACTAGTTAGGAGTATAAGCCTTTGCCTTCTGAGATTAGGGATGAGTAGATTAAAATTTTGTAACGGTTATTACCAGAAACATCTGAATATAGAAAAAGTGACGAAGCGTAGTGTTTTTGCAAAACCTTGTTACGATTACGCCTTTTTATTGACTACTCTAGACATTTATAATATAAAAAATCTTCATAAAATCTCCAAGACTCTACCCTACTAACCTTTAAGGAAAAAAAATGTCCCTAAATACTCATTATTTAAATTCATTGTCAGTTTCTTTAACTATTGCCCCAATACGTGTAGGACAAAAGATTAAAAATTCTTAACGGTTTTTTGTGATTAAATGGCGAAATCTGAATCCCAAAACAGTAACGGAAACCTACCTAAGCTTGTCGTTACCTTGCATAACCCATTGTTTGGAATAACTCTTACACTTTTTGGCATAACTCGCTGTTTTTCACGATCAAATTACGATGATATTACGAAATACTTAAGTTTTTCATATTATTCAAGTTATTATGGACTTAAGTAACTTTACCATTTTGGGGTTCCTTACTGGATGAATCACGACAGTTTTTCGTTAGCGATTATCTTTACTTACGTAATTTGGAAATGGTATATTTTAATTTTACGTATTCTGTATATGCTATGCTACTTTAAGAACTCATAAGGATTATCAGATTTCAGTCTATTGATAAAACTATAATATAACATAACAAAATTTAATCCCTACGTAAATAGAATTGAATCTAAACATTCAATTCACAAAACTGACAATTTTATTTATTTTTTATATTTATATTTTAATTTTAATTAGATTTTTTTTTAAACCAATAATGTGAATTTGATGTGACAATTTGCGACAAATATATTTGATTCTATTCGGTTAATACAACTAAAGAGATTTTATGACGACCCACTAAACAAAACATCAACTTAACGGATTATTGATACTTCCGTACTTACTTACATATACATAGTATTTACATATACATGAGTAAATGTAAATACTATGAAAACATTTTACTTTTTCTTAAGTTATTGACACTTCTAAGGTTTTTATAGATTACTTACAATCGTCTCTAAAATTAGTGCAAATTGTAAGAATAATATAGCTATATTTGAAACAGAGTGAAAAATTTATCAAGAAACGTGAATAACACGGAGTAGAACTTTAATGCATTAACACAAGCGGTCGAAGCAAGAATGCGTATAAGTATAATCAAATAATTTATAGAATTAGGCGTTACTTTGCGGAGATTCATAATACAAAAGTAATAATAAAATTATTTTGGTATAATCCGCGATACAGTAAATAGAAAATATATATAGTGTTAAATGTATAGTGGACTATCCGTATTTTCAGCAAAGCTTTGCGATTTTGTCGTGGAGTCTATCTCCTGATGATGCTTCGGTTGCGGGGCGAAACGATTGTTGAGTTTGTGATAGTGAACATTGTGTAGTGCTTGTGTATTGTGGTAGAAGTGGTGGAGGTTTGTGCAAGTGTTTTAACGAATCCTGCACATATCGGGTATGAAAATACGTTTAGTCCACTATACATTTAACACTATATATATTTTCTATTTAATGTATCGCGGATTATAGCAAAATAATTTTATTATTCCTTTTGGAGTATAATTAATGTTATTTTGGACTTTGAAGACAAGCTCTGGAGAGCTTGTGTTGAATGTGACGGTAAAGTTGAACACTCGATAATCCTAAAATTATGTAGGTAACAGATCACATGATTCGGCTACGTATTTCACGACCGTCTGCCTGCCTGACGTCAACTTACCTTAGGTATTTTTTCGACACCTCGGAAAGAAATGAGGGTGGTCTATTCTATGCAGCTGGATACCACGCGGCACTTACCTTAGTCACCTCTTACTACACCTCGGTAAGAAATGAGGGTGGTCTATTCTATTCTGCCGGATTACACAAGGCATATGATATTATTTTTATATTATTTAAAAAATATATTCTTAAGGCGAAAAAAGAAATAGACTAATTGTTATGTTAATAAACTCATTGTAATATATATCTCAAACTAACTTTTACCCTTGTTAAAAAAGGAAATGCTTTAATTTAAAGACCAAACTTTGTCTTCCTAATAATTGTTAGTCAAGACAGGAAAGTCCTTACAATGGACTAAGAATCTATGTTTCTTTCTATTAATGCAGTCACAATGTATAAAATCTTAAGGAGAAAACATGGTTTATGATATTTCTTGTCTCATATAGTCTTTGAGCTTACAAAAGTAATAATAAAATTATTTTGCTATAATCCGCGATACAGTAAATAGAAAATATATATAGTGTTAAATGTATAGTGGAGTATCAGTATTTTCATACCCGATACGTGCAGGATTCGTAAAAACACATGCACGAACCTCCACCACTTCCACCACAATATACATACAAGCACTACACATGTTTACTATCACAAACTCAACAATCGTTTCGCGACTCAACCGAAGCATCATCAGGAGATAGACTCCACGACAAAATCGCAAAAAAAATCGCTTTGCGCTTTTTTTACTGTATCGCGGATTATAGCAAAATAATTTTATTATTACTTTTGTATTATGGATCTCCGCAAAGTAACACCTAATTCTATAAATCATCTTTGAGTTTACGCAGTAGCATCTATTATCTACAAAAAAATTGAGTACCTCATAGTAATGAGTTTACTTTTATAACTGCCTTATGGAAAAACGACATTGAGTATTAAAATTATGTATGTTTTATTTATTTATTCATTTATTTTATTCCAGACATTGCGTCTATAGTATAAGTTACAAAAACTTAGCCTATGTTAGTACTTTAAATACATTATAATGTAGTTTATTAAATTTTAGGACTTATACAAAAAAAAATGACCAGGCACGTACCAGGCATATACGTCTTCATGTAAGTACGCAGATATGTGTCTCTTATGGTCAATTAGTTTTTGACTATAAATAAATCTCATGATACGGAGCTCTAGATAAGCGGGATCAACTCGCAATTGTTCGATAATGTTTTAAAATTCATTATCAGGTTGCAATTCTGCCTATTGGCAATATCTTGACTGGAATCGCTTAGTTATTTATTTTGTAACAGCTATTGTAGGTTGTCACGTCTGTTGTTGTCAATATTTTTTTCCAATATTTAATTTTGTAACCCTTAACTGGATCTGGTATTGAAATAATTAATATTTACGTTATATTACTTGGTTGCATGTTTTAAAAGGCGCAGAATTATAAAATTGACGAATTTTTTATGAATTAATATCGTATTTCATAAGATCATTTGTATTCTTATCAAATACGAAACGTGACCGTAGATTTATTTCTTAGTCTTTATTCTTCATGAAATAGAGCTTTTTGTTTATTATTTCTTTACAGCTCTCAATGTGGAAGTGATTAAAAATAATATTTACAGTAAATAAAAACCATAAATTAAGAAATGTGACTTAACTTACGCGCAAAAACATTTCAGGAAAACTCACCAACTTTTAGATCTGATTCCAAATAATACTTGTACTTTTAATAATATAGTTCGCTGCAGCTTTATCTAGTGATGGTAGTGTTCATTTGAGGAAAATTAGTACATTTAAGGAAAATTTGTAAATCATGTCAGTGATGATTAGCAAAATTTTGTGCTTCCTAACTTTGAATGCAATTTAAGCTTACCGCACCAAATAACCGAAAATTACGCCGTCGAGATGACCACAAATCGCCCTTAGCTTTCTCGTAAATTAAAGCTCTAATCTAGCCTTTCCTTTGCAGTTCACTAGGTGTGTCTGGATTATGTAAGATATGCGATAAAAGTTTTGCCGTCTGCAACTATGTTTCGGGTCTTACTTGTTACATGTTTATCAAATCCAGGACGTAGATTGGGCTATGTTGTTTTTTTTAATGTATCAATAATCAACTTGATGGGTTTGAGTCAATGCATCATGAAACATGTAGGTTGATATCTTCCGTATAGAATAAAAGCTCTTCAGTCTTGGATATTGAAGTATATTTCGTGCAGCGATTCAAGCCAAGAATTTTTCATTACATAAACTTACTTTTTCAATAATAAGTAAAAATCCCCTCGTGGTAACGGTAGAGTGTGATGTGTTTGGAGTTATTCTTCCTGGTTAAATCAAATAGAGGAATTCCATGGAAAACCAATCAACTTAGCTCACCATCTTGCTAAGCTAAAGTTTGTGATGGTTAAAAAAACTCTTCATAAAACTGAAATAACTTTTTACGGAATGCTTTTAGGCACTTCTAATCCTAGTTAGCCTATTGAACTTGAAATTCTACTTATAATTAAGCGAGTGAAAAGAACATTAGCAGTAGCTGACAAATACATTTGAGAACATACTAGTACTGGATTGGAGAGCTCTGTAAGTCTATCTTCTAACGATCAGAAAAGGTTCTGCCTCCTTGCTCACTAGAAATATATTTATCGAAAATCAATAGAATAGATACTTTGCTTCCGGAAACCCACGGATTGCATATATACTGCAAATCTCACAATATTTTTGTTCACCGTGATGCACATGATAAATTTTGATATTAAATGGCATGAAGTTGTATGTGCCTATCAGTATTTCGAAGCCGTGAACCGTTATACTTTATTAAAATGGCCATCATGCTTTATTCTTAATTCATGATATTCAACATACAAAATTTAAATTGCTATTTTTTTGCATACATACATACGACAAATTTAGTAACAATCAATTGGTCAGGTGTTTAAACACAAAATAATCGTGCTCGCGTGACTATGCATCGCACGCACGCCCATCGTTATCAAATAAAATAGTAGCGAATTCAGCAATACCTCCAACAAACGGAAATCAAGTGGAGAATGTATGAAGCAATTACATAACAAAAAACATCATTGCTTAATCATGCAATCTTGAATAGAATCATTTAGTGTAGTCAAATTTTGGTTATGAAGTTTGAATTACCAGCTCCAAAAACTGCTCTTATCGAGAGAAAATTGGTCTCAAACCAGCAAGATACTTATATTGTTTAAAAACTAAAATGTCTGCTTCTGTTGAATTCTTCCGAATATCTTACTTCATCTAAATAGAATCATCGTTCAAAAATATTTTATTTAACTTGCATTTTTTTTTATAATAAAAATGTACAAGTTATATCTATCTTAAATTACTTACACGCTACTACCATATAAATCATGCCCACGTGGAATAGTCCCAAGAATGCTGGCAGCGTTTCCGCGTTGAATCGCTAAGCTGATTGTGCGAAAAAGGAGCCAGCCCTCTTGTCACCCGAAGAGGCGATCAACCGAGGTGTTAAAACGGATAAAAACTTTCGCAGCTTGCCGGATTCGGCCATTTCCGCCGCAGCTCCAGGTCTTAACACCGTTTCCCTGATATGGGACGAGGCTAACGTATCAACGCATGTTGCGTCCCACATTAGGGCCCGTCCCCTTTCCCAAGGAACTAGCGTCAGACCATCTGGTCTCTTGCCATCATCTCGACATATCCCGGAAGGCTCGAGAAGAGCAAGAATGTCTTGCATTGTATATATATGTGAAGGTGGAATCTTGCAAGTTAAATTTGACCCACATTCCGGGGTCCGATTGAGTTGAAATTTTATATACTGCTCCAGTTCAGATAACAATGCATGTTTTTGATTAGCATGATCTGATGTTGCTGCTAGGATTGGCTCCAGACGAGGGAACTCCTCAACGGTTAACAGTAGGGGCATGAAATGTTGTTAAAAGCTTTTGTAAAAATATATTTTTTTATTAACTAGTATATTACATCTTATAGTCTCATCATAGCTCGCCTGTGTAAAGATGCAATGCATTTAGTTTGTCTGAATTGAAAAAATCGTGAAGCAAAATAAAACATATTTAAGCCAGGAATATTCGGCACAATTACTGTTTCTCAATTACAAGATGATAGAACTAAATACTTCGTAGACTCACCTCACTTTCAGCGGTCTTGAAACCAAACAACTTTATTTATTCTATTTTAATTAAATTTCACGGAATACCTACCTAATAAAAACCTTTTTTAACGTCTTGTTTATAAATAACTACCAGAATACCCTTCTTCTATTTTAGGAGTTACGCTATTTCAGTTTTATTATTACATTAAATGTTACAGAATTCTAGAAGTCACTTAATTCTTTCCTCAAGTTCATTTTATCGTGTTGGTG
This sequence comes from Morpho deidamia, assembly GCA_947086505.1. Classification (NCBI taxonomy): domain Eukaryota; kingdom Metazoa; phylum Arthropoda; class Insecta; order Lepidoptera; family Nymphalidae; genus Morpho; species Morpho deidamia. The sequence goes on from CAMTZC010000015.1 coordinate 6,057,348, forward strand.
AAAGATAAGATTTTGCAAATTTTATCTTTAATCGCTAGTATACTAGAAATTATCAAGCGCGGAAAGTAAATAAAGACTGAAATAACTTTAGATCAAAGATGCAAAAAACAATAGACGCGTGGAAGAAAACGCTCGGAACGAATAAATGATTATACAAATAGATTTCACACACTTTTCCTATTAAATAATATAATAAAATAAATACAGAAATTCAGAAATATAACATTATAAACTCAGATTATCGCATAATCTTTCAAGGCTTAAATGCCCCTAATATATCATTTATGTTAGTATTGCTAAAATTCAAATTTAGTAATAACATATTACTGCACTTGTCAGTGCTTTGGACATATTCATGAACACTTTGTCTTTAAGTTCTGTTCGCTGTGCATATGTAACCCATGATCTATAAATCTTTTCATGAAAATAACGATGATCAATAAAAAGACATCAGGGTAATTCTGCGCTATCAAATCTGAAAAGAAAAGATTTGCAGACAACCTAAAATCACATCTAAATTTCGTCTCAAACATAGCGCAAGAAACTATTAGATTAAAGTGTGTGGGGATATAATTCCTTGAATGGAGAGATGTCCAAAAATAAATGGCTATTAGATCATAGCACTAAATTAACTTAAATAATAGGTAATGTTTATAAATACAAATCAGTATGATATTATGAAGCTCCAATTGAATTGTTAACGTAGAAATTGATTGCTCAAAATCAATCTTAAAGACTGCCGACAACTTGATTATACATATTGTCTAACACTGATTCATATTACTCATTACCTCTGTGTTCCGCATTAACTAATATAATTATTTGTTCCGGCTGCACAAAAGCTATTTACTTAATGACTCAGCCACTACTATCCGGATATAGTTCTTAATTGTGCTTTTGTTTGAGCAATTAAATTTCTAGTATAATTGCAATTTATGAGGAATGCAAAAGGTTATCTCTGTTTAAATACATAATGCCTTTAGTCGCCTACGGCATTCGAACACTTGACTTGTTATTATTGTTACAGTTCCAGTGCCTTACGACAACACAACAACAATGCACAGATATTTATATCAGAACACATGAAAGATAAAAATACTACATGTAGATTACATGTAGAAATCTTGTACTAAGTGGTCTTATCGCTATAAATCATCATCCTCCTGCCCTTATCCCACTCCAAGTGGCGTCGGCACAACATGTTAAAAACATGTTGTCACATAATTCGGCTACGTATTTTACGACCGGCCGCCTGTCTAGCGTCACTTACCTTAGGCATCTTTTACGACACCTCGGTAAGAAATGAGGGTGATCTAATCTACTCAGCCCGATACCACGCGGCGGATTGGTTGGTAATATTCGTATTAGCTTATTAAGTCATTGCTGATATCCAAAAAAGCAGTGCTATAAACTGTGTGACCATTAGATAAAACTATTATTGATGATAATTGTCGTAGAAAATGTTCTTAATCGACCAACAATGAGGGCAGTATTTACTTTTGTTAATATGAGCTATATTTTAAGAGTAATTCAAGTTGGTAGGTGATTTTTTGACTATAGTTCTAGGCCGGAGCTGTGATAGCCCAGCGGTGAGACCTTGCGACTCTTTCGAGCGGAACACGAGTTCAAACCCAGGCAGGCACCAATGAGTTTTTCTATTTAAACTCATGTAATTGATAATTGCAATTTATCACACGCTTTTTTGTGAAGGAAAACATCGTGAGGAAACCTGCATATCTCTAGAAAATTCTGGAGATATGTGTAACCAACCTATCAATCCGCATTGGAGCAGCGTGCTAGGTCCAACCCTTCTCTTCAGAAACGGAGAGAGTAGACCTATTCCCAGCAGTGGGTTTGTAACAGGCCGCTACTTCACTTTTTTTTTCTAGGCCGAGCTCTAATCGAGAATGCATCTAACTTAGCCTACCAAGGATTTTGTGCCACAAATAGCGATCACAAATATCTGTTTCCGCTATCGTATCATACATATTCATATAAACCTGTTATGATGCGTTTTCGCACTCGTTACCTTAATGTCACTTTATCATAAAGCTCTTACATATCTGTTAGTAAAGGATAGTAGCTATATTAACTCTAACAATTGAGATAGATAAAAACTTATTATCCATTAATAAACACAAATCACTATAATTTATTCATTGAAAATTGTGGTGTAATGAGGCAAGTTTAACAATGCTGTAATATAGTAAAACCGTCAACAATGTGCATTAGTTTGTAAACCAGCTCCATTGTCCTGAGCAAGGTGAAATGTTACGAAATTCTTTGTTCTAAGGTCATTTATGCACGGAACGAGCAGAGGCCCTTGAGGCACATTTTTATATAATATATTTGCGTATGACCATTCTTTAAGTCAAATGCTAATCGGTCTGTCTACAGTATCCGACAGCTAGCGACAGAATCCCGACTATTTGATGTATGTAACTATGTAAAAATATATACACAAATTGAAGCATTTTCATGCATAGCATAAACATGCACTCAACCATGCGCACACACTTCTCCACACATGCAACACATACACACACTTCTCTGGCGTCCTTATTATATTGATAATATTGTTAGCAAAATTAAAATCCGTAATTGGCTGTAAGTTAAACTAAGTCATATTTTGTAAATTAATATAAGAGCTGTGGATTTTGTTAAAGTAAATAAATAAATAAATAATGTTAAACGATATAATCGTAATTTGCAACACCTTCGCAGGGTTCTCAGTCTATCAGTTTTTCACAGGATACACATTTCTGAAAGATCGCTCAGAATTTTCGTGATATCTTTCCTTCATCGCCATTTTATCATCCAATCTTTGTTCAACTAAAGAACCTCCATGCGACATGCGTAATCAACATCTTACGAACGCTTACAGAGGGTTACATTTCTTCGTTTCCCTAAGAAGTGGAATATTCCCTAACTTTTTTTATTATTTGAAAATAGAAATGAATAGTTATCGTCTGGACAAGCGTACTTTTTCTGAAACTGTACCATCGATTTTTATTAGGCAGTTTATGCTATATCCAAGCGGCACAAATTTGTACCTCCTGTACATCAGCTGAATAGAATAAAAATATTATCGCTGACAATACACCCTCGCTCGAAGTTCGAAATCTTCAAGTTCCAAAAACCTTTCGATAAATATAGTTTATAACTTTAAATGATAAATATTATTAAACCGCAAGCAACTAGAATTTTAATCTGCTATAATTACCTAATGAAACAATCGAATTGCAGTTACACGAAATAAAGTCTAAAAATATTTTTAATGTTTTTTCGTGTGATTTAGGTAAAATTTCGTATAGAGCAAACAAATATAGCCAAAAATTTTCTAATCGCTCTGTGTGTATGAGCCTTTATACATAGTTTAAATTGTTCTCAGGTAAAATACTCTTTGTCATACTTTTTATACATTGTCCGAATGTCGCAATAAGTTATTCAGATTACTTGAGCGATGCTCACTCCAAAGTCTGTAACAAATGTAACCGGGCCTAACTTACGTCTTTCAGGATGAAATTCTTATTGAAGGAAAAATTATTAAAAACTTCATCGAACATTCAAGTAACTTAAATAATATCGCTTATTGACGTTAGTCTTGAAATAGTAATTAGACATGACATTAAAAAACCCAACCGAAAAAAGGTTCGCAGGAAGCAGCTCGATTCCCATGGGCGTCAAAATCATTGGAAGAAATGCTTGTCGAACATCAGACGGTACCATGTATGAGGGTGATGTATAAGTATAATTTATCTGTATCAAAGGTTTGCGGAGTCAACTTTGGAGAAGTTAAAAAATGTTTAAAAAGTTGAATTTATTGCAATGTGTTTTTATGATAGAGAAAATAACGAAGAATACGTAGGTAGTAATTAATATTCCATCTAATCTATACTTTAAGTAAATTATTGTTAAAATAATTATCTTAAATTCATTAAAAAACTAAATAGTAAAAAGGATAGATAAAAAAATCAAAATAAAAGGGTCATCTATGTCAATAATAATTTTAACCCGACATTAAATTAACTGAATCCGGAAAGTAACTATTTTTGTTTTTTTTAAAATTTTAAAGCAGACTGAATAAACTTGCTCTTTGACTTTAAGTTTATTTATTGTGATAATTGCTTTAATTATGAGTTGATATAGCTATAACAGGGTCTTATATATCTATGATTCTTAGTCAGGGTTAGCAGGTTCTCACCTTTGAACTATGTTGTTTACCATTCGTTACGTACATTAAGTGTACGTAACTTTCATGTTTAGGCACTTTCTGGGAAATATGCAACCAAGCAATCTTCTTTGAAGCGGAGTAATGAGTAAAATTATCTCTCTCTAATGCGATATGTTCTGACTCAGCAGTGACAGTGACGTATTCCAAATTGAATTCCATTTTTTTTGATCTTCTATGGAATGTATAACTTTGCTGGAAATCAAAAGATGGTCTATTTCGTGAATATCATTTTTATTTCACGTGATTTATATTTGATATTGTAACAAAGGTTACAAAATTCAGTATCCTCTATGAAATATTACCCAAACTTTATACAATTCTTCTCACAATAAATAATTAGGTACTTTTTGTCACGCACACCGTGACTCCTAATTGCTACGGTTGACCATTTCAAATTTTATCACAAAAATCATGACTTAAGTATTCAGAATTCAAAACAGCTCAGTTAAGTGTCGAAAGTAATCCTGTTCGTGACTGCATGCCTAAATACCCAGGAGCTTGCTTTGACAAATTTGTAACAAGTACTATACTATTGGATTTTTAGATCTGTTGGAAGAAGGCCTTTTTGTGCGTTTTGAAAATAAGCAAAGACCCATACTCATAATAAATGAGTTAATAAATAAATATACAGGACAATTAAACATAGGGCTGTCTGTCCCCAAAGTAAGTAACTTAATACTTGAGTTATGGGTGACTGGTACAATTGATAAACCCACAGGTTAACAGGTGCACCCAGACTTGAAGAAGCAATTAATTGGTTATAGAAAATATTGGTCCTCGGCGGAAATCAAACTCCCAACCCACAGAGCTGAGGACAAAGTCACTGACAACGCTTAACGGGCCAGGTAAAAAAATAAATTTGATTGCCTGCCTGTCTGTTAATTAGGCTCTCATGGCTAATCCGTAACTGATGTTGATGAAATGTAGTACGTTTGAAGCTTCTATAACGGGCGCACATGTAAAAGAGAAAATTCAGTTTTTCTGCCCAGGAAAAAACAAATGGTAAATAAATGGTATTTCAACATGTGTAAAAAAGGCAGTCGCATGTATAAGTCAGAGTTGATATTTCTAGTTTTTCCAGAATCCATTAACTTCATCAAACATATAGTACTTAGCAAATACTTAGGAGTAATATGAACAAGTGTAGCTAAAGCGTAAGGGATCTAGAGTGGTAATTCTATTTGTTCTCCTGTCGGTTTTATACCTTAAAAACTATTATCTTTTACTTGATATATTACTATTACGGCGTCTTTTCTGTCTAATTAAGAAAAGCGCGAAGGGCAGTTGCTCAATGAAATTAATATCTAATCAATCTCAACGGATAGAATAAATATACTTAACATTAGATTACACATTACGATATAAATAATCTTTAATAGATCGTGGCATTATTTGGTGTCTATGGCATAAATTTCCGATCAGGCACAAATAGAATTGATAAACGGATTTAAGTCAAACGGAACGTTAAGACTAATTTGAAATTGAAACACCAAATATCCGTTATTCATTTAGTTACCGAATTGGGTCATCATTGTTTAAACATCGCAATCAAATGGCCGCGATAGGTATATCAAATATGCAACAAGACTCATAGCACTTTCAATACATTCGCTTTTATCAATAGAACTCATTAATATGCGCCAGAAATAACAGCAAAATAGGGTACTGTGAAATTCAGACCATGTTTCAACGTTAAGTTAAATTGATTCTCATAGTACACTGTACGACATCCATCAAAAACTGGATGGTTTCTGCAAATTGCGTTAGCGGAGTGGAGTCTCTTTACAACGATACGACAGTTATGTTACGAATTTTATTTAAATGATACCATTTTCTTACTTCTGTAAGGTTCAATAATTTTAGAACAATTTTATAGGACAGACGTTTTAATTTATAAATGTATTTTTGTCAATAAACTAAATAGAAATCATTTAATTAATATTATAGAATATTGACTAATATTATAGATTATAAAAGGGACTGTACTAGGTGGAGTGGGGACAGTACGTTTTGTAAAGTGTTACAGTGAAGACGAAATTGAATTGTAAAGTGTTAATATTGTGGGTCATAGATATATATAGTTGGAAGCTGTAAAGCAGGTCGTATTCTCTAAGTCGGTCGGTTCTCTAAGTTTTGTTTATCCACCTGCAAGCTAATAGTTCACTATGAAATAATCACATTAATTAATTGCAAATAAATATTTGGAAACATTCCTATGTCTATTTATAATCTGTTTTTTGTACTATCATCATCCTTCTGCCCTTATCCCACTCTAAGTGGGGTCGGCACAATACGTTACAAACATGTTGTCACATGATTTGGCTATGTATTTTACGACCGGCCGCCTGCCTGACGTTAACTTATCTTAGTCGTATTTAACGACACCTCGGTAAGAAAGTGAGGGTGGTCTATTCTAGTCAGCTGAATACAACACGGCGGGTTGTCTTACCTTAGTCGCCTTTTACGACACCTCGGTAAGAAAATGAAGGTGGTCTATTTTACTCAGGCGGATACCACATGGCATATTTGTTTTTTGTACTATATGATCCAAAAATTATAATTAGAACATCGCAATTCGTTGAGTTAAATACAAGATACTTCCAAAATTGTAATGTGCTTACTTAAAAATATATTTATCTTAACCATGAATATGTGTATGGTGAATAATGATGAATATATTCGTCAGATGACCAGTTACTCATCTATTTATAGTCAAATTGAGTAATCATCACTGCAAGTTGAAGCCGGCCTTATTACTTAGGTATTATCCTTATTTCTCAATTTTCTTTATTGATCATTGTATGATAGATATACTCTTTAATGTACTAAAAATATACATAGTAAGTATAGAATAGTGAATAATGAAGAATGAAAGGCTAACGAAACCACGAGACGCAACCTCTTTGGTTAATTTCGCATGCTGAGGGACACTTTCGGCTGTAACAGCGCATCGGCCATACTTTTATCCGACGAGACCAAGGCTCTGTTACAGTTAGCCAATATAATAATTATAAGATAAAATTTCTATAGTTTTCTCACGAAGCAGCATAATCTATAAAGATTAAGCCACTTAAATAAGATTTTAAAAAACAATGGTTAGCTTTATTATTAAAAGGGTAAAAGTAAGAGAAATATATTTAAAGAAATAAAACCTCAGGGAATGGAAATATATCTGCAGTACGAACTGGCAAAAGAAATGTTTAAGAAAAAAAATTAAACTTGGAATTCGGAATTACATGTCGGGTTAGTTTACTCTTATTGATTAATATAAATTAATATAAATTGAGGACAGTAAAGAGCGAGGGAGTTCCTCAGTTTAAACCATTATAAAGATATTATGGTCGAAATCGTGATCGTGATCGTTGGGATATAAAAGGAGCCTAATTGGCATGCCACGCGACACTGACGCTGATTTATGAAATTACGTCATCGGCTTTCGTCCACTTCCCACATAAACTATTACCGTTTAAAATAACTCACTCTATATTTAAATAATTATGGCAAACGTTTTATTTTTACGACTCTTTTATGTTCCATAAGTCTGTTTGGGAGGTTTATTACACTTTTTTATAAAATAGGAAAGTGGGTTACATTAAAATTACATGAACTCAAATTACAATATTAATCCATCTCACAAATAATTTATGTTCAGTGTTTGTTGGTTGTTATATGTGTTTAGTTCATGTCACGTGTTTACTGAGTGGCTAACACATACGTCTAAATATTTGATCACAACAACTCCTTAATTTTTGGTATCTATTCTCCTGAAAATCATCTAATCACCAATGATGGGCCATATCGGCATAGTAAGGCAAGACTATAGACTCATCGTCGATGTCGCTCTTTTGATTGCTTAAAGCTAATTGCAGCTTTTTGTGTCTTCTACGAATCTGTTAATAAATTCTGTCACTGGGAAATGCAAGCAGTATATAGTTGAATATTGCTTAGAATTACGGATACGGAAGTACTTATGTTGGCAAAAAAAAATATTTTGCTAGGAATATCTATACACGAATAACAACACAAAAATTGTCTTCCAAACGGATCAATACGTATATTCAATCGATTATTGATCGATCGCCTCGAGCACCGAGTTCAAAACAGCTATTCATATTGTTTTGTATAAATTGTCGCGCGGCCATTTTTAACCAGTTATTTTAACCAGTGAAGGGTGTGGTTAAAGATAGTACCACGACTGTATTGACTTTTGATATTGATATAAGTATTTAGTGACGCGGTCAATTAGTGAAGCGTTTTGATTACTATAAGATTAATGTTTGTCGATATCGTGTGACCTTACGAAGGTTGTGTGCACACCGGGTGTTATTTGTGTTATTTAGTTAGTGAAGTGTATACGCCGGGAGAAATAGACAGTACGTGTTCGTGGAAGATTGCTGAGGCGAGCCAACGAGTTCGGGAATCGGCCAAGTACATACAAGCGCACACACACACGTACACATATACACGCAGTGATTCATGAGGCCGGACCACATATAGCTGACGGCCGCATAAGGTAGGTTGAGGCGCCGGAACGGCGGGCCCAGGTTTCGTAGGTTGCCTCATCCGCCCGCACGTTTGTGCGGAACAATTCACATATGGTCGTGGAACGGTTGTAAGAACGTCATTGCGCGAAATTTTGTGCTTGGACGATAGTTATAGTTCGATAGTTGCTATCCTAATGAGGGAATCGGGTTTCCAATTCGAAAGATCGGGCGTCCGTAATGAAGTTAGGTCCCGGGAGCAATGCATCCGGTCCAACCGACACTCCGTTTAACGGAGGGACGAGCTTTTGCGTACGAATATGTAGTTAATAGTGATAAAAGGATATGACTTGTGCGATGAAATAAATCCGCCTCCAGTAACTGATAATGTTAATTAAGTTAACGACCGTATTTACTTAGTTTTGTTAAAATAAATGCATTTAAAGTTTTATTTGTAAAAAAAGCAACACCTCGAGCGAAACTTAATAAAAATTTAAGATTATAATTTTTTTAAATGAACACCGTTACGCTCCAAGCTCCGTTTGACGTAATAAAATGTAATAGGTATTATACGCTCCGACGAGTGCAAAAAGAAGCAAGATATATTCTGTCATCCGCAAATTTGCGGTTGCGGTTGATCGTAAAGAGTAGCGCATACTATAGTCATGAATCAATTATTGCTGGCAATTTACTAAAAGAATCCTCTACATTTTAGAATTTAAGTCACATAATCCAGTAGCTCTAAAATTACTTTAGTTTATATTATGTTTATTGATACTCAATCTTTCTCTAAAACTAATTTTAATTATAATAGATTTTTGAATGTGATACTGTTCCAGAATCCTAATAAAACCTAGTATTCTAGTAAGTACACATAAGATAAAATCTATTGTAAAGTGCGTCCACATTTTCATGTCAAGTGAAAAGGTAAAAAATAGTGGAGATGTTTGACAAAAAGACGGGCCAATACTTTCTGACTGTATTTAACTGAGTATGAGAACCTTCATAGTTTTAATTCTTTCATACGTATACAGCTTAACGATAAATATCTTAAATCTAGTCGTTGTTTATGCGCTGATAATAAAAAAACTCGTAAACAAATAATGCAAAGAAGTTTTTTATTTATTTATTATAAAATTATAATATTATCTTAAGACTTTCGGATGGAAATTTCAAGATTATGTGCATTAGTAATTAAATATATTCTATTTTTTAACTAACATTGGATGAATTTTTTGAATCTCTCTCTCAAATATCTTATCTGACAGCTCTGCTGATGAGTCGTTACGTTCCTTGCTTAATAATTTGTGTGAATCTCAATACAAACTGACATTCCAAGACGACTATGGTTTTTATTTTTAAGATATGCCGATAGATGGATCACATCAACAATCTCTCGCTTACGTCTTGGCCATGCTTGCACTCCCTCTCATTTAGCTAAGTTCAGTATTAGGGATCATTCCATATGTGAATGTGGCTTAGATGAAGGTACTGATTCCCATCTCTTACTCTCATGTCCCAAACTACTTTTCCCGTTGTATAATGTCATCCCTAATAAAATCCCTCGTCCCATAAATGTAGAGTTTTTACTAACTCTTGTGTTTCGTCCATATTGTAAATATTTATGTCAATTTATAAAAAAAACAAAATCAAATTATGAATAATAATTTATTGTATCTTTATATATGTACTATTATAATTGATATATATTGTGTTGTCTGTGTTGTTTTAGGTGAAGGTTTAACTTGAAATTCTGCCTATTTCTAATGTGTCAAATTAAACCGACCAATATAAATTTTAACCGATCAAAAGTGTATAAACGTGATTCTTCCATCCTACGTGACATTGGCGAAGTAAATAGTGTCACAAGACACTCCTGGAAGCCATAAATTCAAGAACTGAACTGAACTGAATTTGTGTGAATAACTTTTAAAATTAAAAATTATTATTAAATGTATCAAGTATAACTGATGGATATCAGCACAACTGCAAATGCGATCAGTAGCAAACCAGTATTCAGAGCGTTGGAACAAGTAAAAACCTTCTTGATTAATAAACAAACTAACAACTTAACTTTAAATACGTCGATTAGATATCGATTTAACTAGATATCAATCTTAAACACGTGATGTCTCCAGCAAGGTATTAATATTTTAATAAAGAGACATAATATGATGTTTACATAACAGTAATTTATGGTGCATTAAATTATCATCCAGTTCCGATATCCGAGTAAAAGGTGATTATGATTTATGATTTATTATGATGACAATATCTAAGAAACATCAGATTGAACAGAGAATTATGCTAATTTTATTGATTCATGCTACTGTGTGTTGAATTGAAATTGAGATATGAATCAATAAAATAATAGGCCTATGATTTATTGATATTATGCTATAATATTTTTATAATGTGTTTTTACTTTTATTTTTATAAACTATCGCGTTGGTAATGATGATATATTTGAACGCGTATTATGAAAGAATTAATTGAAATTATGTTTGTACTGTAAAGGCCTGAAATTATATATAGTTTACAGATATCCAGCTTTCCTAGTCACGTAGATCATCATCTTCCTGCCCTTATCCCACTCTAAGTGGGGTCGGCAAAAATGTTGTCATACGATTTGGCTACGTATTTTACGACCGGCCGCCTACCTGACGTCAACTTACCTTAGTCGCCTTTTACGACACCTCGGTAAGAAATGAGGGTGGTCTATTCTATGCAGCCGGATACCACACGGCATTTACCTTAGTCGCCTCTTACGACACCTCGGTAAGAAAAGAGGGTGGTCTATTCAATTCTGCCGGATACCACACGGCTATCCTACTCACGTAGATATGATCTATAAATTTACAACGAACTCCCTATACTTTGTGCAGCGTGAATAGTTTTGTTTTGCTGTGAGGTAACAATCTACATATACTAGAAAAATTTTAGCCAATGCCACTTATAGCTAGCTATTGGTATTGTATAAGTTAAAAATATAGTTTATTGCAGCGTATGTTATATCGTACCAACGTAGATGTCACTATGGGCCTTATAAGAAAGCTCAGAGTCGCTCAGCGGGCGATGGAGCGAGCTATGCTCGAAGTGTCTCTACGAGATCAAATCAGAAATGAGGAGATCCGTAGGAAGAACTAGAGTCACCGACACAGCTCAGCGTGTCGCGAAGCTGAAGTGGCGCTGGGCGGGGCACATAGTGCGGAGAACCGAGGGCGCTGGGGTCTTAAGGTGATGGAATGGCGACCCCGCACCGGAAAGCACAGCGTCGGTAGACCCCTACGAGGTGGACAGACGACCTCAAAAAGGTCGCAGGGAGCCACTGGATCCAGGCAGCGCAAGATCGTGTGGTGTGGCGATCCCATGAAGAGGCCTATGTCCAGCAGTGGACGTCTATCGGCTGAAGAAGAAGAACGTAGATGTCACCGAAATTCGTTCGATTGTGCGTGTTCTTATTTTTGTCATTTTTTTTTCGAATTGTGCTGTTAGCCCTAACGGCTTTTACAGCGTCACCGGGCAGGACGGGCGAGCGCAGAAGCATCGTCGAAGTTGCGAAATGCAGTAGAGCGCAGAAGCTCTACTAGCGTCTGGGAACGTCGTCCTAAGGGTGCCTCCTGTGAGGCCGGACCACGGCTTAGGGCGTCGCGTAGTGGAGGGCTGATGTATGACTTTGATTACGCGACGCCGGAAGGGTGAGGAGAAGCAACGACCGACCGACGTCAGAAAAGTGGGACCTCATCTTCGCCGGCGAAGACGCTGTGTGTGTTACGTGTTTTTGTGCTTGCGATCGTTATTTGATCGTCAGGGTCATATAGGAGTATCTATTTTTGACAACGATTACTAATTGCCTTTGGCTGTTTCGCTTCAAAAGCGCGCTAACCCTTTCGATTCGATATTGCTGTCATTGAGAACAGTAATGCTATCGGCTGACCTACACCGCAAAATACTAACATAATGAAAGCTCATTAAAACAGGGGACACACTATGAACGACAGGTGGCAAAAATGTGAGCTTCATTATAACTTTAGAAAGCTTACATTATATTTGCTCTTATTTTATGAACGCAAAATTTAATAGCTATAAATAATTGTTAACAACGTAACAGCGTCTAGACGCCTAGCTAATTTATTTCAAGATAGAAATCTATATTCTGGCACAGTTTAGTCGAATATTTGCGGCTTGCGACACTAGTTAGGGATCTAAAAATTCTATCCCGAGATAACTGCCCAAGAAAATTAAATGGAAAATATATTAGCTTTGCTTTTAGTGACAACTACGGAAAAATCATTCCATGTTGCTATTTATTGTAACAGTATTTTTTTTTCTCCTGCCCTTATCTCACTCTAAGTGGGGCGGCACAACATGTTACAAACATGTTGTCATATGATTTGGCTACGTATTTTACGACTGGCCGCCTGCTTAACGTCAACTTACCTTAGTCGCCATCTACGACACCTCGGTAAGAAATGAGGTAGGTCTATTCTACGCAGCCGGATACCACACTGCACTTACCTTAGTCGCCTCTTACGACACCTCGTGTAACAGCTAATATAGGATTATAACACCGTATCGTTCGTGTCTTATATTTTCCCTTTTTTTGTTTGCAATAATTTCATTTTTGATACTGAAAGTGTTGAATAAACTGTTGAAGCTTAAATTACGATGTCGAAAACACTGTATAGAATAGAATATGTAGATTTGCGTTTGTACGTCAGCGCGTTAACAATTTAATTTTTTTTTTATTCCAGATAATACATCCATTTTGTTAGTATAAGTAACTTACAGACTATGTTGGTATAAATTTAGTTATTTATTATTATAATTATAAAACTAAATTATTTTATAGAACAGTCTTTCACTGTCTTTACCACCTCCATGTATACCAAGACTAGGTTTGTGCGTCCACTGAAATGGGCTTTACGACTTTGTTACCAGATAAGCCAATTACGCTTTTTATGTAACTTAATATGAGTAAGTCACGCTACGTTTAATCAATACATGTACAATTAATTAAAAAAATAAGCTTAATACCGTAGTCGTCTAGTTAAGACCTAATTAACATGAAAAAAAAATAAGAATACTATTTTGCTGTAATCAGCGATGAAAGCAAACAGAAAATATGTAAATATGCTATATAACTAAATGTATTATTAAATGTATTATTATATTAGTGCCGTGTGGTATCCGGCTGCATAGAATAGACCACCCTCATTTCTTACCGAGGTGTCGTAATAGGCGACTAAGGTAAGTTGACGTCATGCCTGACGTCAACTTGGCGGCCGGTCGTAAAATACGTAGCCAAATCATGTGACAACATGTTTGTAACATGTTGTGCCCACCCCACTTAGGTTGGGATAAGGGTAGGAGAATGATGACGAACTAAATGTATTATCCGTTTTCATACTTGATGGCAGTGAGGCTTTAGTGCATGCGTTTTTATGCATCTTGCATGTATTAGGTGAGAACCCGCATAGTGAACTCTACATTCAGCATATATATTTTAAATAATTTATAGAATTAGGCGTTATTTTTCGGAAATCCATAATACAAAAGGAATAATAAAATTCTTTTGCTATAATCCGCGATACAATAAATGAAAAAAAATATATATAGTGTTGAATGTATAGTGGACTATCCGTATTTTCATACCCGATACGTGCAGGATTCGTAAAAACACATGCACAAACCTCCACCACTTCCACCACAATACACAAGCACTGCACACGTTCACTATCACAAACTCAACAATCGTTTCGCCCCGCAACTGAAGCATCATCAGGATATAGACTCCAAGACAACATCGCAAAGCGAAGCATTATCCAAACAAGCATTGTTATATAGTACTTGGTTCATCCCCACCCTTTATTTTACCTCTGAACACGTGCAACAAGCTTGAACTAGAATTCATTAACGAGCAGATAAATGTTTCTAGTTCAAGCTTGTTGAACATTTAACACTATATATTTTTCTATTTACTGTGTCGCGGATTATAGAAAAATAATGTTATTATTACTTTTATATGTATTTTATTTGCGTTTATCGCGGGTTATAACAAAATAATATTATTCTTCTATATTATGATCTCAGCAAAGTAACGCCTCATCATTCTCATCATTACTATAATCTCTACTATACTATACTATAATCTCTACGATCGTTTCGCCCCGAAACTGAAGAATCATCAGGAGAATAGGCTCCACGACAAAATCGTGCGATTTTGTCATGAGCATATCCTTCTAAATCCTCCTCAATCATAGAGATTGTCGTAGTGATTGTGTGCATTGCTTGGGTGGCGGCGTTTTGGGATGCGTGTGACTTGTCCTGCATATGTAAGGTATGTGAATGTTGTCTGCTTCATACACTTAAGTATTACATAGATTTTCTTAACAAACACGGATTGTAATAATATTTCTATTATAGCTTCTTTACTACGGAGTTCCCCAAAGTAACGCCGGTTTCAATAAATCTTTTATAAATAAACATGAAGTAAAACTATATATATTTTCATATCACGAATTAGTAGATTTAAGATTGCCACTAAACAAATCGTGCAAATTTGCCTTAAGTATAGTACTTTCTGCGTTGTCGTTTCTGAAGCAATTGCGAGATACATTTCTGTAGGAAGCACACCTGACTACAGTTTTAGCGATTACGAATTGATTACGCAGTTGCCGTTTTGCAAACTGTTATTACATAGATGACAATTTATGCAAGTAGGTAATGGATAGACAAAGTCGACCATTCCTTTAATATGAAATTAATGCTTAGGGACAATGTAACAGGTGCTTGTTTTGGTAAAGACATAATTGTAAAACGCAGATACATTGATTCTAAAAGGACAAGGAATTTCGCAACCATAGGAGTTCTGGCCTAGTTACAAAGGCATTGTTGCTAGCTTCTTAAGTTTGCATCAGAATTCGGCGGTAATGTTTCATGATCACTTGTTCTAATTCTGCTAATTGACGTCTGCTTACGATTTTGTCGTGGAGCTTACCCTCCTGATGATGCTTTGATTTTCAGACGAAACCATCGTAGAGATTGTAGTAGTGATTGTGTGTATTGCTTATGTGTATTGTTGCAAGTGGCAGCATTTTGGTATACATGTAGTGACTGTCCTACATGTTTAAGGTATGTGAATGTTGCCTGCTTCATACGCTTAGAATAACATAGATTCTCTTAACATGTGCGGATTATAGCATATTAATTCTGTTATAGCTTCTGACGTCTGCTGTTAGACGTACGCCACTATAAAATTTCCTCGCTATTCACACCTTTAAAGTAGCTAGTGCCATATTCACTATAAGGATATTCCAAATCTGAGCCTCTGCCACCAAATATTATTTAGTATATTAACAAGAAAACGTTTTTTTTATCCTGTTTTTTGGTATCTAGTAAACATTACATTAACCCTGTCATCATCTTCCTGTCCTTATCCCACTCTAACTGGGGTCGGCACAACATATTACAAACATGTTGTCACATGATTTAGCTACGTATTTTACTGCCTGACGTCAACTTATCTTAATCATATTTTATTCGGTAAGAGAGAGGGTGGTCTATTCTACTCAACCGGATACCACGCGGTGGGTCATCCTACCTTAGTCGCCTTTTACGACACCTCGGTAAGAAAGTGAGGGTTGTCTATTCTACGCAGCCGGATATCACACGGCAGGTCGACTTACCTTAGTCGCCTTTTACGACACCTCGGTAAGAAATGAGGGTGGTCTATTCTACTTAGCCGGATAACAAACGGCGTTATCGTTTAACCTTGTCATCCTCATGTTAAATTGTTTAGCTTAGTTACTTTAGTTAAATTAATAAATAATTCGAATAAATACTCATGATAATACTGAATATTTTATTAATTTACTTAACTTATTTATATACGATGGGTTTAATCACATTATATTTAATACATTGATCACGTTTCTGTATTTTTTCATTCATTCCATTTAACGCGCCTCGAATTATCTGTGTGAAGACGCACGCCCTTAGATAGCTTAGATAGCCTTAGATTTATATTTACCGACTGCCTATAATCTATGTATTAGAATTCATCTGTTCTACAAGCATACGATCTTCCATTATGGGCTCGCTATTCCAACACCCCATTTTATTATTATTCATCAATACAATTCAAATTCAAAATATTCTTTATTCAAGTAAACTTGTAAACAAGTGCTTTTGAATCGTCAACTCTATTGCTGATTCGGAAAACTATTCCTACTGAGAAGAGCCAGCAAGAAAGTCAGCGGTTGCTCTTTTCAAAATAATACTTATAACTAGTTACATTGAGTCAATACTATCTTGTACAAATGGTATCCATGTATTCGAATCATCTATATCCAGTAGTATAGTGTAGAGTAGGCTTTCAGTATCAGCCTCCTTTTGACATTTTTAAATTGCTGTAATGGCAACGCTAAATTCGCTAAACGCTAATTCCTTTGGAGAACATTTTACACAAACGGTACTAATTAAAAACAATTATATTTTAGTTTACACAATTACTTAGTTGCAATTTATTTTCGTGCTACTAGCCAAAGTAGTAATCGCTGCGGTGACGAAAAGCAAACATGACGTTTCACCTTCCCGAGATAAGTTAATTAATATATCGTTGCCAATATTGTGGCAAGAGTAACCGGGCTTTGTAACATTTAGCTATCATAGATTATCTTTTCCTGTAGCTTAAAGAATAATAGTTTTATCGTTATCTTTCGACTGTAGTATGTAAAGTCGCTTACTTCCATAAATTGCGGGTTTCAAATGGCGTATGCGAGCAAGCATGAGATAGAATATACTAAATCTATTAATAACAAATTAATCATACATTGTGATATTTATTACATTTAAATCCTTTACAGGTCTCTTGAATCGGGCTTTTTGATGGGTTGCGGATATACTTTTACCAAGTCTTCTGCAATGTGCCTGTCGTATGCCGCCCTAACGAGGATATATGGTCGTTCCAAACGGGCTTTATCGGACGCCCATCTGAGAAGGTCCCCGTTGCGGTCGGTGCATCTGGTGCTTCCGATGTATCGATTAGCGGATGGGGAACCATAAGGAGCTTTTTTCTGATAAGAAAGTCTTCTACAATATATTATAATACAACATGAAAATTTGTCACTCACTATAATAGCCCCTCTACAAGTCGGATATACAAGTTTGAGCCTAATTATCTAACGGGAGTTGAAAATTTGAGTGAATTTTTATATTATTATTGTGTACTACTAAGCATGAAACTTATACATATGTAGTAAGGGATAAAATTTATTCACGTAATCTAATATTGCACAATGATCAATAGTCCTCTTATCGAGTCAGGTCAACTTTGCTTAACCATGTAAATATTTGATTTACGTTGTTGTATCAAGGCTATACGTGAACCAAGGGTGATATTAAACGCTATGCGGGAACAAATAATAGAAATACATGTGTGGAAATAGATTATATTTTATTGTCTTGTTCACAGTAAACTTAAGCTGCTTTTACACTGTCATGCAAATAACAAATAATAATTTAATAGTAAAAAATTATATAATAAATAATAATAAAATATTCAAAATAAATAGATCTGTGCTCAATAATTAATAATGCAAAAAGCGGACTTCATTTTCTAAAACTTAAATTTTGAGGGATTGCTTTTCTCTTTCTAAGTTATAATAATCATCTTTACTGCAAAAAAAACCAGTGGGCGCTTAACCATTAATATTATTTATCGAAATACATGAAAATTAGTTGAAAATCCATTGACATGAACAACACTATTAACACGAGAATTAAAAATCCACTTTTACCATAGGAAAAAATTAATATTCATAATACAAATTAAAAGTATTTAACAACTAAAATTGATGTGAACGAAGTCACGGTTACAAATTTATATATAATTAAATAACTAACTATTGAAAAAATTGCAAAAGCCTTATTTACCTCGTTAGCTGCGTCTTATATTATCTGATCTAAATACGGTATCCTTGAATGTTACGCTAACTTTTTTATATGTGGTGCGTAACATTTCTACGCTAGCTGTTTCCACGTTTGCATAAAACTAATTATTTTACAAAAATCGTATACAATTTATTCGCCTGAGAGGCTTTAGGAATAATAACTGCTATTTAATATTATTAATATACATATATGAGACAATTACACACACGGTCGTCCGTCCCCGAGTAGATAACGTAATACTTGAATTATGGGTGACAGACCACTGGTAAATTTTATATGCGTATATTAAATTTGAAATAAGTAAGTACTTAAATCCCACACCCATATTCAAAGAAACAAATCCTACTTCCTACTATCCTACTAATATTATAAATGCGAAAGTTTGTGAGTATGGATGGATGTTTGTTACTCTTTCACGAAAAAACTATTTGATGGATTTGGATGAAACTTTACAAATATATAGTTTATACATCGGAATAACATATAGGCTACAATTTGTTATGATTTTACCTGTAAAAGTAGTCTGAAAAATTTGGCCTCTAGGAGTTATCTTGGCGTACGCTGCTTAAACTATTGGAGTTACACAAAGATGATGTAACGTAGGATTGTCTATCTTGAATAGTTCTAAATAAAAGTCCGCGACAACATATATCTACCTTTTATGTGGAAACCACTATGATCAAAATTGTGAATGATAAATTTTAATTCAATAAGATGCTATTTTAGAATGCACATTTTCGTGTATTAATCAAACTCTTATCAAAATCAATACTTTTGTTGTTTTCAGTATTTCATGTATATGAATATGTACTTTGTAATAGTTAAAAAGTTATCACGATATGATTGACTTGAATCGAGCGTCATAGAGCGCCTTAATAAGCGCGACGCGCGACGATTCTGAAATTTTGAATGTATGAGTAACTAAACAAATATATATTTATTTAAAATGAATCTTCACAAAACATAATTTAGCAGACCAAATTCCACGCGAGCGAAGCCGCGGGCAAAAACTAGTAGTTTTTATAAAATAGTGGCGAATCAACGGGAATCGAATTTGCGACCCGCGGAGCAATAGGACACCTGTGCCAATGGGCAAGTCAATATTATATGACCAGATTTGTTTGAAATTTAAACTCTATGTTAACGATAATACACCTAATGTAGAAGGGCTCTAATAAAGGTTGTGGTATAAATTCTGTTAAATATATGGTATGAAAACAATTAAAATTATGTATAGTCAATGCGGAACAATTTATTTATACTTTTTAAACGATTGAAAGGAAATATTTGTCGTAACGGAAGCTTATTGGTTACAATGGCTGAAATACATTGAATGCTTGTATAGTTTGCTGAACATAATAGACGTTCTATATTACACAACAAAGACAAACTTTAATTATTTCGGGGAATTACTCTAACAATGAGTACAAACAGTTAAAAAATAACATTACCTTTTTTAACCTTTAAAAAAAACTCAATTTATTCTAATAGTTTATATTTTACTTTTATATTTTTCAAGTGTATATTTTTGTTTTTCATTTTTATATCAAAATTTGCATCAATTATTGTTTGAAGTGTTATGTAAATATTGTGCGTACCTGTTATTTGCAAACATATGGAAAAGATGATATATTGAATGTTTATATTAGTTTATTAATGTATATGATTTCTAGTTGGTAAGCCTTATCAATAAATAAATAAATAAATAAATTACAAAGAATCAATGAATTACGCAGGACCGGAATAAAATCTTGCTCTGTTTTAATGTTTGTTTCAAATATCTCAAAAATGCAAGTTATGTAGTCATTTACTTCGTTTACCAACGAAACGTGGTTGTGATAGCCTAGCGGTGAGACTGTGCGACTCTTTCGAGGGGAACACGAGTTTAAACCCGGGCAGGCACCAATGAGTTTTTCTATTAAAACTCATGTCTAATTGGTAATTGCAATTTATCACACGCTTTTCGGTGAAGGAAAACATCGTGAGGAAACCTGCATATCTCTGGTGAATTCTGGAGATATGTGTAACCTACCAATCCGCATTGGAGCAGCGTGG
Source organism: Morpho deidamia (assembly GCA_947086505.1). Taxonomy (NCBI): domain Eukaryota; kingdom Metazoa; phylum Arthropoda; class Insecta; order Lepidoptera; family Nymphalidae; genus Morpho; species Morpho deidamia. The sequence continues at coordinate 6,078,072 of CAMTZC010000015.1, forward strand.
TAGGTCTTAGCTCCAAACCTTCTCTCCAGAAACGGAGAGAGGAGGCCTATTTCCCAGCAGTGGGATTGTAACAGGGCCCTACTTTTGCCAACGAAACTATAAAACCATGTCTATTCAATAATCTAATAGCAGTTTTAACCCATAATAACTCCTGAATAACGTATCGTTTTAACTATTAAGAATTATGCTTTAAGACCGTTATTTTAATTCGAGTTTAAGAAAGTTTTAATTATTAGAAAAATATATTGGGTAAAATTAAAAAACAGCGGAAATTCTGGTTATCTATATATCTCTTTTGCAAAACATGATTATTGCGTCCAAAATTAGTATATTTATATATTTTTCTGGCTAGCAACGGATGCATACGACACTAAAGAATTCCAAATCACCTCTAAACATGATAAATCTTTGAGAAAATGTCAAGTATTAAAAAATTCGTATAAAAATCATGTGTGTAATATAAGTCCGTTGGGAAGTAGTAATATATAATTTTCTCATATATCCTAGAAGAGATCATACGTCTTCAATGCTCAATTTTATAACTTAACAAACAAAGTTAATCGCACTTTCTCTTCTTATAATCGAATTCGATGTATAATTTGCGCTAACATAATTACAATCTCAATGTTTAGTGCGGAATGCAGCTCTGCTTCCTCGATTGCGACAGTATTTGATTAATTTAATTGCACGTTGCGCGTTGATATAAACTTCAGCGCTCCAGAAATCAATCTAAACAGATTGTTTTAAATAAGAAATCTTTTATAACAAATCAAACATTATGTGAAAGTAATAAAGTAAAGTAGCGGCCTGTTACAATCCCACTGCTGGAAATAGGCCTCCTCTCTCCGTTTCTGGAGAGAAGGGTTGGAGCTAAGACCTACCACGCTGCTCCAATGCGGATTGGTAGGTTACACATATCTCCAGAATTCTCAAGAGATATGCAGGTTTCCTCACGATGTTTTCCTTCATCGAAAAGCGTGTGATATATTGCAATTATCAATTAGACTCACACATGAGTTTTATTAGACTCATTGGTGCCTGCCCGGGTGTGAACTCGTGTTCCCCTCGAAAGAGATTCGCACGGTCTCACCGATGGGCTATCACAGCTCGTGAAAGTAATAAACTAATTAAATTCAAAATCTTAGTTTTTTACATAGCGCTGTTATAAAATTGATATCTTAGAATAAAAAAACTAGTTTGGTTAGGCGTTAACGTTTGCAAGTAAAGCAATTAAATTACCCAAAAGAAGAATTATTTTGCTATTAACCTCATTAATAAGGGGGTGAAAGAGGTTACTGCACCTTAACCTATATCTGACTGCACTACTTACTCGTACCGATGTTATTAATATACCGTCCGATTAAATACTCTTATGGGATTAGTAAATAATATCAAAATAAATAACCACATTAGAGAACACAAATTAACATACTAAACCAAATCTTTATCACCACCAACTAAAGCAAAATCCGATAAAAGAAATCATGTCAAAATAATATAGAAAATAAGAACCGATATTGCGGTATAATCCCATTGCGTCTGGTGCACCACGGAAATCCGCAAAGTGTAACTATTTAAAAATAAATCAAACTTAATTCTGAGAAAGCCATAATCTTTACATCATAGTCGTAAGATAAATATAGAACCCTATCGATTCGTGAGAAGCCGTAGGCTATCAACGATAATGGTGTATCTTGTTAAACTACCTGTCTGGTCAAGGTATATTCAAATTCAAATTTGTATTCAAAATATTTATTATTGAGTTACACTTTTAATTTGAATGAACCTACACCGATCAGTGTTGCTCCTACAGAAAAGAACCCATAGAGTTATTATGCTTAGACTAGGGGAATAGCTCCCCTCCAGGCAGGCCTGTAAGTGACAATAACACAAAAATAATGATAGGGAGAATTAAACTCACATAAAAAAAGAAAGACAGAAAGATCACCCTCATTTACTGTCTCTTTATTTTAATATGTCACATTTTAAGGCTGGCTTATTTTACGTATAACTCGAATACAAAACTAATAATAAAATATTATTTTGCTATAATCCACGACAGCTTTATCGAGGATTATAGCAATATTATTATTATTTATTTTGTATTTTGGATCTCCACAATGTAACGCCTTATTCTATAAACCATAATAATTAGATAGAATCTCGGCAGTTATTATTTACAAAAAATGGAAAGATCATGTAAAGCAGACTAATAAAAAGACCGCTATTGGATTCTAAGATGTGTATATTTAATTTTCTATTTCTGTATCTACCTTATTTTACTATAAATATGTTTTATGAATCCTATCCATCTTTAAACGTGCTTTCATAATAATATATCTAGGTCTAAAAGAAATTAATGTGTAGAAATAAGACCACTTCGTACAGGATTTCTACATGTAATCATTCTATTTTTTTTCTTTCATGTTTTCTGATGTAAATAAGATTGAGTAAATTAAACATAGCACCATTCATCTGTCCTTATCCCACTCTGGGTGGGGTCGGCACAACATGCTACTAACATGTTGTCACATGATTTGGCTACGTATTTTTACGACCGGCCGCCTGCCTGACGTTAATTTACCTTAGTCGCCTTTTACGACACCTCGGTAAGAAATGAGGGTAGTCTATTCTATGCAGCCGATACCATACGGTATTTACCTTAGTCGCCTCTTACGACACCTCGGTAAGAAAGGAGGGTGGTCTACTCTATGCAGCCGGATACCACACGGTATTGAGTAAATTAAACATAAGGATTGCATAATTGATTATTGTGTGCAAAAGCAGACCCTTACACTCCAATTAACTGAACGGCTGTATAAATTTATGTGACGTTCGTACATAAGCGTTTCTTTTCTTTGTGTAAATTATATTACTTTCTAATTATTATTTTATGCATTTCCGCATATATAAATGCAACTTGAAATAACGCAAGCATATTAATTCACTAATTAACTTTATATTCTGAACGTTTACTTAACTATGTATCACTATAAAATAATTATATTTAACATTAAATATAATTCTCTTTAAATAAAAAGTTGAGAACTAAAAAGTATTTCTGTGTGTATACAGAGTATTGTGTAAGTATAAATATTTTAATGTATATATTAATAAAAAATGAGGTGAGAATGTTAAGGTGGCTGTGTGGTGTGACAAGACTGGATAAAATACGAAATGATTATATAAGGGGAAGTCTGAAAGTTGGGCCCATTATAGAAAAGACGAGAGGTGCAAGATTGGGATGGTATGGACATGTAATGAGGAGGGATATAAATCATGTGACTAAACGAGTATAAAATATGAATCTGAATGGATATGTGACTAGATAGAGGCCTCAAAAGAGATGGTTGGATTGTGTGAAGTATGACATGCATATAAAGGGACTACTACCTTTACTCCAAGAGTTGACGAATGATAGGAGAGAATGGAAGAGAAAACATGTTGTGCAGACCCCTGTTACTGTGGGATGAGGACAGAAGAAAGAAGAAAGATTAATAAAACACATTTGACACAATTTTGAAATTTCATCCGTCGTGGATATCTTCTCATGGTGATAGACACCAATATCGTTTATTTTTTATTATTATATTTCAGTTTTATTTGAATAGATGAGAATATTAAAAAATATATATTGGTGGACTGTAATTATTAATATTCAATTAGAAAAAACAATATTATGACAACCTGAAAAAAACGAGTACACTATATTTTGCTTGATTGACTTGCTTGTATGTTTGTATTTGAAGGTACGAGTAAATAAAATAAGTAATCTTGCAAGTAATTTGACCAACTTCCCGGTGTCTGAAATTTTACATAATTTTTTGAAAATCATGTTCCTAGAATTTGCTCTAGACGAGAGAACTCCTCAACGTTCAACAGTAAGTTAGCGGCCTGTTACAATCCCACTGCTGGGAATAATAAGAATAAGCCTTCTCTCTCCGTTTCTGGAGAGAAGAGTTGGAGCTAAGACCTACCACGCTGCTCCAATGCGGATTGGTAGGTTTCCTCACATATCTCCAGCAGGTTTCCTCACGATGTTTTCCTTCACCGAAAAGCGTGTGATAAATTGCAATTATCAATCAGACACATGAGTTTTATTAGAAAAACTCATTGGTGCCTGCCCGGGTTTGAGCTCGTGTTCCCCTCGAAAGAGTTGCACGGTCACACCGCTGGGCTATCACAGCTCATACGATCAACGTTCAACAGTAGCGACATGAAATTTTGTTAAAAGATTTTTTGACTTGACTTGTTTAATGTAAAATCACTGAGAGGCAGATTTTGAAGAAACAGAGGATTAAATGTATGTATTTTGATTGGTATTATTTGTATTAAAAAAGAGGAGCGACAATGTGATAGTAAAACTGTAATTTAGCTTTTCGAAAAGAAATGCTTATAAAATATATGAATATAAATGTGCATCGAATGCACTAAAACTGACAAAATTATAGGTTATGTATAAAATATTTGCTTAGCTTGTACTAGATATGACTTATTAATATGCATTTGGCTTAAAACTCCCGACAAACTGTGTCAAATTATAATTTTGCGTAACTCCATACAGTCTAATTAATTTTCATTTCTGTTGAAGAGGTGTGAACGTAACGTGTACTTTTAATGAGGATTCAAAAGTTTAAGATTTAATTGCTGATTATTTTAAGTAGGGTCAATGATTTTGTCAAAATTCAAATGCTTCAAACTTTATGCACATCTAAGTCACCTATTGGACAATACCTGAGTCAATCTAGGATATAAAATTATTTCGAACATTCATTTGATGCGATCTGTTAACTTCGTTCATGTACATACTTAATATTTATAAATATAGTTTATATTTAATACTTAGAGTATTAAAACATATACCTGTACCATCCAGAGAATCTTGTTTTTAAACTTATTATTCGTTTCAGATATAATGATTTCAAAACTTCACAGGGAGCGGCATCGTAGCCATACTTTAATTTTGATAATCATAGGGTGTCCACGAATACAGCTTCTTATTACATCACTACTCGGCATTCTACTTCGTTTCCCGTTATATAGATATCGTATAGATAGAAGGGATGGAGCTTTAACTCACCACGCTGCTCCAACGCGGATTGGTAGGTTACACATATTCCCAGATTTTTCTAGAGTTATTCATGTTTTCTCACGAAGTTTTTCATAGCTACGAAACGTGTGATAAGTAGCAAATACCAAAAATAGTTAAAGAAGTTTTAGCAGAAAAATCCACCGGTACCTGCCCCGGGTTTGAACCCGTGACACCCTGAAAAGAATCACACGGTCGCACCATTTCTGTATCACAGCTTGTAACCAAGCGTTATATAGCTGATTAAATATATAAATATAAATATATAGGACACTTACACACGGTCATCAATCCTCGAAGAAAATAACTTAATACTTGTGTGTGGGTGACAGACAACTGGTAAATATATACTTATATAATTTGAAAGACATACTTAAATACATATATAGGCTCAGACTCGAAGAATCAACAAATTGTTGTTAGAAAATATTCGCCTCCAATGGGCCTCCAAAGGCGGTGCCACTGCTTACTTACACTGTACCAACGGGCCGGTTAGTTAAAGCACAATATTTGCGCAGACCGCACGAAAAAGTGATAACCATCAAGATGGGTATCTTGATGCTAATATTATATATTGAAACAGACAGAACGGATGATAGACATGGAATGATGTTCTTGTTATATTAAGATGGTTGAAGGATTATAAAGTAATATAAGCTTCTTTTTATATACGCCATGTGGTATCCGCAGAATAGAATAGACCACCCTCCCTTCTTACTGAGGTATCGTAAGAGGCGACTAAGGTATGTGCCGTGTGGTATCCGGCTGCATAGAATAGACCACCCTCATTTTTTACCGAGGTGTCGTAAAAGGCGACTAAGGTAAGTTGACGTCAGGCAGGCGGCCGGTCGTAATTATACGTAGCCAAATCATTTGATAACATGTTTGTAACATGTTCTGCCGAACCCACTTAGAGTGGGATAAGGGCAGGAGGATGATGATGAGACTTATTTTTATATCGTCAATTAAATCCACGCAGTAGAAGAAACGGGCAGGAGTAAGATTGCTAAACAAAACAAATAATTTAACTCAATAACGTTTTTATACTTATACTTGTACATATTAAGTTTGTAGATCAGAACTCAGCTTAACGTTAACGCAACTAGAATTGCTCAAAGCCCACTAATCAGTTTACCCATTAAAAAGTAGCTTTCAACTAGGCCCATTGGTAAAGTAAATGCAAAGCAGTTCAATACGGTTCATTAAATCTAAGATTGTACTGAGCGAGTGCAAACGGAAAGTACACGGTACAAAACTTTATCTCGTGGCATAAACACTAAATCTTAGAGCGATATTATTACAGGCATTTGATATAGGCTATTTTGTAGCTATTTTTAAAACCTTTCATAATCAAAATCAATCTCAAAATATTCAAGTTGACTGTTTACAGTTCTTTTGAATCGTCAAATGTTTTCAAGAAGCTACCACTGATTCGGAAGTTTGCTCCTACCGAGAAGAACCAGCAAGAAACTCGGCGGCCATTTTTTTCCTTTTTTTCTTTACAATTTAATTGATGGTTACAAATTAAACGTTGCAGCTTGGTGCGTAGCTGACTGAAGTTAAGATATGCTACTATCACTCAAGTAATCTTCAATTGTATAGTAAGCTTTATGTAGCAGCATCGTTTTAAGATAATTTCTAAACTTGTGTAAAGTGTGTGTAACTTGCAATGTATGTAATCTTGTAGGTTAAATTTGACCAAGTTCCCGGTGTCTTCCTGATCCAGCCCCGATGACAATCAATGTTTAAGTTCAAGTCAAGTTTGTTTATTGCGCTATTTAGTCTAGTCCCGGATACGTGGAAGGCAGCTCTTATCCATCCGATCCGTAAAAAAGGTGATGCTTCTGATCCAGCTAACTACAGGCCCATTGCCATTACCTCCCTCATCTCCAAAGTTATGGAGATGATTATCAATCGCCAGCTTCTGTCTTACCTTGAGAATCATGAGTTGATCAACGACCGTCAATACGGTTTTCGACATAGTCGATCAGCTGGTGATCTTCTGGTCTACCTGACTCACCGTTGGGCAGCGGCTATAGAAAGCAAGGGAGAAGGCCTTGCAGTTGGCCTGAATATGGCGAAAGCCTTCGATCGTGTGTGGCATAGGGCACTTCTTTCGAAATTACCTTCCTATGGGCTTCCAGAGAATCTGCGCCTTTGGATCTCCAGCTTTCTCACTGGCCGTAGCATACGTGTCGTTGTCGATGGATTTTGCTCGAATCCCAAGCCGGTGAATGCTGGTGTTCCTCAAGGCTGCGTGATATCCCCTACACTGTTTCTTCTGCATATCAATGACATGTTAGATGATCCTAACATTCATTGCTATGCAGATGACAGTACAGTGGATGCCATATACACCGGCTGCGCAGGACTCTCTTGGGAAAAGGTTGATGAGTGTCGAAAAAATCTTGTGTCTTCTGTTGAAACTACCTTACGGAAGATCTCGGAATGGGGTAGATTGAATTTAGTACAATTTAACCCCCAGAAAACACAAGTTTGTGCGTTAACCACAAAAACATCACCGTTTGTCGTGTCTCCGTCTTTCGAGAATGTTCTGTTAAGTGGCTCGACTAGTATTGAAATACTGGGTCTAGACATCTCTAATAGCTGCAAGTATCGCGATCACTTGGAAAGGAAGGCTAAGTTGGCCTCCAAAAAATTGGGTGTCATCAATAGAGCGAGGCAGTACTTTAAGCCGCCCCACAGACTAGCGCTGTACAAAGCACAAGTCCGGCCTCACATGGAGTACTGTTCTCATCTCTGGGCTGGTGCACCCCAGTACCAACTAAAGCCATTCGATCGCATACAGCGCAGAGCAGCTCGCATTATCGGGGACCAGGTGATCAGCAAACAGCTGGACTCTTTGGCGATGCGTAGAGATGTATCTTCACTGTGCGTTTTCTACCGCATCTTTCATGGGGAGTGTTCCAGTGAGCTACACGAACTGATTCCTGCCGCCAAATTCCATAACCGCACTGTACGTCACAGGTTACAATATCATCCTTACCATCTGGTTGCGTGGCGATCCACTACAGTTCGGTTTTCCAATAATTTTATTCCGCGCACCACCATTTTATGGAATAATCTCCCTCTAGCAGTGTTTCCGGATCGGTACGACATAAATACCTTCAAAAAGCGTATTTTCCACCTTTTTAAAGGTCGGCAGCACACTCGCTCTGCGAGAGGTCGTGGGCGGCGGTGATAACGTTGAACTGCATGCTCGTCTGCCATCCTATTTCATAAAAAAAAAAAAATTTACATTTCCTTCATTATTTTAAACTTTATATTTTTTGAATTAATATTATATCAGAGCCTTTAGCTTTAATGTATAAATATTTATGAAGTAAGCGAAAGAAAGAATGTTCGCAATATAAATTATTTAAATAATTAAAGCTAATGAGACAAATTTGTTATTTAAATCAAATAAAATTTTAAGCAGTCATAAAATATACGGAAAGGGAAAGACTTAAAAATTCATGCCAATTAAAAATTCGTTTTTTTCTTAATTTAAATATCAAACGGTAGATGACAAGCTTGATGACATCTAATCTTTGATATTCAGGACTTAAAAATGCAGACTTAATAAATATTTTTAATAATGGGAACATATTTGGGCGACAAAAAAAAACTATAATTATTTATATCAAAAGTATTAAACAGTTTAGTTTAAATAAAATACGTAACAATGATTATCAACCACATCGTGATTACTTTCAATTAAATTAAAGACTTTAATATCTTACAAAGTCAATTATGACTGCCAGTTAAGCAAATGATAATGGTATCTGTAATTGAAAGATTAACTTTTGGCTTAATAACCTTCATTTGTAATACAGAAACTACCTCTGTTGGTTGTATTAAATTAGATTGCAGACCATTCGGCGACTGTTAATAAATATATTGTTAAAATTGCAAAGATTATACGCATTGTTTTATTGTAAGTTGGTGAAATTGCACGTACATTATAATTTCATTGTAGGTTTAGAATCTTCACAACTTTTCCTTCTTATACAATTTCAATATTTTCGCTTTCACTATGTATTTTGTACTCAATTTATTGATAAAATTGTTTTCAACACCATCTATTATTATACCGACTCTTATAATATATAGTTTCTCCTGTCCAAGACTTTAAAAAAAGTGTTGTTTGTGTAAAGTAAAATTTATATATTTAAATGCTTTTGTTCACTTTTTGTACAAAAATGATAATTCTAGCCTTAACATATTTCGATTAGTGTTACCATGCCATCTAGTAAAGAATAATTAAAATTAAACTATATACGATTTGCATACTATATTTATCAGATATATGAAATTTCTTCTAACAAAGTAAATTTAGTAATTTTATTGCTATTTTAAAGGAAATGATTAGATATTTAGAGGCTAATTCAAGTTCAGCCAGACAAAAACAATAAAACGGTCGTTACCTGACCCAGTCTACAACTTAACAATACCTACATAATACGTGAATAATGCACGAACATTCCAAAACCACTCACTAATGTAAAATAATATTGTTTTGTCTGTTTTTATTATCAGAGAAAGGTTTACACTTGACTTATATTTAACTTGATCTGGCCCGAGATGGAATGTCCTAACATGTACGGCTATGTAACTTGTTTTATTATACTTGTTGCAAAACTTGTATTAAGAGAAAATTTATATATAAATTGAATGATTAATACTCCAGAATAACGTAACGCGTATAGTGATTTACCGAGTTAGTTGATTTCAACGGTAAAAGAAACGATAATATTTTCCCATAATACACCATTACAAAAATTACGTAGATTTTTAAACTGTGCCTATAATTTTTACTATCATATCTTATATATTATGTAAGGTTCATAATATGTGCAAACGCTTAAATTATAAAAATTAACAGTGAAATTTGATTTTAATTGATATTTACGTAGAAAAATTATAATAACTATGGTTATAAAGGTTTTACTGACCAAATTAACTAGTTTCTGGTCAGTAAAAGACAAAGTCCTAAGTCAAGAACGACAATTCAATACAATCGAGAACAATGTGAACCTTCAAATTCATCACAATGGAGAAAAACATGAGCGTTCAAAAATAACTGAATGTTTGCATATTAAAAAAAAGAAAAATAAGAAGAAGTTCAATTTAGGTCTTAATTTTAAATATTTAGCAAACTGGACAAGAACGTTAATTTTATTATTGAACTCTTGATATTATTAATTAGACTAAGCTCGATGGTTTTGATTATTTAACGGTTAAAGCGCGTGACTTTTAGCAAGGATTCGAGACTCTAAAGCTCGGTCAAGACGAATAGGAGACTCTTTTTTTGAATAAACTTATATGCTTAATTGGAGGATGGAGTCGCTCGCGTCCGCAGTAACTACCTTCAAGCACCCTGCATGTGTTCTCTGGGTGGTGCTAAACGAGCTGACGACGCCGAGCATCGGGCGGCGGATATGATAACCCGTACCCTGACCTGGTCAGGAGAGGCTATGGGTGCCTAGAGGAGTAAATAACCTCCGAAAAACTCAGCGCAGAAGGCAAGGGGAAATCTTTGACGATTCTCTCAAGAGAATGTCACCGATTTCGGGACCAACTGATGCTCAGTAGTGAGCACACGACTCAAGGAGGAGGATATGCTTAATTACTTAATCACTTAATAGTGCGGGATCCGATAGGTGTTGGGGTCTTAAGGCCATTCCGACAATGGCGACCCTGCACTGATAAATGAAGCGTCGGTACACCACCCACGCGACGGACCTCAAAAAGTTCACGGGGAGCTGCTGGATCCAAGCGGCATAGGATCATGTTTTATGGAGATCTTGGGAAGAGTACCGTATTCATAAACATTACTATGAGGACGCACAGTGCTCAGGGACGCATAGGGTCATTCAAACCAATTCATAGATATTACTTGAGTGAAATGTTCTACTATGCGTTTGTCAAAATCAACGTACAGCTAAAAAAGATAAGGAGCTTCTTTAGCGAAAGCATAGTGTTCTCGCGCCGGTTTGGTTAAAGACAAAATTATTTATTAGATATATATTTATTCTATTTTATTCTTATTGAGAAGAAGAAGATGCTTAATTACAGACATTAATAATACATCATACATTTACCGCTAATTAAAACAAACTTGCATATTCGTAACTTCGTAATACGTAATTTTTCGCGTAATTGTTACCTTCTGTTGTGAGTATTTGAATAATAAAGTAGTTATCATCCAACAGTCGTTTCAGTGACACAACATGGTGGCAGCGGTGGGATACGAATCCACGTCTCCGAAAAGACTGGTGACTGGTTTTTTTGTGTGTGGGGGAGATAGCCCTTACAAATGTTAAAAACGTTTATTTATTTTGTTCTTTTTATTTATTTGTGGGAAGATGTCGTGGGTATTTGAATAATAAAGTAGTTGTCATCCAACAGTCGTTTCAATGACACAACACCTTCCAATTTCCGTTGGAGCAGCATGGGTCTATGGTCCAATTTTTCTCTTTACGGATACTTACTTTACAAACTAAACGTAAACGGAGAAGGTTGCAGTTTAAACTAGTATAAATAAGAACAATACAATAACCACTCATAAATAGTACACATAACAGGTTCATTAACGTGAAACTTAAAGATAGTAATCTAAACGATCCATTTGAATAAATCTCATTAGCATGGTTTAATATTCACCTTAAAATGGCATTATACATTTGTTCCCATAATATAACAAACGAATTAAAACTGTTTACCTTCTAATTATTTGTGTTTAGTTTTTTCTGTGACTTATGAGTATAAACAAATAATTACTGTATATAGCAAAACAATGCCCCCACCGCGTCCATCTTTCTGGTCGCTATAAATGCGTTTTTTTTTCAAAAGACAATGATTGGCAATGCTTAAAATTGCCTCCTAGGATTTTTTATCAAAAACGCCGCATTTCACTTTGAAATATAACAAAACGTTTACGCAATGATTATTTTTCCTTAATCATAATTAATAATCGTATGTGTCTACAGTATGAAAACGGGTGGATCTGCTATTTCATACTTAGATAACTAAGTATCATCATGTATCGCTGTTCTGAACGATCGCTTTCGACTTCGAATAGGTTTATTAGAAGAATTTAAATCCTTCTTTACATCATCTATCCAGCGATATTTGGATTCCAAGTATAGTACCCGGCAATATACAATGAAATTCGATGTTTAGAACGAAACAGCCGGCCAGTTCGGTTTCGTAGAACGCTGTCACTGTCACTCAGTTAGTATGTGACCTTTCACACAGGTTCATCAGTCGGTGCGACAGACACAATCCTCTATGAAGCAGAATCTTGCCAATTTTCTCCTTCCAAGTCTGGATGAGCATTATTTATTGTCGGGTACTATATGCATTTATCTCTATCAAACTTCCTCACATTCTGTTAACGTCTCCGTTTATTCTATTTTAACTTATCATATATATAAATATAAATAATGTATGATAATTATTTACACATAGATCATTAATGAATTCTACAGATTTCTTTATTTTTATCTAAACGAATTTAAACAAACACGAGGCTTAAGACGCTATGTTAATTAAAAATGTCGGCCACTTTTATGTCGAAAATTCATTATAATTACACTCGTTAAAGGAAAAATATGTCACCATTACGATTTTTTGTGAATCATAATATAAATTAGACTACAGCAACAAAAAGCGAAGTATAAAATTTTTAGTAGTTCAGTGGATTAATTCAAATTAATAGAGACATGAATTAAGTGGAAACGAGACAGTACAGAAAAATCTTGCTCTTATTTTAAATCTGTTAGAATATAAAGATTTTAATTATAAACAGAAACAATATGTTGATTTCAGTTTTTCTTCTAAACCTTTAAGATTTATAAAAAATTAAACGTTTTTCATTCTAATACTGACTTCTGTTTGCAACTGCATCTTGGTTAACTTCAGCGCCTTTATATAAAAAGTAGCCCATATCACTCTGCAGTCCTTTATAATCTCTATATTCATACATCACATCGATGCGTTTTTCGCGTAAGAATTTATTATAAATAGTATAGATGTACTATGTATACTAGTTGTAGTTGTAACTATAGTTTTCCCGCAAAATCCTTTTATTTTAGTTAAGAATCTGAGTCAAAATAGATTAAAAGGCAGAGAAATACCCTAAAAAATATATTTTCACAACTGCGCGACCTCTACAACATAATTTACATAGAACCATAATGTACTGTTACCCATAATGTTTCGGAAGACTCACTATTCTATCACAAAATCGTACAAAATCCGCTTAGCAGATATTGAGAAAATAGACCACATACAGAGAGACAGCGTATAACAAGTGTAGATTTACAGAACATACTTACAGATTAAAATTAAGCACATAGAAAGCGTTATTGTTACTTTTATTAGAACTGACTATATAGTGTTAACGACTTTTACAGCATCACTGGCCATAACGAGCAAGCGCAGAAGCATTATCGACGTAGCTAAATTCAGAGAGTAGAGAGCAGAAGCTCTCTTATCGAAGGAAACGTCGCCCAAAGGGCGCCTTCGGTCAGGCAGGACTACGGCTAAGAATGATAAGTAGATTTTTCCAGCCTCGATAAGCCTAAACTTAGTCATAGAGCCTACTAAGATTAAGAGCGAGATTCCGTTTCACTAACATCGAGTTAAAGTTGTACATGCCTATAAAAATCTTGATGCATAGATATTACCTTGCCGAGTATTGGAGCAGCGTGGAATTCACCATTTCACGTGTGATCATGGTGAGAAAAGATTACTCAACAGCTATCTGTAGGCCTACCATGAACTTTTAGAAAACGATTCAATTCAAAGTCAGTACCTAAACCCAACCGCTTTCTTTTCGTACAATGAAGTGTGAATTGCATTGGGGTCGTAATGTTTGAGAAGGATAACTTTATATGAACTATAGATAACTCTGTCTCTTTTACCTAAATGTTTTTAGGACGCATTCCGAACAATCATTCGGGAACGACTTAAAGTGTGCGTCTTTAAGACGTCATGGTATGAAAAAGCAAAACAATTTAGTTTACGTCTTCAATTGAGTCGCAATAAGAGTTCATGGTAGGCCTGCTGATATCACCATACTGTTGTCACTTTACTATTTCTGCTAACCTAACTTTGAAGTTTTAATGCAAGATAAATGTTTCTATTAGCGCGAAAATCATATTAAAACATATTGCCCTTAGTGTTTCCATTACACCGAGTTATAAATTAATTACAAATAAGTTATAAATTAAAACAGGAATACATTAACAGCTATGATTGAAAGCTGCGTACAATTTATTTGAATAATTTCATATACATTTCGACTAATTGAAGGTTACATATTGATAAGATTTGATATATTTTTATAACTTTTTAATTACAACCTTGCGGGCATTATGATTAAGCAAGAAACCTTATTATTCGCAACTGTCATTAAGTTTAAATTTTGTTTGGCAACAATATTTGATAACTTGTACTCGTATGTATAACTATTACATTGGTCAAGTACGTTTAGAACAAGTAATATATCAACTTTTACTTTGTCCACGACTTAAAATATTAATTTAGTGAAAACTGATGTATATTTTTTTTGTTGCAGGGAAACTTGAAACGTGTACACACGTCGCCGAGGTAGGCAACGACGCGGGTACGTGTTCGCATCTAAAAATCGTAAAACCTCCCGATGTCCCATTTTACACTTCGTACCGGGTTCCCCGTACATACCGTGGACATAATCCCCGCGATAACGCAGGGTTGCCACCATAGTGGCCCTCCTCGCAGCTATTTCCATGTATCTTTAACATATCAAAACAGCAGATGTCCCAGTAAGTTCCTATTTGTCATATTGAGATACTTTTTTGAATTTAAATTATTGTGAATAGTAATCACAGTGAATACAAAAAATATTTTAGTTTTATTATAGTTTTGTATACTATAAAAAGGGAATAAAAGAAATACTTAAAGTTTAGAGATCGGCTATACT
Organism: Morpho deidamia; assembly: GCA_947086505.1. NCBI lineage: Eukaryota > Metazoa > Arthropoda > Insecta > Lepidoptera > Nymphalidae > Morpho > Morpho deidamia. The sequence continues at coordinate 6,093,131 of CAMTZC010000015.1, forward strand.
CACGTCTTATTTTATCGCATGAGCCTGACTAGTCTCCAGCCCATACAGGGCTCTTATTTATGAGCTCTTATACGGCATTATCGCGACGGGAACAAAAAAATAATACATGAGTATAGCCGGTCTCTAAACATTAATTATGAATACCACTCACGATAGTTTTAAATTCAAAAAAGAAATAATATAAATGTTTTTATTGCAGAACTTGAAATAGCAGCGATTGAGATCTCCTTTGGAGTTTTAAATACATAGGTAAGGTAAAGAAACTAGTACATTTTTATATTCATGGTAAGGATTATGAAATAAAATACCTTTAAATATCGCAATTAAAACATAAAAATATTATGGTAACCATAAAATAATTAGGTATGTTTTGTCTTGCAATGAGATTTTAGTGATTGTTACGTTTTTAACCAGCTAAAGTCACCTGTTGACCCTGACAGGTAAGAATTGCGTGTTAAATTTAGTGTAACCTTAATTCTACAATCGGTACACATACTATGATTTAACGTCTCTGTCGCTTGAACATATTTATTATGTATTATGTACTACGATTAAAACCGTAAAAAGGCTTCATAATGTTTATCCTTATGCAAAAACCTCCGACTCCGCCTCCGATTCCGCCTTCGGCTCCGATAATTCAAATAAGAGATCTCCGATTCTGACTCCGGTTCCGGTAAACCCACCTCCGTAATATCCCTACTATATATATATTTGAGCATGCAAAGATGAAAGACAAAGATGTATCGTCTGCACGGTGAGATAGAAAGTCTCTTATAAAAGGTTCACTATTTTCAACCCCTTGATAAGTCTTCTACGTAAAACAAATAAAATTATATTTACAATTTTTTCCGTGAAGACAAACATCTGCAGCAAAACGTCATGCATAATTCGAGTGAAATCCTGTTTAACCTGGCAATTTAAATTAGAGCAACGTTGTGGGTTTAACTCTAACCATAGTCACCCATAGGAGAATCCTTTACTCAGTAGTGTGATACATGCAGATATAGTACCCGGTAATAAATAATGCACATCGAGGCTCAGAGAGAGAAATCGGCTAGATTCTGCTTCATAGAGCATTGTCTCTGTCGCACAGACTGACGAACCCGTGTGTGACAGTGACAGCGCTCTACGAAACCGAATTGGCCGGCTGTTTCGTTCTAAGTTCTCGATGCGCATTATTTATTGCCGGGTACTATACTTTTGTTTTAGAAAAGTATGTACCAGTCAAAAACAACGAAATAACAATGACATGCCCAAATCTGTAAAGACCTGATGAGTTTCAATTTATCTGAGCAAGACAAACTTCAACATCTAGGCATCTTATGATTGTATTGAGCTTTAATTTAGAATGGGAAGAAATTTCTAACGAAAACGTTGTTATTGAATCAACTACTTCGATCATTAATATAGCAAATTTGACCGTTACCAGAATTTTGCTCTTCGATTCATATCGGGTGTAAGGGCGTATCATACATCACAGTTAGGGAGGATCTCTGTGGTTCCCTTTACAATATAGCCTGAATGTTTTAAATGATGTACTCATTTATTTTTTTAATTCTTTTTTACGTACATAAAAAATGAAAATTTCTATGTGTGCATTAAAAAATTTACCACTCATCTCATTAAATTGTGTAGAGTATATGTTTATAAAACTTATTTTTATAACTATACACACAGTAGTATAATAGAATATATTGGCTTCTAATATTAAAGAGACAACGACTAGTGACAAAGAGAAAACAAGACGTGATTTTTAAAAGACAGAATGTTATTAAAAAATCCCTTGTGTAACTTTAGGTAATTCCCACTTCATCTTTGCGATCCTCATATCTATTTTTTACTAAGACATATTGTGTATTTTCTGTAACCCTAAGTTAAGTTTGGGAGAAATTGTTAAATAAATCATAAAGCACAAAAATCACTCGTTTACTTTGTACTCTTTTGATATCGACTTTCTAAGTATATCTCAGCTTTCTTATGATCTCCGTAAAATAACTCGGACAGAAATCTTATAGAGATATACGTGAGCTAATATTAATTAAAATCTTGATTTACAACAGGTGAAGGTAAAATGTATACCATACCATACCTAAAAATCTGTTTCCTTAAAGATATCATCTCAAACACGAAAAGCTACTCTTAAAATTGACGACGCGTGAAAAATTACGTAAAATAAATACTTATTTAAGTGGCATCGTCTAACTTCACTTTTATCTCTATTCTTAATAGTCTAAGAATATTCTTATAAAAGATATAAAAGTTTGAGTACACAAAATTTACATGGGGAAAGCATGTAAATTTCAAATTTGCCCAACTAGTTTCCCAGCCGTCAGGTCTTTAAAGTTGATATCGCAATTACAGTGTCAGGCCAATTTAATTCTTTAAGAAAACTTATATGCCCAAAGAAGAAATTTATATTAAGAATATATCGAAAATAAATTAAAAACTCATGAGATTCAACTCAAGCATCTCCTATGAAGATAAACAGCTAGATAGTAATTCTTTATTGCACACACATTACACAAGTACATAAAAAAGAAGAAAGTGCTATTGAAACTAATCAAAGTAGCCATCATTTTATAGCTATGGCAGCGGTATTTAAAAGACAATTTTATGATTAACGTTGAAATTCATCAAGGTTTACGATGTCTTCCCCGCTAGGTCATATGAATATCATATGGAATAACAAAATTCATCATATAAAAATATTCGTTTAAAGTAGTTTAGAATTGGCAGTTCATTTCAATAATAATGCAATGCATTACGATTTTTTCGTGGACTATCCTTCCTGATGGTGTTTTGGTTTCGGGGCGAAACGATCGTAGATATTTTGGTGGTGGTTGTGTGTATTGCTTGTGTGCATTATTGCTGGTGGAGGCTTCTTGGGATACATGTGACTTGTCCTGCATATGTAGGGTACGTGAATTTTGCCTGCTTCATACTCTTATCATTAATACACGCGGATTAGAGCAAAGTAGTTAGTTCTGTTATAGTTTCTGTAATATGGAATTCCGCAAAGTAACGCCTTCTTCTATAAATCAATCATTTATATGTTTAGTTAAATTTTTTTTTCTGCATTCGTTTCCATTGTACATTAAAGGACCATTTACAAAATGATATGACTTAAAAAAATGACAACAGGTACCCGTTGTTAAATTCTTTTTAATGGCCATTGTTCTTGTTAATTTTAAAACATCTAAAAGATGTTAAAGTCAAGAACATTAAATAAATGCTTATTCTGCAAAGTTCAATAGCCTCAAAAAATTATGCAATATTACATAACATTTATTTTGAATCAGAACTTCTTACACCAAAACGGTTTCTCTTGTATAACGAACGATTTCCATCTATTTTATGGCTTTCGAAGTGTTAAAAAATTATTTACTCTTAATTTCTTCGAACATTAATTAAAAAATCCTATAAATCAGTTCAACAGAAGTTAATTGTGGTAATAAATAAAATTTATTATTGACCGCGTTTTTTTAAATGCTCGTAGTTGCGTAGTTGCGACATTGCATACAAAAATAATAAACTAGTATATTTTAAGTAAGTTATTATGAATTTAAATTTAGTGCACGTTTATCTTTATATTCAATACTTATTTTGCTGAAGTGTACTCAAATATTATGGAATACGCTTTAAATTAAAATCACACATCGCACGCAAAAAGTAATGATTAAATATTAAAGTTAGATCAGTTTGAGTTTCAGAGGCTATTCTTACTACTGAAATAATATAGGTTCTATCAGGCATTGATATAACTGAAAAAGGATAAATCACATCTGGTTAAGACCAACAGATAAAATTCTTATACTGTACTACTTTTTTCTTTATTATTTATAAGGTATTTCTATCTTAAATTACTTACGCTAGTACTATACAAATTATGCCCACGTGGAATGGTCCCAAGAATACTGGCAGCGTTTCCACGTATCGCTAATCTGTACTTTTTGTTATAAAATTCAAAAGTCAATTTCAAAATTGAGATACTCGAAGAAATTATATATATTATAATATATAATTATATATTATATTAATTATATTTATTAACAAAAATACACCCCCGATGTGAACTGAGTGTATTTCTTACCTTATATATTACATATCTAATTCAATTTAACTTAATGTCTATTTAATTCTATGTAAATATTTATGATGTTCAAGTGGAAATTACTGGGCGCAAGAAGTATGTATTTATCCTTGACCATCATTTCATGGAATTTGTATTAGCTGTATGAATAATAATTAATTAATTTATTGACCTACACATACCAAAAACCTTTTTTACTTTCAAAGAAAGTTAACGATTTTATTGAGGGTGATGCAATTTCATAAAACATTGAAAAACTGCGTAGAAATACACTTTAATGATATGTGTTCTCAGGTTTTTACGTTCCTCAGTTCTGTTTAACATAAACGTTAAAAAGTAGCGTTTCAGTCGTCTTATAACGAGAGATAAATTGCAAAAACATTGAGAAATTGCGTAAGAAAAACACTGTTAATGATATGTAAGAATATATTATGTATCATCGCGAAAGTTTATCAACATAATGCAAGCTCGAGGCGGTGCATTTACGGACAGAAAACCTGAAGATTCATTTCCCAGTAGCGTTTTATCACACTTCCGTCATTATACAAGTTTCATATATATACGTATACGTATACGCATCATATATACGTATGACTGAATCTCGGTTGATGTAATACGTCTTTGTTTGAATTCATCGCTTAGAATAATTAATAAATATATGGGACTTAGCTGTGATAGCCCAGCAGTGAGACCTTGCGACTCTTTCAAGGGAAACACGAGTTCAAACCGGGCAGGCACCAATGAGTTTTGCTATTAGAACTCATGTGTCTAATTGATAATTGCAATTAATCCCACGCTTTTCGGTGAAGGAAAACATCGTGAGATAATCTAGAGAATTCTGGAGATATGTGTAATCTACCAATCCGCATTGGAACAGCGTGGTAGGTCTTAGCTCCAACCCTTCTCTCCAGAAACAGAGAGAGGAAGCCCATTCCCAGCAGTGGGATTGTAACTGGCCGCTACTACTACTACTATATGGGACACTTACATACACGGTCGTCCGGCCCCAAAGTAAGTAACTTAATACTTGTATTATGGGTGACAGACAACTGGTAAATATACTACATATATAATTTTAAATATATCCCAGGCTAGAAGTACCAACAAATTGTTTATAGAAAATGTTGGCCCTCGACGGAAATGGAACCCGCGACCCGTGAAGCTGAAGGTGTGGTTACTGCCAAGTGCGCTAACGGGATAGTCAATAAAACAACAATACCACGACAACAACAACAACAATAAAAATATTATCGTGACCTAATAAAAATATAAGTTTCAAAATTCGCCTGATAATGTATCAAACGTTATTATGTATCAAACCACCATCATTCATCATTCTCCTGCCCTTATCCCACTCTAAGTGGGGTCGGCACAACATGTTATAAACATGTCGTCACATGATTTGGCTACGTATTTTACGACCGGCCGCCTGCCTGACGTCAACTTTCCTTAGTCGCCTTTTACGACACCTCGGTAAGGAATGAGGGTGGTCTATTCTATGCAGCCGGATACCACACGGCACATACCTAAGTCATCTCTTACGACAACTCGGTAAGAAGGGTGGGTGGTCTATTCTATTCTTCCAGATACCACACGGCATTATTATGTATCAAAACCATGCTACGGGAAATATCATCATCATTTATATACAATTAATATTAGGGTAAGAAAGTATTAAAATATATGTATGTCAAGCATCATAATAGCCATATAATTACGTAAAGTGTCAGTAACAAATTTCCGTCCGGGTTTATTTCCGTCAGGAAGTTATACATTTTAAATATGATTCTAAGGAAGCATAAATCTGTATCATACGTAGCCGCGAAAAAAACGAAAAGACTCGTGGTGACAGCAGTAAAACGGGCTAGAACTGCTTTTGCCCAGAATCAATATTCCATACTGTCATGTTATATATATAATAATATAAAATGGAAACTTAATTTATTTCCTTTAAATATTCATACCTGAAAAGCAAAACTAAAACAATATTTAATGTCAATTACTTATGATGATGTTAAAAATTTGTTGAAACGTGTGATATAATAATACTTGGATATATACAAACACACGCAATACTAGCACACACAGATGTGTGTGCTAGTATTGCGTGTGTTTGTATATATCCAAGATGAATGAGAAGAATGAGTGTGTGTGTAGATACACACACACACACTCATTCTTCTCATTCTTCTTTTGTTAATTTTTATTACCTAATTTTCAGTATGCATATTGTTATGGAGAGCGGGGCCTTCTGACACAGGTGTTCTTACACTTAAAAGAAGGTAGAAATCTTTCATTCTAAAAGTGCACGCCCCTCCAATGTCTTTACTCACTTATACCAGTCGAGCCATTAGTTGACCTTTAAGTGCGTGAATGAGTCGAGTCAACTTTGAAATTGCTGTGCGCACACATTTACAATAGTACAGTCAATATTTTCTCTCACACATTAAAATAGTGTAATTGTGTAATTGTAATAGTGGAGGGGCGTGCACGTTTAGAATGAAAGATCTCTACCAACCTTGATTTTGTAATCCTTATGTATTTAACGAAAAATAAATAAATTATTAAAAAAAAAACAAATACAATACTTAATCCTAGTTGTTAGTAAAGTTAAAAAAAAACTAACTTTCTTCATAATCTTAATCTTATGATATAAGCTAGATGAAAATCTCGCAACGGATAAAGTTAACAGTTTTCGAGATTGTCAGATTGGCTACTGCGATTACCTGCTACCTTGACCTTCAGGTTTTAACTAAAGTAATTTAAAAACAGTTTTTACACAATATAACAGAAACGTCCTCCTGGAACGAGTAAAAGATTGCGAATGACAGCGTGGCACCACTGTTGACTTGTACAGTTCCTTTATTAAAATATCACAGCAACTAACCCGAATCTCCCGCGTCCCGGTTTTTCCTAATCCAAGTAATATTTTAAGGTCAATAATTAGTTGTTCTTTGTTTGTACCATTTTACGGGTCAAATGGTTTAAGGGATTGATATAATATTTCAGGTAGATCTAAATTTGAAATAACCCATTAGCTACTTTTATGTCATCAAAATCAATAAGAGTACCCGGTATTAAATAATGCACATCGATGTTTAGAACAAAACAGCCTGTCAGATCGGTTTCGTAGAGCGCTGTCACTGTCACTGAGTTAGTATGTGACATTTCACACGGTTTCGTCAGTCTGTGCGACAGAGACAATGCTCTATAAAGCAGAATCTAGCCGATTTCTCTCTTTAAGCCTCGATTTGCATTATTTATTGCCGCGTACTACACATGCGAGCTGTGATAGCCTACCGGTGAGACCGTGTGACTCTTTCGAGGGAAACACGAGTTCAAGCCAGGGCAGCCACCAATAAGTTTTTCTATTAAAACTCATGTGTCTAATTGGTAATTGTAATTTATCACAAGCTTTTCGGTGAAGGAAAACATCGTGAGGAAACCTGCATATCTCTAGAGAATTCTGGAGATATGTGTAACCTACGCCAATCCGCATTGGAGCAGCGTGGTAAGTCTTAGCTCCAATCCTTCTCTCCAGAAACGGAGAGAGGAGGCTTATTCCCAGCAGTGGGATTGTAACAGGCCGCTACTTTACTATACATGCAGACGTCATCAAGACGCTGATCTAAACAAATTAATTGTAGAAATTTATTGCTTTAATAACTTGCAGTTAAACATATACCGCCTATTGCTATTATCTATTCTATCAAATAAGCTCGAACTATCGTAGTTACACGCAACGTCCTTTGTTTCCTGCACGTCTTTGCGGCTTGTGAGCTACGTAACAATCATATCTGAGGTGAGATTCATGGCTCATCAATGTCAAGAACATTGAGCGCACAGCGGATACAATCGTTGCGTAAACAGAGTCCATGTAACATCCATTGCGCCATTTATCAATGCGTGACTCGGAGATATTGTATACGCCGTGTGAAGGTCGCTTTATACAGTTTTCAGATCTGTAAATCTTGGGACATATGAATATGTAAATACTCATAAAAAGCGTGATAGTCGACGTTTGACCCATACGGGCACGGTTTGAAACGTTGGACAGGCACCAGGTTTCTATTTAAAACTTATGTGACTAACAGCTAACAATTTATCGCGCGCTTTTCGCGGAGGACACACTTCGATAGGAAATCTGCATACATTAGATTGGAAGGTAACTTATATCAAGTTCAAATTAGCATGATCCAATTGTGTCAACTCCATATCCTTCTTTTTAAGGATAAAGAAACCTTTTGCCGACAGTCAGATTGTAGAAGAGTGTTACATTGAATCCCATCTTAATACGTATTGTTTAGAGCGGCTGTCGCAACTGCTATGTGCCGAGCTAAGATTACCTTTTTCGTTACTAGGCTTTCTGATTCTGAAGTTTAAACTCTAATATATTATAATTATAATATATGATGTGCTTTTTGTAAAAGAATACATAGATAACGTAGCGGGTCTAAGAAAAATTATAGATTACGTATTTCTACTAAGCCCTACTCTTTTAGATTGGAGATCTAATATCCATAGAAAATAAGAGATTTTTACCGTTTATTGTTGTCCGCTTCATTGTTGTCCAGCAATCAGCCATTCGGTAGTCAAGATACATTCATAAATGAAAGGAAGCAAACGCTTACGACTTTAAAAAGTCTTTATTCATCACTAAGTTATGTACAGACCAATATGTTATTCTATTATTTTTATGATTGGCACGTGGTTCATAACAATACTTGATACCGAACGATCTTGCCAGTGTAAGATCATTGATCTCATAAGGTCGATAACTTTGGATAAATAAAGTGATTCACACCGTTTATTCCTTTAAGTACGTAATTTGCAATTTAATGTATTTATTCTCAGTCACCTCTATGCAGCATAGCGTTAAGAAATTTAGTTCAGGTTTGCGTATGGATTTATTTTCACGTCATAATTAGTGATAATCTAAGGGGATGAGATAGACACGACAATGTATTACATTTCTAAGTCGTTTATTTTAGAAAATTTGTTGTTAAATGTATCATGTTAAGGAAGATTATCAGAAGTGATGTCATGCATTAATTAGCGACCCCGTTGGCGTAGTAGGCAGTTCCGCGGGTCGCAGGTTCGATTCCCGCCTACATTTTCTACAAACAAGTTGTTGGTTCTTCGAGCCTGGCTGTGTAAGTAAATAAATATTTAAGTATGTATTAATATATGTATTAATATTTAAGTATAAGTATTTACCAGTTGTCGGTCACCCATAACACAAGTATTAGGTTCTTTACTTTGGGGACGGATGTCCGTGTGTGTATAAGTGTCTCATATAATTATTTATGAATGCCTTTGCATTAACCAAAAGGTCTAAAGTTACTAACGAACTGTCACTTTGCTCTTAGTTCAATTTTATGGTATCACCGGGCGGATAGTCTGTTAGGTGGTTGGCTTATTTTTATTTGTAATGGGTCCCATGGGAAAGTGTTTGAAGTGCATTCAATATTTTAAAAACTTTCCATAAAAATAAGTCGAATCCTTAGTGTAACTACAGTCCTGAAGTTTAAGTTAGACCGTGTACAAGTGAGCTTTTTAAAAAAACTTATTATTTACAATTATGATGCGCTTTTTAAAGGAAAATATTGTAAGAAGACCTACATATCTTTGAAGAATTTCTATCTACCTACAACAATAGACCTTATTCCCAGTTTTTGTACGCATATGATCTTAGTTTTTATATATATCGATTTACAAATAATGTCACAGTGACTCGCAAAATCGAATAATTTTAGTTTTCTTTAGCTTAGCTGTTAACTTCATTAATTCCAGAGACAAAATATATCAACCAAGGATCTGCTGAAAACTATTTAGAATATATCAATCTGCAATACGTTCTGGCATTTTTTGACTAACTTTATGTATTGCTTCATATGCAAACGCTTTTATAATATGCGGCTGATACATTAAAAGCTCTTTGAGATTTTTGTCTAGCTGATATTCAGGTAGAGGAGGAGAATCTTATGTATATTGGGTGGGGATATTTGTGCAAAATGCATATACTGTATTTCCTGTCAGAAATTGTTATTGTACGACTATTACCAAATTCCAAATTTAACTTTGCATAAGTTTTGGAAATAATATCCCTCAATTACAATTTGCTTTCAAATAGGCTGGTCGTCTTTGAAAGACATGGAATGAAATCCAATTGAATAAATTTACTAACCTAGGCTAAGTAATTTTGTAACTAACATTATGCAGTGTCTCAAATAAATAATAAAAAATAGGTTCCGAGCAAAGTCCTCGTTATCAATGAAAGGTGAATAACACGTGACAACCCTACGTATAAGGAACTTGGAATACGGAATTAATTAGTATTCACGTGTCAATTTGTGTATGATAAAGCATTTTTAATCGTTAATAGAAACAGGGCTTAACGTCGGTGTGCTGATCGAAAATAATAATCCTATTTTTAAAAATACAATATTTTACCAAATTACGTTAAAAAGTTTAATCCATAAACAGTGAAAGATATTAGGAGTTTATAAGTTGTATATAATTTATTTCACAGTACAAATAACACATACATTTAAAAGCTCTTTAAATTAAAACCAAACAAACGATATCTTGCCCAAAATCTATCTGATATATCATATTAAAAATCACATTGAGAACTTGGCCGAGAACTTGAAGGAAAAAGAAGCTATCGATGACTAAACCGTTGGCGCAGTGAGTGGTGACCCTGCCTTCAGCTCCGTAGGTCGCATCTTCGATTCCCGCCGAGGGCCAACATTTTCTATAAACAATTTGTTGGTTTTCGAGCCTGGGTGTGTATTTGTATTTAAGTATGTATTTAAAATTATACATATATTTACCAGTTGTCCGTCAACCATGACACAAGTATCAAGTTACTTACTTTGGGGATGGAAGAACGTGTGTGTAATGTCCCATATATTTATTATTTATACTTATTTATTTATCTTTTATCTATGAGAGTGGTTTGTTCTAGAAAACAGCCTCTTCGTAAACAATGGTTGCCGGTACATTCATCGATGTTCTTAGTATCTAGAAGTGAATGTTTACGTGAAGAGTAAATAAGATTTGGAAGGATCTATTACTCTTCCTAATATATATTTTTTTCTCTTAACGGTCCGGAGTATTCTTCAGACAATGTATATCTTATGAAACAAATACCTATATTAAATAAAAAAATTTATCATACAAAAATTTCAACTGTCTAACTACAGGAATCCGCAACCTATGTAGTTTAAAAAAAATTTGATAAAGCGTGAAGTCCGCTTGGTGTATATATCACTTTTCCTGAAATGAATCTAACAAAAAACGTCTAAGTTCTATTTTCGGAAACTTTATTACTAAAAAATCTTTGTATAAACCAACAAGATTGCGGACGTGATTGTCAAGTGAATTAAAACAAATCCGTCAACTTGTATTATGACGTGTTAAGTTATCCAAATATAAAGATTGTTGATTCAGATTAACTGCGTATATTATTGTAATATTTATTCCGCTACTTTCTAACAATGCATAAGTAATAATTAATATTATAAATCATTTCATATGTTTAAGCTCAGCTTGTGCTGTCAAATATGATGGTTTACCGAAAATATAAGTGACTTATAACAAAAGCATTAACATGCAAAATTGTAATGGTAAAGCTGTGATAGCCCAGTGGTGAGACCGTGCGACTCTTACGAGGAGAACACGAGTTCAAACCCGGGCAGGCACCAAGGAGTTTTTCTATTAAAACTCATGTGTCTAATTGATAATTGCAATTTATCACACGCTTTTCGGTAAAGGAAAACATCGTGAGGAAACCTGCATATCTCTAGAGAACTCTGGAGATATGTAACCTACCAATCCGCATTGGAGCAGCGTGGTAGGTCTTAGCTCCAACCCTTCGCTCCAGAAACGGAGAGAGGAGGCCTATTCCCAGCAGTGGGATTGTAACAGGCTGCTACTTTTGTAATGGTTTGTACCAAATAAATGTCACTAACTAATAATCTATAGTGATTTCCAGTTGCTTAAAATTAAATGAATTTCTAAAATTTTACTAACGTTCTTATTAACAAGGTTGCGATTACCTTTTACGGGGTCTAGGGGATAAAGAAAACATCTGAGGCCTTTCGAAATTCTGCGAATGAAAATTGCGAAATTCGGGAAAAATTCTTTGGCTCATTTGTATTTTTTAAATTTTCAGGTCTATACTTGTACTCTGTATTTAGAATAGAGAACAACGTTAAAACATTATTTTAATTCTTATTTATAAATTCTTATTTCGAATCAACATTAAAAAAATATATTTGGACAATTAAGACGTAATAATAGTAAAATTTTAATAAATTCAGATATTCACAATTAATTATATTGCATTAATTTATTTATATACATTTTTGATTTATTTATTACATTTTATATACATTTTTCAACATTAATCTATGTAAGTATATAGTGTTTTTCATTATCCATATTTCACTGCTTGACCTTTTCTTTCTGTTACTGACGGTTGAATAGAAGAGATCGCTTTTAGGGATAAGTCCGCCTTTGTACATTTGCTATTTTTTTTCTTCTTTCTTTTTTTATATTATTCTGTATGTGCAATAAAGCTCATTTCTTACCGAGGTGTCTTAAAAGGCGAAAGGAAAGTTGACGTCAGACAGGCGGCCGGCCGTCAAATACGTAGCTAAATCATTTGACAACATATTTGTAACATGCTGTGCCGACCCTGCTTAGAGTGGGATAAGGGCAAGAGGATGATGATGTATATGCAATAAAGAAATAAATAAATATTAAGAAAGTATTTAAAGAAAATGTTTCCTAAAAAAACTAGTTAAACTATGTAATGTATGTGTAATATATAATTATACTGTAATCTTAATTTGCAATCATAATTTATTCATATATAAGATTTGTAACAATATCCATGGTCACTTTCATTACACGCGATGCAATCCGACCAAATTTGAAACGGTCGCCCACGCGTTTCTAACTAGTACGAGTATCTAGTAGTCCTGATCAATCTTTACTTTTAATTACGACCCCCGAGCGTAACTGTTCGTGTATCGATTGCAGTAATGGTTAAGTATAATATAACTTGCAAGAAACAGTTACAGTTTAATTAACGATTTAAAAGCCAATATATTAGGTCCTTACATATGAAATTGGCGTTTTGTCGTACTGGCCACTTTGATCACAAATATTACCTTTATGGTTAGGAATTCCAAATTCAAATTCATACAGCTATTTATTTACTCATGCATTTGTGTTTCAAACCCCCTAATTCATTTGTTTTTCCTTCTTTTGTTTTTTTCTTTGTGTCACTCTGTTTACAAAATGGAAAACATGAAATATCGCGTTATTTACGAGTATGAGTTCCACCGTGGCACCAGTGCTGCAGAAACGGCTCGAAGGATTAATGATGTGTATGGTGACGGTGTCGCAAAAGAAAACACAGTGCGTTTTTGGTTCCAACGTTTTCGTTCTGGAAATTTCGACCTGCAGAACAAGCCTCGTGGACGGCCGGAGACCAAAGTTGATAATGAAGAATTGAAGGCTATTGTGGAAGCGGATCCATCGCAAACCACGTCCGAGTTAGCTGCAGGCTCCGGTGTTAGTGATAAAACTATTCTAATCCACTTGAAGCAAATTGGGAAGGTGAAAAAGCTTGAAAGGTGGGTACCTCATGAATTGAGTGAAGCAAACCGACAAACGCGCGTTGACTGCTGCGTTACGTTACTCAACCGGCACAATAATGAAGGAATTTTAAATCGAATCATTACCTGTGATGAAAAGTGGATCCTCTACGATAATCGGAAGCGCTCATCGCAATGGCTGAACCCTGGAGAACCAGCCAAATCTTGCCCTAAGCGAAAAAAAGACTGACTAAAAGATTGACTAAAAAAAGTTGCTTGTAAGTGTTTGGTGGACTAGTGCCGGTGTCGTTCACTACAGCTTTCTTAAATCTGGCCAGACGATTACGGCAGATATATATTGTCAGCAACTGCAAACCATGATGGAAAAGCTAGCTGCTAAACAACTGAGGCTGGTCAATCGCTCTAGGCCACTGCTGCTTCAGGACAACGCTAGACCACACACTGCACAACAGACGGCTACCAAATCAGAGGAGCTTCAATTAGAATGTCTTAGACATCCACCGTACTCTCCGGACCTTGCTCCAACAGATTACCATTTTTTTCGCAATTTGGATAACTACTTGCAAGGAAAAAAATTCAACTCCGATGGGGCAGTCCAAACCGCCTTCAAAGATTTTATTGATTCCCGCCCGAATGGTTTTTTTAGTAAGGGGATCAATGAACTACCTATGAGATGGCAAAAGTGCATACATAGCAATGGTACATACTTTAATTAATTAAATATATTTCATTAAAAAAAAACGACTTTATGTTCCTCCCATAGAAAACGCCAATTTCATATGTAAGGACCTAATATTATATAACTTTTTCAAGCCTAATTCCATCATCATATATCAAAATAACGGTAACACAAGATGTCTAGAACGTTTTGCAAAATTTAGATAATTGTAGTTTTTAGTTACATAGCTCATAGAACATTCATGTGAGCTGCTAATAGATAAAATACTATACATGGCAGAGGCCTCGTCCCCTACTAAGTGGGAAGGATAGAGAGTTTACGCCCACGATGCTGTTCCTATATCGATGGTAATTCTAGACTTAAATACGACATTTCATGATAATGATCCAAAATTATTTAGGAATAACTAAGGTTTGATACACTTCCGGTGTCTTTAAGTCCAACCTGAGCAAGGATGGACTCAAAGACGCCGGCTCTCTTAAGACGAAGCTATATCCGTAGCCTTGATGAAAGTGTAAACGGTTGCGTTGAAAAAAGGTAAACTAACTACATCAATGCTTTCTTTAAAGAGCAAGGACACTCATAATTTTATATAATACTAGCAATGCCCCGCGGTTTCACCCGCGTACGTACCAATCTCGTGGTAGTGGAAAGTTTACGAAGTCAGACTATAGACTTATTTTTGTAAATTGAAAGTTTGGTCCTGGGACTTATCATAGGAAATTTTTAAAGGAGGGAATTTATAGGTACACAAATACAATACGCTACAATTGTTATGGCATTATTTTCTTTATATTGACATTTTTAAATTCTTTACAGCTTTTGATTGGAAAATCCGATTTTAATAATTAGAAAGTATTTTACAGGTATTGAAACAGTTTTTATTAATATCGTTTAGTGGGATAAGGACTAATACGGAGATGTAAATATTATGGTTTGATTATTGTCGCCACTTTTATGATCTTTTACAATATAGAAAAGTAGTAATATTGGCAAAACTATAATAGTTAGACATATGGTATTGTGGAATTTTTTGTAGATATTGATACGTTTTGTAATATTGTAGAACATTTTTTTGTTCTATCATTAATAATTTCCGCAGCGCACGCAATTGAAAGATTTTGATGACTAAATTTTTCACAACTTGTTACAATTTTATAAGGTATCCCTATTTTTTTAAATGTAATATAACCCATGCTGCTCAGTAAAGAAGCAACAAATGGTGAGAGAATTTTTTTAATCCGTCCAGTAGTTTTTGCGTGAAAACATTACAAACATACATACATACAAACATGCATACAAACATACAAATCTTTCCTCTTTATAATATTAGTATAGACAATAAATGAATTCGTTGAGTGTTAAATTATGAAAAGAGACAATTCATGTTACGAAAGCGTATTTCTCAATTTAATGATTAATATAAGTTACCTTACCATAACCGTGATGCCATTAGTATATTGTAACAAATAATTAAATTCTGAAGTAATTTAAATATATGCAATCAATTATGAATTATAAGTGGTGTAAGTTAATGAGTATAAATTTATATTACGGCGGTTATCGACCCGTTATACGTTATCGTGGGTGACATAGCTTAAGTAGCGATGGCGAGAGATGGTGATAAAATAAATAATAAATAAATATATGGGACACTTACACACACAGTCGTCCGTCCCCAAAGTAAGTAACTTAATGCTTGTATTATGGGTGACGGACAACTGGTAGATATACTATATATATAATTTTAGATACATACTAAAATACAAATACACACCCAGGCTCGAAGAACCAACAAACTGTTTATAGAAAATGTTGGCCCTCGATGGGAATCGAACCCGCGACCCGCGGAGCGACGGCAGGGTCACTACCCAATGCGCCGACGGGCCAGTCTATTGGGTTGTACCAACAACAAACCAAATCGAAAACTGACTGGGTGGCATGTATATGCTATATGTCTATACTAATATAAAATACGCGAATGGTTAGTCTTATTCGTCTGTGGTTCTTTCTATCTGTCTGTTACGCTTTCACTTCAAATCCGCTGCACCCATATGAATGAAATTTGTCACAACTGGATCTATAAAATATAGGATAAATAAATCATGTTTTCCATCTGTGGCGATATTGATATTTACATACCAGCAGGCCTACCATGAACTCTTACTGCAACTCAATTGAAGACGTAAACGACAACCGCGAACTGCTTTCTTTTCGTATCCAAAGTGTGAATTGCATTTGGGTCGTAATGTTTGAAAACGATAACATTAGATAAACTATATATAACTCTGTCTCTTTTACTCACATGTTCTTAGGATGAATCCCGAACGCTCATAGGCAACGACTTAAAGTGTGCGTCTTTAAGAAGTCATGGTATGAAAAAGCAAAACAATTTCGTTTACGTCTTCAATTGAGTCGCAATAAGAGTTCATGGTGGGCCTGCAGGACTTAGATTGTGAATGCTAGTATGCTTACGATGTAATCGTAATGCTATTCTAAGTGATGCTTAAAAGCAATTCCAATATCTCTTAATAGATTTTGATTTCTTTTGAAAATATAGGTTAACGAAAAAGACAACAACATAATACCGAGACACAGCGAATCATTATTCAATATACTCTAAAACGATTGTACTGTCACTGTTAAACAAAAATAAACGACATAAATACAAGACAAACCGCTCAAGCTCGAATTGCGTTAGTAGCCCGTACATGGTACAATTACAGTAGGCTTATCAGCACCTGACGCAACGTGATTTGTTTAAATATATATCAATGAAATGTATACTCTAAAATTGAGTCCAGTATTTAGCAACTGCTTGGGAAACTATAAACGCGAATGCGGAAAATAAAAAGCGTTGCATGCGAAACTTAGGATATCGTGAAATTAAACGTGCCTTACTGCATAGTAAATCTTATTTCATTTCCTAATAAACTCCATTAAGCTATATGTCAAGAATATTTATGTTTGTACATCTATTACTGGTTTGGATTAGTGCTTTAACAGAAAAGAGGTACTATGAAACGACTATTGTCTTTTGGTAAATTGAATACATAGCGTGTTACTATATCCTTTGGCCGTTGGGAAATGGCCTTCAGCTCTTCGGGTCACAAGTTCGATAAAAAAAAAAATATTGGTGAGATATATTTATTTATATTTATACATGAATATATACAGTTGTCTGTCACCCATAACACAATAATAAGTTGCTTATTTTGCTGACGACCAGGTGTGTAATTTTTCCACATATTTATTTTATTTAACATTCCACTGCTGGCCTCTGATTCATATCGATACTGTAGTGTGAATTCGCTGATTTAAATATTAATAAATAGAAAAAATAATAACGAGGCAGCCGACTTTATAGGTAGGTGTCTTGCGGGGTTTCACCGCAGCCTATATTTCTTAAAGAAGCTAAAAGGGAAGATGCGTTGGCCTAAGTTAAATTTCACTGCAACTCTCTTATTGAAGGGATTTTCCTCCCGCACTGAGATAGTAAAAGATCGATATAAATGTTCAAATCAAATCAAATCAAAATAATCTTTATTCAAGTAGGCTTTCCACATGACACGAGCGGTTTAAATGGAACTTATTTGCTTGTTATACTGTTACAAAACTGCGACTTAACGCATTCCAAAGTACCCCGAAACCAATTAACGTCGTTCTTAACTAATTATATGTAAGGATATGAACGAATTACACGCATAGTAATCTGTAATTTATATTTTAATGAATATTTATTCTCGCTAGACACTATGGAAATTTCACTTGTTGTTATGGAAATTTATACTTTAACATTTATATCAGAAAGTAGTTTTTACTTTTTTATCTCAATGGAGCAATCTTACTTCAGTTCTGTGTTATTATATGAGAAATATCATATGAATACCATTATATGAGAAATATTTGTAAAGGTGGTTAACTTTTTTTGGATAAGTATACTATATACTATTTACGTAATGGACTTTACTTATAAATCTTTCTCATTCTGACGAATCTTCTCAACCTCAGCTCTAAATACAAGAAATATATAAGTAGTAGTGACGCTGTATTCAGCTCCGTGGTTCGCGGATTTGATCCCCGCTGAGGACCAACATTTTCTATAAACAATCTGTAGGTTCTTAGAGTCTGGGTGTGTATATGTATTTAATATTATATATGTTTATATTTACCAGTTGTCTGTCACCCATAATACAAGTATTAAATTACTTACTTTAGACTACAAAAAATATATATATCAAGAAAGGGAAACTCCCTTAACGCGATCATCGGTTGACATCTTACCGGACTATATAATTAATCTCGGCTGATACGACCTCCCACCCGAATAAATGTAATGTTCGAGTATCGAACCGGGGACCTCGATAGACCACTCCACAATTGTCCACCATTTAAATAGTGTCTTAGTAATAGACGAAGCGGTTGCTGACGGCTTCATAATTTATTACAAACTACACTTAAAGATAATAAACAGGCATTTAATAACAAATTAGTATTATTTGTCTTATTCCATTACAGTTTTAAATAGATTAAATAGATGCTTTCAGATTAACAAGCTGTTCGCCTAATTTGTTTGCTGCCAAAACTTCATCATCCTCCTGCCCTTATCCCACTCTAAGTGGGGTCGACGCAACATGTTACAAGCATGTTGTCACATGATTTGGCTACATATTTTGCGACCGGCCGCCCGCCTGACGTCAACATACCTTAGTCGCCTTTTACGACACCCCGGTAAGAAATGAGGGTGGTCTATTCTACTCAGCCGGATACCACACGGCGGTTTGCTGCCAAAACTTAACTGGACTAAACCTTACAAAATACCTCTGACATAATTTATAACATGTACCTAAATTTATTAATTTTTTATACTGTAATAAAATAAGTACCGCCGTGTGATATCCGGCTGATTAGAATAGACTACCCTCATCGCTTACCGAGGTGTCGTAAAAGGCGACTAAGGCAAGTCGACCCACCGTGTGGTATCCGGCTGAGTAGAATAGACCACACTCTGTTTTACCGAGGGGTCGTTAAATACGACTAAGGTAAGTTGACGTCAGGCAGGCGGCCGGTCGTAAAAAAAGTAGCCAAATCATGTGACAACATGTTTGCATGTTGTGTCGACTAAGATTGGGATAAGGGCAGAAGGTTGATGACTGTAATAAAATAAGTAATAAATTTTATCAAGACTTACTGAAAAAGCTATAGAAAACGTTATATAGGTAAAAACCCGGTTAGGCGGACGTAACTCGAAAAATGACAATGTGCAGCTGAACTTAATCTTTTAAGAGAGTCCATTATTGAAAGAGTACAACTCTTCGCAACGTACAAGGATCGCTACTAATGCTTATTTGTAACGGAAAGCATATCGATAATAGACTGAATGAAAAAAAGAAAATTTATTCAGTATGTCATTCTCATACTATGTTAATTACCAAAAAATTCAAATTCAAAATATTCCTTATTCAAATAAACTTGTAAACAAGTGCTTTTGAATAGTCAAATCTACAGCTGGTTCGGAAACCTGTTCCTACCGAGAAGAGGCAACTAGTAAGAGATTAATTAGTAAGTAACTCAGCGGATGCTCTTTTCAAAGTATAATTCTTATTACTATTTACATTTCTAAGAAAACACCTTCATTATTTTAAATATAACAAAAATCGCTCTTTTAGATTTTTTTCGGACTCGGAATAAATATGGAAGAAGAGAGGATTTTGCTATATCATTGTTATGTCAGCATAAAGAGGATACCTTTAAGGCAATTCGAACCTGATAAATATTTTTTTTATGAAGATACCTTCATAAAAAAAAATTTATCAGGTTCGAATTGCCCTCTTGATTTAACAGGTTAGTTATTAAATCCAGCACACCATTTTAAGAACATGAAATTCAATTCATCAACGCATAAATTTCATAAAACAAGAAACTGTGAGGCGAAGATAAAAGTAAAAAAGTTTCAGACTTGATTATCCATGAAACACTGAAGTTCAACTTTCATTTAAATGCGATCGTATTGTAAAATTCAACTAAAATGTTTTTACCAAAGTAGCAAGTCAGCATATTTTTTGTCTAATAATACTTTAATTCAATATCAACACGTCATTTATCCATTCGAAAGGTTAAAATTCATTAATTGAATGTTATCTAGAATTATTCAAGCTCCGGTAGTCGTGGTTTATTAAATTAATTGAATGAATACAGATCATGAAAGGTTGCTATATCATAGATCTGAGGCCGGACTCACGCCCTCACCGTTTAAACTAGTGATGTACGTGTTAAAATACGAACCAATTAATAATAAATATATATATACAAATAATTCCGACATTATTTATAAAGCATATCTTTGATTACCACCGAAAAAATTATAAAGGTCAATCAGTTGCTCTGTGTCAAATGTTTGCAGTTTCAAAACACACACGCTCTCATGGTTAAAATTTATGAGCTTTATTTATATTTGAGCCTTTATCTAGAACTGAAAGAAAAAAATCGAATTCTAGAATATTTGCTATTGGAAAGAATGGTTAAATATAGCTCTGTAGAATTAAGCGTGGTTCAGCTGTGAAATAAAATAGGAAAAATAATTTTATAGTACATTTTTTAACTAGGTAACGAATTAGAAATGATGGAAATGTCACCACAACAATTCGAAGTGAAATATATATATTCTAGCTGTGCCAGCGGCTTCACCCGCGTGGAAATCACACACACAATTTTTTCACAATTTTTTTCTAGAATTCAAATAACATAAAAATAGTTATTGTGAGTTAACCATAAGAGATAGAGACATGCTATCGCGGACTTTTTTGTAGTATTTTTATAGATCTACAATACCCTAGTACGTAACTTTAAGTAGAATTATCATTACATACGCGTGTAATAATTCAAGTTATTACAGAAGTTATAACTAATAAACGCCATAAACGTTTCTAACTCCCTAGAGATTGAAATACTCACTAGCTCGATAATGAAACTCGGTAAACTTACATCACTATTCGGAACATTGTTGTGCTAAAGAATGTTTCACACTTCGAATCGTAGTTATTGTGTTATAATGAGAATTTACTTCCTCAGATATTGTATAAACTCATTAATAAAGTAGGTTACCTTTTGATTTCATCCATCTACTCATAGATTCGGGGTTCTTGGATTTTTAAATTTTTTCGCGTAAATACTTAAAACAAGGTATTAACTTTATACTTTAATTCTTGTTATGTACTTAGTGTCCATATAAGACGTTTATTTCAAATTATGAATTTCAAATTAACAATTATTTGATGTTTGTGTAAACGTTAAAGCAGTAACAAATCTTATTAAGGAAGCAATCAACTTTTATAATAATACCTTGTTCTAAATAAATCATTTGAGATGCAAATGAAGTAAGAGTGGAGTAATTAAAATTTACTTATTTTGTATCAAAATATGTTATAAAATCACATTATCAATCGTTTCAATGACATTACTGAATCGATTATTGATGCATCGTCTTTTATTATACGTCTATGTTTGAAATAAATCGTCTCATAACCAGTTTCCTATGAATGAAAACGTTTCACAACTTCAATATTAACTACTGCATACCTGCATTTACTTACATTTCCTTTTTTTACTCGCATTTGCGACTAATGGCGATAAATTAATTTGTGAACTTGATTGTTTAACGATATTGGAATTCCAATATAAAATAATTATTCATGGTCAATAAATTTATTATACAAAAAAGTCGTTAAGTTATTATAATAATTTTGGTGAGAGTTAAATTAATTATTTGGTGTAGTTTTTACTAAATGATATAGCTGGCTTTTTTCCGTTAGGAAATTCTAACCATTCCGGATCTCATAAGAATGCAACTTTCCACTCGGACAATAATATACACCTTGTCAAACATTTTATTTTGTAACAGATATTCATTTTATAATATTTGGACATAAATTCTTTTAATTATTCTTAATAGCACTGCTATGCATGAGATTTTCATATAATCCTATTAAAAAAATTCAGATATGTTCGAACAACCATTTTTTCAAATATTTTAGATTTTAGTATCGACCGGATGGGAATGTAGTTAAATTCGAACTATATTAGTAAAATAATAAATATAAAATGGCGCAGACCTGCTTGTTAAATCACGATCGATAGTTCTAACAATTACACGATCATATAAAAAAAACAGAATTGCTTCTACTCTAATATTTAATTTAATATGTCGGTTTGATACTGACCTTCCTGATTATTTCAATACGGGTTCTAGATTAAAGATAAAGTTCTTAGTCCGAAATAGAAGGCCAAGTATAGCGAACGCCCTTTTTTTCATCCGGGTTATCATTGCCATACGTTATTTATCGTCTTGTAAATAAAAATATTTTTAAAAATAAAAAAAATTTAAAAACATTGTCGATGTCGATTGCCGCCGTGTAGTATCCGGCTGAGTAGAATAGACCATCCTCATTTCTTACCGAGTTGTCGTTAAATAGGTAGCCAAATCATGTGACAACATATTTGTAACATCTTGTGCCGACCTCACTTAGATTGTTAGACCTCATTATATTATCCTCCTGCTCTTATCCCAATTGTCGATTTAGGCATACAACTGCTAAATCAGGCTTTATATAGTTGCATTTGCCAATATACGTTCAAAATATTTATTTTGTAATTTACCCAATTAACTTAGCTGCATATTTTATGAAACTTTCTAAGAATGTTCTTTATCTGACATCTATAAGCATAATCTAAGATTTTTTTTGAACTTTATGTCCAATACTTTGGAAGCAGCGCTTAGTTCTATATAATGCATATGTAGAGATGTTTTCTCTACATTAAAGGACGAAGGTGACTTTAACGTGTTCACTATTTCAAATTTACTGTCCACTTTAGTCAAACGATCTGAGAGGACTATGAGATCCTATTCAAATTATTTTTTTGTCGCGAAAAAAGATAGTTGATGCGTCTTGTGTAGACACATGGTCGTCCATTTATTGGCATGTACGAATACAGAGAAATCATAATTTCACCGTGTCCATTAACTGACTATGTTAATCGACATGGTACTAAATATAACATTGCCGATTGTGTCTACGCACCATAAATTTGCCGTAATTGCCTCCAGCAAAATAATATGTGAACAGGAGGTTTAACGCGTCCGTGCTACGTCGTACATTATTTATATTCTATAAATTTTGCACTAGATGTATATGCTTGATGTATGATCTAGAATTATTTACAAAAGGAAGTCGTAATGTTATTTTAAATATTAACGGAGAAACATATTTATTAGTGCAATCATAAAATTTATTACTTATAGGTAAGCAAAACTATGCAAATAGCAACATTTGTGGTATAGATAAAAAAGTTTAAGCGCATTGCTAATAATAGAGTAATCAACTCTGGCAAGTTTGATTTAAATGCACATAAAGAAAAGTGACTGGTGTAAAGTTGGGCGTTGTCACGGACCTTGATACGATTGTGGCAGTGTCAATAGTCATTTAGTGTGGCAATAATTACCATTCTGCCACATTTTTGTGAAACCGCAAATATATATCTTGAAAATTTAATTTCATACACGTTCTGCAATGTTATGAAATATGTAAGGCAATTGGTCGGTTGACAAGTTATTTCATATACGCGAAGGTTCGAAGGTGAACTATTATTGTAGAGTACTTCATTACTTTTTAAGATTTACTAGCTCTCGTCTGCCATTTCGTTCGCATAAAGCTTGCCTTAAATTCAGTATGAAATTACCTTCGATTTTAATATATTATTTTTTCCTATTACCTAAAGAAAAAGAATTTTTTATCCTACAGCCTGTTATATAAGCTCCCATCGATACCAAATTTAATTCATATTTCTCTAGCGTATTACCGATTTGAAACTTGAAATCAACTTTCAAACAGACAGGCTTTCGCATTTATAATATTAGTATGAATATGGAGATATTATACGTGTGTTAGTGAGTTCATCTGTAGTGAACCTCTCAATTCACTCCTTTAATACAAACTATAAAGTACTAGCTTATGTCCGTGACTTAATTCAGTTTCAGTGCTACAACAAAATGTAGCCTATGTCGAGTCCT
The DNA here is from genome assembly GCA_947086505.1 of Morpho deidamia. NCBI lineage: Eukaryota > Metazoa > Arthropoda > Insecta > Lepidoptera > Nymphalidae > Morpho > Morpho deidamia. The sequence goes on from CAMTZC010000015.1 coordinate 6,117,598, forward strand.
TCAACTATATATCTCAATTATATCGAACCTCAACCTGTTTGCATTTTGGGTCAAATATACCGCGATGCGATGCGTTATCACTAACATTTTATTAAGCGGCTGACGCAGCGACCGTTGTCCTCATAGAGTTATACTAAAATAGACAATTCATAAACAACAGGCCTACCATGAACTCTTATTGCGACTCAATTGAAGACGTAAACGAAATTGTTTTGCTTTTTCATACCATGACGTCTTAAAGACGCACACTTTAAGTCATTGCCGAATAAGCGTTCGGAGTTCGTCCTAAGAACATGTGAGTAAAAGAGACAGAGTTATCTATAGTTCATATAACGTTATCCTTTTCAAACTTTACGACCCCAATGCAATTCACACTTCATGGTACGAAAAGAAAGCGGTTCGCGGTCGTCGTTTACGTCTTCAATTGATTCGTAATAACAGTTCATGGTAGGCCTGCTGGTCTGTATATGAGAATGTCACAAAAAATAAAAAGAGGCAGGATGAAACTCATATACTTATCTTTATCTAATCACATATAAAAAAGAGAGAAAGATAATAAGTCTCGTTTGCTTAATTTTTATTGTCTCTCTCTATGGACGCCCTGCTGCGAGTTATTTTTACTTTACTACAGTACGCTAATAAACATACCGTCGTATTTAAAATATTAGAATCGATATAGTATTTTATAAATACATATTTAGGTATTTAAAATACTTTTGAAATGTACTTTTATTTATCATGCTGTTAATTTAAGCGCTTTCAAATACAAATTTTTTAAAGCCTGTTTGAAAGTAACACAATATCAATCTTATTATGTTATTGAACTATTAGTCGCTTAGATGGAAATGTCAAAAGCGATAAAGTGCACAAGGTTAAATAAGATTAAAAAATGAATTACGAAGTTTGTAACATGAGTAGAAGAAAATACGATACTTTGTTAATACGACGTTGTAAAAATCATAATGTTTATCATAGTCTGTCACGGAAGCTAATTTTTTACATTAATATAGAAACAATATTACGAATAAGATGGACAAGTAGCAGCTTGCAACAATCCGCTTATATTTCCTTTCTTTGGAAAGAAAGATTTGAGCTTAGAATCATAATGTTGATTTGTTGTGGCTTTGCAGATTATACGGTTCCCAGAAAATCTTTAGGGATATGCAGGTTTCCTCGCTATATTTCACATAACCGTAAGAGTTATGACGTATCATTAATTTTAATTAAACTTATAGCTCTTTCTCACATCAAGGTCATGTGCTCTAACCCTATGGCAGCTTATTATCGTAGTAAATGTGATATTAATTGTGAATCTGAATGTGATCTCAATATCTACTTACCTTATTTTTGTACGATTTTTACTAAAGGTTTTGCATACATGATTGCAATTCTTGACGCAGGTTTAAGTACTGATAATAACAATACTGATTTCCAAGCAGGCGAAATCGCGGGCACAACTAATGTAAATATAATATAATATTTAATATTTTAATTGGATACGCTTCGGCTAAACTGCTTTGAAACCAATTGACACTTATGTACTTATATACGGACATATATAGATAAAAGATATAAGGATATTTAGATCTAAAAATTTTCGTTCTTACCTTCAGGAATAGGAAAAATATGTAGGTAAATACATTACACATGACTGTTGGCATAAGAACGCATCGAGTTCTCTGGTTGTATTCGATTGAATAAAACTCCATGAAACAAAAGTTAACGTTAACGAAGTTGTCAGTACAACTAATTTATTTTTTACGTAACCTTCGCTTTATGCAACCTTCTTTACCCCAACTGGTTTAAGAAATCGTTAAAAATAAATCATAAATATGACATGATATAAAGATAAAACGATTTATAATACATGCGGCAATAATAGCACATTTAAGAAGATAGTAATTGTTATGGAAATTTCATGGTGTAATTGTGTAAAATCGATCAATAAAGCCAAGGTCTATGATTGCATCTATCGCGTGGGCTATGATCATTAATAATTGCTTTGAAATTATTATTCCAGTTGAAATTTATAATAGTTTAAATTAATCCATTACTTGTGTACCCACAATAAGCTCGCGGTTTCTTTACAATTAGTATGTAATATGTAGGCTCGATTTTCAGTACGAGTAGTATCAATCGAGAGTTTAATAGAATATCATTTTGATACGTAGGTATAACGTGTAGGTATTTGATAACTTATATAAACTTGTGTTATTTATGAAATTCTGTAATAAAATATAATATTTATAACTAATTTAGTGATATATTATAGTGAACTTGTCGAATTATTAGATGATCACAGATCATCTTAAATTTGCGTATTTGAATCGGTGTTGAAAAAAAAAGAAAATTTTTGTGATTAATTTTACTTTTAATTTAGAAATTATATTCGGAAAAACACATACATTAGATCAAAACCTTCAATTGTTTCAGTGAAATGAGGTAAGATGAAGCTTACATCACTTACCCACAAATTTGGCCATACACAGAGGTGGGCTACCCAGAACCTTAGTTTTGGGTAGCCAAACTACCCCTTGGCTAAAATTAAACCTTGATCACAGGCATGCGGGTCTTGAATGAACGTATATGCGTCCTTTTGTCATAATGTTTTTAATAAGTACCTATAGTACTTATAATGACATGATTAATTCATAAACTAGTCGCACTTCCGTTAGTCGCTGTCCTTCAAGCTTTGGGAATTGTTGAATTTATGTTTCCGCTACAATGAGTAATGTAATGTTAATCAAACAATTCATGTAGGAGTTCGCAGATAATACTGGAATTATACCTTTATTCGAGATCCTATTGAATACCTAGTTATATTTTCCAATAAAAAGTCCCACGCTATCGCTTAATATAGATTTAAAAACAATAACCTACTTGGTAGAAAATGACATACAGTAATGCACTGACATATAGTACCCGGCATTAAATAATGCACATCGATGTTTGGAGCGAAACAGTCGGCCAGTTCGGTTTCGTAGAGCGCTGTCACTGTCACTCAGTTATATGTGACGTTGCACACGGGTTCGTCAGTCTGTGCGACAGAGACAATGCTCTAGGAAGCAGAATCTAGCCGATTTTCTCTCTCTAAGCCTCGATGTGCTTATTTATTGCCGCGTACTATATCTACTCGTATATGAACTAATATTTTTTAACGAAATTTTACAGTGTATTTGCGCAATTATGGGGCAATTTGTGATAAGCATATTTCAGTCTATCCATCTAATTGCCAATTTTATTGGCCTGGGGAAAACCCTTCCAAAGGTTTTTGTTAAACTAAACATTACGGTTTAACCATCGGCTCCATACGAGCCATTTGTCCAAGTCTGTCTATAAACTACTACACTTTTTGTTTGCAGGTTGCTGCTCCAACGCCTGTAGATGCGGCTAAACGAGGTTTGAGATGCGAGTGGGAGAACAAAAGTAAACAAAAACGTTATGTTTATATACTATGAGCAAAACTCCGATGAAAAATAGTCAACGGTGTGTGTACATTAGGTAGGGGTTTGCGATACAACCGCGAGAGCAAAACGATATGGTTAAACTATCAGTGAAAATTCGATGAAAAACCAACGATGATAAGGTTACATTAGACAGTGATTAGGCCTCTTCAGAATCGCGCCTCTTTGTCCTATATCGGTTACTTTTTCTTCTATACATTTCCCCATTGCTTATTCATTATTCCTAGGGTCTAAGTGGTACCCAACTATCACTAATTGAAAACAGGCATAACAGGTAAGAGTCACTATCATAATCTGATCAGGTCATAATCTCCTATTTCGTCTGTCAAAACTAATAAATCATATGATAGAATTAATGAACGCATATAAATAAATGATGGCCTGATGAAAATGATAAATGTGCACGCAAATCAATTAATGTTTGATTGTAAGCTGACTAAATTATATAATTTAGACGATGAAATTCTATAAGCTTGTGTAAAATAAACAAAGTCTTAAATCATTAGTCAGTAAAACCAGTTGAGGCGTGTACTAAGAAGTTAATAGAGGTAGTGAAGATAAAGACTGATGTAACAAGTGGAATTACGAGAATTAAACACCCTGTTCAACCGAAAGCGATTCTGCTAAGAAATAAGCAAATACAGTTTATTTATTTTTTGAGTTTTAGGATTGACGTTGAAACAGCAAAACTTGTTTATTTTGATTACTTCCATAACATTATGTCTTACGGAATATTGTTATGGGGTAAATGCGCGGACATTGAAAAAATTTTTGTATTACAAAAAAGAGCCATATGTGGCATTTACAATTTAAATTCGCGCGATTCCCTGCGAGAGAAATTGCGAGAGAAAAAAGAGGAAACAGGTATTCTTACATCGGCTTCACAGTATATTTTTAGTAATTTCATTTTTGTACATATGAATATAAATAATTTTAAAAGGATTGGCGTTGTATATAATAGACAAAGTAGGAACATAAGCTTGCGGTTCCTGCTTTGCGCCTTGCAAAAGTTCGTAATTCGTTTGTGGGTTTGGGTATAGGATTCTTTAATGTTCCGCCGTCAAAGGTAAATAACACAATACAACTTATTACGAAACCGTTTAATAGGCGACTGACGCAGCGACGGTTGCCTGCCGCGCGTCTCGCATTATTGAGTCCGTATACCTACATTACACCTCCGCAACTTATTATAAACTATACAATTATCTTACTTACAACTAATTATAATAATTACGATCTATTACTAACTTACTTAATACTAATTACATTTACTTAACAACAAAGGGCTTAACTTCCTTACGCACACGCTTGGGTCGATTTTCCGCGAGCTGAATGATTTCCGGCGGTGATAATGAGCTCTGTACACCTGTCTCGCGCTCTGAACTCCGACTTGGGATTAACGGTATATTAGGTACACAAGGACTCATTATCTCCGTATCTTTTGGATCTGCGTGTGATCCCGAACCTACATCCTCACACTCCACCTTTTCCTCACCGTCACTCTCGCCCGGACAAGTGACACTAGACAATCGTGCCCTACGTCTTATTTGATCCACATGACGCGATAGAAGTCGACCATTATCATCGCCGATTGTGAACCTACGTGAACCTAATCTTTTACTTATCGTACCGCTTTTCCATTTATCTGTACCGCCATATTCTCGTGCCCATACAGCATCCCCAGGCTGGAGAGTCCTCGCTATACCCCCCGCATTCTCCACCTGTCGCTGTTGCCTCGCGTTAACCGTATCTTCGCGCCTGCGTTCGCCGCGTAACAGATCCAGTCGAGTACGGAGTGGACGTCGCTGTAGGAGCATCGCAGGCGTTTCGTCAGTGGTCATGTGAACCGAATTCCTATATGCTAGTAAAAATGTTTGTAATGAAGCTTCTACATCCGCATTATCACGTAACGCCTTTTTTATCGTCCGCTTACATAACTTAACTGCGTTCTCAGCCGCTCCGTTCGACTGTGGATGATATACAGGGGAAAATGACTGACGGATTCCATTTCTAACTAAAAAATCTTTAAGTTCATTACTACTGAAGGGAGGTCCTTGATCAGAAACCAATTCGACTGGTAAGCCAAATACAGCAAACGTCCTTCTCAAGACTCGAATTACATTCGACGCATTCGTACGTTGCATTTCATGAATATCTAACCACTTAGAGCTCGAATCTATTATTACGAGATAACTCTTCCCTTGGAACGGCCCAAGAAAATCAATATGAATTCGAGTCCACGGCTGTGTATGGTATGGCCAGGGTTGTGCGATAGCTCGCGGAGGCGCAGCTGCCTCTGCGGAGCACGTGTCGCAACGCCGGCATGTCTCCTCTACATCGATGTCAATATTTGGCCACCAAACATAACTTCGCGCTATCCCCTTCGACTTCACCATACCTAAATGTCCGCTATGTATTTCTTTGAGGATTAGAGCACGCAAGGAATCAGGAACTACTATTCGATAACCCCACATAACACACCCATAATCAATATATAATTCATTACGACGCATAAAGTAAGGTCTCAAGTCATCCTCTGGACAATGTGATGGCCACCCATTTTTAACATAACCATAAACTCTGTTTAATCTTTTATCTTTTGCCGTTGCTCTTTTCATACTGTCATTGGTGATCGGTAAAAATTCTTGTACAAAATTTATATATGTCGTTTCGCTCGCTACTGTATCTTTACTACTGGCTGCCGGCAACCTAGATAAGCTATCGGCGCAATTCTTGTTCGACGGAACGTACTCAATATCGTAATTATATCCACCTAATAAAACTGCCCATCGTTGTAAACGCGATGCGGCCATTACTGGTATACCTACCTTTTTTCCAAATATGTGCGTTAATGGTTTATGGTCAGTTCGTAACAAAAACTTCCTTCCATACAAGTATTGATGATACTTCCGTAAACCAAAAACGATCGCAAGCGCCTCCTTATCTATTTGCGAGTATGCCCGCTCCGCGACAGTGAGCGAGCGCGAAGCGTAGGCTATAGGCCGTTCGCCCGATGGCGTAACGTGCGACAGTACTGCGCCCACCCCTACGCTGCTAGCATCCGCCGTCAGTACTAGCGGTAAATCTACGGAGTAGTGCATTAAGACTTCGCTGGACGATAATAAGTCTTTAATTTCCTGAAATGCTTCTTGACATCTACTGCTCCATACAAATTTAACTCCCGTCTTTAAAAGAGAATAAAGCGGAGCTAAAATCGTGCTTACGTTTCGAATAAATTTAGAATAATACATAACCATCCCGATAAACGCTTTCAGGTCGGACGTATTTGTAGGCGCAGGGGTATTAGATATGGCTTTAACTTTGTCGGGACATGTATGAATACCGTTCCTACTTATAATATACCCCAAATATTTAACCGACGACTTGAAAAAATCACATTTATCCCTTCTTATTTTTAAACCGTATTTTTCCAATCGGTCGAAAACTTTGTGCAGGTTTTGAATATGTTCAGCAGTAGATTTCCCAGTAATGATGATGTCATCAAGAAATACTCCCACATGATCTAAACCCTCGAATAGCTGTTCTAAACGCTTTTGGAATATAGCCGGGCTAGACGAAAGACCATACACGAGCCGGTTATATCTGAACAGACCCTTGTGAGTATTTATGACTGTATATTTACTCGATTCGTCTAAAACGAATTGCGCATAAGCTTGCGAGAGGTCGATCTTGCTAAATCGATCCCCCCCCGTCTAATTTCAGTAGCAAATCTTCCACTCTCGGCAACGGATACCGGTCGACTTCTATAACCTTATTCAACGTAAGCTTATAGTCCGCACATATTCTAATGTTATCGTCTTTTTTTAACACCGGCACTATGGGTGTCGCCCACTCGGAACGTTCGACGGGTGTGAGGATGCCGTCCTGTACCATTTGGTGGAGCGCGCGCTCCACCGGCTCCCGCAGCGCATACGCCAGCGGCCTCGCGCGCAGGAACATCGGCCGCGCGCCAGGAGGCACGTAGATGCGCACCGGCTCGCCGGTAAATCGTCCCAAGCCTTCCGCAAACACATTACAATATCTGGAACTGAACGAGTGCAAATTAAAATCACAAGAATTAATATTGTGTATGTTTTTTACACTAGCGTTAGGAAGTTCAATATTTAAAGATGTTATCCACTGTCTGCCTAGAAGCATTGATTTTCCATTTTTTACTATGTACAAATCTAGAGGTTTGGCTATTCCGTTATACTTAACGATCGGAGTGATGACTCCGGTCGGCTTAACGATCTCTCCTGTATAATATCTTAATGCTAACCGACATGGTTTTATACATAATTCGCTAAAATATTTATCGTAAACCGCTTCACTAACGCAGGACACTGCACTGCCTGTGTCACACTCCATTTTCAAATTAGTTCTGTGTACTAGGATCGGAATAAAGAAAGGTTTACACTCTGAAATAGTTAGTTGATTCATATCAATAAAAATTACCTCGTCACTAACGTCACTGTCGACCTGGTGTTCCGCCGCTGTCACTTCCATCGTGTGATAAGTAGATAAATTTGGGCACACGCGCCTCAAGTGCCCCCGCCTATTACACACCCTACACACGTACGCGCTAAACTTGCACCCGGCTTCATTATGATTGCCGCCACACACTCGACACTCCCGCTGCCGACGAGCCCGCTCCACCGAGGCCGGCGCGGCCGCCGCACGTCCCGTGGCGCCGCGAGCGGCCGCGCGCCCTTCTCGCGGAGACCGCGCTCCCGCCGCGGCTCCCCGTGCGCTCCCGTGCCACGGGGCCGACGCGGCGCGCTGCGCGCCACCGTACACTGCTTGGCAATCCGCCGTGAATGAAGTCTCGCTTCCCGACCTTGATTTACTAGTTCCCGTTACTATAGCTGCATCCTTTTCCGCTGCCTCCATGCTTACAGCCAGATTATAGGCTTTTGTGAAATCAAGTTTCCCTTCGGCGAACAAACGTTGTCTGATAGTTTCACTCTTGATTCCACACACAAACTGGTCGCGTAAACTTTCTTGTAAGCCTGCTCCGAATTCACAAGTTTTCGACATTTTTTTCAAAATTGCCACATATTCTGCAATACTTTCGGTTTCACCTTGTTTTCTATGTCGAAACTTGTATCTCTCTGCGAGTTCGCTAGGTTTCGGTTGTAAGTGGTTTCCCATGATGGCGGTTATCTCCTTAAAAGTTTTTTTGTTAGGCTTATCTGGCGTACATAAACTCACTAATAGCTCGTAACTTTCCGCTCCCATCACTGTTATAAGCGTTGGCACTTGTAATTCCGACCCGATGCTATTAACTAAAAAGTATTGTTCGAGCCGTTCAACGTACAGTTTCCAATTATCCGATTGCACTTTAAATTCTGATATCTTACCGATCGACATATTACAGTTTTTGCTAAATAAAAACACTGTGCACGCGTAAAATAACTAAATTAATCCTCGTCGCCACTTTAATGTTCCGCCGTCAAAGGTAAATAACACAATACAACTTATTACGAAACCGTTTAATAGGCGACTGACGCAGCGACGGTTGCCTGCCGCGCGTCTCGCATTATTGAGTCCGTATACCTACATTACAGATTCTATAATATAAAATTAATAAAATTCCACAATCTATATTAACTTTACCTTTACAGCAGTTTCAAAATACTATTTAAAAGGGGGTTAATTCAGAAAGCCTATTAAACTTTTGAAGATTACCTAGACGATAAGAATGCGTGGATATAGCTTCTCTTCAACCCTGTACAAGACATTAATAACTATATGTAACTAGTGACAAGAATTATTGTTAGAAAAGAGCAACCGCCGAGTTTGTTGCTGGTTCTTCTCTGTAGGAAGAGCTTTCCGATCCAGCAGTAGATGTTGACGATTCAAAAGCGCTTGTTTACAAGTTTACTTGAATAAAAAATATTTTGAATTTGAATTAAATTTGAATCAGTAGGAATCTTTATGCAGTTTTGTTTACGCAAACAAATGGATATTGTAACATTACTTAATTTTAAATCTTAAATAAAACCGAATATTCATTCGGACAGATAACTGGTTAGATTTCCTGTAAACTGCTAATATTAAGGTATCGCCATTCCCTTCTCACATTACACCGTAATGGATCGACATGAGATTAGCTAAAGTTTAGTCTGTCATAAATCGCGCAAATTGCCCGCGCGAATACTTTGCTTACTACTAATTGTCCTTTGGTATTTATTTTTTCGCGCTAAGCGATAATTTCACTTGTAAGCGATAATTAGTTCGCCTTGGAATTGAACATAATTATGTTATGGAATAAAATATCTTTACACTCATATTTTACGTAAAGATATATTTTGAGACATTAATAAAACTCGTACTTTCCATATAAACAATGAGCAAATAATGTGGTTTAGATTAGAACTTATTGGCAAAAACCGATCTACGATAGAACTGATTCAGAAAATTACGATTTTTAAAGGTTCGCTATAACAAACAATCGGAAGAAATGTACTCGTATAAACTTTCACAAGTATACAATTCCCTTAAAAACAGTTATTCAAGTTTGTATAAAAATACCCCACTTAAAACTTCAGTATCTTCGCGACATCTTATACATATATTTAAAATCCAAAAATGATACAGAATTTTAAGAAAAATTCGTATTTATTTTTACACTACGTTTATTTCGAGTGACATATACGTGAAGTGTTGTGTAACAACTATAACCAAAAAAGTATCTGGCTTGTCCGGATTAAGATATTCGTATTGGATATTTATACTATGTACATTCATATTTTTAAATCTGGAGCATTAATTTATGCGGTTTCTGACAATAAAACTTAATTAAAAATACTTTTATTTAATAACATTGTACAATTATGATAAAAAGTTTTTCACTACCTACATTAATTAGGGTTTACTGGAAGGATCATCAAACCTTAACATTGAATGCCGCATCATCGCCTGGTGACGAGAATTTCTTAATTTTAATGAGGTCAATTTACTGTATTTTGGGGAGAAATTTTTAACTCCTTTAAATTGATACATAATCCAATATAGAAACTTCGTGCTCCTTGCATTATCTAGCTAAAATTATTTGTTAAACAGTATCTACTTACATTCCAGTAATTAGTGAAAGGCGAATGAACATAATTCACCATCAAAACAAGAATATTATTATTGCTAAGGCACTATTGATATGAATAAACAATCAATATCAATTAAATAGCGTGACTCAAAAAAGCTAAACTGACAAAAACTGCACAGTATGTTTTCTCGTGGCATTGCAAGTATTTGCTTTACATAGGGTTAAGTGGTCGTATTAGTAACTAGTAGTACGTAGTAAAGGCTCTCTGCCACCTCAAAAAATACACTGGAATTCTAGATGAGCATTGTCTTACGTTTTTTTAAAGGAAGGCAAATTTGAGTCAATAAAATTTCAGAAATTTGATAATGAAGCCTCTTATATCAGATTAAGCCGTGATAATGTCATTATAAGATAAGTAATACTATATAACACGATTATAATCAAGATAGTTTTAGAATGATAGAATCATCACTGATATTCTGTTGCGTGTGATTCCACAAAATTTTACAACAACAGCCCTATATTATGCAATCCTTATATTCTATACTGGCTGTGCCAACAACGGCTTCGCCCGCGTGGAATTTACTGATTTACGAAGCTTTTCCCGAATTTTGTACATAAAGGTAGTTATTGTGAGTTAACCGTGAGAGACATGCTATCGCGGACTTTTTTGTAGTATTATTTTAGATCTAATAGTAATTTTCTACTACAGGACTTTAGCGTATATCTGCTGGTTTACGCAGCGCACGCGACTAAAGCTCCCAGCAAGCAAGTTTTTTTAAACTGCCTGATCTCTTCAAAACTATTTACATAATACCGATGTTGTACTATTTACATAAACCATCCCGAAGTATTACCTTTTGGTGAAAACCGTACAAAAATCCGTTCAGTAGATTTTGAGAAAATCGATTACATACAGACAGACAGCTTTTTGGGACTTTGTTTTATAATAAGTATAGATGTATCTGTATTCAGATAACGACAAGCATGTTCTAAAATTAAATTTGCAAATAATACTGCTGCCATATATAGGAACGCGGTATAAAGAGAAATAAATATAACAAACATTGACTGAGCCGGGACTTTCCTTTTTAGCGTTTTGTTAATTAATCTGACTTCACTTCTGCTTGCTGTTTTATCAGTTGATTATAACATCATACTTAGGATTTCTGTTTCCCGATTATTAACTGTTTTATTCCAAATCTATTTGGAATAAAATAGTTAAGAGATAAATTAGAGCATAATGGGGTAAGCTTTTCCTCTATATAAAGAGAGATAGTCTTTACAATTTGTGTAGTAAATGATGGAGTTAATCTCATTAGACTTTGCTATTATTACAGTAAAAAGCTGTCCAAACATTATATTGAGCAATAGGAACTGCTAGAACAAAGCCGTGTAAGGGCATTAGCGATATAAATCAAAAGTTACTTGTAATTCCAATTGAAATTGACTCCGACATTACAATTGTATTCGTGATGGATGTTTTATTTCGTATGTACGAAATCACTTTATTGAAATTGTCGATGGATTTAATGTTAACATAAAGCTCCAATTGTTTCCTACTTAACCATTTATTTTAATCTATTATATTATTTTCAGCTACTTTTCTGATAACTCTTCAGATTGACGAATCTTTTGATTGCTGAATCTTCTGATCAACGAATCTGTATATCTAAAGGGATCTTTTGACTGATTTACTTATCTGTTATCCGAAAAATTATTGATTGAAATCGCTAATTATTATTAGTCAACTATTCTATACAACGTCAATGTTTTCATCCACTAGAACTTGCGAAAATTAATTTGTTTTATTAGAGTTAACAAAGTTAACGTTGCAATTATTAAAATTATTATTGTGTGGTCCGGTATAAAAATTAAAATTCTGTTACATACACTAACTAACACATAACTAACACAACAAATTTATTACAAAATGTATTTACAAAATATTAATAATGCAAGGTTAAAAATATTTTTGGTAAAATTACGATAATTCGATATTTAAACTACACATCTATTTTATTGGAATATCTTTAATTATAAACATTTTAAGTAACGAAAAGCAGGTAAACTGCTTTCCAAGGGGAAGTGGCTACAACTATTGATTTAGTTTATATTAAACCCGTTTTTTATTTGTAAGTAACCATATTTTTGGTTAGCCTTTATCACTTTCGTATTATTCTTTATAATCTCTATTTCTAAATATATAATTTCTTTCATTTGTAAATCAAAATTAAATACGATTTTGCATGACTACTTTTTATTTGGAAAGCTATCTTTTTTATGTCTTCCATTCCTCATTGTGCTATACAGTAAAGTAAATTTCGTTTATTGTATGAACCTCGTTATTGCAGCATCGATCTCTTTTATTACCAAATTTATTATGCGACTATTGCTTTCGTTTCTCGCAACCGGATGTCAACGTCAATTAAACAAAACCGGAAACAGGGTGTCAACAGATTTGATACGTTATAAAATTTCCTTAACGCACACTTAATCATTTTAAAAAATCTTTTCAGGCATATTGAACGGCATACAATGAAAGACTAAAGAAAGATTTGTTAAATGAAAAAAATTATAAAGAGCCAGTGACAAGATTTTTTTAGACTACAAATATATTAAATCATAGCGATAAAAAATGGAACATTCCACTTTTTTTTAAAGCGTAGAGATTATTGAGAGATTATTGACTTACAAAAAGAACAGTAATATCGATTCTATTTGCCTTTTTGGGGAGAAAAACTTCGTTAGGTGCAGGAAAAAAGGAAAACTTTTTTCCTTTAATGTATTCCCAAATAACGAAACTGAACCGTCATGCCCGGATCAGCAGGCCTACCATGAACTCTTATTGCGACTCAATTGAAGACTTAAACGAAATTGTTTTGCTTTTTAATACCATGTCTTAAAGACGCACGCTTTAAGTCGTTGCCGATTGAGCGTTCGGAATTCGTCCTAAGAACATGTAAGTAAAAGAGACAGAGTTATCTGTAGTTCATATAGCGTTATCCTTTTCAAACATTACGACCCCAAAGCAATTCACACTTCATGGTACGAAAAGAAAGCGGTTCGCGATCATCGTTAACGTCTTCAATTGAGTTAAGAGTTCATGGTAGGCCTGCTGTGCTCTAATCAGCATCAGCCTACAAAGGCATTCCACCTGAAGAAGTACGTATTGTGTTTTAACTAACTTGCCCTTGACATCTTCTGGGCGGACTACAGTACCGAGATAAATTTCAATTAATAATAATTGTACATATAGGAAAATCTATCTATCCGTCACGTTTTTATGGCTAATCTATTGCGCCATTATTGATGATATTGCTTACACTTAAAGCTTACAAATCGCGCTAACGTTTGGGATAAAAAAATCTGGTTTTTCTTTTTCTAATTTTAACACTAAAGTCAACGCAAACGATGTCGCAAGTACCGCTAGTATTATAATATATGCGGAATTTTGTCTGTCTATTATGATTTCCGGGCTTAACTGCTGCACCAATATACATAACTTTTGGTGCAATCGAAGCCTAACATATAGATTTTTAAAAAATTAGTTTTTCTCTGGGTACAGATTTTTTTTACATAATATAGGGTATTTTTAACACTTGAAATTTGCTTCTCACAGGTCACAATTATTAATACATAAGACAATCTGTGTTAAGTATAAAATACTAATTTGATATCTAAGTACTCGAAAGTAGACTTGAATTTTTTTTGATTCCTATTCAAACTCTGAACTTACAACCTAGAACGCGAAATTATATGCCGACGTGGCAAAGAATTCGCCAAGAATCCGTAATTATCACGTATACCATTATCCTTAGTCATTGCCGATCTAATCTTGAAACAATACAAGAAAACAATGTCAAAATGACCTATTAAATGCCAACCTTGGACTAAAACACCTGAGAAAATGCCATGATATTAGAGCACGACAAGTGAGCAGAAAATTGGTAAGTGATCGGTTCAAGATTACAAAGTGCCAATAATGATATCGCTACTTTGTTATAGTGCGAGTATAATGAGACAAATAACAATAGTAGAAATTACCCCTAATTTCTACAATTGTAAAGTGCATACATTTCAAAATATGGCTTTATCTATTTAAATGTTATATTATTTATATGTTATGAGCTTCCCCCCCCCCCCTATTTAATTTAATTTATTGGACAATTAATTACACACACGGTAAACCTTCCTCAAAGGAAGTAACTAAATACTTGTATTATGGGTGACAGTCAGTTTGTAAATATATACAACTATACTTTTAAATACATACATATATACAGATACATAATACAAACAGAATCGAAGAATTAAGAAATTGTATTTAGAAAATGTTGGCCCTCGGCGGGAATCGAACTTGCGACTCACGGAGCTCAAGACGAGGTACTGCCACCTGCGCCAAAAGGCCAGTTGGACTCAAGAATCCTTTAAGACTCACAGAACACAACCAATGATGAACCAGAACACAAGAGCTGTGATAGCCCAGCGGTGAGACGTGCGACTCTTTCGAGGGGAACATGACTTCAAACCCGGGCAGGCACTAATGAGTTTTTCTATTAAAACTCATATGTCTAATTGATAATTGCAATTAATCACACGCTTTTCGGTGAAGGAAAACATCGTGAGGAAACCTGCATATCTCTAGAGAATTCTGGAGATATGTGTAACCTACTCCAATCCGCATTGGAGCATCGTGGTAAGTCTTAGCTCCAATCATTCTCTCCAGAAACGGAGAGAGGAGGCTTATTCCCAGCAGTGGGATTGTAACAGGCCGCTACTTTACTATAATCTGCGGAAAATTTTACTACGGATTATAACAAAATAATATTATTACTTTTGTAAATGCAGTATTCTTTCATATTCAGTAGACCAAATGATATGCTTAATAAATCAGTAACAAAATTATTTTTTTTAAAAGCCAATTATAATGTACAAAAATACTGACTGGCCCGTTGGCGCTGTGGGTAGTGACCCTGCCTTCAGCTCTGCGGGTCGCGGGTTCGATTCCCGCCGGGGGCCAACATTTTCTATAAACAAATTGTTGGTTCTTCGAGCCTGGGTGTGTATAAGTATGTATTTAAACTTATATATGTAGTATATCTACCAGTTTTCCGTCACCCATAACACAAGTATTAAGTTACTTACTTTGGGGACGGACGACCGTGTGTGTAAATGTCCCATATATTTATTTATTTATTATTTTATTTACTTATCAGTAATTGAGAGGCGCTAATTAAAGTTGCCTTTTATGTGATTCAATCATGTCCTCAGACGATTGGATCTAAAAACCCCCTTCGCTTATTTTCGATCGTTACACGAATAATAGTATTTTGGCAGCACAAATTTCGCGATTATGCATCTATGGGCAATTCATAAGCTGTTAAATAAATTGCTTCTTAGTAATCGGACAGATATTGGTGACTGTACCTAAGCAGAAATACCCTTGCTAATTTCGGAGGAATTGTAATTTATCAATCGGAATCGTTATTTATTTCATTCCAACAAAGCGTGAAACTTGAGTGGGTGTGATAATACAATACAAAGTTACATCACAGGTAAGTAGCTAATGGCATTTCATGGTCGAATGCACGCTTTTACTGTTGAACCTTTAAGTTAATCTAACTTTCTATGTATCTTTCTTTGTTGTCTTTTTTACAATGAAAAGCAAATTCGTTTCAAATGAAAACGATCATTTCTCAATGGTAGTCCGAAAAGAAGCATTTATGTATGGCAATCAGATTTAAATATTTTTTTAGTGTTCTACCAACTTTCAGGAAACAACCTTGAGTTTACTTACTTACACTTTAAAACATTGTGACCCGTTAGCTCAACTAGCAGAGACGATGCTTTCAGCTTAGCGGGTCGCGGGTTCGAGTCCCGCCGAGGGCCAACATTTTCTAAATACAATTAGTTGGTTTTTCTTAGTTGGCATTTTGGTTGTCTGTCACCCATAACACAAGTATTCAGTTACTTGCTTTAGGGATGGCGACTGTGTTTTTAATCCATATATAAAAATAAATATGTAATATGTATGTATACGAATTCATTCGATTTGACAATCAAAAAGTGATTGTAAAATCAATTCAACTAAAGTTTATGTTTAATTTGAAAAAGTTGTGCAGTTAAACAAGCACGTTTATCATGGTGTGACCTTGTTATTGACATTTCTATTATAATAAATTTAAAAGTATACAAGGATTTGTTTATACCAAACAACTATTATAACAGGCCTTGGATATATATAATAATTAGTTTTCTACAATTACTAACACTCGAATGAATAATGCATTTAGCAAGTTATTTAATTAAGTATTATATAAATTATTTTAATTTGTTTTTTTAAGATGGTTAAATGGTAAAACTTTATTAAGTTTCTTTTCAGCACTTTATATTGTCTGTATTTTGTAATAAAATAAATTTAGCCAAACCTTCTTAGATCTGCAATCCGAGACAGGAATACGCGGATTGGACAGATTCTACTAAGACCAGCAGGCCTACCATGAACTCTTATTGCAACTTAATTGAAGACGTAAACGATGACCGCGAACCGCTTTCTTTTCGTACCATGAAGTGTGAATTGCATTGGGGTCGTAATGTTTGAAAATAATAACGTTATATAGACTATAGATAACTCTGTCTCTTTTACTCACATGTTCTTAGGAGGATTTCCGAACGCTCATTCGGTAACGACTTAAAGTGTGCGTCATGATATGAAAAAGCAAAATATTTCGTTTACTTCTCCAATTGAGTCGCAATAAAAGTTCATGGTAGGCCTGCTGTTATGCTCGAGGAAAAGATTATTATTAGGTTAATTAGATTGAAGATTTTTATTGTTTGATAGTTACAAGCAATATAACAGAACTAACTACTTTGCTATAATCCGCACGGGTTAAGTGAATGCATGCAAAGCCAATGTGTATGAAGCAGGCAAAATCTACGCACCTTATACATGCAGGACCCGCCACCACATGCACCCCAAGCCGCAATTCACCAGCAACAACGCACACAAAAGCAGCACACACACCCACCACCACAATCTCGACGATCGTTTCGCCCCGAAACCGAAGCATCATCAGGAGGATAGGATAGGATATCCTCCTGATAAGGTGCGTAGATTTTGCCTGCTTCATACACATTGGCTTTGCATGCATTCACTTAACCCGTGCGGATTATAGCAAAGTAGTTAGTTCTGTTATATTGCTTGTAATATGGAATTCCGCAAAGTAACGCCTGCTTCTATAAATCATTGTTTGATAATTATTTACTGTATAAAAGTTATATAAAAAAGACAACTAATAAGTGAGTATCGCCAAACTTTTACATAATCTACTCAATATGAACTAATTATTATTTAAAAATAATCAGGTTTTTTATATCACGACTACGCGGAAAATGATTGATTTTAGAGACTAAGTTTGCCAATCGAAATAATTATATTCAGTGACAGGTTTGACAAATTTCAGTAGGTATAGGTAAGTTTGCCATATGTTTTCAGTTTGAGGCTAAACAAAAAACGTCTACCAAAGAAGTAAATAAATTGTTTTACGTTCTGACTTCAGCTGATTTCCAGTTAAGACAAGACAGCTATCGCCCGTCTATTCATCTCATACCACTTATATTAATGAAAGTTCGTTCCGTTCGTTTGTTTAAAAACAAAATATTTAATTACACTTTAAAAAGGTAGTATTTTATATATGGATGGTATGGAACGGAATCATTTGTCTAAGGGTAGTCATATAAAGGTCGCCAATATTGACGTTCATTAAGCAATTGCGTATTAAATATTTTTTGTAATATTTTAACCCAAAAAAACGTTCTTACTTGTATGTATGTTATCCAATTTCTAAAGAACCGTAAATTTTATATATTTGTTATTTATTAAGAATTATTGTCACTCACTTATACGGAAACATATATATTTTATTATTAGTTATTACATGCCTAACTATAAACTAAGTAATAAAATTGCAATTAAGTCTAAAACTATGTCCACAAGAATGATACCATTGCAACAATACTATCTAGTCCACAGCCTAATAAAATAGACAGCTGATTGTGTTCGAGGTCGCAGATATAAAATTAAGTCATGAAGTAATTAATCCTTACAAGTTTATAACAGTACATTTTTTATTTTCTTAAAGTTTATGCCGTTATGCACCCGGTTCTGTTTGGTTTCTTATTTCAACAAGTTGTTTAAGGTTGCTATCCTTTAACTTTTAAGTATTATTATTATTTATTTTTATTTAAATAGTTTTTTAAATTTACTTAATTGACTTGATTATTCCAACATGAAAAATTTAAAAGGTACCTGTTTAAAAAAGATCGAAATTGTATTGTAAACAAGCGCAATGGTTATTGGCTCATAGTTATAATATTAATGTATCCTGGATTTGATTTCGCTTTGCGATGTAACTGATACTTCCCATTTTTGCTGTCGCTCTATCGGTAATGCCATATTCAAACAATTTAGTATTTCGCATAGAATTTGTAAAAGTGTTCTTCACCTTCAGGTTAACGGAAGTCCATTTTAAACTACATGACTGGCCCGTTGACGCAGTGACCCTGCCTTCAGCTTCGCGGGTTGCGGGTTCGATTCCCGCCGAGGGCCATATTTTCTATAAACAAATTGTTGGTTCTTCGAGCCTGGGTGTATATTTGTATTCATGTATATATTTAAAATTATATATGTAGTATATTTACCAGTCGTCCGTCACCCATAACACAAGTATTAAGTCACTTACTGTGAAAACGGGCGACCGTTTGACAAGTGTCCCATATATTTATTTTTTATATCAATTTCATGTTAACAATCTTTATCTGTAACCATTACAAATAAATGAATGACTGAAAAATCTGACATTTGTCCTGCTTGATTGGTATCAGGAGCAGAACATAATTTCAAAAGTTTATACCTTGCGGTTCCCCAATTAAGAGTTTCTCGCTTTTTGGAGGATTGCTTTTGAGGAAGATTCCAGTGTGTCTCGCAGTTTACGTAATTTAATAGGAGAAAAATACATATAGAGTTAGAAAATTTATAAATGTATCAGTCGAAAAATCCTTCACAAAAAACTCTTGAATGCAACCCGGCAAGGTTCGAAAATCGCCTATCAAATACGTAAGTCTCAAATTTAGGCGGTATTTATTAATCTTAAATATTTATATAATTTATAATACGTTTGACAACCCTAATGATATGTTGAATGAATGTAGGACAAGTATACTACTAATTTTTTTCTTAAATTATGATTAATAAAAAGAGTTGCTATCTGTTTTTTGCACAAAATGTTTACTAAAGTATATGTTGTTACTACTGTATTAATATTTCCTTATAAATAAATAACATATTCAAATATTTGGACTTATTTTTAGTCACGCGTAATAGGCTTATGTACCTGTTATTCCTGATGTATCTGTGAATTCAATGATTTGCGATCATTTCTGTGTAGGTAATTAGGTAATGATTGTAACGTCCGTTGCTCTCTATATAGAAACATACTTGAAGACCGACATAACAGTATGTAAGCCCACGTTATACTGGTACTTTGGTTTTGGCAATCCATAGTTACAAATATATTTGGTCTACCCTTATTTAAACATTAAATATTTCATACATAGCTTGATGAATGGATTGTAGGCGCGTAGCTGGGCAGCACAACGAATGTTTATAATGATGATATTCCAGACACACAGATGTTAATCCGTTGCTAGATGGTGCCACTTAACGGCGAACACATATACTAGTGTCCTGAAATAAATAAATTTTTACCCTATAGCGGAAAACGATTATCTAAACAAACGACAACTGGATTGTTTATTAAAAATATAGCATAAAGTCTACTGTCGCCAAAGCGTATGGATTGTACTTCTCTAATAACACTTCTACCAGGAATCACTATGGTAAATTAAAGACAGCATCCAACTAATTACTTAATATCTTAACCAGGTACTTGAAAAGCTCTGTAAGAAAAGGCTGCCTGTGGTTATGTACAGAATTAGCTCAATTGCCCTATTACTACCTCCCAATCGTCTAATAAGAGCCTTTTAAGGTATTGTTACAATTGTATTTACATTACATTACATACATTCTTCATTCGGAAGACTTCAGTTCCGAAATCTTTGCGCCAACTAACATTTAGGAAATATCGTTTTCTACAAAACCCTGCAGAAAATAAATAGCCCTCATATTTGTGAGACGGGCATCCGCTATATCAGCATGTGAAAAAAGTTATGCAAAATTAAATTACATTTAGCCAAAAGGTCAAGGGAAATACATAATTACAAAACAAGACCATGCAAAGTTCTCACAGACTTCACTACCTGTTCAAACTTTGATGGATAGAAGTGGGCGTTACAAAGCGGACAAATATTGGTGGTACTATACAAGTATAAGTAAATACAAGTATAAGGCTACATAAGAAATAATTAACCCTTTGACTGATAAGAAGCGGGAGGGTGTACGCACTTTTAACCTTCATTTTTTATATCATGCTATTTAGTATATAATAAAATTATACCATATTTGTGTACCATTTTCTACGCCGTGTGGTATCCGGCAGAACAGAATAGACCACCCTCCTTTCTTACCGAGGTGTCGTAAGAGGCGACTAAGATATGTGCTGTGCGGTATCCAGCTGCATAGAATAGACTACCCTCATTTCTTACCGAGTTGTCGTAAAAGGCGACTTAGGTAAGTTGACGTCAGGCAGGCGGCCGGTCGTGAAATACATAGCCAAATCATGTGACAACATGTTTGTAACATCTTGTGCCAACCCCACTTAGAGTGGGATAAGGGCAGGAGAATGATGAATGATGATGATTTCTTTGTTATGAAATTCACCATTGAATACAATAAATCATTTTATAATAATAACTTACATTAAGTTGGTGCCGAAAACATCTTTATTTTTCACAATTAAATTTGTGCTCACTAGACGTTTGAGGGCTTAAAGACAAAAATTTTTGAATGAAAATCCTTTGTTTAGTATTATATTTTGACATAAATATTTAAAAAAATACTAGATCTTTTTAAAAAGATAGCATAAGGTGAAGATTTGTTATCAAAGTGACAAACGTATAGTACTCTAAAGTACATTGAATCCTAATTGATTATCCGTGATTTCAGCAGCTTCTCGAAACGTTCGCTAAGACCAAATTAATAATATTTACCATTTAATCCTACTTCCTACTAACCTACTTCCTATCCTACTAATCCTACTAATATTATAAATGCGTAAGTTTGTGAGTATGGATGGATGTTTGTTACTCTTTCACAAAAAAACTACAGGACGGATTGGGATGAAATTTTACAGTTATATAGATTATACATCGGAATAACATATAGGCTACAGTTTGTAATGATTAGACGTAATATAATCACACACGTTAATAAAGTCGGAAAAATTCTGGCATCTGAGAGCTATCTTGGCGTACGTTGCCTCAACTATTGGAGTTACACTAAGATAATGTACCGTAGTATTGGTTGTCTTGAATAGTTCTTTAATAAAAGTCCACGACAGGATATATATACCTTATATGTGAAAGCCATTATGACTTTCTAAAATCTAAAAATCAATATATTTTTCGCTTTCAGTATTTCATGTAGATAAACTCTGTCATTTACACCACATAATTTGGCTGAATATTTTAAAAGTTATCACTCTATGATTGACTTCAATGGAGCACCATAGAGTGCCTACTACGAAGATTGTTTGGAATTCCTCAGTTTTGAAGTTAGTCATCTGAAATTTTGGATGTACGAGTAGCTAAAAATGTGTTTTTGAATACTGAGTAATTAAATTTTTTTCATCTAAAATGTCTAAATCTAAAAACTTAATGTGGCAGACCAAATTCCACGCGAACGGAGCCGCGGGTAAAAAGCTTGTGTAAAAATAGTTCCATGATCAAATCAATTAAAAATAAATATTTGTCAAGACCTTACGAAGGTTCTTATGAAGAGAAAAACTGGGAAAGTTGCAAGAAAATTAGAAAAAAACAACAATATTTTTTTCATATGAACTTACCGTAACTGAAAAAACTTTCGACGCGATATTAACCACGCCAACTGAACTAGTAGCAGAGTAGC
Organism: Morpho deidamia; assembly: GCA_947086505.1. Taxonomy (NCBI): domain Eukaryota; kingdom Metazoa; phylum Arthropoda; class Insecta; order Lepidoptera; family Nymphalidae; genus Morpho; species Morpho deidamia. The sequence goes on from CAMTZC010000015.1 coordinate 6,140,192, forward strand.
ACTATATAAGTCCAATTATACTCGACTATGGAAGATAACAAAAGTCGAACATTAATAGGTAGCAAGTTGCCGACAGCTTAAAAAGCATGAGAACAGTAATGCCTATGCCGACAACCAGCCGCATAATTGGTAAATGTCACGAATGTAGAACATTAAAAAAGTTCAAGGTTTAATTGGGTAGTAAACAGTTCAATAGAGATACAAATCTAGACTACTACACTTCCGGATCATATCTTTTAATATTAGAATCACCTTTCTAGAACTGCACTGAATTAACGGGTGGTCTTACCAGTGTTTTTTTTTTCACTTTGCTCGTTATTGAATTCCTGCTTTCAAAGTTTCCTTCTATCTTAATAAAACTGAGATCTTTTAATATATTAAGGTTAGGTTAGTTTGATTATTTATGGTTTGTTTGATTAGTAATTCTTTTTTAAAATATAGATAATGAGCGGTTAAGTAAAAATCAGGTTATACTGGCCATACGTTAGTAATGGGCGTATTACCAACGTTGTTTAAAGAACTGGTAAGCCTGATTCTGTGTTAATATCCTACCACTGAAACCTCTGTCTATCGTCTTTGCTCTTTATTCATTGTTATCCTTTTCACAAAATATTTTTTTATCTACAAATGAAACAACAACGAAAGCCACTTGACCGTAATGTATATTTATGATCGGCAACTGTTTTAAATCTATCGCATAACTTTCAGCATAGCTTCAGTCATACAGTATATAGTAAAGCTACAAACAGTATACAGTAAAGCTTGATCATAATAAAGCTGGTACAAAATAATACTGCATTATTGAAATTGATTGCTCGGAAAATTATAATAATGGTATGCTGAACACACCACATTAATATCGTCTTTATCATTGCTTTTGACTACTTTACTTGACTTTTGAACCGTCAAGGATTTGAAAGATTATGTAGTTACCACTAGTTCGAAATTTTGCGTGTACCAGAAGAACCAGCGAAAAACTCGTCAAACAATCTTTTTTAATCAAGATGTGATGGCCCAGCGATAAGACCGTGCGACTTTTTCAAGGGGGTAACGAGTTCAAAACCCGGACGGGCACCTATGATTTTTTCCGAAACTTAAGTGTTTTATTGATATTTGCAATTTATCGCATGCTTTCGGTGAAGGATAACACTGTGAGGAAACATGCATATCTATAGAGAATTCGGGAGATATGTGTAACCTACAAATCCGCATTGTAGGTCCACATCTTGATTAAAAAAGATTGATCGACGAGTTTTTCGCTGGTTCTTCTGGTACACGCAAAATTTCGAACTAGTGGTTACACATATCTCCCGAATGTGGTAGGTCTTAGCTCCAAACCATCTTAAGAACAGAGAGAGGAGGCCTATGCCCACCAAAGGGATAGTAAAGTAACAGACCGTTACTTTACTTTTACTTTACAATCTTTTTTAATTTATATAGAGTATATTTTCTAAAATTTTAAACAGGTACTGCCAGACACACCGAAATTAAACCTGAAAATTATTATTTACTATCGACAGCCAATGTAATGGCCAGTGAATGTAATGCTAATTTATTATATCGTTAACTATTATTTGTCTATAAATAATACTTTCAATGGATTTCCGTAATTAGACCAAGGACTGTCGTGATAAGCGCAATCAAGATATGCACTTTGGGTCCGTGTAGCTATAAAAATTTATGTTGGCCTGTTTTTCCGCGTGCATTTTTATAACATTGTTGTGTCCTTTTATCACTCACTCACTGCGTCTCACCTAAAGGTGCTGAAATTAGAATTTTTGTTTCTGGGATTTAATCAAAATCATAATCATGGGAATCATTTTTTTCGGAACTAGATATATTTCCTCTCTCCCTAATTTTAAACAAGCTTTAAAGAATAATATTAAAAGTAAAAAGGAATGAAATAAATCCTATTAATATTTAACTATATTATTTTAAGGATCTTATTGTTATTATTATTATTTATTTATTTATTTATTATTTGGAAACTGTTTTTGGTTTGTGTTTGGCTTATTTGTTTACGATGTTAATTATTGTTTTAATACTGTTTGTTTCCATAATAAATAAATAAAAATAAATAAAAAAAAATTTCATTAATTTCCTATCTTTTCTAGTTATTTTTTTCTATAGAAACATATATGTTAAAACAAGTTTGCAAACAAACTCTACAAACTCTCAATACATTGTAATATAACGTTCAACGGGGGGTCATATATGAAAATAAAACCATTCATTTTATTTTATGTTATATTTTCTTTCTTTATCATTTCTACATTTCGTCTGTACCCATACTATTGCCATATATCAAAACTTGATACTCAAACCGTTCAATCTTTCAATCCAAATCGTATTCTCTTCCCAAATTCCAATTATTTCCAATTTCCAATTAATGCATTCTAGTAATTTTTTTCTCATTATTATTTTTATATATTTAGTTACTTATACTAAGATTATCAACAGGTTACATCACTTAGGTTGTAGATCCACTTAAAGATAATTACAATTTGCGCTTTGATTGAGTCTATAATCTTTTAAATATTTTTTAGAACCTACTTACCCCAATATCCTAATGAGAATTTTAATTTGCCTTAACCATTTTTGAGCGTGGTTTCTAGGAAGTTTTCTTTATTTCAATTGGAATTGAAATTTGTAGATTTTTCTTAACTAAACCATTTCCATAAAATTTTACCTCTAGCGATAGAAGGTAATGAAATGTATATATATTACAGACAGAAATGGCGATGCTTTAAAAAGTAACTATATTTACACGAAGTATTGGTAAATGAGCTTGTTTTTCTGCACATCGCTCTAGAATTTCAACGAAATGTGGTTATATAAATTCATTTATTCTATAAAACGTGATAAATGTTATATGTAACTGTTTGTAATGTGTCGTTCTTTAAAGTGTTAATTAATTAAATAACTTTAGCTATTAGTAAATAAATAAATAAATAATATAAATATATGGGACACTTACACACACGGTCGTCCATCCCCAAAGTAAGTAAGTTATTACTTGTGTTATGGGTGACGGACAACTGGTAAATATACTACATATATAATTTTAAATACATACTTAAATACAAATACACACCCAGGCTCGAAGAACCAACAAATTGTTAATAGAAAATGTTGGCCCTCGCTGGGAATCGAACCCACGACCCGTCGAGCGGAAGGTAGCATCACTACCCACTGCGCCAACGGGCCAGTCAAATGCTTAGTTTTTCTAAACTTGATGTTTGTTACAAAACAATATTTTGAGATAACAATAGCTAACAGCCACCATCCCACCACCACTAACTAATGATAAGTTTTGAAAGTATTAAACAGGGTTTTACTAAAAAAAAAATACGGATTGCAATCAGGAAGTGCCGGCAGAAGTGAAAACTTGAATATTAACGTTGTGCATTTTTGATATTATGGAATGGTTAGTTATCAATATAAAAATACTATCATTTATGTAACACAATCTTATATAATCTTATGTATCTTACGAATTTTTGCTCAGCAGGCCTACCATGAACTCTTATTGCGACTCAATGAAGACGTAAACGAAATTGTTTTGCTTTTTCATACCATGACGTCTTAAAGACGCACACTTTAAGTCGTTGCCGAATGCTTTCGGAATTCGTCTTAAGAACATGTGAGTAAAAGAGACAGAGTTATCTATAGTTAATATAACGTTATCCTTTTCAAACATTACGACCCCAATGAAATTCACACTTCATGGTACGAGAAGATGGTACTTTACTACTACTACAGCTAATCACGTGTCCTGAGGCGAGTTTAACATTTTTTTACCCATCACAAAAAGTACACAATGCCGCTAAGAAGTTTTTACTAAGAAAATTATTCTTTATATAAAAAGGCAACTTGTTGTAAAAGTGTACACAATAAAAATATACAGTCACTTAAATAGCAAAAGAAAAAACAAAACCTAATGATGAAAATTGACTGATGAATAGAGTTTAGTTTTAAAATGTATATTTTCTTAAATAATAGTCAATGACATTTAGATAAGAACATTTTTGTTGCATTTTCAGTCCTATATATCTGGTCATAGATATAAATTTATAAAAATTCCACATTACAACTAATAATAAATTGATATTGGTAGTTTAAAGAAAGAACTTCGAAAAAGGAAATTTATATGAGTCTTGATGGATTTACACAATAACTGACTTATTTCAGACGCTTCAGAACTAGAAAACTGAAGCCTTACCCACATTTTGATTCATATCGTGAAGAAGGTTACTTACTAACTTTTATAGAAATTGATAAAATGAAATCAAAATTCTATAATATACTTTTTATGGAAAGCAGCAAAAATGATCATTATATCTTTATATATTACAGAGCTGTTTTTGATTGCGGCCGTAAAAGTAAAAAATATATATTTTAACTTTAATTATTAAACGACTTTTACTCTTTTAATAGTTTTATTTTCTTAAGTTCCTATGAAAACAAGAAGCTTCTCGAATAAATATAATAAGGTAACAAATAAAAAAATCACAATATTATAATTATTATATTGAACTTGAATTGTACCAGCGGCTTCGCCCTCGTGGAAAATGGCAATAGACCAGACACATAGTAAGAGGAACTTGGGGGTGTTAGGGTCACGAATCAAAACCGAAAAGTATAGAGAGATCAAATCTATTGATGATACCTATATTCTTTAATGGAAGCTCAACTGTTGAGAAACAAGATCAAGAAGAAATATTTGTATATATTATAAAATATCCCCCGAAAGTGTTTGTCTGTATATAGTCGATTTACTCAAAATCTACTGCACGAATTTTTGTAAGGTTTTTAGCAAAAGATAGTCCAATTTTTGTGAAAAGTTTAAGTTAATAGTATATTATGGTTAAATTCCCGCAAAAAAGATAAAAATTACAATTTCAATACCTTCACAGTGGTCACTTATGGCAATATTTCTGTACAATAAAAGTAAAGACATCCATCCAAGCGTAGGTAAATTTCTAGTTATCTAGTAATTTTCTCTTACGAAACCAGTTATTGTATACTAAAGGAAATCTAATCTGATTAAGACGTGATTTTTCACAATTCAAGTCACGATAGCACAAATCATTATTTGTTAGTAAAGCAATCCTAAGATTGTAGATATTAGCTATTGTTCGGATACGAAATGACATTCGCGTTTGAAACTGCCTTTGTTGATACGAAATATAGCAATTTATCATAAATTAAAACTTATTGTTTTTATTTTACTGAACGAATATTTTTTTTTGATTATTAATTATTTTATAAAACGGTCATAAGACCTGTCGTATTGTATTTGTCTATAATATAAAAATAAATCGCTATATAACACATTTAGCTAAACGCAAAACTTGCAAGCAGCTGAACCGATTTACGGTTTAAGGAAATTTATTCTCATAAGAATTACATTCACTTAAATGAGAAGTTAAAAATAAAACTTGATTAAGTAAAATTTTCATATGTAAGAGCGCGCTAAACAAAAAAAAACTTATAGGTAACAAAAAATGTCAAACAAACACTACTAATAAAATAAAACATTTGTGGGAAAATCAAAAATAAAATATTCTATCATACACTTTGCTAGTGAGTTAAAGTCTCTAGATGTGGCAATATCGTACTAATATAAACTTAAATTGTTATTCGTTCTGTAAGTATAATATTTTAATTCAAACTCAATTTTTCGCTGTTTCTTTTCTTTCATATCATTCTCTAAAGTACGAAGATGGTTCTGACGAAGAGAAAATTAAAAAAAAATCCCTATAAAAGTTTTTCTTTATTCCCATTCAAACGTATTGAGTCAGTTTGAACTTTAATACAATACCATAAGATTTAAGTGTTATTGGAGGGGTTCCGGAAAGGCATAACAATTGAATGACATTAGTATCGTATAAATATTGTATTAAATAGAAAAATTGTAATTTTCATTGTGATTTTTATTGACTACTAGTTTTCGTGTGAATTTTGTGTGCCACAGTATCTAATTTAATAAATTTGTGATTCACAATTTTGGTAATAGTGGCTTCCACATAAAAGATAGATATATGCTGTCGCAATATACATCATCTTTGTAACTCTAATGGTTTAGGCAGCGTACGCCGAGATAGCTCTCAAAGGCCAGATTTTTCCGACTTTATTGACATGTATTTGTTATATTACATAAAATGATTACAAATAGTAGCCTATATGTTATTCCGATGTATAACCTATATAACTGTAAAGTTTCATTTAAATCCGTCTAATAGTTTTTCGTGAAAGAGTAACAAACATCCATCCATACTCACAAACTTTCGCATTTATAATATTAGTAGGATAGGATTAGTAGGATTAGTAGGATATAAAATAATTTTAATAATTATTTTATGTCGCGAATAGCACAATAAGTATTTAAAAAAAATTACGAATCGGTAGTTAGGCAGTACGAAGTTTACCTATTAATAATAAAGAATGTTATACTTTTTTTAAACTCTCAAGCAAAGATCATCCATTCATAAAATTTCAATCAGTTGCATTTATATAATAAGCTAAATCCGTTTCAATTTGTTGAAATCATAAATGATTATCACTGTGATAATCACTCATGAATTCATTTATTACAGCTTAGTGCAGTAATCTATCTTTACATAAATATCAGTGTAAATTGTTTACGCTTATCTTTTTTTACCTTATATGTACGATTAATGTAACTTGATATGTATCTGAGTGAAAGAAAATACATTTATTAACTGCTGTGCTATAAAGTAGTACTAAGTATAACCACGAGTAATCTTAAGATATAAAATATGATGTTTGTTTGTATGTCGTTTGTAGACTCCGAAACGGCTAGACCGATTTTAAAGAAGTTTTTAGACAATCTTGACCCAGTGGATGATCCTCTTAAGTTTGGTGACGATAAACACTCAAGTCAACTAAAAAATATATATAACTGTTGATTTCTGTTTCGAGGGGAATTCGAAACCAAACTAATCCACAGTATTGATGGCCAGATAGCTAGTAAAATATAAAAATGAATGTTTGTCCTTCATAAAACTCCGAAACGACTAGACCGATTCTAGAAAGATTTTCAGAAAATGTTTAGAATTGTCCAGTTGATGGTCCTATAGAGTTTGGTGGCAAAGGGAGAATTTTTTAACTGTTGAGTTTTGTATTGAGGGGAATTTTAAACCAGACCGAGCCACAGCAACGCGTAGCCGGACAGCTAGTTTACTATAAATAAATGCTAGCTTTCGTGTACATGTTTATCTGCGTACCTTTTAATATAGGTTAAATAAATATACTCCGTATCAATCTATCGTGTTTGTTTTAGTTCTTATAAACATATTGAGAATTTTTATTCTAATTCAATAAATATTTGTTTATTCGTATTTATTTATAACTTCCATATTTATAGAATTAGTAGAAAAAAGTAAAATAAGCAGTGATAGCCCAACGGTGAGACCATGTATCTCTTTTAAGCGGGTCATAGGTTCAAACCCCGGGCAGGCACCAATGAGTTTTTCTATTTAATTTCTCAGACGCTTATCGGTGAAGCAAACAATCGTAAAGAAACCTGTTTATCATTAGAGAATTCTGGGGATATGTGTTACCTACCAATCCGCATTGGAGTAGCCTGGTAGGTCTTAGCTCCAACACTTCTCTCGAAAAATAGAAACGGAGAGAAAAGGCCTATGCCCAGCAGTGGGATAATAATAGGCCGTTACTTTTAAAAGTAAAATAAAAGGAAAATTACTTATCCTAGTTTATATAATCTCTGCAATCAAATTTATAAAGACGAACAAACTTATAGGTAAATATTATTCGAAGTACATAAATAAAGATCAGAACCTATTTATATTACTTAAATACAAATAGATTTATTCTAAAAGTCAATCTTAGACAGGATGCAAATTAAACCTACTATTTAAACAAGGTATACAGTCTAACCATATTTCAGACTTACGCTTTAATTGTAATATCTTTTATCTAATTGTATCGAAGTACTTCTAAATGATTATTAGAAAATTATGCATTGCATTCAAGTTAGTTTATATAAATCTGTATAGAACATAATTTAGAAGCAATAACAAATATGAAATTTGTAAGCCCTGGTTTGAATTGTTTGCTTATTTGATATATATTAATCTACATGTAGTTTTGTAAACGTTATTCTTAAATTATTCTATAAATGTCCTACACCTTTTTTAAAAAAATATTTGGAGAGAATCATTGTGGAAATAAACGTATGAATCTAGTTAGCCCGGGAAACTATAGATCATAAACCATAGATAATGAAGACCTCAAATGGAGCTCTTGATTGTCAATGCTTATTATAAAACAAAATCACCAAAAGCTGTCTGTCTGTATATGATAGATTTTCTCGAAATCTACTTAACCGATTTTTGTATAATTTTTACCGAAAGGTAGTGCGATTCTACTAGAAGGTTTAGATTAGTAGTGCATTGCGGTTTTATGTAATTTGTGATGAAGGAGCTTTAGTAGCGCGCGCCACGAAAACCAACAGAAATACACTCAAGTAGTGTACTTGAGAACTATAGACCTACAAAAATACAACATAAAAGTCCGCGATAGTATCTATCTGTAATGGTTAATTCACAATAGCTACTTGAATGTTCAAAATTTCAATTAAATACACTGATTTCTACGTGGACAAAGCCTCAGGCATATTTCATCATTTTTTGTAAAGTCCATAATTATATTTAAATTTTGTTTATTTTCGTATGAGATTCGAACGTGACACAAAGTTATTGAATGACTTCAGCTAGCTCGATATTCTGTGCACGGTATCCGTAATTCGCCTACTATTTGAATTAGAACAATTTGTATAACGTCCGCGTTTGATATCTAGATCCGCCACTTTCGTTTACCATCTGAATGTTGATCACGATCTATTGATTAGAAATTACCCGCTTCACACGTGATCTGATGTCACTGCTCTGCTTTGCATCTGTGTGTTATAATTTTTACTGAATGCGACATCATTGACCCAGATGTATGACGTGTATTTTTAGCTTCGTAGAATTATATTTTGAGCATCATTAACGGTGCTCCTTTTACAAGCAATATAACAGAACTAACTACTTTGCTATAATCCGCACGGGTTAAGTGAATGCATGCAAAGCCTTTCCAAGGCCTTCAAAAAGCCTTTCAAAGGTGCTCCTTTTTTTAATCTGATATATATATAAAATTTTCGTGTCACAATATTAATTACTATACTCCTCCGAAACGGCTTGACTGATTTTTATGAAATTTTATATGAATATTCAGTAGGTCTGAGAATCGGCTACTATCTATCTATTTTTATCCCTAATTGATAAGATTGACCGCTAACATGTTTTTTTTTGTCAATTTTTTATAATGTATATTAGAAATTCCCTACAATAATCTATATGGCAAAACAAGGTTTGCCGGGTCAGTTAGAATCATTTAATAATAAATAAATAGGTTAGTTATATTATTATTGAGCTTGTAACGTATATGATTAATTTATTATGATCTAAATATTATTGGATAAGGACGAATATAATATTAAAGTATTAAGTGAATTCTATAGAATATCCACAACTTACAAAGTAGTAGTATAAAATAAAGTAGTATAATTAATTCACGTTAAAAGCATATACCTAGGTGCTAATTTATATTTTTTTCAATTTAGGAAATAATATTCTTCTTTTTCTTTTGCAATAGAACCAGCGGCTCCGTTTGTTTACGATAATATGTGTTGCGGGCGGTCTAAAAACAGTGCATTTTGCACTTGATTGCTTTAGAATCCAATGTCCATCGAATATTCATATGATCTCCAACCATATACCCCTCATTAAAACTTAAAATCTTGATGCTTGAGATTCTCCCTGCAATAAACATAATTCCTCATATGCCAGGAAAACAACGAAATCATCAAATAATTCTAATCAGTTACCTACTTTAGATTGACATGTAGATGATAGATACGTGTACACATAAGTATCGGCATATTTCAAGATCGTGTCGTTGTCGTCGAGATCAAATCGCCTTTACGCATTACATGATGTTACAGAATAATAAGTTCGCGCCGCAAACCAACAACTTTCTTGTAATAACTATTCCCATTACATTACGTTTTAAAAGCGTTTATTACACGCATTGCGTTTTGATGACTTCTGTTTACGTACAACAGCTAATACGAGCAATAATGCAAGATTTATATCAAGTAACCTACATCTTTTCAGATATATTTCTGGTTCAAGTATTATATATCTTTTTATCTTCATCATCAACCGCAGATTTCTGAAATCTGTAATTTTGTGCTATAAACGGCACAAAATTTTTAACCATTTATTTGTTTTTTTTTAATTTGAATGTGTTGATAGTCCTTATATCTTTTGGAGCATTACTGGGTATAACAAACGAGCGTGGAAGCATTGGGAATTTGGTAAAATATGTAAACCATTTAAGTATTTATCCCCGGAAAAACTTAAACTTCGAATATAATACGATGGAGATCTGATGTAGGTCATAATAATGCCTACAATATTTAAGTAAAGGTTTTTTAAACAATACCATACCAGCAGTAATAAAGTTTTTGATTACGAATTCGAATTTTAAAAGGGTTTTAATAAATATTTCATGCTGTCGCGCTTTTATCACGTCGTTAATTTGCATTGATGTTTAGAAATTATCATAACGACCTTCTGAAATCGAATTGCCTATGAATGAAGTTGTATTTAAGCCAGTTGTTAATCGACAAGCGAACGCCAAAACGCATTAAGTTCAGATGCGAGCGCCGAATTATGCAAATTAACGGTTGATGTTGGCTCTGGCTGTCATATCGATTGACTTGTCACTTTACCCAACTCGTATGAATAGGAAACATAGGCCAAGCCTGAGGTGCTGTCATTCTGGTTCTGTACTTTTTTAACTATGACATAATTACCATAAGTATGTCAAATGTAAAATACTTGTACATAAAATATTTATGAATACTAAAAAAAATATTAAATCAAATGGCCACAATCCTCGAATCAAAGTTATCCTTAAATTAGTAAACATAATAATAATTTCAGTTCCTTTCATATTGAAAAGCATAATATAAATATGTAGTATTCATTCCAAGTTTTCCTTCGAAAAAGAATTTGTAGATATTCATATACATTATTATTTAATATATTTGTATAAATTAAGAAAAGCCTTCTTAATTTAGAATTCTGGAGGCTTTTACCCGAATTTTATCGGGTCCATACATAAAATTGCCCCACAACTGAACATACTTTTTATTATTTCTAATTTTTTTTTGGTTATATTATTCTTTTTTAATTATGACTTCTATAACCATTGACTTTTAATTTATATGTATAGTTTTTTTACATTTTTTATTTTGACATATAAATATAATTTAATTTAGAGTTTAGTGGAATTTTCATAATAATATTTTAAATTTTAATCAGGTTTTTTTGTTTTTATTTTAGTTATTCGATTGTTCATTGTAAATGTATGGACTAAATAAAGCTGAATTTTTATTATTATAAATTAAGAACAATTTTCGGGAGACTCCATAGATGCTCTGCATGGGCACGGGCTGCTAAAGCCCTTATAGTTTTGGTAAAGATTACGCACTTTTTATTGTTACACTATCACAGATTTTGTATATTATATAATTAATTAAGATTTCTTAAAAGCTATATTTAATAGATCGTTAAAATCCGTTACATAATTTCAGAATACGGGGTTCAACTTTTACATCTGTAAAAGAACCCTAAACCTTATAAATCATACGGGTAACTAGTACCTTTAATACTGGGTTAATTCAAATAATGTAATAGCTGTCTCGAGTGTCATGAGGGGCGTTTATCTTGACAATTGCACAATTTGGTAACAGAAAATTTGAAAGTATAGATTAGACGGTTGCACTATGAGAAGTCAACTTTATTTAGTGTAGCTCTTAAAAGTAAAATTATAATCATCATGAACACTTTAGATCAATTTTTATAACTGTGTCACATAATTTTTGAATACAGAATATAGAAAAATGAATAAATATGAAAATTGTGATTATTTAACAATTAATAACTTTTGGCATTATACCTAAAAGGAATGTAAAAATATATTAAAATGTGTAAAATAAGTTATTTAAATTTGTTAAAACTCTTACATTTTTCTATGAAACAGAGTAGCTCATTGTATTGTATTATCTTAATTATTGTTTAAGTTATGATAATTTTTAAAATAAAACCTTTTCAAATCCATCAACAGATGGCATTGTAGGTGCTTACCTCACGCTAACGATAGTACTTTGTATTAGTACAAGTTACGTAAGATTGATGCTTTTTATATGTAGTAATTGTTATTTATTTATCATGCTTTTTAGTATTATATTTATGTGACAGACAGAGGGGTCATCTCGCTACCCCTAGGGGTGGCGGGGTACGGGCCTCGAGGCGCACCTCCTTGCCCGGGCTGGTCCTCGCAGGCTTATGGCCTGGACGGTGTTCGGGCCTATAGGCCCAGGTCACCTAGGTGACCTGAGGGATGTCTAGTTCGGTGGGGGGACTGAGAGTGGTAGCTTCCAGTCCGCGGTGTCTACATCGATGGTGTCTTGTCCGTGGGTGTTGTCTTGATCGGGTGGTGTCGTCTTGTCCGGTGGTGTCGCCCTCTCGCCCGTCGCGTCATCCTCGTCGTTTATGTGACATCTTTCGTGAAATTTTGTTGTCCAAATTCATTAACAGATGGCGCTGTACGCAAAAAAGAGGCACTAAATTATGTTGGTAAATAGTGTATCAGCTATTTAAAAAATAATTATTATAAGTAATATAATAATTATTTTTTAAATAGCTGATACACTATTTACCAACATATTTTAGCTATGTATTGTTTGTAAAGAGGTTTTCAAGCTTTTTGGACAATTCTTGGTTGTACCAGACGACTCCACGTTCGTTAATTGAACTACTATAATTTTATAGAATCGCAGGTTTAATCCGTTTAAAATGACTTTAAATAAAATGAGCTTAATTGATATTTACAGTTCAAAAAATAATATAAGTGCTTAAGAGTGAAGTGAAACATCATAATAAAACCTACATATTTAAAGTATTAGCTTTCTATGAGTAACCTCCCCATTCGCATCGCATGAGAATTTAAACTCTAAACTAGTTTTATAATGAAATTACTAAATTAAATTTAACATGAACAAATAACAAAATATTTCAGATTTTTCACCTCTTTATCGAAATATGACTACGAAACCAACTCTGAGGTAATGTTTATAATATTGTAACAAAAAAAACACGCGTATTTAAATATGTGTTATTTAACCTCTTTATTAAGCAGACTGACATAAGATAACGTTATGAGCTAATGTTGCTCAAGCTTCCTTATCCGATTATCTAGTGAGATTTGTTTATAAATTCAACACACCAAGGTCGTTCCCCCATAGAGCCGTATCCGTGACGAAGTGAAATGATAAATTGTCTTTAAACACTCTGTAGGCAGTGTTAACATTAGTTACATTATTTATTAGTTATACTACGCCTACTTATCAACTGGATAACAAATATAAGTAAATAAATGATTGTCAGAAAATTAACCTATTCATTACGACGTTTTATAAAAATGCTGAATATGTACAACTTGAAAATTGCATTGTTATTTCTACAGGGTACCGAATACAAAAAAATAATTATTTCTTTATGGGTTAGTAGTTATATTGGGTTGCAGTCGCTTGTTTTTTTCTACATATAATAGCACTTGTTTGGACATGTTTCATGTGGACAAAACTCCACAATCAATTTTAACTTTCCCATTACAGCAATTTAAAAACACTGTTAAAAAGAGGCTGATACAGAAAGCCTATTATACCCTGGAGGCTTACATTGATGATAAGAATGCGTGGATATAGCTGCTCTTTGACCTTGTGCAGGATAGCTATGACAAAATGTAATTAGTATTAAGAATCTTCTTTTTTAAAAGAGCTCCACCGAGTTTCTTGCTGGCTCTTCTCGGTAGGACGGCTTTCCGAACCAGCAGTAAAGTTGACGATTCAAAAGCACATGTTTACAAGTTTACTTGAACAAAGAATATTTTGAATTGAATTTTGAATTGAATTGAATTGAATTTATATACAGGTGTCAGTTAAATATCAAAAATATCCTATTACTCGGTACAGGGTTATAATAAAAATATTTGGATAAAAAGACCTATAAATTGCAAATTTAAATTGGATAAAATTAAAAGGTTGACCGCTATGATTCTCACTGATCCTTAATGCATAGAGCAACGTGTCCAATCAATGGTAGTATAACTGAATGAATCAAAAGTGCGCGTAAAATAGTATTTTAGACAATATGTTACTTTAAAAGAAAAATGGTGGTATTCACCATTAACCATCATGTGATATAACTAAGTCAAACAATGACAAGTCTATAGAAAAAAAGATTTCGACAAATAGAACGTTTTTTACTTTCTTCCAAGGGGAAGAAACATTTTTTATTCCAACAAAAAAGGTTTTGTTGGAATAAAAAATGTACTCGTATGTAAAAATCACATAGTAATTTACGGCAACTGCTCTAGAAGATTCTTAAGTTTCTGGGATTCTTAATCATAAGATCAAACAAAAACACCATCAGCTAACCCTTCTTTTCCCTTCCCGGAAAAGCGCAAACCGAGACATGCATTTTTAGAGGCGTCAATGTTGCGACAAAATAATCCTGACTAAAAACCTTAAATACGTTATCAATATTAACAATTGAGAAATATGCCACTATAAAGATAAATATTATAGATAAATTGATATAGCTAGGTTTTGTTTTAAAAAATGTCGTTTCATCCCTGTTTTCAGCCATTGAAAAACTGCTAAAATTTGAATTGAATACAAAGGTTAATTTTTCTGTCATTTGTAAAGTTTCAATACCTCAGTGGGGTGCGATCAGACTAAATAAGTGAAAATTACTCAGATTGAGTCCCAGATATCACCTGCCTTTTAATTTTTGTTTTATTGCATTTCTTTATATTTAAAAAAAATTACCAAGCAAGTGTCGGTCACCCAGGTTGTTTTAAAAAAAAAGCAAATTCAAGTTCAAAATACTCTTTATTCAAGTAAACTTGTAATTCTACCGCTGGTTCGGAAAGCTGTTCATACCGAGAAGAGCCAGAAAGAAACTCGGCGGTTGTTCTTTTAAAAGTATAAATTCGTATCACTAGCTACATTTAGTAATTACTGCCTTGTACAGGGTCAAAGAGTAGCTATGTCCACGCATTCTTATCTTCAAGTAATCCTCAATAGTATAGTAGGCTTTCTGTATTAGCCTTTTTTGATAGTGTTTTTAAGCTATTGCAATGGCAAAGACTACTTTTATATTTTTTCTTACACATCATCAAGCTGTCAAAAGAGGAACGTATAGAAATTATCTAAATAAATGCAGCGTAAGCACTTAAAGACTGCATTAAGCTGCCCGCTTTCTATAAGACTAGATCATAATCACGTATTAACAATTAATAATTGCAGTAAAAAATCGACATTAGTGTATTAGAGACCTGATTTCTCCTTTACTGTTGAACAAAATTTTAATTATTTCTTTTATTTATCAACAATCTGTTATAATTTTAACGCATTGCAAAGCTAGTTTCATAATTGTACGTTTATTAAGGAAACAATTAGGTTGAGATCGAGGATACCGAAAAAACGAAAACTTGCATTAAGATGTAATGTATGCAATTAAATTTTCTTATCATTAGCATAATTTTAATGGTACCTTCATGGTAATTGTCCTCTTTATTATATACCAGCCGTCAGGTTACGCGTTGCTGTGGCTCAGTCTATTTTCGAGTAAGTGTAGCGAGGATAAAAAATGCTCCGAACGCCACCAAACCTTATCGGCTGAGTCATTCTAAAGATTGTCTGAAAATAAGCATCGATCCATTTGTTTCAGTCTCTGTAAGAAACATCCATATATACTTTCTCTTTTATTTTATACTATTGTGCCATTTTCTATAATTCAAATTTTAAACATAGAAGTAGTTATTGTGAGTTAATCATTAGAGATAGAGACATGCTAGCGCGGACTTTCTTGTAGAACTTTTGAAGATTTACAATTCTCTAGTACATTACTTTAGCGTATCTCTGCTGGTTTACGCAGCGCACGCGACTAAAGCTCCCAGCTAGCAAGTTTTTTAACAACTGCTCGATCTCTTCAACACAATTTACATAATACCGATATGTACTATTACTTGTACTATGTAATTTGATTGCCCCAATTTACCTACGTTTAACTCATAACTATTTTAATTTCTGATTAGGTCACATAGAGGCACTAAAAACATACATAGCTATATGATCTACATTTTCTTGTTAAAGATTAACATTATGTGTATGTATATATTTAATACATGTTCAACATTTACGGTTTGTTACAAAAAAATATTAATAATTCATTTAATTAAGTAATAATGGGCCGTACTGTTGTAATATCCGCTCCTAATGGTCGAAACAAAGCACATTTAAAAACTTGATGATTTTAACTGGATAGTTAAATTAATTTATAGTTGACGAAATCGTTCTATTTTTAAATGTAATTACTTTTTTTGTTAAAACTTATGAGAATTATCTCTAACATTCGTTTTTTATGCCGTGTGGTATCCAGCTGAGTAGAATAGACCACCCTCATTTGTTACTGAGGTGTCGTAGGAAATGGGAATGCATGTAATTAAATTGGGCCATAATTAAAATAGCGCACTCTGAGGATCAGAGTTGCTGCGGTGGTGATGGGGGCAATGTGTTTAATGGTACCCTTTCCTCGCCACAAGCAGCGTTGTAGAGCACTCAGGTTTTTTTAGTTGCTGCAAGTCCAACATACCCGCTGCTCATCCCCGTCGGTCAGCAAAACCCATAAGGGGTTTTATCCAATATAATATATATATTTTATATAATATATATAAAAAACTTTTATAAATATTTTTTAAAGATAACTTTCATAAAAAAGATAAAAAAAATCAACAAGTATTAAAGTGAAGACCTGTTACTAACGCACTGCTGAGCTTCCCATCTCCCTTTTGGAGAAGGGTTGGAGACTCACCACGCTGCTCCAGAGCGGATTGGTAGGTTACACATATTCCAAGAATTCTCTAGAGATAAGCAGGTTTTTCACGATGTTTTCCTTCAGCGAAAATCGTGTAATAAATTGTATAAAACTCAGTGTTGGGTGCCCAGGGTTTGAAGTTTGAACCCGTGATTACCTCGCACGGCCTCACCGCTGTATACTTGTACCTTCAATGATGTACATAATTGAAGGTTATTTAAAACTGAAGTCAATGCGACAGAATTCGTGGGTACTACTATTTCTAGTATTACTACTTCTATTTCTGATATAAATGTGAAATTAATAAAATGATAATGACTATCTGAAATGCCATAAACACTAATCGATTTCTCATAATGAAGGCGGGTAAACTGTGTTAGAAATTAATGAACCTTTCGGCACCTCGCACAAGGTCAAACCATTGTACAAATGTTGATGATGAAGTCTATTTTGAATGGGTAACGGACATAGCATGGCATGTGGGCTTTCCGCTTTCAGACGTCAAGGATATGTGTGCGACCTTAGTCTACTTACTGTATATTACACACTGACTGGAGCATGTGTATGATTAATTACACACTATTTATTAAGTTTATTTGTTCTCTTTATAGTTGCTGATGTTTTAAAGAGAATAAAAATTAGACAAATCCGCTCTTAAGTTTTTTTAAATTGTCTTAAAGAGTCGTCGTGTTGTTGTATAACGCACATTGCTGTTGATTTGAATATAAAATTAATGTATAGGACTTGTTGATTTCGATTGCTACGGATTGCTGTGTTCGTGTTATTCTCTGAAGCTCCGCTCCGATTTACTATAATTTTATACGTTTTCAGTAGCATGCATGAAACAATTCTTGTTTTTTATACTACTAAAAGTTTGTTGTTAAATTGTAGTAAACACTTCGCCTACGTTTCCTTATATTGTGAACTACAGAGAATTTATCTTTCTGTTCTATTCTAAGTATATATTTTTACTTTACCTTTCCTCTACTTGATACGTATATCGATAGGTGTGAAATAAATATAGTTCATTATTATTAAAGTCATAAATAAAGTTATAAATTAATTTATTTGTCGTCTAACACAATATATGTACCTAAAATATTGCCATTCACGAACGTCACAGATATATATATGCCTAGCTTAAATAACCACAAATTAACATGCGTATTTTTTATTGCGTATGGCCTGTCATAAAAAAATATTGGGTCTGTAATAAATTAATTAATTAACATAACATATCAGTAATACTATAACGATGTGATTATTAGGCAATTAATTAGTGAGCAAATAAGCTAATCGCTTATATTAAGTGAGAGACATGTTTTTCACGTTTGTGTTACCAAATATACTATTATGGAGTCGGTATGTTTTATTAGCTACTCGTACATATTTTAGAATTAAAACTTTCTTATATTTTATTCGCTGTTAAAATATCTATAGCTTGTAGTTTTTTCTAAATCAAATCAAATCAAAGTAATCTTTATTCAAGTAAGCTCTTTCGAGCACTTTTGAATCGTCAAGGATCAATATGATTAATGAGGCTACAACTGGTTCGGAATGTTGCTCTTACCGAGAAGAACCAGCAATAAACTCAACGGTCAATCTTTTAAACATTTTCAATTGTCCATCATTCAACCGCTGTCCAGTATGAAGCTGAAAGGATTTTATAATCCAGGCATTTTTATATGCAAATAATTTTCAGTTTTGCAATATGCTTTACGTATTAGCATATCTCTTACACTTAATTTAAACCTTTCCGTAGACTGGTCTACATACTATGTAGTTTCTAACCTGATGGATGTCCCCTTTTTAATAAACCTTACAAGTCTTGCCTTTTTCTATATAGATTCATGGCTCCTTTTCAAAGATCCTCTGTATACCTACTATGGGGATAAAAACGGAGTGTATTAAATATCCATATTTAAGATATCTTATAAAGATAGTTGTTTCTTTTGTACTTACTTTAATACTGCTAATACATGATAAAATCGATAAATACACTCATAGAAGGAATCTAAAAGCGAATTTAGAACAGTATGTCATAAGTGTGCCAAAAATATTGACATCGGATTATTTGTCATCGGAAATAACATAAAAATAGTCTGTTAGTAATACGCTTTTGTTATGATATCGACTGTAGTCTGAAAGTATACTATATTAATTGAGATTTAGTTCTTCATCTTTCATCATTGTCTATAATTTAACGAACTAATGCAATTGTAAGCTAGTTGTTCCGTAACGTTATAAATTAATTAATGTGGCTTAATTTTATTTCGTTACAATTACGATAAAAGTATGGATTACACCGTCGAATCGACATTAGGTCAGTTACTAAACACATGGAATAGCATAGCATTAGGGCTGGCAACCGCATCGATTAAATTTTCCATGGATACACCATAATCACTTATTATACAAGATTATAAAAAATATTTATGTGCATATGGAATGCACATAAATATAATAATGGTGGTTGTAATTTCATTATTAAATGGAATTTATTAAGCGTTAATGTTAAATAAGTTATAAATGTTTTTAATTATGGAAGTGTTTTAAGTCAAAAATTTAAATAAATTATATAAACATAATTTTAAAAGAGCGCGTTGCCCTTTTGCGTGTTTCTGGACTACATATTAAGCCGATAAAAATTACTTGTACAACCCTGAGCATATTATAAACTGATAGAAAAGTGTAGAAGAGGAATACATTTTCCATGAAACGAATGTGACAGAAGGATTTTATGTCGAAAAAAACAATAGATACGCGGTCGAAGATAGAATAGATGGATGATTTACTTTTATAATATAAGGGTTATAAATATTTACTTATATTAGCCGTGTGGTATTCGGCAGAATATAATAGACCACCCTCCTTTCTTACCGAGGTGTCGTAAGAGGCGACTAAGATAATTGTCGTGTGGTATACGGCCCTATAGAATAGATCACTCCCATTTCTTACCGAGGTGTCGTAAAAGGCGACCAAGGTAAGTTGACGTCAGGGAGCCGGCCGTGACAACATGTTTGTAACATGTTTTGCCGACCCCACTTAGAGTGGGATAAGGGCAATTCATAAACCATTTAAAAATACCAACGCTGCCAGTTTCATTTTAAGACACGTAAAATGAATCAATTAAGTTGGCAATCCTGAATATGAAACACGTATTAGTTTAATTATTTTCAGTAACCGGTCGTCTAATTGAAACACGTTTATTATCTTATAAATCTACAGGCAAGTCAATCAACGCGGCCTCATTACTGCTGAATGTTGATTTATATGTGTAAAGTTCTACTTTTTCTCGCTTAGTTAATATTAACTTTGTTAAATATATTTAACGCATTGCAATGCTCTTGATAGAACAGAGCCAGTGTCACGAGCTATATTTTTTAAAATTTATTTCCGCTTTCATTTAAGTTTTGATTGAAACGACTTCGTGGGGAATTGTTTACGGAAATTTAGATATACCACTCCAGAACAAAGACTAGACCTATCGAGAGAAACATCGAATCTAAGACAATTTTGCCAATTCCCAAAATTGAGAAAAAATAAAAACGCATAAAATTATGTAAATAATCAGCTCAAAAGTAAATTATTTTTGTATAATCCGCGTTGGTTAAATAAATAAATAAAAATAGTATAAATTATTTAAAAATTAAATAATGCAGCTGTTTTTTCACATATCGTAAGTTCATAAAATAAACCCATCTAACCTTTGGTCAGAAGTAATATAAGACTATTTTTAAATTTAAACTATCGTGAGTAGTATTCATAGTTAATAAAGATACCGGCTATACTCACGTCTAATTTTATCGGACTAGTTTCGAACCCGTCAGGGCACTTATTCATGAGCTCTTTACATGACGTTATCGCGGTGTTAAAAAACGTTAAAACTAGACGTGAGTATAGCCGGTATCTTTATTATATAATATAAGACTATTTTTATATACGCCAGCATCTAAAAAAATTCTAGCACTCCTCTAATTCATATAAAACTTGGCGGATGCTATGGGTAATTTAACAAAACGGATCCGATTAAGAGGCTGATTAATATTAACAGGAGAGCAATTTGACGCTATTTAGATGCCCGGATTGTCACCAGGTATATTGGGGTTTCACTGAGATTACTTTAGTATAAACAGCCTTAAAACTATCCTTTGAGCAGAGATCTAACATTGTTCATTTTAATTAATACTGTACCTAATTCGTTGAGAAGTCCTCTTGTCTGGAGCCAATCCAGGCAGCAGCATTAGGTCATGCCTATTATAAACAACATGACCTGTGATAGCCCAGAGGTGAGACCGTGCGACTCTTTCAAGAGGATCACGAGTTCAAACCCCGGGCAGGCACTAATGAGTTTTTCTATTAAAACTTATGTGTCTAATTGATAATTGCAATTTATCACACGCTTTTCGGTGAAGGAAAACATCGTGAGGAAACCTGCATCTCTAGAGACTTCTGGGGATATGTGTAACCTACCAATCCGCATTGGAGCAGCGTCGTAGGTATTAGCTCCAATCCTTCTCTCCAAAAACAGAGAGAGGAGGCCCTATACCCAGCAGTGGGATTGTAACGGGCCGTTACTTTTTTACTTTTATCATAAACATTATCATCGCTACTGGAACAGTATGTACAATTTCAACTCCATCGGACACCAGGAAATGGGTCAAATTTAACTTGCAAGATTCCACCTTCACATACAAGTTAAATTAAGTTAAAACAATTTTCTTATAATTCGATTGAGCCGGCTGCACGTACAAAAAACATGACTCATGCGGCGTTACCTCACTCTGAGGCGTTCCATGTATCATCAATTTCATTGTGATTTCCAATTACCTCCTTCTCTATATACATGCAAATCTATTAAACAAATGAAATTAAAATGTTCTTTTGAAAAATGCTACCATTCCATCAGTATTTTCTTAAGACGTTGTCACGTTCAACTATCGTCAGTAACCCGACATTACAGACAACCGATTTTTTTAAATAAAGTATGACCTTCTTATCGTGCCACTGTTCATTACACTTTATTACGATCTATATTGTGATTTATAAAGCTTCCAACAGTATCTAACCATATTATAGCATTATGGAGTGACCGGATATCACAAGGACATTTATTACCGAATAACCTAGCAAAAAAAATAACCTATTAAAACAGCACTAATTGAATATGCAAAAAGAGACATTTCGAAATAGATTTATATGCCGTATTCATCGGATATTCGACCAACGACACAACTTGTCCTGGCGAAAATAGAAAAAACAAATATTATTGAGCAAACGTCAAACAGGGCGTACAATTTGAATACAATAAAATTCATACACTGAACCGACCTGTGCATGTCCAAAACCCTGATAACATCGCATGCATTCCATAATACTTACACACAATACAACAAGTGCCTACTACCCTAATAAATAGAGTTGAACATATTTTGACATTTCGTGGGAAAGTCGTATTATGGCAAATATAAATCGTGTAAATATATCGCTCGACAAACTGCTCGAAATTAAATCGTAACCCGTTGGTATAAGTTACAAAGTCGTTTAAGCGTATATGACAGAGCCTGCGGTCAGACGTCACGTAGCATTTAGGTATGTTATATTTAGAACAATTTCAAGCTCACGAATTTATGGTGACACTGTTGTAATAGCAGCGTAACGTGTTGTAATTTACATATTTGGGGCTGAACTCAGTGACAAAATTTCCATGATACACAAACAGAAATTTCGCCTAATTTACAGTACTATAAGAGCTGTAGACGTATTGCCGCTTAACAACATCACTATTTTATATTTATGGTAATAGCTGTGGTGTCGTTGAAAACATTCAAGCAAAAATTAGGGTCCAAAAGTTTGAAAGTTTTCTTCTCTTCCGGCTAGAAACGTGATAGAACGCAAAGAAAAAGCTTATAAGACGTATTCATTTAGATTACTAGTTGTAATTGCGCTATAATTGGAAATTTAAACACAAAAGTAGTTATTGTGAGTTAACTATAAGTGATAGAGACATATTGTCATCAACTTATTCATAGTATTTTTATAGATCTACAATTCTCTAGTATATTACTTTAGTGTATATCTGCTGGTTTACGCGGGGCACGCGAATAACACAATTTACATTAAACCGTAATGTGATATTTACCTAAACCTTCCGAAAGAATTACACAGCTTTGAGTGAAAACTGTACCAAAAACCTTCTTCTTCTTAAAATCTACTGATTTTATACAGAAAGACAGACAGCTTTTGAGAACTTTGTTATATAATAATAGATTATAGACTTTTAACGGTAGGATGAAGTATAACGTGTGTGTCCTACCTGTCATGACCTACGGTGCCGAGACGTGGACACTAACAGTTAAGGCGGTCCACAAGCTAAAAGTCGCTCAGCGGGCTATGGAAAGAGCTATGCTCGGAGTTTCTCTGAGGGATCGCATTCGTAATGAAGTAATCCGTCAGAGAACTAGGGTCACCGACATTGCTCAGCGCATAAGCAAGCTGAAGTGGCAATGGGCCGGCCATATCTTTCGCAGAGCCGATGACCGCTGGGTTGACGTGTTCTGGAATGGAGACCGCGAATCGGAAAGCGTAGTGTAGGACACCCTGAGACTCGATAGAGTGATGACATACGTACGACAGCGGGCAGTGGATGGAAGCAGAAAGCCCAGGATCGGGCTAAGCGGCGAGTTATTGGAGAGGCCTATGTCCAGCAGTGAACTGAAGTGGGCTGATGATGATGAAGTATAACGAATTCAGATTGTACAACACAACCTACCTACGAACTTCTTGACACCAAATCTTATCATATCAAAGAGATTAAAAGAAATATATCGAGTCGCTCAGAGATTTGAATAATGTTATATTTGGATATGCACTAACATTAATCTACCATTTTGTAAAGTTATTTTGTGAGAATCTTATTGGAATGCTATCTATATTACTGATTTTATTGAGTTCCCGTTTATGCGTTTTTAGTAATACTCATTTTTCGGGACTTTATTACAATTACGCACACACAGCTAGTTATATACTTTAGTATATAATAATAGTATTATATACTAAAGTATATACTTTAGTATGTAATAGTATATACTTTAGTATATAACTAGTATAAAGCTAGTTATATACTTTAGAACATAACTAGCTCTGCCAGCGGCTTCGCCCGCGTGGAAACCTACGTGTCACAATTTTTGTCTAGAATTCAAATCTTAAGGCGCTGAACAGAGCCAAATAGGCTGACTTTAAACACGTTTTTAACAAAAGCTATAGGGATGACGATTAAAAGAAAAATATATGTTAATATACATCATATCTCAGAGAGAATGTAAGATTTCAAAACATGATTACAATACTTTTTTTCGATAAAAAAAATTGGTAAATAGATCTCTGATTTTTACTTTGATCGTAAATATCTCTAATATTTATCAACAAAAATTGGTAAAATTAATAAGACTAATAAATCATTATAATATAAAGAGAATGTAAGATTTAAATTTTGAATTAATTAAGATATTTCATTCAAATTAAATATTTTTTTGAAAATAGCAAAACTGAAACGAGTCATCGTCTCGCTTCTCTTTTACATCTACGAATATAGACAGTGATCGCTGAGGCGCGCTGCTATACGGACGTGTGTCGCTAGCTGCCGCCTTTTGTGACTATTCCTTGTTGATAATATGTCCTTTTTTAGGTGTTTAGTTATAGTTTCAGCATACTTAGTTTTATAAGATTAATTAGACATAAGTTTTTAAATAAATTGTACAAAAAAAGTTTGGATAAAATAGTGTACACCTACAATGGGTGTTAAAAAATTAAGTTTGTCGCTACGCCGTCGCAGAAATTGTGGGCGTGGCTTATATGCCGAAATCTGAATTTACGCCAGCTCTGTTCAGCGCCTTAAACATAAAAGTAATTTTTGTGTGTTAACCAGAAGAGATAGAGACATGCTATCGCGGAATTTTTGTATCTATAAAACTAGATCTACAATTATCTAGTACATTACTTTAGCGTATCTCTGCTGGTTTACGTAGCGCACGCGACTAAAGCTCCCAGCAAGAAAAATTATTAACAACTGCGTGACCTCTTAAACACAATTTACATAATACCGATAAGTACTATTTACCTAAACCATTCGGAAGTATTGCACAATCTTTTGGTGAAAACCGTACAAAGATCCGTTCAGTGGATTTTAAGAAAATCGATTACATACAGACAGACAGCTTTTTGGGACTTTGTTTTATAATAAGTATAGATTACTTCCGGGCTCGAAGAACCAACAAATTGATTTTAGAAAATGTTGGCCCTTCGCGAGAATTAAATCTGTGATCCCCGCAGCCGAAGGCAGGGCCTTCAACTAACAGCCTCTATTTTGAGTTGCAAAACTCTTAAATTTTTGTATGAAGCAAGAAAGCGGGCAACCTGCGATTGCTGTAAATGTTATATTATTATCTAACATCTATGTATGATAAATTAATTCCAATGTCCTAACAAATTATCATGTCATAACACATGATTGATCTAAGCCTAAAAGTGATTGTATTAGAGAACACATAACAATTAATTAACTGATTACTATATCTATCGTATTACCTGTATACTTCTTTGTGTAATAGTTTTCCCTAATTTCTATGAAAGTTTTCCTGTTGTAGTAGCTACGCCGTGTGGTATCCGGCAGAATAGAATAGACCACCCTCCGTTCTTACCGAGGTGTCGTAAGAGGCGATTAAGGTAGGTGCCGTGTGGTATCCGGCTGCATAGAATAGACCACCCTCATTTTTTACCGAGGTGTCGTAATAGGCGACTAAGGTAAATTGACGTCAGGCGGGCGGCCGATCGTAAAATACGTAGCCAAATCACGTGACAACATGTTTGTAACATGTTGTGCCAACCCCACTTAGAGTGAGATAAGGGCAGGAGAATGATGAATGATGATGATGACGTAACTCGAAGGCTAAGTATGTCACTCAAAATTATAACTCGTGTTAACACATGTAGTTATAAACTTAATGACGTTACAAATGTATGAAAATCGCATGCTTGTGAAAATTACAATATTAAAACTGGTTTTTAACTGCCTTAAAGTTCAGATTCAAATATAATTTCCAGTTTTAAAATACACTCAAACTGGAATGAGTTATTAATACATAAGAGTAAAAGTAAAGTAGCAGCCTGTTACAATCCCACAGCTGGGAATAGGCCTCTTCTCCCCGTTTCTGGAGAGAAGGGTTGGACCTAAGACCTACCACGCTGCTCCAATGCGGATTGGTAGGTTACACATATCTCCAGAATTCTCTAGAGATATGCAGGTTCCCTCATGATGTTTTCCTTCACCGAAAAGAGTTGCAATTATCGATTAGACACATGAGATTTAATAGAAAAACTCATTGGTGCCTGCCCGGGTTTGAACTCGTGTTCCCCTCGAAAGAGTCACATGGTCTCACCGCTGGGCTATCAGAGCTACTAACTATTAATACAAACAAACATATTATGTAAAAAATATTCGATAAGTTAAAATAAACTATTTCACATTTGTTAATTGTGACATACAGGTAGAGTTTGTGAACAATATTTTTTATCTTAAGCCAAGTTAATATTAACAAAAAAATCATTAGTAAGCGACTAATAGATAGCAATGAATTTTAAAAATTATAACCGCTGTAAAAAAATATCCGGGTGACCTCCAGTCGGCCTTGCACCGGTGACTTTCTATCAAACTTACGACGTGTGTGTAAAACCATTTTATCGAATTTTTATGGACATTTTTGTCAAACTTTTGAACATTATTTTTATGCTATTTGAAACTAAATTAATTATTCTTTTATGTTTCTGAATTTTTGTAACACATAACTAAAATTATTCGTAACCCCATTATTACGCCGTTGTTCCCGTTATTACACAAACAGTTGGATATTTTTGGAAATATATTTAACATTCTATTACTCTTATTTATAAAAATTAGAAATTATACAATTTAATAACTTCAAATATATTTCCGTAATTTATAATGTAACATAAATCTATGAGTAGTGACTTTACGAAACAACAAGTGCCGGCGACGTTTTTAATAAGACAAAGGTTTTGAGGCATCGATTACTTTAATTGCCTTTAAGAAATTGACAATTTCTTATATTATTAAATCGTGCGTAAAAGCACGCAATCCAAATCAAGTATGAAATTTTCAATATCAATTTGTAAAAAATTATTACATAACTTTCTTTTACTTTCGAATAAACTTTCACGATCAAAAAATTTCAATTCAGACACAATTTAAGTTTTCTTTTATCGAAGGCCAAGACTGACTGTATTGTTTTTAGCCGTAAAGAAGCAAAGATATATTAAACAGAATTCACTATGAAGTAACTTTTAGAACTTTATGATACAATGTGAGGTATTTTCCTTGAGAGTTAGTAAACTTATTCCTTTTTAAAATCTAAAAAATTATATCTTAATTACATCTAAATAACAAAAAAAAGATATCTCATTAGGCTTATGTGTATTATGCTTACATAACATGGCCGTCGTTTTGATCCTCGATAGTGAAATAGCTGATCTGGGTGAATGAATTTATATTTATAATACAAAATAGAGTAAAAAGTTTAAGTTATTTTTAGAAACAAATAAAGCATAATCAAAATACCTGACGGGAAATATAAGCTGTTGGAGGTTATTTTATAAAGTACTTGTATTTTTTTTATATTGCTGTTGTTATCCAAAAAATATTGCATTGTTTTTTAAAACAAAATATATACGAAAGTTTGCACTGATTTTTTTCGTTTAAAACCTAACACATATTTTCTGTAAAATCTATTAAAAATTAAATAAATTATAATATATGACCCGTATAAAGGAAGCATTGAAGGTATTATTTCAACTTTTGTATTATAATAATAATGCAATTAAAATTCATACATAATTATAATTTTAAATTATTAATCATATTTACACTAATTCACACCTAATCGCCAAACGCTGCAGTGAAATTCTTGACAAAGCTACAACTTTGTCCAAATAATAATAAAGTCACGATCGCGATAGAAATTGCAGTGATACGAATTAGTTTTACTTTGCAATTAAATAGCATTTCTGTAAAATTACATCATGGAAATGTTAAAAGCATTGATAATATTCAATGCCATATTGAACGATCGACATTACCAAATCCGACCGTAACCCCAATAAAGTTAAATAAAACCAAAACTTTTTTATAAATTACGCCGTGAGAAATCATTACCAAAAACTCTCCACGATCAATGTCAGTTGCCTGTACTTATAAAACCGTTTCCGATCGCTAAAGCGATACTAATCGCTAACTTAGTCGTTACAATGTAGTATACATCACGGGGAACACTCGAAGCTGTCTAATTCAAACTGATTACTTAACTGTGCCAATTAAAGAGCTTATTCGAGCTCTTGCCTTATACATTGTTCGAACTCTTGATATAATATGTATATCAAGGCTGGTGATTATAAATTAGGCAATAATATACTGAATCTGTGTAAATTTATTAAAATAATAATCACGTGAAGGTTTCACGTGTCAACAGTTGAAACTAGAAATATTAGTAGCAATTGCTTATAAATAATGATAATATTGCAATATTTACCACAGAAGCTGTGATAGCCCAGCAGTGAGACCGTGCGACTCTTTGGAGGGAAACACGAGTTCAAACCCGGGCAGGCACCAATGAGTTTTTCTATTAAAACTCATGTGTCTAATTGATAATAGGTGAAGGAAAACATCGTGAGGAAACCTGCATATCTCTAGAGAATTATAGAGATATGTGTAACCTACCAATCCGCATTGGAGCAGCGTGATAGATCTTAGTTCCAACCCTTCTCTCCAGAAACGAAGAGAGGAGGCCTATTCCCAGCTGTGGGATTGTAACAGGCCGCTACTTTACTTTACTTTCATTTACCACAGATGGTGAAGGAGCCTCTGAGATGGTTAGGTTAGACAGCATGATCTGAAATGAAAATACCCTTAATTTTACAAATGTGACTGCCATGCGAACATCTTGAAATGTAAAATTATTTTGAAAAAAAAAATGCGACCTTACTGTACAGATTTTAAGGAAAAGCAAGATAGCGCCGTAATATCTGCGCTTTTAGAAGTAGCAGGCCACTTTATGAATATTTTTGGTCGTCTCAACCAACGGTCACCCGGTACTGAATCTGCGTCTTTACTAGATGTTTCTATGAAAATAATTGTTAAAGTGCTAAAATATTCTTAAATTAATATTATAAATTAAACAACTTTTATCATACAAACTATTCTAGTATATTATAAATGGGTTATTAACTCAGTGACATAATCGCACGACATACGTTCAAGCCGGTCTTCGCTGGGCGCCGATTGCCGACCGATGCTCTTACATAGGTAAATCGATTTTAACCTGAACCTAAATTAAAAGTAAGTTCATTACTTGTCATTCATTCTATCCACTTCTTAGTTTTTCTATTTTAAAGCCTTTTTATTACAGATTCAAACTGTTTTATCGTTTACACGCTTTCGGATCAAAACTAAAACTCAGAATTTATTTTATAGACAGACTTTTACAACGTGTAAAAGTCCCTATCTTTTGAATCGTCAACTTCTTGATCCGTAATCGCAGTGCTGACTGACATTATAACTGAAAATGAGAAGATCCAACTTGGTCATATAACTCAAGTTGCGAAACTGTACTGAGGGCAAATAGGTAGCTCGTAGAATTATAATTGTTAGAATGCAAAACTAACGTGTCTTAGGGAAGACATATTATCCAGTAAGTGGCGATCTTTACTGTATTTGATTGGTTCAAATTACATTCACCTATAATCTTGTATATTTTCTGGCGTTTATTTAAATTAAATAACTATTAGTTTAAACTATTGTATCAGTAAATAAAAACTACTTTTGAAAATAATTCGATTTATTAATCGATTTACCTTTCGCGATTCGTAATATAAATGAACGTGGTAACGACTGGTTTGAGTCTTTCGATATTAATAAACTATTAAATCATCAGAAATCAAATTAAAATCTTAAAATGTAATTAAATTACTAATGAAAAAATAAACAGTTTAGAAAAAACATATCAAATGTAGTTCAAAGCGTTTATTTAGTATTACAAAATTTAAAAATTACGAATGTCAAAATATTTAGTCAGAGATAAACTGAGCAATAAAATTCACACAAAATTTTAAATATAATATCTGTTTATAAGATTTAAAACAGTGACGTATCAAATTGCAAATAGCAATGAGTCAGTGTATTGAAGCTAATGTTCCATTTAGGATGTAATTTCACACATCATGGTTAATGATATGAATGATCACTTTATCTATTTATTAGCGCATTGATCAAACAATAAATAATTCGCCAATAGTTATTTAAATTATGAACTTTGAATAGTTTAAATTCATACAAATCTTAGAAAGGTCAATCTTTGTAGGTACCTCAACCTTTGAAGGTATAAACTGAAATAATGGTGGTTGCCTAACTCTTTACTGCAAGCTAGGAAAGTGTATTGCAATATGAACATTACTAACGCAGTACAATAGTTTTAAAAAAGTTGAAACAAGAACACAGACTTGGAGAATTGAACCGTCCAAGAACGAAGAACAATTTCTTATAAACAGATTTACTGAACCGATACTCCAAGAACTTGAATATCGTAGGTCATATTTTGATTTTTAATGAATTTCAAACAAATCAAATCAATACCTTTTATTGATAACGTGACATCAATGTTGATAACAGTAAAGATAACAATAAAAAATATACAGAAATACGCAACAATACGCAGTTCTATACTTTTCACTAAAGTACTGAGAATAATAATAATGCGCATATGTTTAATTAACCAAATAACAACGTAATAGACGAAACCACGCCTTAGGCTCTATGCCAGTTGGGTCAGTTATCAAGATGTCGTAAGATAAGTCACATCGGTTATATTGCTACAATCGGTTTATCAAAAGCGGTACTAAAAGGAAAGAAAAATTCGCTTAAAACCCATGTAGACAGTAAAATTATTTATCGAAAAGACTATGATACTAAAAGCTTGATTATGATACAACTCGCAACGAAACTCCCGCAAATCTTTCGAACAAATGCGTTTCCATCATAGATACTGTTGTATTCGTATTAGTAATGTTCTTGTATAACATAAAACCAGTCGCTATTAAACTCTCAAGCAAGTGACACCTCGTTTCATTATATTAAAATTCTCAGAAGCTCAGAGAACCTTAATACTCTTAACATATGGTCCTTCGAGCCGGATCACCGTCACATCAAGTGATATATAGTAGTTAAAGGATAGTAGGCAAATTCAAACCTGCCATGGCAAAAACAAATGAAGATGAAGTTGAAACGTACCAATTTAGGGGTTCCAATACGCTGATTCACAATTGAGATATAATGCTGATCTCAATTTATATTGGTCAGCAGGAAAAACTCATTCATTAAGACAATAGATTAACATCAGTTATATTTTATTGTTCGTTTACTATCAACCAACAGTATCAATATTTTTATTAAGTTGTAATAGATAAGCGTAATCAACTATTACATTTGCAGTCAACTAAATTATATTGGATTCTTTTTTGTCTCCAACAAGGTTTTGTAATTTATTTATATTATGTAATCTAATTTCTAGATATGTACATTATTAATATTATAAAAGGCAAATTTAGGTTTCGGCTAGCTCATTTAAGTTCTCTAAAATTAGTAAATTTTAAATTCTCGCAAATTACTTTGCAAAATTGTTATTAACTTAGCCAGCACATGTAAAAGTAAAAGTAAAGTAGCGGCGTGTTACAATCCCACTGCTGGGAATAGGCCTCCTCTCTCCGTTTCTGGAGAGAAAGTTTGGAGCTTTTTTTTTTTTTTTTTTTATTGTTAAATAGGCGAGCGCTTGACTGTAATCATGCCTGATGGTAGGCAATGATACAGTCTATGATGGAGCGCGCTTACCCAGAAGATGCCTATTCACTCTTGCCTTGAAGGTACCCATATTGTAAGTGTTGGGAAAGATAGAAGCCGGGAGAGAATTCCATTCCCTTGCTGTGTGCAACAAAAAAGACGAAGCGAAGCGCTGTGTGCGTCTTCGTGGAATGTCGATAACATAAGGGTGGAACTTCTCCCGGTGCCTAGCGGTACGGTGATAGAAACGCGAAGGTGGAACAAGTTCATGAAGTACCTGGGCACACTCTCCGAAATATATCTTGTAGAAAACCGATAGACAGGCAACCCTGCGCCGGTGTTGCAGACTCTGCAATTTGGCGTTTGTCAGGGTCTCATCACCTATGAGTCTCCTGGCACGTCGATCCACCGAGTCCAAAGCATCCAATTGGTATTTGGCTGATCCTTCCCACAAATGGCAGCAGTACTCCATACACGATCGTACCTGAGCCTGGTACAATGCAACAAGCTGTTTCGGTGTGAAGTACTGCTTGACTTTGTTAAGGATGCCAAGTTTCTTGGCAGCCGTTTTTGCTTTGGACTCGATGCATTTTCCAAAGTTGAGCTTGGAATTTATTTGGATACCCAGAAGCTCAGTGCTATCGGCAATCGGTACAGATATATTTCGGAAAGTAGGAGTTAAGGTGAAGGAACTCCGTTTGGCGCTGAACAGGCACGCTTGTGTTTTGGAAGCATTAAACTTGACTAGGTTAGCTTCACCCCAGTCGGAAACCTTTTTTAGAGTCAAGTTAATGCGCTCAACCATGGCCTCTCTTTGTTGGAGAATCTCAGCACTACTAGCTCTGGGACTGGACATATATCTCTCCGTGACAGTGCTATCATCTGCGTACCCAAAGATACCGGGACTTAGCAGATCATTAATGTGAAGCAAAAAAAGCGTCGCGGAAAGAACTGATCCCTGAGGAACACCAGCATTGGTGGTCATTAGATCAGATGAGCAGCCATTAATGACTACTCTAAACGATCGTTCACTCAGGAAATCAGATATCCAGTTACAGAGCACAGTAGGCAGCCCATAAGCAGGAAGCTTGCTAAGAAGACCATCGTGCCAGACACGGTCAAAAGCCTTTGAGATGTCAAGGGATACGGCAAGCGCCTCACCGTGCCTCTCAATGGCTTCGCCCCAGATATGAGTGGCATACGTTAAAAGATCTCCTGTCGAACGATTTCGGCGAAAACCGAATTGGAAATCCGACAGCAGATCGTTTTCTTCCAAGTACGCCAGGAGCTTTTTGTTCAATACACGTTCCATAATTTTACCTATTATGGAAGTGATTGCTATAGGTCTATAATTGACCGGATCAGCACGATTACCCTTCTTTGGGACTGGTTGTATATTGGCAATCTTCCACGCTTTAGGGACATGAGCAGTTTCTAAAGAGAGGCGATATAAGCGAGTTAGAACAGGAGACAACTCAGGTGCGCAATTACGCATAACAATTGCAGGTATGCCATCGGGACCACTTGCCTTGTTCACATTTAATTTGCGAAGTTCTCTCAAGACCTCTTTTTGGCGGATTCGAGCTTCTGCCATGACAGAATCGCAAGGTTGCATGTGGGGTAGAGAGGCACCTCCTGCATCAAGGCATGAGTTTTCCGCAAATAACTTGGCTAATAAATTTGCTTTGTCATTTGCAGAAAAAACTAGTGACCCATCTGGCTTGAGCAATGGTGGCAGTGTTGGACGGCAGAAGTTCGACTCAACCGACCGCGCAAGCGACCAAAAAGCTTTGCTACCACGGGGATAGGATGCTAATTTGATCCCAATGCGATTAGTGCGGTTAAATCGAGCCTTCTTAAGAACCCTCTTGTAGGATTTGGCAGCAATATTAAATGCTCTCTTCTTAGCTGTAATGTCCGGAGCTTTTTGAGATCGAGCTTCAACCCAGGCTACAAACGCTGAATTCTTAATGGCCTCTGCAGCTGCACATTCACCGTTGTACCATCGGGGAGTCTTTCTGTTCAGAGGTACATCTGCGTAAGTTATGAAGTATTCCATAGCTTGCCGAATGACCCCCGATATAGCATTTTCGCAGCTCGACGGATCATTAGAAGAGAAGCACATTCTCTGCCAGGGATACGATGCAAAAAAGTGCCGCATCTCATCCCAGTCTGCCGACTTATATCGCCATATGCGCCTGGTCCCAGTGAAGTTTAGATCAGGCGGATAGTGTTGCGAAACTGACTTTACCAGACAGTGATCAGAAGTGCCTAAGGGGGCTGCAACTGAGACTGAGAATCGGTCAGGGTCGGTAGTCAGCAGAAGGTCCAGACAACTGGGCGTATGACCATCAACATCCGGTATTCTGGTAGCTCCTTTGACCAGCTGGGTAAGGTTCATGGAGATGGCGAAATTAAGAGCTTCTCTTCCAGCGTGGTCAGTTTTTTGGTAAGGGAAAAGCCAATCCTTGTGATGGGCATTAAAATCCCCAAGAAGCACCAATTGAGCAGACGGATACCGATGTTGAACGATGTCGGCCGTTTCGCTGAGATGTTTGAATAGTTGAGTTGTCTCCTGGTCACCGCTGTGCGAACGATAAACACAAGCATAAACTGTTTGGTCCAAGCCTGTATCAACGAGACACCACAAGATGGAAAAATTGGGTACCTCCAGATTACGGAGTCGCCGGTAACAGACGTCATCACGAACATACATACAAACCCCTGCGTGGGGCTTAAAGTTGTGCTCCAACGCATAACCCGGGTATAATAAGTATGATGAATCGACGGGTCTGTTAATTTGCGTCTCCGTAAGGAAAAGCAGATGCGGCTTGTCAGTCTCTAGATGGTGGTGGAATACATAAAGATTAGAGTGCATGCCACGGATGTTAGCTTGATGCACTTTGAACGAGAGGAGGTGCAGCCGCTGTTTAACTAAACTTTTCCTTTTGTTACTCATTATGTTTGGGTGGGCGAACAGGAATGGGAAAAGAAAGTTGTAGGAGACGCTCCGTTTGTAAACAACGCGACTGTATCTGTTAGATCGCTGATGGTAGGCTCAATTGGAGACCGCGGGGACGCCCGAACCCCCCTGGGAATCGCCATCGGGTCCTCTCTCCGGTCGCCAACCGGCACGATGGAGCAGTTCCAGGATTTTTCGCAAGGCAGCGGGGCAGCCTTTCGTAGGTGGCTTTCCTACTAATTGGGCCCCCTATAACCTGCGGTCGGCCAGCGGTGCACCGTGCTTCGGATCCCGCTGCTCTCCAAATTGAGCCGCCCGGCGATATGACAGCATAAGTCGGAGCCTGTCTTCAAATGCAGCGCAGCTATACAGACCCTTTTCCCATTTTACGGCTACTACAGGCATCGCACCGGAACACGACGAGTCGCTTGGCGGTACGGCTTTGCCTGTAGGGTGGTCACTCTAGCCTCGGCCGAAGCCTACCACCTTGAAGGTTACTCGTTTAGCACTACCCGGGGATCACGTGTAGGGTAACGAGGACTGTAGTAGAACCTGAATTTAGTTAAACCTACGGACGCGAGTAACTTCAACCCCCAGCTAAGACCTACCACGCTGCTCCAATGCGGATTGGTATATTCTAGAGATATGCAGGTTTCCTCACGATGTTTTCCTTCACCGAAAAGCGTGTGATAAATTTCAATTATCAATTAGACACATGTCTATTAATAGAAAAACTCATTGGTGCCTGCTCAGGTTTGAACTCGTTTTCCCCTCGAAAGAGTCGCACGGTCTCACCACTGGGCTATCACAGCTTCCTATTTTTATTAAAATTTATGCCGCAAAAATGACATATGTATAGCTATTTAAACAACTATAGAATATTGTCATGTTATTACATAAAGCAGGTTGTTTTTATATTTTATCCATACTTATCTCTTAGTATATTTTATTGCAACCTTTTGTATTTTTAACTAACATTGACATTTAATAATTTATTGGCTTTAGCTTATTTTTCATGACCTAAAGGCGTCAATCTACGATCATAAATATAATATTGCATAATGTTAAGTATTGCAGTGTGATTTAATAATATTACAACTACTTTAACAGGTGGTATAGTTCTATTTTTGTTTGACTGCTTGACGTAATTGTACCATTTTTTTCATTTTGACGTTACCTTTTTTTTTTTATTGTATTCTCACATCTATGCCTATCTATACATCGGCTCTTAATAAACCTAGTGCGACCGCAAAAACATTTTCATAAACATGTTTGTGATTGGTATGTGGTGTATAAATTTACTTTTATTAGTTGAGTTTGGTACAGGCTCAAATACGCACTAATAGTATGTTACTACGCGTGTACTCTCGACTATGGGTCTGGTGCTACTGACATGGTGCACTTGAGACAGTGTAAGGATGTATGTATGACATGTTTGTGTCTTTGTTTACATATACAAACTAATAATCACTCACATCAACCCACATACACTACAAAATATATTACCGAACTGAAAGAAGAGAAATTATGCAATAAAATTAAAAAATATATATATATGGGACACTTACACACACGGTCGTCCATCCCCAAGTTAAGTAACCTAATACTTGTGTTATGGGTGACGGACAACTGGTAAATATACTACATATATAATTTTAAATACATACTTAAATACAAATACACCCAGGCTCGAAGAACCAACAAATTGTGTATGGAAAATGTTGGCCCTCGGCGAGAATCGAACCCTTGGAGCTGAAGGCAGGGTTACTATCCACTGCGCCAACGGGCCAGTCATTGTTTTAGAAGTTCAAGATAAGACTTTGCACGGTCTGTTAGTCAATATTCGAGTATTAAAATAATTCCAGCACATATATGTCATTAAAAAATATTTAATTAGCGTTATTATTGTCATTCCGAAATCCAATGTATGTCACATTGGATTTCCTGATATTTACATTACAAAAAAGATGTTTATAATTTTTATCTCAAACTTGTTCAGCGGCTTAAAATTTTGATCTTGGCCAAGAATTACTTTGTCGTACCATTTATTTGTATTCCAATCTCTTGTAGCTCGTGATTTATTTGGTTCTAGTGGCGATTGTAACGGCAGCATTAGCATAAAACGGACTGACCTTACTAGTTAGTACAATTTATAGCGGCTAATTGATTCAAATATTATATTTACCTACTATTTAATTATTAATGGACGTCTTACAGACTAATTAGAGCACTGAAACCTTCTAACAAGGTAGCCGTGAAGGTCGTGAATGTGTGGGGCGATGTAAACTCTGGTGGGTCGAAAGGGTATGAGACTAGGAAAGTTTCGTGCACAAAAAATCTAGTGCGATATATTGTAGGATGTATGGATGTATGGATGTATGCGATGTAAGGATTAGAATTTAATTTAGTAAATTAAATGAAATAAATGAACGAATGAACGTTATGATAATAATAATTGTTTATTTAAAAATTACATAGAATTTATATATTTTCATATAATTCTAATAACGAATATAATTATGATGATGTCGACTTCCACATTTCTTCGAGACATTTCGAGGATATAACTGTTTTATAGTCCGCTAACAGAGACCAAGTTTTGAATCTGTCATTCCCGGCAAAATGGAATTTTCGAACACTATTGTAAGCTTTGATATAAAAACAACAAAATATGTATCAAGCATTGACACGACGTTTAAAAAATAGTGAGTAAAATAGAAAACTCAAGAGACTATATCGCAAAAAGGTGATAATATGAATTGGGGACGATAAAGGGAATGTAAATGGGTAAACTGACTTGAATGGATACTGGATGTAGAAGCATCCAGTATGGACAGATTCAAAATAAGGATGAGATGAAAAAGGGAAAATACAAATATTAATGTGAAATATGAGTTTTAATTATTTGGTTCGATGCTAGAGTTCCTTATGCTGTTAAGTGAAACTTCTTCTTTTTCGTCAGTTACACATGATCTATGTCTATTTCTAAGGCTATATGGATAATGCAGAACTATTATACTTAGAGTAGGAAGCAAATGCGGCCTATCATCTGTCTCTCTTTTTTATGTGTGATTAGACAAAGATAAGTATACGAGTCTCATCTTCCCTCTCATTATTTGGTGCGACACTCTCATTTACAGACCTGCCTTTGACGTACGCGTATAATTACTCTATGGGGTATAATTACTATTTGGTCACTGAGTTAAAGAGATATATCCTCTATGATAATGGCTTTTAAATTGAACGCCTTTATACTCTATTTCACTCATTGCAACTTCTGCTTCGGAAATGTATATTAGTTATATTTAGTCTTGAACGGATTTCCTCGTTTCAAATTTAATTAATTTAATTCCATCGACGCAACTGAGATTTCTTATGGGGCTCATTGTTAAGGTCATAGTTTATTTTTTAAAAGCAATCAAAAATATTCACTGAAGATTTAATTATGTTGTACTTTTAAAAGGACGCTTTAACTAGATATTGCGCACAATTAAACAATTTACTCAATTCGTACCTCGAATTTTAGCAACTGCAACCTATCATAATTACATTTTTTTCAATATCAGAAGATCGTTAACATTGTGATGCAAGTTAATATGCCTACTTATGGACAGTTAAAACGTTTCTCATTAAATGATTACTTCATTGTTCGTGTACTGTGTAATTTCAGCTACTTAAAACATTGGAATAATTCCAATAAATTCTGTTGTCTCACGTAAAATATATACCACATTTTATTATACTTAGAATAAGGAAGCCAGCTTAGAATGTACTACTATCTATCTATACTTATTATAAAACATGCCCCAAAAAGCTGTCTGTCTGTATTTAATCGATTTTCTCAAAATCTACTGAACGGATTTTTGTACGGTTTTCACCAAAAAATAGTGAAATACTTCCGAATGGTTTAGGCAAATAGGTCATACAAATACATATCGGTATTATGTTAATTGTGTTGAGGAGATCGAGCAGTTGTTAAAAAACTTGCTTCCTGGGAGGTTCAGTTACGTGCGCTGCGTAAACCAGCAGAGTTACGCTAAATTAATGTACCAGAGAATTGTACATCTATAAAAATAATACAAAAAATCCGCGATAGCTTGTTTCTATCTCTTACGGCTAACATACAATAACTACTTTTATATTCAAAATTTCATTTTGGAATCTTTTTTGTGACAACTGATTTCGATACGGGCGAAGCCGCTGGCACAGCTAGTATTACAATAAAGAGAAATAAACGAAAAGTGTACTCCGATCTATCTGTCTCTCTTTTTTTTATGTGTGATTAGGACAAATCTTCCCTCTTCATCTTCCCTCTCATTATTTATTGTGACTCTCTCACTTACAGGCCTGCCTATAGCTTTACTCTAAGTATAATAACTCTATGAAATCACCACATATTTATTTATTTATTTCTTACAAATATCCCTTTATCTCACCCTTATCTCACTCTGAGTGGAATCGGCACAATCCTACTAATATTATAAATGCGAAAGTTTGTGAGTATGGATGGATTTTTGTTACTCTTCATGAAAAAATTACTGGACGGATTTGAATAAAACTTTACATTTATATAGGTTATACATCAGAATAACATATAGGCTACAATTTGTAATAATTTTATGTAATATAACGATACATAACAATAAAGTCGGAAAAAATCTGGCCTCTCAGAGCTATCTTGGCGAACGCTGCCTAAACCATTCAAGTTACACAAAGATTATGTATGATAGTATTGTTAGTCTTGAATAGTTCTAAATAAAAGTCCGGGACAGCATATATCTACCTTTTATGTGAAAGGCACTGTGACCAAAATTGTGAATCATAAAGTTAATTAATAATAAATTAGATAGTATTTTATAATGCATTTTTTAGTATATTTATCGAATTCTTATAAAAATCAATATATTAATCGCTTTCAGTATTTTATGTAGATAAACTTTGTCTTTTACATTAAGTAATTTGGCCGAATAGTTAAAAAGTTATCACGATATGATTGACTTGAATGGGGCGCCATAGGGCGCCTTATATGCGGGGTGCGAAAAGATTGTATGGAATCCGTCAGTTTTAAGGTTAGACATCTGAAATTTTGGTTATAAGAGTAACTAAATAGATATATATTTTGTAATTTTGAGTATAATTTTTTTTATTTCAATCTAAAATAATGTGTCACGAATCTTAATGTGGCAGACCAAATTCCACGCGAGCGAAGCCGCGGGAAAAAGCTTGTATATTATAAACATGTTAATTTGGCTAGTTATTTTACGACCGGTCGCCTGCCTGACGTCAACTTACCTTAGTGTCCTTTTACGACTTGTGTTCTATTCTACTTACAATATTATTGCGTAACCTACTATTACAAGATGATACTAGAAAAAATTATAATAATTTGGCCGTTGAAGTGGGAGAACATCTGACTCTTAAGTAAGAACTACTTGTGTTATTGTATTACATATATTTCATGTACTATATACGTTGACATCACAAAAGACCCTAAAAATAGCTTAATTTAAAAGCCGTTTAAAAAGATAATAAACTTAACTAGATGTCCGTACCGTTTCCTGACAAATGTCTTGAAAAATTGACTTTGTCTAGCTCTAGAACCTCATGGTCAGGGTGACATAGAATAAGTTTTAAGTTTTATCCAAAGTTTTATATTGATATAAAACTTTAACTAAAAAAAATATTATAGTTTTGGATGGATATGCATTCAATAAGGAATATTATCAATAAATTAACGCTACAAAAGGAATGTTTAACAGAAGGTAAATATCAATTCATATTAAGTTGTCATTTCATATTAGTCGATTATGCACGAGTTCCTTTTTAATAAAGGTTTTATGGACACTGCCTGTCATTTAAACGTAAATTTTGTAAAACCAGTTTTTTTTAATAAATATCGCTTATTGCTAAGTTAGGTTAACCACTGTAATTTCTTTTGGCTTTAAGGCTTTAGAAAGTAAATTGTGTTCAAACCCTTTTTGCAATACAATTATTATTATTTAAGTCTCAGATTCAAAAATTCTAGCAATTATAAGATTAGAATCGTTTTTAGAATATTAACTTAAGGCTAACATAATAAAATAACTACTATTTACATAATATAATATAATAATCTTAACAGTCTAAATAAACCTATCTTTACGGGTTAAAGTGTAAAATAAAATCATTATAATATTTAATTAATCACCACGAATTTTTCCATCATATTGGAGATTAAAAAGTTTAAGAAAAACTATATTGCAAATAGCAACAAAATATATTCGATATGTCATTAACTAAGCCCTACAAAATAAACTACAATCTTAATTTTAAGACATTTAATTTAACAGCAACAAAACTGTACTACAAAAGTCTAAGACTCTTGTACAGTTGAAATTGCAACTACTTCAAAATTTTAGATTTCCAAAACTAACAAATATTTTCGTCTACGAATCTTCAATACGACAAGATACTTAAAGCTATGTATATACAACTAAAAGCATTCTCTAGCGCGATTTTAGATAATATTTCATGGAGCGATATGATAGATTTGATGGATGACTTGGGAAAATGGTATTTTGAGAATATTTGTTCGAAAAAGACGCCATCACAGATAAATGTAACGCTTCCAAAGTTATCATCCTCCAGCCCTTATCCCACTCTAAGCGTGGTCGGCTCAACATGTTACAAACATGTTGTCAAATGATTTGGCTATGTATTTTACGACCGGCCGCCTGCCTGACGTCAACCTACCTTAGTCGCCTTTTACGACACCTCGGTAAGAAATGAGGGTGGTCTATTCTACTCAGCCGGATACCACACGGCCGTAACGCTTCCAAAGAATTAACAATATAATGACAGGATTAAATTTAAACATACATTCTCCTGCCCTTATCCCACTCTAAGTGGGGTCAGCACAACATGTTAGAACATGTTGTCACATGATTTGGCTACGTATTTCACGACCGGCCGCCTGCCTGACGTCAACCTACCTTAGTCGCCTTTTACGACACCTCGGTAAGAAATGAGGGTGGTCTATTCAATGCAGCCGGATACCACACGGCACATACCTTAGTCGCCTCTTACGACACCTCGGTAAGAAAGGAGGGTGATCTATTCTATTCTGCCGGATACCACACGGCAAGACAAAATTAAACGTACCAGGTTTCTTTATGAAATTTTATTGCGCCATAGTGGGCATAATACACAAAAGACATTTAATATTAGTAAAAGAAATAATATCTGCTTGGGATTTTAAACCGCGAATAATGCATTCCTATAGAAAGGGTATCATATATTTATATAACAGGAGATCTTATTTGAATTAAATCCGTAATTTTTCAATTTCAAAGCCAAATCAATAGCCTCGTTGATACGTTAACATCATTATCAGAGAAACGGCGTCAAGACCTGGAACTGCGACGGCAGTGGTCGAATCCAGCAAGCGGCGAAATAATGCTTCTCTCGGTTGAGACTCTAGCGCCAGTCAAAGTATAAAAAAAATCTTATTCGTTATAACAACTCGACTAAGCCTTTGCAGGTGAAAAGAGGGCTGGCCCCTTCTTCGAGCTTAGCGATGCAACATTAAAACGCTGCCTTCTAAAGACCATTCCACGTACTTTGTATAGTACTAGCGTGTTAGTAATTTAAAATAGATATAACTAGTACAATTTTGTTGTAAATAAATGTATACATTACTTTCTAATCAATAGACATATATAACATATATACTTTAATATCTTAAACTATCTAATATGATTCTTGCTCTCCTCGAAAGTACCTTATATGCAAATTCTTTAGTGACACGATACATATTTTCATGTGTGTGCACGATATTGGTCGGTCAGAAATGTTATTTAGTTGGTATCTTTAGAATGTTTAATACGTTTTATATTTGGGCACGGACATACTAACCACCTTCGGATTTCATAACCGATTTCGTGATAATAGCATGCTTTATTTATGCACATAACATTTGGTTATAATTAACTTTTGTGCTCATTAAAAAATTCTAAAGTCGATTAAACAAAATAGATTATTATCAAAAGCTTCCAGTTATGAACTCAACAAATTAGATATTTGTTCATTGAAACATATAATTTGTTTGATTGTTCTAAGTTATAATTTGTGAGAAAGTCCCACTCATTAGGCTTTCAGCAATAAACCCACTTCTATATACAACGCAAACTTAGCGTAACACTTTTTTGTTTGAAACATAGGTATCAGTTAATTACTGTTATAAAACGACTACTCAGAAAAATGGTCTATGTTATAGTATGCAGACTTTAATTTTATTTGCAAGCTAATTTGTACCAATTATATTACACTTAGAATGAAACTGTACAAAAGATTTTTTAACACTGCACGCCAGTAGACGATTTGTAACTAAGTTTTTATTTTTTACTATTGAGAAAACTGAAGTACACTAGCAGCCACTTATAACAGTGCCTTCCACCTACAACTCTGTTAGGCTGTATGACCTTGACGATCAAATAACGTTCGCAAACTCAAACTTTTATACACGAACACAGCATCTTCGCCGGCGAAGACGAGGTCACAGTTTTCTAACGTGAGTCGGTCCTGGCTTCTCGCTACACTCCTAACGGCATAATGACCACCAGCACTCCATTTCTCAGCTCTAAGCCGTGGTCCGGCTTCATAAGAAGCACCCTTAAGACAACGTTCCACGACGTTAGTAGAGCTTCTGCGCTCTACTTCACGCATTTCAACCTCAATAATGCTTCTGCGTTCGCCCCGCCTGCTCGGTGACGCTGTACAAAACCCTTGGAGCTAACAGCATATAATCGGTTTGAAAAAAAAGGAATTGGCATAAATATTTTTAAGTGACGTACAGTCAAGATTATTACTGTTACAAAGATAAGACGATTATAAATGTTTAACACCCATGAAACTGCTTCGTATTGCTTAACTATTTAAGTGCTTAATGTGTAGGTTTTGACATCCTATATAACTAATTATTCAGCGTTGCTTTTAATTGGCAACATGATCTTTATCGTATTTACTTTATTAAGTTGGAAGTGATAACTATAATATAATTATTTTCCGTTTTTATAACTACATATGCATAATAAACGAACCATGGAATAGCTCCATTACTTATTTTATAGCTCCGTTATTGCATATAAAGCCGTAACAGGTACTGTTAAAGGTGGTATGGCATCAGATGATTATGTTTTTGTCCTCATTGTGAATGATCTTGTCTACTTGGATAATGCGTCGCTTTGCAATTTCGTCGCGTACTTTTTCTCCCAATGCTTAGGTTACAGGGTGAAACGATAATTGAATTTGTGTTATACTTCTATACTTATTATAAAACAAAGTCCCAAAAAGCTGTCTGTCTGTATGTAATCGATTTTCTCAAAATCTACTGAACGCATATTTGTACGGTTTTCACCAAAAGATTGTGCAATACTTCCGGATGGTTTAGGTAGATAGTACATATCGGTATTATGTAAATTGTGTTGAAGAGATCGCGCAATTGTTAAAAAACTTGTTTGCTGGGAGCTTTAGTCGCGTGCGCTGCGGAAACCATACGCGGAGATACGCTAAAGTCATGTACTAGAGAATTGAAGATCTATAAAAAATACTACAAAAAAGTCCGCGATAATATGTCTCTATCTCTTATGGTTAACTCACAATTTACTTTTATGTTTACAAAACTACTTTTATGTTCAAAATTTTAATTTCCAGGGAAAATTTTTGAGACTTCCACG
The DNA here is from genome assembly GCA_947086505.1 of Morpho deidamia. Lineage (NCBI taxonomy): Eukaryota > Metazoa > Arthropoda > Insecta > Lepidoptera > Nymphalidae > Morpho > Morpho deidamia. Next base: position 6,184,808 of record CAMTZC010000015.1, read on the forward strand.
CGGGTGAAGCTGCTGGCACAGTTATTATAAGATAATATGCAAATTTTCACACCTTATATTTATCTTAACGCGTGATAATTTTACAATTAGAATGAATGGTGAAAAGTGTTATAGAAAATTTACTTGTCCGCTCGACCTCGACGAAATCGTCCTTCTGGGCTATTTTGTTTTATATATTTATAAAATACTTGCTTGTAAACGCAACTTTCGCATGGACTGCAGTCTTATTATTTGAGTAAACCGTAATACCTACATTAATTCTGGTTAAAGTGGGTTAACTTTAAAAGCTAGACATATACTGTCGCGGAATTTTATTTAGAACTTTTAGAGGGGAACAATTTTTTTAATACATGATTTTTGAATAACTTTTACTGTTTACTTAGCGTACGCAAGGAAAGCTTTAAATTTTGCCGGTTACGCAATATTTTTTATCGCTGCCCCTCTCCTATTCATCTAAACGTGATGTTATATAGTCTATACATAGACTATCTTACAGTCAAAGAATTTTTCAAGTTGGTCTAATAGTTCCTGAGATTAGCGCTCTCAAACAATCAAACAAACAAGCTCTTCAGCTTTATATATTAATATAGTAAAGATTTTTACAACTTAAGCAAATTATACAGTCTTTCGTAGTTCAAATTATATGATTTGCGCTCCATATAAAAAATTACTTTGCGATAATACTGTGGTATAACAATAAAAATACGCCCACCCGATTAAGAATCCGCTTCGTAAACTCGAAGATCGAAGAAGATTGATTCGAGTGTACTCATAACCATAATTAACCTAAATAAGAGCTATTGAGTTCAATCTCAAAAATGATTTCATTAAACTTCATGATTGCATCAAAAAAAAAAATATTTCTTTCTTTCATCGAATATATTTTGTTGCAGTAACTTATGTACATTTAGGACAGGTTGATTGTAAAAATTATGAAAATTATGTTATGATAGATAAAAAAAGAACCGAAATGCTTTAAACGCGTGTCAATGTAGTAAGAAGATGTGTTTAAAGATCTATTACTACTACTATTAATAATTAAGTTGCATTGAGTTGGCTCATGTTAAATCTTTATAAATAAAACTTATAAGTAACTAAATTCCTATCGTAGCTCCAAGATTTGCTAAGCTTGTGATGAGAACTTTAAGTAGTTCGGAATTAATCGGATAAACCCATAATTAAAGGCGTGAATGGTTTTAATTGAACTTGACCTTGACCTTGCATAGATATCGGCAATCTTCTCTTCGGAACACATGTGATCTTTAATATGTTTGTGAATTACAATGTCTTTTAAATTTGAACTATCGTGAGTAGTATTCCTAGTTAATGTGTACAAATCGGCTATACTCACGTCTTATTCTATCGGGTAAGCTCGACTATTTTCAAGCCAGCGTTATCGCGGTCAGTTCCGATAAAGAGCTCAAGAATAAGGACCTCGTATGGGCCTGAAAATAGTCCGGTACAGCCCATAAAATAAGACGTGAGTATAATCATTTCATATGCATTAACCATAATTTTAATATCCATAAATCATTTGAGTGATATTCCATTTATTCCAAGGCATTCATAATATTAATTCATTTTTTTGTGTTCTAATCCTAATAACATTTACATGGATATATCAATTAAAGTTAAGTTAAAATTAAGCAACTTGACAGTTAAGTTGCAACTTTTTTTAAAATTTGAAGCCACTATGAAACATCAGTGTTACAATACACTATTCACCTGTCAGTTCCAGTTTCACGCTTCCTCGTGAAAAATATATATTTAAAATACATCCTGCTTATACTCGACTCACGCTTGACTGCGCCGCATTAGTAAATAAGGTTTTTCTTATGTTTAAGCGCCGCAAATACTTTCGCTTAGTGAGCCTGCACGCCCTAATAATTAGGCCATTGCAGCTTTCTACTCGAACATCACAGGAAGTGAAGCTTCGTAGACCTTTTCACTTAAGGTAAAATAGATTCTCAATTAGTAGTTCTCAACAACATACACAAACATCATACGGAAGTCAAACAAAAGCTTGTGACAAGCCTGGTTTTCTCGATTTTCTTATACGGCGTGGAGACTTGGACCCTAAAACATAGACGCGTTCGAAATGTGGTGCTGGAGAAGAATGTTCAGTATTCCTTGGACGGAACATCGGACCAACGCATCAATAATCAAAGAGCTCCAAATCAAGACCAGACTTTCCACCATATGCCTCCGCAGGATATTAGAGTTCTTTGGGCACGTTGCGAGAAAGAGTGGCGACAACCTTGAAAAGTTGCTTGTCACGGGCAAGGTGGAAGGAAAGAGGCCCAGGGGACGGAGCGCCAGCGTTAGACCGACCAAATTCGCTCAACACTCGACTCCAATATCAGTGACGCCATCCACGCCGCAGAGGATAGAGCCGGGTGGCGCAAAATGGTCGTCAATAAGGTACATAAAGGTCACAACCCTCAGCATTGAGGATTACGACGCCAGGAGGAGGAGGACAACAACATAAAGTTTTATGCATTAAAGTCTATGGGCTATAAGTTGCCCATAAGTTTAATTAAAAAATTTAGTTAATACAAACATCAACCGGCCAGCAAAAAAATATTTAAATGTCAAATTTCAAGATCGCTGTTACAAAATAATCGTAAAACAATATGTATATGACATATGACAGGGTTAAGGATCTACATAAATAATACAAATAAAACAATAGAATACAATTGACGAATCAACATATGCAGGAGCCAAAAAAAATATTACCATTAACCACTCACTCGTGACTTGTAAGATTTGATAAGAGATATAAGAATTGCTATGAAATCAAATGTTTGTTTTTATAATGCATATTATAAAGCTGAAATTAATGTAACACGCTGTTACTATCCCACTGCTGGGCATATACCTTGTCTCTACTTATATGGAGACAAGGGCTGGAGCCTAGATTCACCACACAGATTGTTAAGTTACATATATACTGGAATTCTCAAGATATAAGCAGGTTTCCTCACGATATTTTCCTTCAACGAATGTAAGTAAAAAGTAAAGTAGCGGCCTGTTACAATCCCACTGCTGGGAATAGGCCTCCTCTCTCCGTTTCTGGAGAGAAGGGTTGGAGCTAAGACCTACCACGCTACTCCAATGCGGATTGGTAGATTTCACATATCTCCAGAATTCTCAAGAGATATGCAGGTTCCCTCACGATGTTTTCCTTCACCGAAAAGCGTGTGATTAATTGCAATATCAATTAGACACATGAGTTTCAATAGAAAAACTCATTGGTGCCTGCCCGGGTTTGAACTCGTGTTCCCCTCGAAAGAGTCGCACGGTTTCACCGATCACAGCTCGATCCTCAACGAATGTGACAGATTGCAAATATCAATTATTATATATGTGAATCCGTCTCATTTTTATTTAGTTATTATTGAACGATAAATACTAGTAACATTTGCCAGGGTCGCAGGTTCAACTACCACTTTACTGATATTTTCAATACGTTATACGCTTGATGAATAACTTCCTGAGGAATCCTGCATATTATTGGATAATTCCTGAAATGTTTAATATGCCATTACGCCTTGGAACTGCGTGGTGGGTTTATGCTCCTTGTCTCTAACGGAGAAAGAATGTCTTTGCCCAACAATGGGATACTAAGAGACCGCTACTTAAATATTGTGAAATTTAAAGAAACAACTAAAGTGTATAAAGTTTTTATATATACTAAAGTGTATTCATTAATTAATGATATTTAAAAAATACATTACGTTCTTATTATGACTCTCCAAAAATAATTATGTAAGAATGCACTATTTTGTTTTATTTAACGTAATAATCATATTTATATGACTATTAACTTTAATTATTCACATACCTTAAGATTATGGAGCGAAATTTTAGTAAATTATGAAATAATTCTTATATAAAAGTTAGACAGCTTTGCTGTTATATTAAAAAATATAATTACTATAATTATTGTATATTATCTAACACAATTATATAGTTGCATGTAGAATTTTTGTTACATTTTTATTCAACACATTCTTATTTTGGAGTGAACGAGGCCGCCGATAAAAACTTATTTCGTTATTCTTTTTATATTAGTTAAATAGAATGTGAAAGTGAAGTTTAAAATATAAAAAAGGGATAGATAGTATATTAAGTTTTTGTTACGTTGAAAAATCGATCGACTTTGACAATACTTTATGTTATAATGATGTTCCTATTTTAATTTACTTCGGGGTTATGTCACGATAAAAGTCTCACGTAATCACAATCTATATAATTGAGTTGAAATATCGATAATTAAAATCAAACGTACTGCTTGACTGCGTCGAAAAATCTATTGTTAAAGATTTGGAAGTGAGTATTAATGAAGTCTTGTATTTCCGCGCTCGGAATTAATACAATATCCCAAAACACACTTCACATCATACAAGATGGCTCTATTTATTGACTGGCCCGTTGGCGCAATGGTCGGTCAGTGACCCTACCTTGAGCTCCGTGGGTCGCGGGTTCGATTCCCGCCGAAGGCCAACATTTTCTATAAACAAATTGTTGGTTCTTCGAGCCTGGGTGTGTATTTCTATTTAAGTATGTATTTAACCTTATATATGTAGTATATCTACCAGTTGTCCGTCATCCATAACACAAGTATTAAGTTACTTACTTTGGGGACGGACGACCGTGTGTGCAAGTGTCCCATATATTAATTATTATTATTATTATGTGATAGATTCCAGTTATCAGTCAGCAAAACCAACCTTTGCACCACAGCGGTTGTCAGTATATATATTATCATTTCATACTTACTCTTTTTATCTTATTACAAAACAGTAACAAGCTTATGTTATTCACTGTTCAAAATATTTATCCACTTAAAAACTATTATTAAATAATCTGATAAAATGTTTTACAAATGCATAATATCCGAAACCATCATTTATAATATTAATTTGATTTAAACTAAAGCTGATCCAACTATATCTAATTGGATTAACTTTTTATTAAAATCAGAAATACATTTAAAGAAAACAAATGTTTACATATCCGTATGTAATAAAATATGCATTCTTATTTTTGCTTAAAAATAACCAAATTTGTGGATGTAAATATGTTTTAACTTAGTTGGGGATAATCAAAATTGATACCCGCTTCGATGATTTTTGGGCTTGAATGATTGTAAATGTTTATGAAGCTTCGTAATTATCCATAGATGTTTATAATTTATATATTTTAATGTACCAATAAACACATTTGGAAATAAGTTTGTAATGGCAGTACTGTACCTAGTATTAGCAATAGAGGCATTATCCCACTGCGAAATAAAAGCATCCTCATTCCTGTTTGAGATAAAGGTTGGAGTTAAGACCACTACGATGCTTCTTCAAAGCGAATTGATAGGATAAACCTATCCCAAAAATTATCGAGAAGTATATAGCTTTCCTCTCGATGTTTTTCTCAAACAAAAAACGCGTAACAAAACAATAATATCAAGTAAGCACGTAAGTTTTTAAACGTCATAGGAGGATTGTGATCGCGGATTGTAGCAAAATAATATTATCATTACTTTAGAAAATGATACGCTTGAAAAATATATGGAGAGTTGGCGTGATTAATGCACGTAACGTTTGATGCATATAAATTAAAATTAAATTTGAATGTTCAATTTCTCGATTTCATTTTCATATTAAATTTGTAATTGTACTTTCTGTTCAATAATTCTACTATTCTGCATGAATTTTGCATTTTATAACTTCACAGTTATGTAATGTATGAAATATAACTCTAAATTAAAATATTTACTGTGCGATAATTATAAAATGATCGCAAAAGCATAACATAGACCTTTTCATAATATGAAATATATATGTATATATAAAATATGTGCCCTCGTATAAGACACAGAAAATGCCTTACATGTACCAGTCATATAAGTCCTATACAATGAAAGCTGTTACTAAAGATAACCCGGACTTGTACACTCCTAAATTATAAACGCATATCATATAGTTTTGAGGCAATGTCAGGTATTAATAAATAATTAAATTATGCATTTAGAAAAGAATTGGTGATGTAAATAATTAAAGAGGTATAAACTGACAAACTATATATAACTAACTGTCACTGGCGGTCTCGTAAGACGCTTGTCTTTTGTATATAAATCATTCAGTTGCTTCCACCTACATCTCAGGTCAGACCACCTAAAATATAGGCTCCCAAAAAGCGTCCTATATTACCCTGACGATCAAATAACAATCGCAAACACTGGAACGCGAAATACACACACAGCATCTTCGGCGCCGAAGACGAGGTCCCAGTTTTGTAACGTCGGTGTTGGTCGTCACTTCACGGTACTATTCCGGCGTTATTCTAATATTTTTAAATGTATATTTCAGTATAGTAGTGGACGTAAGGTTTGAATATCATTTACAAAAACTATCGTTTTAATATCGGTTTTAGATTGATCATAAAACCACTAAAAACTAAATTGTATTGTGCACTAACTTCATATATATATTTTTTAACAAGCTTCGACATCGTTCTTATCATTTCTCTTGCTACATTGAATGTAATTTTCTATTAAGTTCAACTTTTACAATATTATGTTGTTGCAACAAATTAAGAAGAGTGTGTCATAACTTTTATCGTATAGATTATCTAATGAGGCAAATTCAGGCGTAGCCGACACGCGAGTTTGCGTGTTATATATTCCAGTGTATCGCCTTGAACGATTAAAGGAAGGAGGTGTTACACGTTTGCTTACATACCGTTCGTATTGACCAGATTCCGGGGGCGTTTCTTCATAAAAAATATATAGCACTCTATTTCTGTTCAACCGCAAACATCCTCTAACGTTAGAGAGCTGAAACCTATCATACAATTACGGTTAACACATTGACACATTATGAATTTGGTCGCTAACTATGGGCCGCTTAAGATACCATAGGTAAAAAATCTATGCAGAGTATCTCTAATCTTTAATGTCAAATGAGGATGTCCGTAGAAGAATAAATGGGATGGTGTTCGGGCGTGAAAAATGAAAAACAAAACTACTTTCACATTTATAATATTAGCATACACTATTGACTGAAGTAAAAAAATAATAATTATCGAAATTTTCCGTGAATAACGCTTGAAATCCAGTTACAGAAACTGATTTCACTGACCCGAATCCAAATAATTAAAAAACTGTATTACTTAAAACGCCCACAAACTAATTTTATACGTTAAACGAATATGCGATATGAAATTGCAACGAAAATGTAATGAACCGACTGCAACAATTATATATAAAAATACTTTCCTGGAAGGTAATTCTCTGGTTATCAGTGTTAATTTTCAGTTGCATCACATTTTTTGCTGCCGAACCGGACGCATATTTGAATGCTATTACGTTATGACACGCCACGCCTATTAAAAAAAATCGCCGATCGGTAATCGAATTGAAAGTAGTGTGTATAATTTCTTTAAAAAAGTATAATTAACATTTTAAATTATTTTATTTAGTTTATATTTCAAGCCAGATCATAATGCTGAAATATTTTTCATTGTGTGTTTATAACCTTACATAATTTTAATTCTGTCTGATAACATTATAGTTTTATTATGTACTGGCTTCTGATATAACACAAAAAATCAAACTAACTTTCCTTCCACTTCTCTCTTTATAATATCAGCACGTATATCAGCCAAACTCGACCATGCTTTGTAATTTAGTCAATTACTTTAGCTTGAAATTATCTGTTAACGCGCTTCGAGATTGAGTAGTAAGCTGTTATTATCCTATTACTGGGCAAAATTCTCCGCTCATCTTCACAGAGCAATATCCAATTTGGATTAGCAAGATGCGTTTGTTTTTTTCTTTAAATTTAACTGCACTATAAAAGTCACCCGGCCTTTCTCAGGTGTAAAAATAGAGAAACTAAATTTTTGTATATAAGGATATCTAGAATCTAGAGCTATCTTTATATGTCGGTGATTTCAATCTCAGGAATGTACTTATAATTGATATTAAAGGAAAACATACGCGGAAAGCTGTATCTTCCTTAAGATTTCCTAAGATACGTGTCACCTGAAAACTCGAAACGGAACAACTCCCTTCCTTTCTCGAAGAAAGAAGAATTCAGATTTGTGCAAGAGTAATAGATAATGGTACAGTGGATAACACTAACAAGTTAAGATAATACACTCTCCGTATTGTTACGGCAATATATTGCGTCCTTCAGAAAACTTCAAAGAATGAACCTTTATATTTGGACAATATAATTAAGATTTAACGATAAGCGTATTGTTTTCTGATCGTCTTGAGGATTTCAAATGCACGTTAAAGGTATTCAACGGAGCATTTAATTAAGACGAATTCTGATACCTCAATTTATTACACCTGTAATATTTATTTAGTCAAAATTAATGTGATCGGTAGCAATACTAAGGCTAATATTTTTACATCACTTTTAAATATAATCAATTTAGTAAAATGAATTATTAAATATTATAAACTATTGAAAATTTATATTAAAGCCTACTGTGCAAAAATAGATGTAGAAAAAATAAAAATATATTCTCACAGTTTACGTGTATCGGCAAATATCTTCACTCTAGACTCTAGAGTCTTATCTTATCTTGGAGTCTAGCGCCTAAGCTCTAAATTTCATTATAATAGGCTTTCTGGAAAATAAATTACATATACTTATATACATGTTTCAATTCGCCAAAATTCGAAACACCATCACCATTATATTTGTTTTTATACACTACCTACAATAATTAATGAGGAATTAATTAACCCTTGAATATTCCAATTTCCATTTAAACACGAGCTTATGTTGAGTATTTTTTTTTTATGAATACAGAGTGTTCGGAATAAATAATTTTAAAATCACAAACCGTTTATTTTTCCATTATATTGTTTTTTTAACTTGAACAATAAATAAAAAGAATAATTATGGTAAGTTCATCGTGCGTACTGAATGCCTTATTTGAGAAGTGTAGAACGTGTTGATAAATTCTGATAACAGATTTATTTTTATGTCTTTTTGTGTATTTAGGTTTAGAAAGAAGCTCGTGCCTTTTTTAGTTATATTACATAATACAAAAGTAATAATAAAATTATTTTGATATAATCCGCGATACAGTAAATAGAAAATATATATAGTGCTAAATGTATATAGTAATGTATGTAAGTTTGTAAATTTATGTATATGTGGACTATCCGTATTTTCATACCCGATACGTGCAGGATTCGTAAAAACACATGCACAAACCTCCACCACTTCCACCACAATACCCAAGCACTACACACGTTCACTATCACAAACTCAACAATCGCCCCGCAACCGAAGCATCATCAGGAGACAGACTCCACGACAAAATCGCAAAACGAGTCCATTAAACATTTAGCACTATATATATTTACTATCTGCTGTATAGCGGATTATATCAAAATAATTTTATTATTATTTTTGTATTATGGATCTCCGCAAAGTAACGCCTAATTCTATAAATTATATTACATAAGCCCGTAAGATCAAGAGTACCGGGGAAGAACAGATATTTAACTTTTTAAAATTTGATAAAAAGGTGTCCTCAACTTTTGGGCAACTTACTAGGGATTTATATTAAAAGTTTGATTTACTGAGAATAATAATATTGTAAATGTATTTATAAAATATTTAACTGGCCATGCATGAATGTGAAGGTGGAATCTTGCAAGTTAGATTTAATCACTTTCCGGGGTCCTATTGAGCTGCAATTTTACATAATCATGTTTATGATCAGCATCATCATCATCATTTTCCTGCCCTTATCCCACTCTAAGTGGGGTCGGCACAACATGTTACAAACCTGTTGTCACATGATTTGGCTACGTATTTTAGGACCGGCCGCCTGCCTGACGTGAATTTACCTAAGTCGCCTTTTACGACACCTTGGTAAGAAATGAGGGTGGTCTATTCTATGCAGCCGGATACCACACGGCGTTTACCTTAGTCGCCTCTTACGACACCTCGGTAAGAAAGGAGGGTGGTCTATTCTATTCTGCCGGATACCACACATGTTTATGATAAGCATGACCTAACATTGCTATCAGGATTAGCTTTTTTAACTTTATGCTAATTATACTTAAGTATATAATTATGTGTATGCATGTAAGACGATAAACTTCTGAGTCTAACAAAGGAATAAATACCTTAAATAATTAAGTTCCGAGTGCCAATACGTTTGCAGATAAAACCATAAAATAATATGTAATTAAAATGTATTCTCAATGCTAATTAAAATTTTATTTTATTTTTCGAATTGTATAATCGAATAATTCACGAGCACATGTTTGTATTAACAGTTATGGAACCGTTTTTTTAAAATTTCTTTTGGTATTTTTATATAAAAGTAATGATAGATTTTTTTTACTATAATCCGCGTGTTTGTGCTTGTACGGATTATAGGAAAATAATTGTATCATTACTTTTGTACTATGGAATTCTGTTAAGTAACGCCCACTTCTATTTTTTTCATTAGTATATAAAATACCGTTAAAATTACTTTTAGCTAGATTTACTTGCAAAATTTACTATTCGGTTATTCAGTTCAATTCATTTATTACGTTGTGTACCGATTTTAGATATCGGGTTGGTTTTCCATCAAAAACTTTATTTTTTATAAACGCGTTAGAAGAAGTGGTATGAAAAAAAACACAGTTTTTCATTATAATTAGATTTCTAGCACTGCTGTCCAAAATTGGTGGGATTATGTAAGACTATGTTGGTATTCAGATTAGCTTTTGAAAGTGGGTTGACAGGCCATAAGAAGTGTTTACTAACTGTGAAAATAATTAAGCCGTACGCATGCTCCACATGTGAAAATTGAATTCTTATCTCACTTTTCGAGTCGCAATGAATGGCATTCTATAAGTATTCTATTCAAATATTTAGAAAGTACCTGTTAAGATAACTAGAGCGCCGCTTAAATTATATGGTTCGACGCTAAGGTATTCACTAATTGCTTATAAAATTATATTTGAATGAAATTTATAGGGTAGATTTTCATAACTTCTATGCTGTAATTTTTTATATACCCTCATGTTTTTATTTTCGTCGTTTAAGTTAAGTTTAAGTTGCATGTGTAAGGTACGTGAATTTATCCTGCTTCATACACTTAGCATTACATACATTCACTTAACACATACGGAATATAGCAAAGTAGTTCTGTTATAGTTTCTGCAATCCCGTTTAATTTAATAGGATAAAATATAGTATTTAATTTTAAGTATTTTACAGTAAAGTTTATGCGAACGAAGTACCACTTTCATATAATCTATACTTATTATAAAACAAAGTCCAAAAAGCTGTCTGTCTGTATGTAATCGAATTTCTCAAAATCTACTAAACGGATTCTTGTAAGGTTTTAGCCAAATAATAGCGAAATACTTCCGGATGGTTTAAGTAAATAGTACATATCGGTATTATGTAAATTGTATTGAAGAGATCGCGCAGTTGATAAAAACCATGCTTGCTGGGAGCTTTAGTCGCGTGCGCTGCGGAAACCAGAGATACGCTAAAGTTATGTACCAGAGAATTGTAGATCTATAAAACTACTACAAAAAAGTCTACATAGCATGTCTCTTATGGTTAACTCACAATAACTACTTTTATGTTTAAAAACGAATTCTAGAAAAAAATTGTGGCAAGCTGATTTCCACGCGGGCGAAGCCGCTGGCACAGGTAGTAGATATATAAAGGGATCTGATTCATTCATATTGGTTATTCGAAACAACGTTATTCATGAAGGATCCAAGAAAAAGAACAGAAGTTGCTTAAATTAGTAACTACTATTTAATGAAATTTTTTATTTATTTCTGGCTTTTAAATATCTGTTTAAAGAAGACAAAAACTATCGCATCACTCGCATAACCGCTAGCTAAATGCTTTAGTGAATACTGATTACTTATAAGGCCAAAAGGCAGAAGTGTCTAATTGATAATTGCAATTTATCACACGCTTTTCGTGAAGGAAAACATCGTGAGGAAACCTGCATATCACTAGAAAATTCTGGAGATATGTGTAACCTACGAATCCGTATTGGAGCAGCGTAGTAGGTCTTAGCTCCCACCCTTCTCACCAAAAACGGAGAGAGGAGGCCTATTCCTAGCAGTGGGATTGTAACAGGCCGCTACTATAAGGCAGAAATTCTTATTGGAAGATTTTCTCATGATATACTTCTTATCATTATAAACATATAATATCCAACGGAAATGCTAAGGGCTTAACCAAGCTCAAATCACAAATATTATGGTCATTACTCAAAATAGCAAATAGTATCCAGTTACAAAACCGATTCTATTAGCCAATAACTAAATCAAGGGTTGAAAGTTCTCACGAACTTAACTGTGGTCGCAGTCGAAAGTAATGCAATAGAAACAGTATTGTTATCATTGAGGCTGATATTTGAAAATGTCAAAGGCTGGTCAGTGTAACAAATATGTTTATATAATAAACAAAATCCTTTAGATTGACCATTCATCATTCTCCTGCCCTTATCGCACTCTAAGTGGGATCGGAACATGTTGCAAACATGCTGTCATATGATTTGGCTACGTATTTTACGATCGGCCGCCTGCCTGACGTCAACTTACCTTAGTCGCCTTTTACGACACCTCGGTAAGAAATGAGAGTGGTCTATTCTATGCAGCCGGATACCGCACGGCATTTACCTTAGTTGCCTCTTACGACACCTTGGTAAAAAAGGAGGGTGGTCTATTCTATTTTGTCGGATACCACACGGCTTATCCTTTAGATACCATATATATTTAAAAACAGTGAAAACAGACTTTCTATCAGTCTCTTTCTGTCTTCAACTAATGGAATTCTACTGTTAGACATATCTTCAAGTGATTATCACGCCTAATTAGGTGACCACAACACTACCAACTCAAGACTATTGTACCGTCTAAATGACGAGGTTCACTTTCTGTCGTTATATAAAACAAAGTCCCCAAAGTCTGTCTGTATGTAATCAATTCTCTCAAAATCTATATATATGGGTTTTTGTACGGTTTTTACTAAAAGGTAGTGCAATTCTTCCGGAAGGTTTAGATTTACAGTAAATTATGATCTTATGTATATAATGTTGAAGAGGGCGCGCAGTTGTAAAAAACTCGCTTGTTGGGAGCTTTAGTCGAGAGCGTTGCGTTAAACAATAATGCACTAAAGTAATGTGCTAGAGAATTGTAGATCTACAAAAATAATACAGAAAAGTGCACGAAATATGGCTTATATGGCTGACTCACAATAACTAATTTAATGTTCAAAATTTCAATTAAATTCAATGATTTTTACGGGGGCAAAGCCGCACGCACGGCTAGTGATTATATGAAATGAAAATTGTATTGTAACTAACTGTGCCTGCGTGGAAATTAGCGAGTCACAATTTTTTTCTAGAATTCAAATTTTAAACATAAAAGTAGTTATTGTGAGTTAACCATAAGAGATAGAGACATGCTGTTGCGGTCTTTTTTGTAGTAGTTTTATTGATCTACAATTCTCTAGTACATTACTTTAGCGTATCTCAGCTGGTTTATGCAGCGCACGCGACTAAAGCTCCTAGCAAACAAGTAAATAAAAACTGCACGATTTCTTCAACACAATTTACATAGTACCGACATGTACTATTTACCTAAACTATCCGGAAGTATTTATTGCACTATCTTTTGGTGTAAACTGTACAAAAATCCGTGCAGTAGATTTTGAGAAAATTGATTACATACCGACAGACTTTTTGGGACTTTATTTGATAATAATAAGTATAGATACAAAGCGTACAAGAAAATATCTTCCTAAAAATTATGCACAGCTATACCATTAATATCATGGACGATTAAAGTTTATCAACTTTATCGCGAACACGCCTGCAAAGGCATTTCGATTAACAATCGAAATAAAAAAAGCTTAAGAAAGGCTTATGGTTAATACCATGGTAGCTGCAGTTGCTCCACTTAATAAAACTTTCTGCCTTCTTTATGTCAGTTATTATCTTAATGTAATTTTTATTAAATTGACGTGTCAACCGATATGCTCTAATTTTTTATTACCCAATTGTAAACGCAGTTAATGCTAAAAGGTTTAATACTTTTACTGTTGCGTAACTTTCAGTAATATCTTGCTTAATGTCGGTCAAATATAATGTTCATTATTTGTGATACGTAGTACATCCTTATTAGGGTATGATAGCTTTACACTCTATTTTCACTTACATCAGTAAAACCCATTATGGGTATGTCGGTCTCTCACCAACTAAAAACTTGACATTGTTCCACCAAGCTACTGGCGGCGTTGTGCACATTGCCCTTATTCCCACCAGCATAGTTAAAGCTCTGATACTCACGGGAGTCCTAATATATTTTCCTAATTACTAATTTCAACGCCCGCGATACCCATTCTAACAAACCGACGAGACTGATGTTGTTAAAACTATATTTCTGAGTAACCCATTTGACTATTTTAAGTCTTATTTTTATTGAACTAGTAAATGCATATTGCGATTTTACCGTCGTTGCAAAGTTTATGCAAAACGATAAAACACACAAACAAACAGACAAAGAGATGAAAACCGAGGTTTCCATTACTAGCTACGTTCTAGCGCTGAAAAAAGTGCAAACTAATTCATACAAATATAATTTTTCGCCTTTATAGTAGGAAGTAGAAGTGGCGCTTACAATAAACGCATCAAATCGCGAAAAAAGCATTTTGTCATTTCGCAATGATTTTTTGAGACTTTTTCTCTTATATGCGGAATATGTAATTACAAGTCTCTAGTTATTCTCTTAGTAATTTTAAATTGCCGTAATGGCCAAATGCTTCTCTCTGTGTTGCTTTTAACATATATATGCGTGTGGCTTTCTTTTATAAAACAAACATCTACATACATACATTTTCCTGCCCTTATCCCACTCTAAGTGGGGTCGGCACAACATGTTACAAACATGTTGTCACAAGCTATGGCTACGTATTTTACGACCGGCCGCCTCCCTGACGTCAACTTACCTTAGTCGCCTTTTACAACACCTCGGTAAGAAATGAGGGTGGTCTATTCTATGCAGCCGGATACCACACGGCACATACCTTAGTCGCCTCTTACGACACCTCGGTAAGAAAGGAGGGTGGTCAATTCTACTCTGCCGGGTACCACACGGCGTAAAACAAACATCTATATAACAAAGTTATTCTGTTCAATAAAAATTAGTTCGTTAAAGGTAGTGATCAATTTGTTCATTCAATGAATTTAACCATTCACCATTATGACATTGCAGTTATATACAATCACTTATATCGTGTAATAGGTTAATCAGATGTAAATATTTTAATATCACCGGACTATTGCAATGGTTTTTTTGTCTTGAAGTAAAAGGCAATGAATAAATAAACAAAATCCTATAGATCTTAGCCCTTCTATGCACTTTATATTCGTCGTAATTGCTAATAAGTAAGAGCGTCTCTAACTCACTCAAAGTAGAGTTTAAACCTCACGTAGCGTAAGTTTTCTTCATAGACTAGGTATCACTCAAGAAATATAAATTTCTAAAGCCCGAATAATCCCGATTCACCATGCTCTAAAGACAACGTAACCGATTAATCTAAAGACACCCACTGTTTTTGGGGGTTTATGTGAAACAAAATCTCCATGCAAACCTCGACCTATCCGCCATAATTTATATTTACAAATCAGCTTATATTATTAACTTCTTTCATCTTCGCTTTTTGGTTTTAAAGTATTAATTTGTAAATAATAACGACACTTTATTAGTATTCTTTTAACTTTTTAATTATTTAATGTGTAAATTATATATTGTAAATAAAAAATAAATAACAAATAGATGCAATTAACTTAGCTAAAACATTATCGACTAGGTTACGTAAAAGGTTTACGTTGAGATCATTTTTAGATCAAGCTGTACATGCTTAGGCAGTGTCTGACCTTAAAATATGGCTACCCTTGCATGTATTTCCACTAATATAGGCAGTCGCTAATCGAATCCAATTTAACACTACAGAATTAGTGAACTAGAAACTGTAGACATCGATGACTTACTAAATTGACCGTATTACACCCATATCATATGTTGAACATATTAGAATGAGAGACGGTTGTAACATTTGTTATAATTAGAGTACGTAGCAATGTTGAATATTTTTTAAATATTAAATAAACTAAGTGACATTTTTGTTGTTTTAACAACGTTTAAAAGATAAATTTAAGAAGAACGTTTTTTTTTATTGTTAAATAGGCGAGCGCTTGACTGTAATCATGCCTGATGGTAAGTAATGATACAGTCTAAGATGGAGCGCGCTTACCTAGAAGATGCCTCACTCTTGCCTTAGCTAACGTAACTTCACAAAGATGTTGTACCGCCTGTCCCCGTCGGGCGGTGGTACCCGTGGTATAAGAGTTTTTTTCCCGTATAAAAAAGATTCGATACTAACAAGATTATTTTTTTTAATTTATAAAACTCTATATGTTTATAGTGTTTTATAAAATTTTAATTATTAGTTGTATAAAAAAACTGCAAAATCGCTTTTGTTTTGTATTATGGAGTGAATTAATCAAACTCACGAATACCCATCGTCATAAAGCCAAAAAATTTCGTGCGATGAATCCAAAATGATCCTATGACTAACTCCAACTAGATCGGTCAAAATATTTTTCCAACGAACTGAAACCACTGCTAACGATGAAACGATTGAAAACGATGCTGCCCATCAATTATGGGCAGCATCGTTTTCAACGTCAGCCGAGACACTCTTTATGTCAGCTCTGCAGATTAAACTTCGTGTTATCCATGAATCGTACCAATAACCCATACAAAAAACTTTCCATCAATCACCTTTCATCAGTTAACAGGATATTATAGTTATGTTTTTACTATTCTTTTCAACGTACATCATAATGTTCACGTTCACCCCATGTAATATTGGTAACTTTTGTCTTTCTCTTTACTAAAACTGCACATTCCTGTGCGGTGTCACAATTTAAACAACTCAGGAACTCAACGTTAATCGTCTCTTGTTACTTATTGTATCTTTGTATTATGTTAGTATATTTTAATTACTATACGTTTAATATCTATCGAACGCGTTCCTCATAATCTTCGATCTATCATAAATCATACAGCTGTCTCTGCGACTACTTGGTTAATTGTTCGATCACCTTTATTCTTAAGCGTTGTTCACACCACGCGATACACAAATCGCTAACTTGGTAACCTTACCGAAATTAAGAGCACGACATTCTGCTTCGTGGCTTACAGAAATGTTTCCATTAAATAACGTTACGTCATTTCTATAACTAGCGATTGAATGCAAATTATATTTCTAAAATGTATGTTATAAACTTTTTGCCAAACCTGTACAATAAATATAATATGCAAATATAAAAATTTTAAACACATTTTGAATATATTTTACGTTGCAAGCGCAGTGTTGTGGTCATTTTCGTATCATCTACATAAATTATTATTTAAATTATGCATATCATTATTTACATTTTATTTTAACGATTAGTAGAAATTAAGTTTTTTTTTAATGTCGTGTCGTGATGACATCATATCGCTGTCTAAATATTTGCACATGGATCAATCACCGTTATTAGTAATGTAGATGTTTGTTAATACAGAAACATTATTTTTAAATGAGATAAAAACATCTTGTTGCCATTAGATCTTTGATGTACAACGATCCTTTAAATTACTTATCCAGAAGATCGATGACTCCCCTCATCTGGAGCTAATCCTGGCAGTATCATCGGGTCATGCTTATCATAAACATGCATTGTCATCGGGACCGGACCAGTATGTAAAATTTCACCTCAATTGGACACCAGGAAGTGGGTCAAATTTTAGTCGCAAGATTCCACCTTCACATACAATGCAAGTTAAATGAAAGATTTTAAAAGCTTTTTTAAAAATACGATACCCACAGGTTCGCTGTTAATCGATCGAAAGTCGAATTGGCGCAAAAGAGTGAAGAGACCCGACCCCGACCACAAATAATGGGAAGAAGAATATTTAATTGCATCTCAATGAAGGTTTCATCTGTTATGTCTATATTCTATTGATACATATTATTCTTTCAAATATATTATTACTGCATTAAAATAAATCGGTATTAATCTGAAAAGAAACTTTAATTTCCTGTTCAATTTATTCGAAAAACATTATTTTCAGCTAAACCTGTCTTCTGAATAGTGCAGTCGAAAACAAAAACATTCACACTATAACACCACGATATGGTAAGCAGTGAAACAACTGCGTGCATTGCACTGATAGGTATTTGATTAGCTGCAACCATAAACAACAAATAATACATAGAGTAATGATCTGGTAATTTTCCACAGACAAATAATACGCAATAAAATATATTACCACAATAAGAAATGTAAATAATAGATAACAATAACGACAGGCTAAGAGCCCTTGTATCAGTTAATAAAATCAAACATACTCATAGTAATGCTTTTATGATTAATCATAATATTTTCCTATTTTCTTTGAACTTGACTATTGTAAAACTGAAGGCACTGCACTCGGTACTATTGTATTTAATCTTCATAATAGAAATAGTTAACATTGATAATGAATCTTAAACAAATATTATGTCTCATATTAAAGGTTCAACTAATTGTTATTATTCAATAAATGGTTTAGCGTGTTTTATTGAATGACATTATACCGTTTGCTTATACCAAATAAATACTTAGCAGAATAATAAATAACTTAGGCAATAAAAGATGCGTCTGAATAACAAACAAAATAAAATTTTATTTAATCTATCATAAATAACGAAACAGAAATTCTTATTAATAAAAAGTCCCGAAAAAATTGTAACAGTATGATCTACATATGTTTACAATATTGATAATACATTAAGCAATTAACGGTGAATTTAAATCTGTACAGATCTAGAAAATTTCTGAGAAATGTCTCACTCCGAATTGGTGCAACCCTTCTTATGAAATGAGTGAGCATCTACCCATAGATGACGTACTCATACGATCCACTATCTTTTTTCCTTTTTCATGGCACAATTCTTTAAGGATAAGCAGGTTTCATTATGTTGTCTTCTATTACCAGTAAGCGCAATACGCACTCTTATTTTTTATATTATAAATTACTAGCTGTGCCAGTGGCTTCGCCGCCTGGAAGTCAGCGTGTCAATATTTTTCTAGAATTCAAATTTTAAACATAAAAGTAGTTATTGTGAGTTAACTATAAGAGACAGAAACATGCTATCGTCGACTTTTTGTAGTAGTTTTATAGATCTACAAATCTCTAGTACATTACTTTAGCGTATCTCTGCTGGTTTACGCAGCGCACGCGACTAAAGCTCCCATCAAGCAAGTTTTTTAACATTTGCGCGATCTCTTCGACACAATTTACATAATCCGATATGTACTATTTACCTAAACCATACGGAAGGATTGCACTATCTTTTGGTGAAAACCGTACAAAAATCCGTTCAGTAGATTTTGAGAAAATCGATTACATACAGACAGACAGCTTTTTGGCACTTTGTTTTATAATAAGTATAGATACTTATTATACTTCTGTCCCAAAAATGCAGCTGTGTTTCTGCATTGCATTTCTAACGTTACATATGTGTAGAAAACGAGCCCCCCTGCCACCTAAAGAGATACGAGAACGTACTGGTACTCCATGGCTAAACGGTCTCAAATATAAAAAAAGCATATCTAAGGAACTCGTATGCTCAGTGTACATACCTTACCATAAACATAACCACTCAAACATTGATATAGTTCAAGTGCTTACTATTCACAGCCTATTAAGTATTAGTATATATACATTTTTGAAATGATATCTACCACTCCATAATTATCTTTTCCTTGCGTAATTAACAATAAAAAGTATATTTGTCTCTCTCTCTGATCCGAAATTCAAAACTGAGGATCGAGATCCTGTTCTACGTATGGCGAGTTAAAGTTTTGATTCATGGCGTCTTTCCATTCAGCCTGCTCACAGCATTGTAGAAATTATATGTACAAGTCTCTTAAGTTGATCTGACCTTGGGGTTGAAAATTTACGTACGATACGTATGCCAAAGTCACGCCGTGTGGTATCCGGTAGAAAAGAATAGACCACCCTCCTTTCTTACCGAGATGAGATGAGATGATACCGATATTGATAAAATTTGGCACAAACGGCACATTTGGCTTAAACGCCGAGGTAGCATATAAGAAAAAAGAATTCACGTTTTTTATTTGGAAATAAAGAAAATCACATATTGGATTATTGAGGGTACTTTAACGTTTAATTTGGCGTGAAACAAGTCGCCACACCACCACAACATACTGATAATCAGAAAAAGCAACCATGAACATTCAATTCAATACTGTTTGAAGTAATTATTACGAAATTAAAGATTAATATTTCATAATATTGATCCTACATCAATATTATGAAATAAAATAAGAAGGTTCAATTACATCAGTTATTTTTATTTTTATATTTGTAACGTAACTGAAGATTACCCTGGTGAACGTTTAAAATGAATACAATTTAAATTATATAATTATGTATTTAAACAAAAGTAAAAGTATTTTGCATGCTTGAAATTCCTATCGGATGTTATAGCTTAGTTATATGCTATAATACTTAATTGGGTAAATTCAAAAATATTCTTTATACAGGTAGACTGTTTTTAATAATTTTGAATCTACAAATCTTTATACAGAAGTTACCTCTGATTCGAAAGTTTGCTCTAAGGAACCAGAAATAAACTCGGCGGACAATCAATAACAACACAATTAGTATTATTACAAATAATAATTACAATTAAGTATTTTAAGAGCAAGCTGTGATAGCCCAGCGGTGAGACCGTGCGACTCTTACGAGGGGAACACGAGTTCAAACCCGGTCAGGCACCAATGAGTTTTTCTATTAAAACTCATGTATCTAATTGATAATTGCAATTTACCACACGCTTTTCGGTGAAGGAAAACATCGTGAGGAAACCTGCATATCTCTAGCGAATTCTGGAGATATGTGTAACCTACCATTCCGCATTGGAGCAGCGTGGTAGGTCTTAGCTCCAACCTTTCTCTCCAGAAACGGAGAGAGGAGGCCTATTTCCAGCAGTGGGATTGTAACAGGCCGCTACTTTACTTTTTTACTTTTATTTTAAGAGCTTAACCATCGATTTAAAATATTGGAAAGAGAGAGACAAGATACAAAAGAAACAAGATAATATCGTTTGAGTACGTCACTCACATGACATCTACCGAATACGCTATAGATTTCATAAAATAAACCTTTATTAAATTAAAGTACTCAAGAATAAAAAATAAAAAACAAAAATGTTTTATTTCTTTTTAAAATACAGGATTGGCAATGACCATGTTGGCGACAATATTTTTAAGACGTGAAGATACAAAAAAAAATGTTTTATTAAAAGTACCATTCGTCATTCTTACCTCCTACCCTTATCCCACTCTAAGTGGGGTCGGCAAGTTATAAACATGTTGTCAAAAGATTTTGGCTAGGTATTTTGCTAGCGGCTGCGACGTCACCTCACCTTAGTCACCTTTGACGACACATCGGTGAGAAATCGGGGTGGTCTAATCTACTCAGCCGGATACCACACGGCAGATCAAAACTCATCATAATATGAAATAAGAAAAAATGATTAGATTAATATAGTTTTACTAAAACAGAATTCAAACATGAAGGTATATCGGTTGTCTGTTATTAAGCTTTCGAAGCTTCAAGCTATCATCTGACATCAATAAGTTGCCCAGAATAACTTATATTTTCTATCTCTATATTATTTACTTTTCTACGTAAAGTTTCCCTACTCTTTGTATCGTACAAAAAGAATGGTTCGACGGTAAAAGTTTGTAAAATGTAAGAAACTGTAAAGTTTATTACAAAATGTGGTTAGCACACCGCTTAGGTCTCAACAATTAAAATGCATGTCATAAATTTAGCGTTATGCGGTCTCAACGTTCGACTTGGTGTAGACAAACATAAGGCTTTCATACCATCTTTCTGACTACTGCTCTGTTTTCCAAGCAGAACTTGTTGCCATTCGCGAAGGACTCAAGGCTGTACTTAAAAAATCATACACGAGCAAAATTATAAATATGGTCAGTGACTCAAGATCTGCACTGGATAGCTTGGCTAGCCCCTACAGCCTACATCCTTTAGTTTTTGACATTAAGAAAGTCATGCAGGATTTGTCGTCAAATGAGGTGAAAATAAACTTCTTTTGGATCCGTGGCCATGTTGGTTTCAAGGGAAATGAGCGGGCTGACGAGCTGGCCAAATTGGCGACACTAAAGCTCAAAACTGCACCTATCTACGAAGCATTTCCACTATCCTATGCAAAGCGATTAATCAGAAACTCGACCCTGTACGAATGGCAGATCCGTTATGAAGAATCAAGCACAAGCGCATTAACAAAAAACTTCTTCCTTGACATACGCGTCGCTTATAAAACTCAAGGGCCACTTGAACTTACAAACGCGCTAAGCCAGATACTTACCGGGCACAGCGGGTTCAAATCTTATTTGTTCAAATATAAGTTGGCACCCAGCCCATTTTGCAAGTGCGATAATTCTACTGAGGAAACTGTCTGCCATGTCCTACTGGAATGTCCAAAATTTCATCAACACAGATTATCTTGCGAGAACAGCATGAAGTTAGAGTTAACCGCAGATAATCTCAATAAAATTATAAACGATAAGGACACGCGAGAGAGCTTTCTGAAATTCGCTTTCAAAGTATTGAAAGTAGTCGGCAAAGAAAATGGGTCAAAGCTAAGTAATATACCAGACTGAAATACATTCTTTGTCTTAAGGTTGCTGCATAATAAATAGCAGCAGGACAAAAAGCCTATGAAAAAAAAACATAAGGCTTTCATTTTAAAGCTTTTTAAGTTTCTGCATATTTTGATTGCCGCAATCAAGTTCTTCTTCTTTTCAACGAGACAAATTAAACACAAGTTTTAAAAAAATATTTGAAAAATATAATATCCCTTCTGTTGAACCGTTTGTAGCCCCCGATTGTAGCCAATCCTGGCAACAGCATGAGGTCACATATCATAAACATCCATTGTCATCGGGAATGTAACAGTATGTAAAATCGGGGATTGAGAAAGAGCAAGATTCCACGTTCACATGCAAACACACATACTTCTTCTTCTTCGTCAGCCGATGGACGTCCACTGCTGGACATAGGCCTCTTCATGGGATCGCCACACCACACGATCCTGCGCCGCCCGGTTCCAGTTCCATCCAATCCGGAAACACACATACAAGACAAGTTAAATGAAAGCTTTTAAAAAGCATGTAAAGCCGCAGAAAACAACCAGCAGTCATAGATATTCAAAAAAATTCAAATTCAAAAAACTTTATTTGTAACCTTATACAGAAAAAAGAAAGAACAATACAAAGAAATATAAAAAATTTAAAAAAAACAAAAAACCAGGAAACAAAAATAGGATATTAGAAGTAAGAAACAATATACTAAATACAATTTAAAAAAACAATAGGTCACAAAATGGTAAACCAATCAGCTTTAAGCTAGGGCTGGGACCCTAACACTGATTTTCAGTGGCTACCATAATGCGAAAACGAAAAGAAGAAAGATAAAGCTTTTATTTTAAAAAGGTTAGTTTGATAGTGGAACTGCGCATTCATATCCGCGGTCAGCTATCAGCGGCGTGAGATCAAACTCAGCTATTTGCCTTGAAACTGTGATACAGAATGCGGTGGACATGCCGATACCACGCCGTTTACTGTCATTACATTGTAGATAACGACAACAAGCGAAAATCACAGTCTCTAGGAGTCTATAATTAGAAAACCTTAATGAAATCATGTTTTTTTCGTTCCTAAAGCAGTTGAACCAAATATACTTACATGGTTAAGTGATTTGCATTATCTTCACATAATTATTTTATAGGCAAACCCGGCTATCCAGTTTTAAGTAAGGTGTCAAATAAGTTGTAAACGTAACTGTTTTTTAACAGAATAGGAGGCTTTTCTATCGAAAGTCTCTCGTTTTTTAAATTATTATATCTCCTAAAGCAGCCCAAGACCTAATTTATGAAAAAAGTAACAAACAACCTATTAAATTATATAAATTCTGTTAAAAAGTACTCAACAAAATAATATCTTTAATATTATTTAACATAGATTGCAAAATACTTGTTCATTAACATTACTGTGAAAACCACGAAGACACCTTCGCTGATCTGCCTTAGAAATTCATATAAACTATAAGTTCATTATCCTTCTGCCCTTATCCCACTTTAAGTGGGGTCGGCACAACATGTACAAACATGTTATCACATGATTTGGCTACGTATTTTACGACCGGCCGCCTGCCTGAGGTCAAATTACCTTAATCGCCTCTTACGACCCCTCGGTAAGAAATGAGGGTGTCTATTCTAAGCAGCCGGATACCACATGGCGTGACTTTGGTATGCGTATCGTAAGTACTACATGTTGTCACATGATCTGACTATGTATTCTACGACCCGCTTGACGTTAATCGTATTACGACACCTCGGTAAGAAATGTGGGTGGCCTATTCTACTCAGCAGGTACCACACGTACCACACGGCATTCGTTATTTTTATGAAAATAATAGATCTTAATACTAAAACCAACCGAAAATATATCTATGACATTAATCAGTATACCAAACACTCATTCTAGTTTTCTATTAAACTACTCCTTTGGTTTTTCTATTAAAACTCATGTCTAACTGATAATTGCAATTTATCACACGCAGGAAAACATCATGAGGAAACCTGCATATCTCTAGAGAATTCTGGAGATATATGTGACCTACCAACCCGCATTGGAGCAGCATAGTAGGTCTTAGCTCCAACCCTTCTCTTCAGAAACGGAGAGCGGAGGCCTATTCCCAGCAGTAAGATTGTAACAGGCCGCTACTTTACAGACACTCGTGCTTGTGTTTAAAATACAACTTTTTTTTCTGTTTTTATGATCGATCACATCTACAAACCATAACACCATCGACAGAGCAAAAACAATTGTCCAAATGAATGAATAGAAACGTTTATCTAAAAATTATAAAAATGAAAATCTAATGCAATGTTTAATAACACTTAATTTTGTTTCTAATGTTTTCACCACCTGTTGTTATGAAATGTTTATACATATTCATAAGAAGATTTGCTTATAATAACGATAATAATAAGATAAATATGTATAATGCTCTCGAGCTGCATAAAAACGATATCTTTTAATATTATTCAAATTCAAATTCAAAACAAATAATAATTCAATTCAAATTTAATTCAAGTAACCTTGTAACACGTGCTTTTTAATTTTCAACTCTACTGCTGGTTGGGAATATCGAGAAGAGCTAGTACAAAGTCGATGGTTGCTCTTTTCAAAATATAATACCTATAACTAATCTCATTAGTATCTTTTACAGAGTCGAAACTATATCCACGTATTTTTATCATCTATAAAATCCTCAACAGTATAGTAGGCTTTCTGTATCAGCCTTATTTTAATAGTTGTTTTAAACTGCTGTTACGGCAAAGCTAAAATTGATACTATTCAACTCTGATAATTACTGATTGATTGATTTATGGTTACCCATAAAGCTTAGAAATATTTCATATCGATTTACTTTTACTGCATTCAACATACTTTTCAGCTCCGTTCGGACTTTAACAAGCTTTAAATACTAAAGTAATATGTAATAACAAAATATACATGAGCCCAGAAAATTAACACCTAATTCTATAAATTACTAGTTATTCGCAAACATACCGCGAATCCTTTTCTAACAAATTTGTCATTGTAAAATTCCTTTCTGTTAGACACTCGATTGTTAAAATTTATTTATTGTCTATGTTCGTGGCCTTTAAGTACTTGCAATTTCTATTACTCATTTAAAACACGTATCAATTTAATACTAACACTTTTTTCAATTAATGTAGAATAACTTAACCAAGACTTCGCTATGGCTGACTGATTGTAATTCTTGATTTTGAACCATTAGAATTTCACATTTCTGTAAGATATTAAAATATTAAGAGTCATTACATATTGAAAAATGTATAATTGTTTAAATTATTTTTTTTATAATTAACGTAATATTTAAATATTTCAGTGTAGAAAGTATATGAAGTCACGGTTTTATAAAAAGGTATTTTTTTTATAAACGAATAAAATATTGTTATTCTTTCAAACGTTACGTACGTAACGTAATATATAAAAATATTTGTATTTGTTTTTATTTTATTGTATAAGAAATACATTTATGGTTTATTTTGTCTTTTTTGTCGGGATATTTTTAGCTTTGCCAATTTGCTTGATTCAGCAAGATTGTACACTTCAACAGGAGTTCATCTTCAAAAATTAATATTCCGATAGATAGAAAGAAATTAAGAACAAAGATTTTTAAATGTAAAAATTAGCTTCACATTGCTTTCGACTTTCGGATAAAGTATTAAATTTCTATTTTGAACACACCCATAGCTATATAATATGCACTCTGCAGTAAAGTTAAAGTAAAGTTAAAGCAGTAAAGTTGATGATTCAAAAGCACTTGTTTACAAGTTTACTTGGATAAAGAATATTTTGAATTTGAATTTGAATCTGTACCCATAGCAATGACTAACTAGTCGTAAGGCCTGTGTATTCGATAAGAGCGTCATCATCATCATGTCAACCTGTATCCGTCAACTGCTGGACATAGGTCTCTCCTATTGCACGCCACTGAGCTCGGTCTTCAGCTCGTCGTTGCCAACCGATGTCAGCCACTTTGCGGATGTCGTCACTCCACCTAGCCGGAAGGCGTCCTACACTGCATTTGCCAAGGCGCGGTCTCCACTCCAGAACACGTCTACCCCAGCGGTTGTCGGTTCTGCGACAGATGTGACCAGCCCACTGCCACTTAAGCTTGCTAAGCCTTTGGTCTATGTCGATTACTTTAGTTCTCTGTCGGATCACTTCGTTTCGAATACGATCCTTCAGAGAAACTCCGAGCATAGCCCTCTCCATAGCTCGCTGAGCGACTTTAAATTGGTGGACCAGTCGCATTGTCAGTGTCCACGTCTCAGCCCCGTATGTCAACACAGGTAGTACACACTCGTTAAATACCTTTGTTTTCAGGCTTTGTAGTATTGACGACGAAAAGACTCGGTGTAACTTCCTATATGCAGACCAGCCAAGCTGTATTCTTCTACGAGCCTCTTTCTCGAAGTTGTTTCTACCGAGCTGCAAGACTTTTCCCAGGTAGACATACTCCTGAACAACTTCGAGAGAAACTCCATGAAGGGTGATCGGTTCCGGAATGACATGCTAATTGAACATTATTTTAGTTTTATCCAAGTTCATCCGGAGACCGATGAGAGAAGAAGACTCAGCCAGGCTGGTCAGCATATATTGTTAGTCCTGCACGGTCTCAGCCATGATGACGATGTCATCTGCAAATCTCAAGTGTGAGAGGTACTCGCCATTTATGTTTATACCTCGACCTTTCCAGTGCAGCGTCTTGAACGTATCCTCTAAAGCATTAGAGAACAATTTGGGGGAAATAACGTCCCCTTGTCTCACTCCTCGATGCAGGTCGATAGGTCCAGACTGCTGATTCTGTACTTGGACCGTCATAATTGCAGCATCATACAAACCCCTCAACACTTGGATGTATCGCCAATCAATTTGGCACCGTTGCAAGGACTCTAGAACAGACTAGGTTTCAATGGAGTCGAAGGCTTTCTCATAGTCCACGAAAGCTAAGCACAGGGGCTGATTATACTCGTGGGTCTTTTGTATAATCTGCCTCACTGTGAAAATGTGGTCTATGGTGCCGTATCCTCCTCGAAATCCGGCCTGTTCCGGGGGCTGAAAATCATCGAGTCTCCGCGCGAGGCGATTTGTGATGACTATGGAAAACAGCTTATAGACATGGCTTAAGAGGGAAATAGGTCGGTAGTTCTTCAAGAGAGTTTTGTCTCCTTTCTTAAAGAACAATATGACAGCACCTCTGCTCCACGCCTTAGGAGTTCTCCCTGAAAGGAGGGCAGAATTGAATATGCGTCGGAGCCTCTCTCTAGCAAAGGCTTTCCGCTTGCTTTTATCAGCTCTGTTGTAATTCCGTCTTCTCCGGGGGCTTTTCCGTTCTTATGCTGCTCCAGAGCCAGCACAATTTCGTCTTGGCTAATTTCTGGCAGCTCCTCTATAAAATGGCGGGTTAAGGTGGCTCTACGATCCTCTGGGTCGGGTGAGGGACGAGACGCTTCTGATGTATATAATTTCCCGTAGAAGTCCTGAACTTCCGCAAGAATCTCTGCTTTGGAAGGGACGACTTGTCCATTTGATGTGGTCAGCTTCGTCAGATGGCTGCGGCCAAAATGTTGGAAAAAGACTTTCGATAAGAGCGTAAGCCGAGTTATTAACTAGCTAAGAGACAGTAAGTAATAGTAATTTTCCGAACCAACTGTAGATTGACTTATAAGAGCTTATAATTATTAAAAGAAGCTTATATTATTAAATATTAAAAGAGCTTATAAAAGTCTATTTTTATAGTCTACTACTTTTTTATAAAACAGTGCGCAAGGGAACACTGGATTGAAGTTACTTCTATTAGCGGATGCCATTAAATAAGTTAAGTAATGGCCTGTTACTATACCAACGTATAGATTATCCTCCTCCTTGAGTCGTGTGCTCACTACTGAGCATTGTGATGGTCCCGATCCCTTCATGTACGATGTATAGATTATACAGTAATACAATAAAGATAAGTATAGGTTTCCTCTCTCCCCGACACAACCACGACACGGACCACGAACTGGAAGGTTATACATATCTAGGGAATTGGTTTCATAAATTTTCCCCTTAAAAATCGAAATTTTCATGACAAGTTGCTTATATTAATTAGGCACTTAAGTTTTAACAGGAAAACTCAATGCTGCCTGCCCGGGATTTGAACCCGTAACCCACTGAAAAAAGTCACAGGGGCTATCGGTGCGAGCGTTGCCATTAATTGAAATATTTTTTCAGCAAAATATCAAAAACCAGTATCATCCTCCTGCTCTTTTCTAAGTGAGGTCGTCAAAACATATTACGAATATGTTGTCACATGATTTGGCTACGTATTTTACGACCGGCCGTCTGCCTAGCGTCAACTTACCTTAGTCGTATTTTAAAGTAAGAAAGAGGGTGGTCTATTCTACTCAACCGGATACCACACGGTGGGTCAACTTACCTTAGTCGCCTTTTACGATATCTCGGTAAGGAATGGTGGTCTATTCTACTCAGCAGTATGCCACACGGAATATCAGAAACCAGTATCATGATACTAAAAAAGTATAAAACCCAGTGGGGATGTATATACGTCACAAGACGATTCCGGTATAAATTTCCTGAATAATTAAAAGTCTAAAAAAGATATAAACTAGGGGCTTTCCATAGCACGTTGAGTTTAGCCTTGACTGGTTTTCAATTAAATTGTATCTCACATAGGGAACAAGTAAATTTTCTTAGACCCAATATGCTACTTCAATGCGGATTGAAAATTATGAAACCCTCATTAACACGCCGTGTGGTATCCGGCAGAAAAGAATAGAACAGCCTCCTTTCTTACCGAGGTGTCGTAAGAGGCGACTAAGGTATGAGCCGTGTGGTATCCGGCTGCATAGAATAGATCACCCTCATTTCTTACCGAGGTGTTGTAAAAGGCAACTAAGGTAAGTTGATGTCAGGTAGGCGGCCGGTCGTAAAATACGTAGCCAAATCATGTGCCAACATGTTGTAACATGTTGTGCCCACCCCACTTAGAATGGGATAAGGGCAAGAGAATGTATGTATGTGAAACCCTCATTAACATCCAGGTTTGTTGACGGTGTTTATTATTATTTTTTATTTATGTACCCGCAACGCACATAAATTGTACATACCAGTTAAATGCCTAAGTTTTTATATAACGCTCAGATGCAGATGAAACTATCCATAGCATAAATAATCTTAATATATACAAACGAATGTTCTTTGTTCCGAAACGCCTAGACTAATTTTAATGAAATTTTCAGATAATCTTTATATAATATTTTCCAGCGAAAGTTTTGTGGCAGTCGGATCATTTTTTTTAACTATTGAGTTCTGTTTTGAGGGTAATTTGAAACCAGACTGAGCCACAGCAACGCGTGGCCGGACAGCTAGTAACTGATAAATGTTAAAATTTTCAAGAATAATCATCTAAATCATGCTAATAAATAAAATGTGCGAGACTAAAGTTGTAGTTATATAGATCCAATTATTATTTATGTCCGGTGAAAGGTACGGCTGAAACTTAAAAAAGGTACGTTATATAATTAACCAGAGCAGATTAAAAGGTCTTTATAAATTACCGGCTCATTAATCAAGGTTAGCATTGCTTATGTCCTTTTTCCTTTGGTATAGTTTATTTTTGTTTTGTCTATTCTACCCTTTTCTGACCTTAGGCTATTAATCTTCTATCAGTTCTCTCATATACCTTCATTCTTACTTACATTGTTCGATTTTCTTGTTTTTAAGAGGTTGATAAGCGTCCCGGTTTTATACCTAGGAAGGAACCTCCCTTTTGAAGACAACTATATAAAGCTTACGCTACACTAATCCATTGAAGCTAGGTAATACCTACATAGACCAGACATTCTGTAGGCATTATTTATCTGTATGTATCAGGTTTTATCACGATATTCAGCATATAGTAATTGGTAAGTATAAATTGAGCACAATTATCTATTAAAACTCATAGGTCTTTAACCGGTTTTCAAACTGTAAGGTATTGGTTAAAATTTTTAATAATTACACTAAGTCATTTATCGAAGATAATGTATTTTCAGATGACAGTGATCATGTAGAAAATGGCCATTGAATCTTACTTTGACTGTTTTAAATAATAATTTAACCATAAAACGTTTAGTTTACATTTTAGCTGCGAGCATATAGACAGCTAAATAACGAATAAAAAAAATTGGATTATTTTTTTTAGTGCTTTTGCCTATTATATATATCTTGGCTATACGTTTTTAAGCTGTGATAGCTAAGTGATGAGACCGTGCGACTCTCTAGAGACGACATGGGTTCAAACCCCAGGCATGCCAATGAGTTTGTCTATTAAAACTTATGTGTCAAATTGATAATTGCAATTTATCACACGCTTTTCTGTGAAGAAAAACATCGTGAGGAAACCTGCATATCTCTAGAGAATTCTAGGGATATGTGTAACCTACCAATCGGCATTGGAGCAGCGTGGTAAGTCTCAGCTCCAATCCTTCTCTCCAAAAACGGAGAGAGGAGGTCTTAGCCCAGCAGTGGCCATAGTAACATGCCGTTACTTTACTTTAATTTTAAACGTTTATTTATATTTTATTTAATTGAGCAATCGCGCATTTATTACTAGTTTTTACGCTGAGTGATTGCCATTTAACCTCTACAAACTGTTAAGCATGAATAAGGTCACGAAACACACAAAATTATAAATATATTATATTAAACTTAACAATAAATATGTACTTATACATTCTCGTCCGCCCACGCCACAAAAGGCATTCTAAGTCTGGTTAAATAACTGATTATTGTGTTTCATTAATGCTAAGCACCATGATTAAGTTACTCACAAGCTCACTTTTATGTAAATAGGTGAAACCAACGAATCAACGAAAACATTTTGAAATTATACATCTTTTATAGGTTCTGTGCAAAAGACACTTTTATAAACGATATAAATTAGGAATAATATTCCCGAAAAACTTCGAAGAAAAAATTAATATAATTATATAAAATACAATAAGTTGAGTTTATTTCTTAACAATAGCTAATCTTATGTAATCGAACTTGATTTGCTAATATGAGCTAATTATTTCCTTAAATAAGAAGGTGATAAAGTAAATTATCAAAATAGAATATCGAACATATCTTACGATTGCTTTAAAGTTATTTATTTAAAGTCGTGTTATAAGTACTTTTTTAAATTAAAAATAAACAATTTTAACTTTAATTTTCAAACGACGCTTCAATACATGGTTGAAACATTTCAATATTTTCAAATGGTCCATCCAATTATAATATTACAATATCACTTTAACTACAGATTCCACGAACAAAGTTCCATACTTGGAAAAAAATAACGCTGTGCAGCGACCCACACACATACAGACGTATTTTTGAAAGGACGAAAAACAGCATATCTGTATGTTAATTACGCAAATAACAGTAACTGAGCGGATCCCACATTTATAATGAACTCGGTTATCGCGGTGAAATCACGAAACATTTTTGTTTAGGGCGGAGTTTTATTAAATTAACAAACAAAGAGCACGCATACAACAATATGATCATCATTAATTTTTAAATTGACACGAAGTTTACAACATTTTGTGTTGATGATATTATTTTACTTGACGCCGTGTGGTATCCGGCAGAAAAGAATAGACCACCCTCCTTTCTTACCGAGGTGTAGTAAGAGGCTACTAAAGTATGTGCCGTGTGGTATCCGGCTGCATAGAATAGACCACCCTCATTTCTTACCGAGGTGTCGTAAAAGGCGACTAAGGTATGTGCCGTGTGGTATCCGGCTGCATAAAATAGACCACCCTCCTTTCTTACCGAGGTGTCGTAAGAGGCGACGAGGCGAGAGGCGAGAGAGGTAAGTTGACGTCAGGCAGGCGGCCGGTCGTAAAAAACGTAGTCAAATCATGTGACAACATGTTTGTAATATGTTGTGCCGACCCCACTTAGAGTGGGATAAGGGCAGGAGAATGATGATGATGGTATTATTTTACTTGACTAAGTTTCGATATGATGAACAAATTTACAGGTGATACATGAAAATTCTTACTAGATCATTCAATGTAGATGCACGACTACATACCAACATATATTTGGGGACATGTAGTTTACATGTCCCCAAATATAGAAAATCAATGTGGGACGGCAGTAACTCGGAATTCGAATATCATATTAACAAAACTAGACGGCATAACCAAGAAAATTATGATAAAAAGAAAAATCTGCCAATTCATACAAGCTTAACCTGATACGCTTTGGAAAGCACGATTCTTCAACGTCAGTGTATAAACCAGTATGTGACATTGTATGCACAAATAATCTGATTCGAAATTCCGTTTTAAAAACAACGAAACCCGTTTTGCACTTATAGAACTGTCACGCCTTTGAAGAAATTAAATCTGTAAGTTTATTTTATGTGTAAAAAATCAATTAAAGACGAAAATGAAAACACCCAATGCAAATTATATAGTATATACTATCACACAAATAAGAAAGGTATTTTTGGATATTTTAAAATACATTTTCATCGTTCGCTTTGTTGAGTATTTTTTTATCGTTCACTTTTTTACTTTCTAAAATGAGTTTCTTCTCGTGTTCAATGTTAGTTATCAAAACGACTTGACCGATTTCGAATGAAATTTTAGTGCTTATTCAGATAACTGTCATCCACCCCATTTTTTTTGTACATTTTTTTATTTTTTATAATGTAAGGTACATTATAAAAGAATAATAAAAATAAAAGAATAAGAATTTCGCTAGATATAATTTATATGGCAAAACAAAGTTTGCCCGGGCCGCTAGTTATAACTGTAAAAATTTGGGTCTACATATAGTATTTTGACATACTTTTAAACGAACTGTGTGGTTATTTTTAAAATAGGTTGTTATTTCATTGAATAAACCTTATCACTTGCAATATATTTAAATAATAATATAAAGCAAAAACTTTCCAAATCCTTGAATTTCGAGGAATTTTAGCCATTTGAAATTTAAATTACGTTACGATAGAATGTATTGATTGTGAAGATAAATATATTAAATTTATAAATATACTAAAATCTAGCATAGTAAATTTAATTAAGAAGAAATTCTACCGATTTTATTATGAAATATGCATTAAAAAACTATGTTATGTCATATTAAGGGCTTGGCTAAGATTCTGTGCCGCTGGCTCAATAAGTCTACGATAGCTTAAATTCTTACTAATTAAAAACTTTTTGTGTCCAAATAGGGACAGCATATTTCAAATAAAAGGGGCTTGATTAAGAAATTTAATGATTTCTTAATCAAGCCCCTTTTGTTGATGACTGTTAATTATAACTTTACGTAAATCTCAATTTAATAAAATTAAGCATGTAATTTTGTACTGCAAATAACGTTTTAGGCATATTAGATGAAATATTTATTATTTATATTTAATATAAAATTTTGCATTTATGACCATAAAAGTAAAGTAAAGTAGCGGCCTGTTACAATCCCACTACTGGGAATAGGCCTCCTCTCTCCGTTTCTGGAGAGAAAGGTTGGAGCTAAGACCTACCACGCTGCTCCAATGCGGATTGGTAGATTACACATATCTCCAAAATTCTCTAGAGATATGCAGGTTTCCTCACGATGTTTTCCTTTACCGAAAAGCGTGTGGTTAATTGCAATTATCAATTAGACACATGAGTTTTAATAGAAACACTCATTAGTGCCTGCCCGGGTTTGAACTCGTGTTCCCCTCGTATGAGTCGCACGGTCTCACCGCTGGGCTATCACAGCTATACCACCATAGAGTTATTATATTAGACTAGGGAAGTCAGTGCCTAATATGCCCTATTACACTCTTAAGTGAGTGCCTTGCCTATACCTCCCCTACTTTAATCAACCTCCGCACGCACTTACTCCCATTATATTTATTATAATTATTGACCCGTTGGACAGAGAATACGATGATGTAATGGACAAATCTAAATTAGATCACACGATAAAATTATTTTAATTAAATTCATAATTTTTTTTTGTATAAAATCAGTTTGGGTGAAAGCAGTGCATCAATTTCATAATGGGTCATTTTGTGATCATTGTACCACAACTAACAAATGATAATAGCTAAATCTAACGTCTTTGTTGATAGAGTTCATAAAATAGCCATAAGTCAGAAAAACAATTAAAAAGAGAGTTAAAAAAATTAAACTGGGTTCCATGCCTCATGCATAAACTAATATTGTTACTAGGTAATCCTGTTCTTCGACAAAAACAATACCAAAGATTAAATTTCAATTATTCATTTTATAAAGAACTTTTGGCAGAATTGTAAATTTTTTATGTCAATCTACGAGTAATCTTTACATAAAACATTTGACTAATAATTAATTCACTTAATAAAAAAATTTAATCAAAAAAACAAAAAGTCCAAAACTAGTCGACAGAATCTTAAGAACATTTACTAACAGGTAACCCTGTTTTATAAACATAAATTAAAATTACCATGAATATAAAGGTTTGAGAAATGTACCTATGGGTTATTTATTATGAATGCCTATCAAAAATATTCAACACACCACACAAATAAACACCAAAGTATTTCAACGCAAACCAAATATAATAATTGAACGGTATATGAATTACTAACCAAACGAAAACTATTTTTATTTTTATTAATTGTACTTTTTAGAAAGATTTATTACGTTAGCTAGATGAAAGTCATTTTGTCTTTTTATATTGAAGAATTTTTAAGAAATGATTAATGTGGCAATATAAAAATTTAAATAGTAATTTACATTCTGCGCAATAAAACTTATGAATATATATTATTTGTGAAATGATCTTTTTTTATAATACTACCTTCTGTCTGTACCGAGATAAAACCAAGCTATTGTAAGTCTCTAGCCATTCCAGTATCTCCATATGAAATAGACAAATAAAGTGACATACTTTCGCATTTCTAGCATTAATATATGTCTGTCGTGAGTGAGTTTAATCTTTCTAATATTGGTTGAAGAAGTGAACGCAAAAGAAACAAAATTGAAATGTTTATAATCCGACAGCGCTTCCATATATTTTGTACCCATTGTAGTTAAAGCAAGCTCGAAACCCGAAGTTTCAGGGAATACCTGCATGTATCGCTGCTCACCAGCAACTGTTCTACAACGTCCATTGCAATCTTGTTATAATTATTTCTATATTATATAGAAATTTCATATTGTCCTTCATTTCCTTCTTAATGTCAAACGATTTATTTAAGGCGGGCCCTTAATTTATGTAAGTTGCAATGAACATTTCATAATGGATATCCTGTCGCAAAACTGTCACACCGGTCTCACAATATAAAAAACCAGTTCCGACAACATTCACTCGAACCTACTGATAACCAATTGACTTTACCCGATTTTATCTATGTACAACGGTCGTTGTATTGAATCGATTTCAAGAAAAAAACTGCATCAAAGATACCTCGTTACTAGAGAGACTAGCCGATAGTAGCTGAAGATTTAAAAATGATGGAAAATCTATCCCTCGCTATATTACATCCAATCCCGATCTTGCATATCATCATCATTCTCCTGCCCTTATCCCACTCTAAGTGGGATCGGCACAACATGTTACCAACATGTTGTCACATGATTTGGCTACGTATTTTACGACCGGCCGCCTGCCTGACGTCAATTTACCTTAGTCGCCTTTCAAGTCACCTCGGTAAGAACTGACGGTGGTCTATTCTATGCAGCCGGATACCACATGGCACATACCTTAGTCGCCTCTTACGACACCTCGGTGAGAAAGAAAAATGAGATCTTGCATAGTAAAGTAATAATAATATATAACCACTTGATTTTCTTAATGAGAAATTTAAAAAAACTGTAGTCGCAAAGTATATCCACTGCAGTAATTATATTATTAATGCGACAAAAAAAATTCAGCGTAATTAATATTCTCTTTACAAACAGTCTGTCCAAATTTATTTTAGACGTTCATATTCAAATATGATCATTGGTACCATTTATAAACTTTTAAATATATACCAATACTAACAAAAAGAAATCGAACGAAAATGCTATGAAAACTTAAAATGATAGATTGTTTTGATCCATTCCAATTGCTACACGTTACATGGCAAGAATTATTGATGATGGATTATGAGGTGCTTTCATTACCGGTAATGGCTGTGAAATGGCTGGCAATTTTATATCCTGATTACCTTTAATGTCGAAGCTTTCCGATTTGCAACAGTCGTAAATTGTTCTAACACATCCAACCCCTACAAGACGTCCTGTTACAGAAAGAATGGTTACAGAAATTGAAATAAATTTACCCGTGAAAAAATTTAAATCATTCAACGAATCCTTTCCACACTGCGCTTTTGCACTTGCTATAGCACTGTTATACCCAAACCCCGCAACTTATCGCCAAAGAGCGGTCCTTTTCTGTGTATTGTTAACTACGGAATCTTTAATGCTGTTTTGGTTTTTAGCGTATTTAGTGAAGTGCGCGTATGTACATGACATGTATAACTTATCCGGGAATATTGCTATTGGTGTTGTAGTTTTTGTGTTCTTTTTCAAATATTTTTACGTCAATCACAAAAATGATAAATTTCACTCGCTTTTGAAAAAAATTACTGAAGATCTTTTAAAAGGTAATGATATGGATCGAGATTACCAAGAAATATATGAACATTACTTAAAGATTGGCAAACTTGGCCAAACTTGTTGGCTGATCATTCCAATTTTATTAAGTTCGCAGTTTCCTATATACGCAGTTGTGTCTAACATTTATGAGAGTTTGAACAGCGATGTTGGAAAGAGATACATGATAAATGAATTGGAACTGAAATTCATTGAAAATTATCAGAACGATACGCCGTATTACGAACTGATATTCGCTTACAGCATAGTTCAATGCTTTGTTTTAGTTCCGAATTTCGCAGGTTTTGACGGTTCTTTTTGCATTGCTACCAATCATTTATGTCTGAAGATAAAATTGATGACACATAAAGTTAAGAGATCTTTTAAAGATTCATTCAATAGAAGCGAATTGGACACTAAATTAAAAGAAGCTATCAAGGAGCATCAAGAAGTGCTTGTATTTCACAAAGACTTGCAAGACGTTTACGGCGGGTGGTTGTTAGTAGTATTTTTAGTGACTTCCTTGATGATATCGATGAGCATGTATCAGATCTATTTGATCGCTCGACTTGAGCCGAGGTACATGTTTTTTGTTGCGACGGGCATCGTTCACATGTTTGCACCATGCTATTTTGTTAGCAACTTGATAAAGGTTAATATTTTGTGTTTTATTTTATTCTTTATTGATCCAGTAACTGGTAAATTGTACCTAATATCCGGAGAATGGAGATAGTATATTGAATTAATTTCTCCTTTTTTATTTCTTTTATTAAAGTAACACTTTATTAGTTATAACAATTATGTACAAGTTATATCTATTAAGTTATTTCTCCTTGATTTATTTCATTGAATTATTCCGCCATTAAAAGTATAAGTCCTATATTTATAAAAATATATACCTACATCATTCTTGTTTTTAATTTGAATTTATATATTATCTTTCAATAAGGGGAAGATACCTATACTCACTGAAATCTATATGATAAGTTTATTTATTTATTTAATTAGGAAGCCAACGAAATGTACGGAGTTTACAATATAATATATAAATACAATCATCTTAGTATTACAACCCCGTACATCTCAATTATAGGGTAACTCAACATGAGATAAGAAGAGACAAACAGTACTTAAAATGTAAATTATTTTAAAAAGTTTCCTAAGTAGATATACTAATGTAACTTGCTTATTTTTTAACAATAAACACTTATTATTATTATTCTGCAGGCAAGCGAAGACATGCCTTGGGATCTCTATGATGCTGCATGGGAAAAATGGTCTGATCCTGTATTAACAAAACTTCTTATTTTCATGATCGCTAAATCTCAACAGACTCTAACGCTGAATGGATTGAACATAGTGCATTTTAATATGCAATTATTCATTTCTGTTTTACAAACCTCTTATTCCTTCTTTACTCTTATATCTAACACTGCCAGTTAAAAGTTTCACGCATAAATCTTAGAACTTTCACAAATATACACTTTTACAGCATAATATATGAATAACGGTTTAAATAATAATATGATATGTTTAATTATAATATGAAAATTCTTCCGTAGTATATGAAATGATACAAAATTCATCATACACCGGCCTTATTCCACTCTAAAAAGTGGTCTATTTTATTCAGCCACACAGCTGGACAAAAGAAAGAACATGTGAGGGAAACAGTCATGTCACACTGCACTTGCGTACTTATAGCTGGTGCTATATGTGATACTTTCATCATACTGTTAGTTAAAAATTACCTTATTAAATTTATGTATTCAAATATGTAAACAGCAATGATTTCATATTACATTAATCAGCATAAGTGAAATAAAGTATTGACAAATTATTTCCATTCATTCCTTTACATTGATACATCACCTGATATATCAGTTAAGTTAAGGTATGCAGTTTTTATACATCCCTTCTATAATTAAATAAAATATTTCTCTTTCTCTTTTCTAACTATATGTATAGTACCCGGCATTAAATTATGCACATCGATTGTTTAGAACGAAACAGTCGGCCAGTTCGGTTTCGTAGAGCGCTATCTTTTTTTTTTTTCGAATGCTGTTAGCCCTAATGGCTTTTACAGCGTCACCGGTGGGATGGGCGAGCGCAGAAGCTTCGCCGGGTAAAAAATTGATAAGTAAACGAGTGTTTTTAGGCACTCGCAACTTATTGGGAGCGTCGCCTTAAGGGTGTCTCCTGCGAGACCGAACCTCGGCTTAAAGCGGCGCGTTTTGGAGGACTGTATCTAACACATTGACTTTGAAGAAGTCTGCATCACGGCGGCCGCGGCAGAGGGCTGCGGCCGCTTCACACAAGCAAGCGGAGACCTCGCCTTCGCCGGCGAAGACGCTGTTTGTGCGTGTATTGTGTGTATATCTTGTTGGATGCTGTAATAGCATCGTCGGGGTCATTAAGGACGCTCTTAGGGCACCTGTGAAACTTGTTGGGGAAGTTAAACACCTTATAGTTGGTCGCGGCCGCTATAAGGGGGTTCGGATGAATGGACGCTTTCTCGAAGTAAGTCTTCGAGAATTGTTTAAAAAGATCGGCTATCGTGGGAAGATCGAGATCTCTATGGAGATTCACGTTACGCACGAACCACGGACAGCCAGTGGCTGTACGCATGAATCGATTCTGAAGTGTCTGCAATGGACACAGTCGTGACTTAGGAGAGCGCTATCACTGTCACTCAGTTAGTATGTGACATTTCGCTATGACAATGCTCAATGAAGCAGAACTAGATTTTCTCTCTTTAAGCCTCGATGTGCACTATTTAATGCCCGGTACTATATGTACAATAAAGAAAGAAACAAATGAATGACGGTTCTGCTTAATAGTTACACTAATAATTGCTCTTCTGTCCCTTACCCTTAGAATTAAAGTTAAGTTTTAGTTTTTGTGGCTGACATCGCATGTTTATATTGAAATTTCTCTAAGTTCTTATGTATCAAAACAAAGTTAATCAAGTTAAATAAAGGTTAGTAAAAATAAAACACCGTTTGAAACTCTGGGCAGGAAAAATGAGTGTTTCTCTTAGAAACTTATGTTACTACAATTTATCACACACTTTTCGGTGAAGGAAAACATTGTGTAGAAACCTGTATAAAAGTAAAGTAGCGGTCTGCTACAATCCCACTGCTGGGAATAGGCCTCCTCTCTCCGTTTCTGGAGAGAAGGGTTGGAGCTAAGACCTACCTCGCTGCTCCGGTGCGGATTGGTAGGTTACACATATCAACAGAATTCTCTAGAGATATGCAGGTTTCCTCACGATGTTTTCCTTCACCGAAAAGCGTGTGATAAATTGCAATTATCAATTAGACACATGAGTTTTAATAGAAAAACTCATTGGTGCATGCCCGGGCTTGAACTCGTGTTCCCCTCGAAAGAGTCACACGGTCTCACCGCTGGGCTATCACAGCTCGAAACCTGTATATCTCTAGAGAATTTTAAAGATATGTGTGGCCTACAAATCCATATTTGAGCAGCGTGATAGATCTTAGCTTCAACTCTTCTGTCCCAACATAGACAACAGGCCAATGTCCAGCACTGTGATAATAACATACTTTACTAAATTTTTTTTTAAATAAAACGTAACTTTTGTATGTCATTTTGCAGTTTTTTAATTTAATTAATTTTTTTAATTAATATTCCTCTATCTGCAACTTTCTGATTCTTTATTATGAGCATATATTATACTAGCATATATATTTGCTGCAATTCATTTTTACAATTAGATGATCTAAAATGAATGATGATGAATACAGCTAGCTAGATATACAGCTTAACAAATTAACCTTTCACCGATCAAAATAACCAACGACACATTGTATTACATTGTTTTCTGTTACAATTACGATAGATATTAGTGATTATTTTAACCGTGTAACATGTTATGCCAAATGAAATAACAGTTTACCGTAAATGCTACAATAATTGCGTGCGCATTCGCTTCTCTACCACTTCCACTTATTGCATCGCCTTATTCCGATTATTTCCGTTTGATTTTTCATTATAATTACCTCGCGATATTTATTTAACTGTTTATATATCTTCCTTATTCCCGTGACCCTTTGCAGGGGGTGGCGGGTTCATATCACACAGGCGGCTATGAGTGTTCTGTGTCATGTAAAAATTCCAATCTATCATGAGCCAACTTGCATAGATTTAATAGCGACTCACTTTAAAGCATTTCCGAAAAACCGACAATGCCCGGTTTGTGGGCGACCATAGGCTATCATAGACGGATCGGCGACTACAGTTAAGTATTCCTCTACACGTATTGTGCTCGTGCTTGATCGTTTGTATTCGTCGATTATGTAGATGAGCTATGATATTACGGACGATCGTGTGGTCTCTTGCACCATGATCGTGCCGATTATACGATCACACGATCAAGGATCATCGCTGTTAATGAATAGCAGGCATTAAATTCGTGTTTGCAGGTGCAAACATAGCTCTAAAGTCACCTAATGGACTACAATTTCACGCTCCATCGGTTGAATCACTTTGTTGAAAGTCGGTAAATTATGGATGTGAACACGTTGAACCACCAACGTGATCATATCCATAATTCGTATGTCTTTTGAACGTACTGTATATTTAAATGGAAGCATTTAAACATTGGATATACCCAAAAGGGTCATTGACAAATTGATAGTCAGGGGAGATTGATTGATAAATGGACTCAGTAAATTTACTTCACCATAAAACGAGAATAGTACGATTTGATCCAATACAATTTCAGTTGCATCATTTGATACCTCACAAGCTTTACATACAAGAAACGATAGTAGGAAGGTAATATTGTCAACATAAAAAAAATATTAATTAATAAACGGGTTAAAGTTACTAAGTTTGGCTAAAACCAAACTTAGTAAGTTAAGTTAAACTTTAGTCAGTTTTCAGGTACTGACTACATATTGTGTAAAGTGAAACTGTAAAATGTTTACAACGCCAGCATAGAGATCGGGCGAGTGCAGAAACATCGTCAGGATATCAATTTTTATTTGTATACCCGAGACATCTAAAAAAACGTTTTAAAAGTGTGTCTCCTAAAACAGTGAGCCATGGGCTTAAGGCGTTTTTGAAATCTGTGTTTTGCCACTTTGCGAACGCGCTGTTCACTCTAATTTGGTAAAACTTTAAATATGTTACCTGATAATTCATTGCAATGGCATGTACTTAGTTCTCAGATACTATAAATCCTCTATTTTACGAATAAAAAATTGTACCACAAATTTAAAAAAACCACCGATAAATATAACTTTCGCATGCTTAACTAAAGTATGAAGTCTTTTAAAGAATTCGTGACGTTCAATTTGACAGTTCTGCTGTCACATGTTTCATATAAAAAAGCGAAGTATGTGGGCTAAACCTTGAAACCGTGTTTTTCTCATTGAACATGTTCAGCGTATCGTATGTCTATGGATAGAGCGGATTCCAGAGGCTACAACGCAGGGTTAAACTACAGGATATACGAAATAAAAAAACGCTTTTTATAATAACAAACGCGTGTATTTTTTTAAAGCTTTTAATGTGGAATCTTGCAAGTCAAATTTGACCCACTTCCTGGTGGCCAAATTGAGCTGAAATTTAACATACTGCTCCAGTCCCGATGTCAATGTATGCAATTTGATAAACATAACGATAGGCTTAACAATAAGGACATGAATTTTTTTTTTTTTTTAATTTTTTACCATGACTTGTTTGATTAATAAATTGCACCCGAGTTGCACCAGGCTTTCTCTTCTTATATCTCTATTCTTTTAATATAAATCTGTATTCAATTTTTTTTTGTATTTATTCATTTTTTATTGCCTGTATAGTTAAGGAAATCGGTTGACATGCGTATAAGTCTGAAAATATTCTTTGCTCTCATAGCTTTAATCATATTACCCATCGTCTCTACATCAAAATATTAAAGCAAAATCACTGATTAAAATCTTTAAAAAAATACTAAATGTTGGTAACAAATATGTAAACAAAAAAATATAGACCCAGTTAATTTACATATTTAACATTATACTAAACTGTAAGCCAAATTTACACTAGGTTTTCGCTGATTATTGTATTAAAATATATCGCAACTCGCCCTAAGGTGAGTTCATAATGAATTCCTTTTGAAACAATAAATGTATTGTTTAATACCATTTCAACGAAATACGTAAAGCCACCACAGGTATTACACAAAATTGCATCACCTATGTAGAACTAGAGCCTTGTTAACAGAAAAAGTTACAAGTCAATGACAGATAGCGTATAGAAAAGAACAGTAAATAGCGTGTTTCGCGTAACGACTCGAGCACACGAGCTGTCTCAGCCGACGATAGCAAAAGTGTCTGCCGACCCTGGCGTACCCCCTCTGCTCGCAATGGAGGGGTAACACTACCAGCTCCCTTCACCTTCGTACACGCCGCAACGTTCAACCAATAACCGACCGTTCGGAGCCGGCGAAAGGTTTTATATACAAGTGGTGTTTGCGCCGCCAAATTGCTATAAGTCAAAATATAGGGTAGTCGGGCGGTTCACTCGTTCGCCGTGTACCGCCTGGAGTGCGGCTTCGTTATTTTTTTTAAGTGCTCCACGAGTGTTATTACGGACTTGGTCAGCAGGCATCAGACGCCGAACAAATGCGAGCTATCATAGTGCGTTCATAGTAATTTCTCTGAAAAAGGACTACAAGACTGTGAGACAAAATGGGGTGCAGTGCTAGATATTGTTTACTGACTTTATTGTTGTGCCTAGTGACTGAACTAACGTTTAGCGTGAGAGTGATGCCCAAGCGGAAGAAAGGTAAATCTTATCTTTTATACAGGTACAAATGTAGAAAAAGCATATGTATAATGTGAATAGTAATAAAGAAACTCATAATCCAATTGTGTAACAATAACGTGCTGTGAAGTTATGAACGGAAATAAAACATTTTTTATTCCTAACGAATTAAGCAAGCAAATATTGCGTTAAG
The DNA here is from genome assembly GCA_947086505.1 of Morpho deidamia. Lineage (NCBI taxonomy): Eukaryota > Metazoa > Arthropoda > Insecta > Lepidoptera > Nymphalidae > Morpho > Morpho deidamia. The sequence goes on from CAMTZC010000015.1 coordinate 6,229,184, forward strand.
TAATCCTGTGACCCCGTTAAATTTGATACGTTATGAATTGAGTGGCGAACCACGTAGAGTACGGCAAACGATCATATGATCCGGACTCGAATCGGCGAACCGATGCGCTGTCAACGACCGCATAAACAAAACCGTTTCGTTGTATACAAACTAGACTCCAGCCCCTTACGCGACTGCGAGGTTCCTCAACCTTTTTCATATTAAATTTAATGAATGAACTGTGCAACACACTACAATACATTAATCGTCTCAGTATCAGGTTCTAGGTTCGATTATTAGACTGTTCTAAATAATATTAATTATTGACTGAAGTTTAGTTCGACTTAAATAGGCAAAAATGTATTATACTACTTCAAAAACAAAACAAGCGTTAAGAGGAGAAATGATTTCAAATTAATTTTAAAATTAGATTGCATAAAAATGATCACACAACTAACTAAATAATGATTATGTTATTAACGTAATTGCAATACCGATTACCTGAAACTATATTAGGCCTTCAATAACCAAATTGTTTTTTCAGCATACTCTATAACTAACTTTAAATTGTCATATTTCAATAAATGAATTATGAAATTAATATTATAAACATGATTAGAATATAATACAATTACAAACAATATAATCTTATTGCCATTAATTGAAAAATATATATAGTAAACAATGGATAAATAAATAATACATTATAATATTTACATTGATTCCACAATATTATGAGTTAAAGTCATCATAAGAACGCAAAAAAATGTGAATGTCTTTTTTATTTCAGAGGTTCACGTTAATCTATGGAATATATTTGATACGCATTTTATACTACGTGTTAATTTCTAAGACTATTAAAGAAGCAATATATTAAAAATAGCACTCCATTATCTATGTACTCCATTATCTTTTCCTGTACAAGACAGTAAAAAATAAATGTAATTAGTTCTAAGATTTATATTTTTAAAAGAGCAACCGCCGAGTTTCTTGCTGGTTCTTCTCGGTAGGAACAGCATTCCGAACCAGCAGTAAAGTTGACGATTCAAAAGCACTTGTTTACAAGTTTACTTGAATAAAGAATATTTTGAATTTGAATTTTGAATTTATGCTCTCCTAGTTTTATATATCTGAAACATCAGTCAGGTTATGATTTTTTTTTATGATCATGATATTGTATCTTGTAATAACATTTACAAAACAGACCGTTTAGTTTCTAGAAGAATTAGGTTTTCGTTTACATTATTACTGAAATTTATAATTCAACGTCTAGTGCTAGTGCTAGTTAAGCAATATAAAAACAATTAACATTAGATTAAAAAATAAGAAAAATACGTCTTATCGTAAAAAGGAAGGAAGATATAAATCAATTTTTGACATGACTAGATTAAATTCTGCTTACAGTTATGAAAAATGTTGCTTATATCGTTATATAAAACAAAATTCAAACATCGATGCTAATTACCAACAATATATATGGTGGTTGTATGCATGGTTGTGCTACCAATAAAAGTAATAAATTAAAATTTACATCATATCATACTACTTTACATTGTAAATTTAGAATATTCTATTCTTATCTTCAAACAATTTGGTTATTCGAGTTAGGTGTATATATGTATTTAAAATTATATTTTATATATTTACCAGTTGTCTGTCACCCAGAACACATGTATTAAGTTACCAATTTAAGGCACGGACAGCCGTGTGTGTAAATGTCCTATATATTTATAGTTATTTATTTAATGTTATGTCACATGCAAATAAATTCTTTCCCAATATCATTGACCATTTATGATATCATCATACTACACCATCTATGATAAAAAATATCAAAATAATGTAGTTAAGGGATCCAAAATTCTATTCAGGTAATAGGGCTGCAAAAAACACGCGCCTTACTCAATTGACTATCGAGGGTTTTTAAGACTGCTTAGCATCGAAACATAAAGCTGTAGTATATTCTAATTGTAAACTAGATATATTATTATTAAAATGAGTTTAGCAGGTGTTATTATAGTTGTGACTCACTAATCTATAAATATTTATTCTATAAATACAATTAACTCACTATAATATCACATGGTAGAATTTTATACTAAATTTAAATACATTCATTGAATGATTTATAGAAGCAGGCGTTACTTTTGCGGAATTCCATATTACAGGCACTATAACAGAACTACCTCGCTATAATCCGCACGGGTTAAGCGAATACATGCAAAGCTAATGTGTATGAAGCAGGCAAAATTTACGAACCTTACACATGCAGGACAAGTCACCACACGCACCCCAAGGCTCCTCCACCAGCAACAAAGCACACAAGCAGCACACACAACCATCACCACAATCCCGACGATCGTTTCGCTCTGAAACCGAAGCATCATCAGGAGGATAGGCTTCAAGACAAAATCGCAATGCTTTGCCTTTGCATGCATTCGCTTAACCCGTGCGGATTATAACGAGGTAGTTTTGTTATAGTGCCTGTAAATTCATTGAACTTTAAAACAAAGGTAACACACTTTAGCTTATGTTTTATTTGATTAAAGTTATTTCATTGCTAGGTGGCAAATGTACATATGAAAAAAAAATACAGACTAATAATAATTGAAACATTCTTTTCCTCATATTTTTCCTTTTCCTGTAGTAAATCAAAGTGACATTATTCCAGTTATGTCTAATATGGACAAATAAATGTGTTTTAAAATGTTATAAGTATATTTATTAAAATTTCCACTCCAAATGCCATTGTATTTTTTTTTATATTTAGGAACAATGCCTACCAAAAAATAAATCACTTGTAAGTTCGAATGTTTATCAACGTTTTTATGCTGTCTGCCACAGTCTATGGTATGGTATTTTTTTACACGAAGCTACTGCCTGTCGACGCCATTGACACCCTCCATTTATTAGAAATAATTGACTTGAATGTCACATTTACTGAAATCCATGAGAAAGATCTCAAAGATTTAAAATCCTTAGAATTACCACAATCTTATATCTTTTCAAATTTTTTTTTTTTCAATTCATGTGCTTAAAGGAAATGAAAACGTTATGAAGGGACCTAGTTTCTCTCTCGACAGAATCTCGTAAGAGTTTTGATGCTGTTTTTTTTCGATGATGTATTACGCATATTCAGTTTAGTGGCAGGAATAAAGTAAAAAAAACTTGTTGGTGTAAATTACGTATGACAATTTCTATCCGACAAATCAGACAGTTCTTGAGAGCGTGGTTGTTGCGGCACACACACTCATGTCGCTACATCCGGACCGCTAATCAACTACCGGTTCACATATAGCCCCTTCACACGGCTACCGTACGATGTCGTAACATAAATTATACTTATCTCGAACAGACATTTATAATTGAGCATTGCTTATCATTGTCAGCCAAGGGAATACCGAACATAGGGATCTATATTGCTCAAGGGACTTATCCACATAACTCTAAGTCAAGAATTCGAAACGGGCATCGATATACACATGATTTACGTTATGTTCACGCAAATATAAATAATGGAAGCTCTATTCGAGAATACGCTCTCTTAAATTTAGACCTTAAAATACTATCAAACTCGTAGGACCATGGGATTATGGGATATTTTTATCTTAAACCCTATAATAGATAAACGATAAAAATATCCCATTTTTCTAAATCTGGCTGTTATGATTATACTAGTAGAAAAAACCATAACAGATAGAGAGACTGTTCCATTAATTACATTGATATGTAGATATAAATATCGTAGCTTATTATCTTCGACAAATAGTATTTCATTTTAATCAATCATTTCCCAATTAATCTAAATAAAGATTTTAAAAGAATGATATACATAAACATCGCCGTGTGGTATCCGGCAAAATAGAATAGACCACCCTCCTTTCTTACCGAGGTGTCTTAAAAGGCGACTAAGGTAAGTGCAGTGTGGTATCCGGCTGCATAGAATAGACCACCCTCATTTCTTACCGAGGTGTCGTAGGCGCGACTAAGGTAAGTTGACGTCAGGCAGGCGGCCGGTCGTAACATACGTAGCCACTTCATGTGACAACATGTTTGTAACATATTGTGTCGACCCCACTTAGAGTGGGATAAGGGCAGGAGGATGATGACTGATATATATAAACGTGACACAAAATTTTGTCGACGTTATTAATTGAATATGCTTATCTTATATTTTAAATGGTATTTTGTTTACAAAGTTACTAAGGTCTTGTTAAAAATGTGAAAGTACAACTAATACGCATTTAGATCAACTTAAAGAGTATGATTTTATACACACGCATTTATTAGATGTCGATCACCATTCCAGCCAAATTCATAGTGGGTGTGAATGGTTTAGATATTATAAAATACCAAGTTATCCTAATTCGTCAATTAAGTAAGTCAGCATTACGTGGCTGAATGAACAAATATGTTCCTATGAGGTTTATTAGTGAAAAGAAAATGCGTCAACTGAAGGAAAAGTCAAATATTGCTGTAAAAAATGTGCAAATATGAGATGGTATCGTGATTAGATTTAATCTGTTTTATAATACTGTGGAATTTTGTTTCATATAAATATGTTACACTTGCTTTCAAAATAAATTTGAACAAATTATAGGTCTCGATATTACTTTTGATCAATTATTTCGAATTTACCAAATATGGTGTCATTTTTATATACTATATATATCGTATAGTATATAAACATAAGACGTAGACATATTAATGTCATCATATACATTCACAACTTTTATGCGATACCTCCATGGTGCGTTAGAATCTTAGACTTATAGCATGCTTTACAATGGTTAACACAAAGACAAAAATTCAAATTCAAAATATTCTCTATTTAAGTGGACTGTTTTCAGAACTTTTGACTCGTCAATAGTTTTTAACGACCGACAAGAACCCGCAAGAAACTCGGCGGATAATCTTAAAAAAAGAATACCTTTCCTAGGTTAGTGCTTCCCATTTTAGAAATAAGTATTTCTTTAAACCAAACGAGATACTGTTCATGCAGTAATTTGAAATTCGGTTCAAAAAAATAAAAGTACGTTTGCAACGTCACTCGTGCTAGTAAAATTATAAATTGAAATCAAGTTTAAAATACATAAAAATATCGCCATTACCTAATGTAAGCTGGCTGACATAAAAAACAAAAATCATTGAATAGCGAGAGCTCGTCTGGTTCAGTACGAGTGGTTTTTCCCTCGCAGTTTTGAAATATTCACTTAATCTAAGAATATTTATTTACTTCATTCAAATTTTGAAAAGTACGTATAAAAAGTTAATGGCTGAAATATTTGTCTATTCTCGATTGCCAGGTCACTGTTTCACAAATGTTTTGACTCCCTCCGTAGCAATGTGCACAAATTACTTGCGTGGTAAACGAAAGTTCCCTTTTATGGTTCTCGTTTGAGGCCAAAAGTGAGTTCATGTGACATTACTTGATCGTGCATTCTCGTACTGCTAAGGGCTCGAAGACAAACTACAGGCATTTCTCCACCACCAACCCTTAACTGCATTTGGTTTTAATCGTAAAATAACCTCAGCACCTTAATATGACTTCGCCGATAGGTACTAATAAAGTTTCTATGACGTGCTCTTCGCCTTTAACATACCTGACAATACTTCTACGCTCGCATCTTGCCCTTTTTAATAGTCATTGTAATTTCCAGATAAAAAGTAGTTTAGCATAATAGATATAAAGTAATTTTTTTAAATTGCATTTTTTATAACAATTATAATTTTTCTTTTATCTACGTCTCCAGTTTTTAAGTCAAGAGGATAATAAGATAAGGAACATCTGTCATTTATTAGGTATTTTAGTTTCAAACTTTGGACATCTCTTTTCTTAATTCTTTGCGTATTACGTGACATTCAGACGAAATAAGCAGACTGTGTCTTAAAACACTTTAATGTGTAAATACACTGTGATTTGTTAGTGTTTTATAAATCCATTCAATCAATTTCAAATTAAAAATATTCTATATTCAACTAAGCTTGTAAAAATCTTTTTGCTTTGTTATTTTTACGCTTTACGCTACGGAAAATCGCTTTTGGTTGGTAAAGGAGCAAAGGATTTTTTTTAAATATAATTCTTATAATATGTATTAAAAATGTTTTTTTTAAATATAACCTATTTAACCACAGAACAATAATTTCAAATACTAACTATGAAAAGAATACGTAGAACAGTTTTTATTAATTGCGAGTTGGTCACGACACGACATGCGCTAATTCCTGACATATTTTTTTGTGAAAACTGCAATTAATAAATCTTAAATGAAATATATTAAATCACTTTTTGAAATAACAACGCCTCCACAAAGATAAACCACTTTGACCCGTTTAACTACCGGCGTAATAACGATGTTATAGAATTTCAAAGAAAGTTAACAATTACCAGCCAAAAGTGTGTCACAGCCTTGAACAAAAATATTAAAGAATGTTTGTGTAACTTTGTTAAAAATATTAAGTGCACGAAGAATCCCTCATTGCGAAATTGTTTGATTGTGCTCTTCTAAAGATTAACGATTTGAAAGATTTTATTATGTACAGCAAATATATATCAATGTTAATGATCATTATTTCAATTGCTGAACACTGTTTTATATCGTTTCTTTGTTGTTCAATTACTTGATAATATGATATTAAAGAAAAGCTGTATCATTTTAATATCCTACTGAAGGGCAAAGTATAACACTAAGTAGTTAAACAGTCTAGATAGACTGAATACAAGCAGCACAATATCATTGCGCCACTAAGTGTATGGAAATATAACTAATATAAATATAATATAATAAATATAATATAATATAGAATATAAATTGTTCAGCTGTGGACGATCATAGTTATTATACTAGAGTAAAGGAACTATTGGCAGGTCTTTAGTGAGAGGAAGATGAAACTCATATACTTACCTTTATCGAATCACACATAAAAAAGGGAGATAAATAATAAGTCTCATTTGCTTTCTCTTTATTGTCTATTGTCTTAACTACATACAATTAGGCCGGCTGCCTTACTCTAGTATAATCACTGATAACGACAATGAGTTAAAAAAGAAAAAGAATTTAACGTCATTAAAGGAACTCTACGACGTATGTCGGCCGTACGTTTTAATTACAATTTCGTTTTTTTGTCGTATTACATAATGTGTGTTATTCGTAGTCTTTGCTTAATCAAGGTATTTAAAAAGTGAAAACCGTTACAGATAAAATATAAAACATGTCAGAATGTTGTACCATAAACAGACTAACTTGGACTAAAAATTACGTTATGTAGGTATACGTATCTCTTAAACTTGCAAGAACTAAAAAACAGATGTCGAATTGAAGACATACCAACAAAAAATTGTATTAATTAAAATGGATATAAAACCTTGTTAGGCGCTTACTATGCCACTTTTTATTTAAAATAATGTCATTGGTCTAATTCTGCTTACCATTAGAAGCGTATTACTCATTTCGCAAACTAATTTATAAGATTCCGTATTTTAAAAGAATATCTTTGGCGCAAAAATGTCACAGACTAATTACCTCCGTAAAATTCGATAAAACTTAAGAGTAATAGGAATTTCGGATTTATTTAGCAGCGTTACAACGGTATTCTCCTCTTTTTATGGCACTAAAGTCCTAAATTTTCTTATTTCTACCACCAAGACTTGAAAACTCTGTATACATTTTATACTTGTTTCTCTACTTTATTGTAGATTGTGTTGCGTAGGCATCGGCACTGTAAATAGATAACAAAATGGACGACAGAGTAGATAATAAAATAGATTCGGTATTTCTATTCCGTAGTCATTAATTACAATTTCCTTCGGAAACAACGGAATAATAATTTTTTGGTGAAAATTATTTCTGATATCTGTCACTACAAATTCTCCGTACGAGTGATTTATACAAGGCGAAGCAGTTTGATATCACATCATATCCTTATATGGAGATAAAGAAAAACTAAAAAACAGTATAGGGGTAGCATTTATAAGCGATAACGATATATTTAAAAATAAACTTAAAGTTCACTCTAGAAAGCGTTTAATTTATTTTTCTTTTTATTTTATTATTATTATTTATTTTTTTATCTTTTCCTCCTTCGTGTCTCTATTTTTGATGTACTGTATTTATATTGTATCTATTTTATTTATACTACGTAATTATATTTATGTATATGTGTATATATATTAGGTATATGTATGTTATATGTTTTATGTATTTAGTATATGTATATAAGTATATGTAGATATCCAAGTAGATTTAGTACGTTTTTTGCACACTCGCCACGTTCTTTCCTATTATCCTATAACAAGGGTTGCCTGGAAGAGATCACTATTCAGTGATAAGGCCGCCCTTTGTACATATACATAAGGTTTACTCTAGGTTATCGAGTGTTTTTGTATGTTTTGTGCAATAAAGTTTATATCTATCTATCTATCTAACTTTTGACCAAGTCAAAGGTTAAGTGTATTCAGTGAGAATTGCTATATACATATTTAGACGTCGGAAATGATAGATATGATTTTACTTAACTATAAGAAACACCTTTGTAACCATATCTTACCATATAGACCAACGAATTGAACTGAATAAAATTCTTATATGCTGAAATCGAACAATCTAAAATACTTAAAATTCATAAAGTTTTCATAATAATATTGCAAATGCAAAAGTGGCAGAAAGGACGATATCTAGGTAATTTTTGGTATTCAGAAAACATAGCTTCTTACTCTTTATTATTAAAGTCCACGCAGATGAAATACATCCTAAAGAAAACAAATTAAAACTTACATAAAAGTTTTACTTACTCTACTACAGTATTTCGATACAATTAAAGTAAATATAGAAATCGAAAGCGTACTGTTTTCGCTTTCAAAACGAATATTTCATTCTAAGCGCATTCGTTTTATTTTAAATTTCACTGTAAAAAAAGCTTTTGTTATCTAATGCATGTCCACGCATTACAAGTACGTAGCGTTAGTAAAAATATAATTTACATTAGTTTCTCTACTTGTCATGGGCACTTACACACCATTTATCTTGTTTGATCTAGATGTCTGGTGAAACCTATTCCAACTTTTTCGGTTGTTCTTAAGAAATGAAAAAACCGATGACCATGTAATTAACACGCGTTATGCTTACTGAAGACTCGCAGTTTCAAAAGTTGATTTCATTTCATAATTCTCTTAAAAAAAATTTAGAAAAAACGGTAATCTTACACCAATAATCAAGACCAGGTCCCAGTTTTCTAATGTCAGTCGGCCATGGCTCATGCCTCATAGTAGGCCTATAATGCCTTAGACGACATTCCCCGACGCTAGTAGCGCATCTGATCTCAGATCTCAGCATTTAGCAGCATTAGCGATGCTTTTGCGCTCGCCTATCTCGCCCGGTAAAAGTCGTTTAGGCAAACAGCATATAGTGAGGTCTATAAAACAAGCTAATAAGTGGCTACTGTGTAAGTTTACTACTACATTTTGAAGAAGCTTATGCTCTGAAATTTTTATACACATTTAATTTTTTTGAATAAAAAATCTAATTTTGACTTTGAGTATTTATTTACAACAGGGCTACATTTTTTAACAATAAAGGCCTGTTATAAACGTTTATAATATAGTAAAGTAGTACTGCCTGTTACTATGCCCACTTCTGGGCTAAGGCCTCCTCTCTCCGTTTTTGGAGAGAAGGATTGGAGCTAAGACCTACCACGCTGCTCCAATGCGGATTGGTAGGTAACACATATCTCTAGAATTCTCTAGAGATATGCAGGTTTCCTCAGGATGTTTTTCACCGAAAAGCGTGTGATAAATTGCAATTATCAATTAGACACATAAGTTTTAATAGTAAAACTCATTGGTGCCTGCCCAGGGTTCGAACCCATGTCGTCTCTGGAGAGTCGCACGGTCTCACCGCTAGGCTATCACAGCTTTTGTTGTTTATAATATAGTTACAAATAAAAATTTTACGCATCTAAATTTAATTCGGGTCTTGCAACTATATCATTTTGATACTATCTCGAGACGAAATAAGAGGCAATTTCTAGTTACATATGGACCATATACAGTAATACAATTATTTCGACCTCAATATCTGACCTTAAAGGTGAACCACGCGTTAGCGAACCTAAGAATGTGATAGTCGACTTTGTTTCTTGAATGACTTATAATAGTCTTTATATGAAATAACCTTCGATTAATTTTATATTTATAGTAACGTAAAAATATAACTGTTAAATAAATGTCATAATTTCATGACACATCAAGGAAAATAGCGCAAAATTACATTCCATACCTCTATACATAAATATCAACTTAATCTTTTAACAAAATTTAATGTCTCTGCTGTTAAACATTGAGAAGTTCCTTCGTCTGGAGCCAATACTAGGAGCAACGTCAAGTCATGCTTATGTAAAAATTGAGCAGTATGTTAAATTTCACCTCAGACGGACACCGGGAGTGGATCAAATTTAATTTGCAAGATTCCACCTTCACATAAAAGCAAAACACTAAAAGCAAGCTAAATAAAAGCTTTTCAAAATTTATGTATGTCTTTATTTCAATATTTTGTATGTCTCTTATAGACTCGACGACTGGACCAATATTAATGAAATTTTCGGATAATTTTTGATTGACTTAGCGGATGATCCCGTAAAGTTTGGTGGCGATCGGATCATTTTTTTCAAACTTTTGAGTTCTGTTTCGACTGAACCACAGCAACGCGTGGCTGGAAAGTTAGTCTATACTTATTATAAAACAAAGTCCCAAAAAGCTGTCTGTCTGTATATAATCGATTTTCTCAAAATCTACTGTACGGATTTTTTGAACGGTTTTCACCAAAAGATAGTGAAATACTTCCGGATGGTTTAGGTAAATAGTAGATATCGATATTAAGTAAACTGTGTTGAAGAGATCGCGCAGCTGTTAAAAAACTTGCTTGCTGGGAGCTTTAGTCGGGTGCGCTGCGTAAACCAGCAGATACGCTAAAGTAATGTACTAGAGAAATTGTAGATCAATAAAACTACACCAAAAAAGTCCGCTATAGTATGTCTCTATCTCTTATGGTTAACTCACAATAACTACTTTTATGTTTAAAATTTGAATTCTAGAAAAAAATTGTGACACGCAGATTTCCACGCGGGCGAAGCCGCTTGCACAGCTAGTATATTATAAATGCGAAAGTCTGTCTTTCTTTTTGTGTGTTGCTTTCATGTCTGAACCGCTGGATGGATACTCATTCTATTTTTTGATTGAAGCTTATATTCCGGGATAAGATATAGGATGAAAAAATCCGTTTATCTTAAAAGAATAGGAAAAAAACTCATTATTTTGAAAGAAACAGTGCATTATACCTTTAGTACTAGAACTTTAGTTGGTCTTGAGTCTTATATCTTATACTGCAAATTTTCACCTCTAAAATAACATGATCGCATTAATATCTAACCTTATTAAATTCAAAATTAAGTTGAAAATACAACAGACCACAAAAAGCCTAACCATCTTTTGTACACAATCTATCAAGAACACATGAAATGCGTTACGCAAGAGAAAAACAAACAGTAATGCGTGCGTCTCAAGCCCTACATTCTGTAACACTATTGTTCCATTCATTCACCATTCAAGACTTGATAATTAGTATACGAACCTGTTTTGCCTGGATGGAATCTGAATTATGAACCTCTATATGAACATCAATAATTCTAATGACCCAATTAATGTGCTCTGCCTAGATCTGAAAACTTCAATCGCTTAATTATTATTTACAGTTCATCTTTCGATTTATTTTACAACGTAGCATAGAGTATATAATAAAAAAATATGATATACTACTGGTATTCAAGACTTTGATCGCGGCAACTTAAAAGTTGAAGAACCCTCAATAATTCAAATAATTTTTCCAATTCCCGAAATAAAAACGGATTTTTCATACTTTTACCCTGCTGTATAATAAGTCTCAATCGTACCGTATTTCATCAAAATTGGTTTAGTAGATTTCAAACTGACTTTCTCATTTAAAATATTATTATTGATAAAAAGTAAAGTAAAGTAGCGGCCTGTTACAATCCCACTGCTGGGAATAGGCCTCCTCTCTCCGTTTCTGGAGGGAAGGGTTGGAGCTAAGACCTACCACACTGCTCCAATGCGAATTGGTAGGTTACACATATCTCCAGAATTATCTAGAGATATGCAAGTTTCCTCACGATGTTTTCCTTCACCGAAAAGCGTAATAAATAAATAAATTGCAACCATCAATTAGACACATGAGTTTTAATAGAAAAACTCATTGGTGCCGGGGTTTGAACTCGTGTTCCCCTCGAAAGAGTCGCACGGTCTCCCGCTTGGCTATCACAGCTCACAGTATTATTGATACTCGTACAATATTAATAAAGTTAATGACTACCCTACCCATTTCCGACGTTTCAGTACAATGTAATATGTGTATTTTCCAGTTCCCCAAAGAAAATCGTAATTTTCAGCTCTTCTGATACCGCGGTTATTAGCTTTAATTGAGTGAAATTTCATCAATATTGGTTCAGCAGATTAGCCGTGAAAACGTAACAAATCACAAATACAACAAGACAGGCAGACTTCACAGAATATTAGTATAGATACAGATCGGTCACCTCCCAATCCGCTTTAGGTTAACGCGGTTAATTTAAATATATATCTAATAAAACTATGTCGATAGTTCATTGCTCCAAAAAACTTTCCTAGTTATCATCCATTCCCACCTTTTTATTATGTTAATTTATTTAATACAAAGTGAAAAATACAACAAATGGTGTTGAGATAAAAATAAACGTTAAAAATTGTATATACTTACAATTTTTAACGTCAATAATAAGTCATCAAATAAACTCACAGCTGCTTTTAAAATTATAATTTTGAGAGTACATCAGATAACCTGATGAGCGATATCTCTAAAATTGTCTCTTTCTTAAATATGTTAGTTTGTCTATTGCTTTATATATATTAATTGTTTTATGTAACATTATAAGGTTTTCAGCGTCTTATAAAGCAAATTTTAAGCATACCTTAATGTTGTTGATTGTCTCAACTCAGCGATCTTTAAGCGATAAACTTCGGCTGTTAGATATAAATTTAAATTTAAATGATTCTTTATTCAAATTGGCCTTTATACTTTATACTTTTGAATCGTCAAATTAAAATTACAATGAAGCTACGACGAGTTCAGAAAGGTGCTCTAACCGACAAGAACTATCAAGAAACTCAGCGGTCTCTCTTTTCAAAAATAAATATTACAATACTGTAATTGTAATTGTTAACAAAGAAAAATTATTATAAGCATCTTCAAAGGATGTAGCTTCAGCTATCTTCTATTATGGATATATGTTACTCGAAATGAACTATAAATTTAAAATATAGAATATATATGTATTAGCAGATACATTCGTCTTATACTTACTTTACACTACGACCCGACCAGTACCCGCAACTACTTTATAAAAAAACCTCAATTATATATTTTTCCTTTTTTGAAAGGAAAAACTGGAAATGTTAGTTCGTTATTTGAGCTTCAATTATACCAAATTTTACCAATATTGGTCCAGTAGATTTGCCATGTGAGTTAAAAATTTAAACATTTGCACATCGTTTACTCCAACTATTTACCTCTCCTATCACAATCACAGCGCTTATCTCTTACAGCTAGTAAATATATGCTGGTAATGTAAACCAATATCAATATTTCATAAGTCAATAAATAAATAGAATGAAAATAATTGACATTGATTGTGATCATAATAATTGTTTAAGGATCATAGTTTGCACAAAGCTTATATATAACCCTCGATTTATATTGCCCACGCTAACAACAAGAAGTTGATACGCAATATGTTCAAGAAATATTTGTTATTATTTAAACACTTCAAAGATATAGTCCTTATTTACATTTTCATTTACTGAGGGCACAGATTATATTACACAATGCTTTTCGTATTATTATATTTTCTTATTTCACCTTATTCCTATTTTTCATAGATTAGCCCCTGTCAGCTTTTGCACAGATCAACTGCCATCAAATTAGATCAAATCGAAATATTTTTTATTCATATAAGCTTTTTCAAGGACTATTGGATCTTTGAAATAAATGAAGCTACAACTGATTCGGAACAGTGCTGTTTTCGAGAAGAACCAACAAAAAACTCTGCAGTCAGTCTATTAAAAATTTTAATTAACATAATTAAGTTGCAGTCTTGTACGAAACTAGAAGAATTTTCAAGTCCCAAGATGAACAATTTATAAAACCTTCCATTCGAGATATAATAAACTTAACATATAATCATATTCCTTACATTTTAAATCAAGCTCAAAAGCCAGCAGTACTGACACATAATAAATGTTTGCTCGAGGTAACGATTATAAACTGATGTTAGTGATAAACAAAAGAACGGACAACAGAATTGGCAAACCAAGGCACTGATAATCATAAAAAATATCGAATATATTTGCACCCATCAACAACCTAGGTCAATGTTGAATCAAGGCAATCATTCATCTATAAATCATGATACAATATTTTTCCAGATTTACAAATTTATTCAACCAAAAATCTGAATGTTATCATCACTCACTAAGTAAGTTAAAAGGGCAAAGAAATATTTTCTATTGGGAGATGAGAGACTTCAATTGTGACTAGTTCCATCGCAAAATTGAACAGTTCGGTTTCAGTTAGTCCCTCGCTCAAATATACTCATTCATTACTGCTTAAAATTAATAACTTATTTCAGTTAAAGTTCAGTTAATTTAGCTGTTGTCTTAAAGAGTAGCCTGAAAGAGTAACGAAGGATAGATAGGTTTTTATGCCTGGTTTATATTGCAAACGTATATAACTCTGAATTGTCGGCCTTGTTAGATAGCATATCTTGAAAAAAGTAGTATTAATTTTTTACCAAAAATTACTTGACCGCAATTTCACCTGATGATGAGATGGCAAATAACTTATGTATAGAAAGTGTTTACGCTGTAGCTATAATTATAAAATTTGTCAGTCTAATTTACAACCGGATTATTTACCGTTTTCCGTGTATTAATGCTCTAGAGTTATGGTTCTCTGACACAAAAGATAACCGGCTAAACTCATCATACAAAAGAAATTAATAAAATATTTCTTTGCTTTTATATAATGAAATCGTTCATCTTTCTTGTATATGCAGGATACGCAAAACCCATGAAAAGAGGTTACATCACATATTATTATCGCAACTAAGCATCCTAAGGAAATGACTACTAATCATATAAAAACATAATATGTCGGTATTGATATTTCATAAAATGGTTGTATATGACGATTTAAGACACATACTGATATTTTTTTACAAAACTCGCAGTTAAAAGTACTTTAATTATGTATCTCTGCAAACCGTAACAATATGCATTACAAAATCATTTTATTGGTTGCGTCCTTAATGCGTCTGCGTTATTATAAATGAAGAAAATGGCCACAATTTTGAATATTTTTTAAAAATTATATTGCATATTACAGATAAACTGTTCTTTATAAATATAATATATTCTTTAATTGTTATGAGAAAATGGTTTAATTTATGGTTGGATTCTCGTAGAGGGTAAGGGATATCAAAATCAAACGATGGGTTGAATTCTTTTAAAGAGCTTTTTTGGGGATGTTTTAAAGTCAATGGACCATTGATAGAATAAGGAGATGGTGTGGTAATCCTGACCATAAACTTATCCAGTTCCTTTGGTAGAATAATTAACATACAAAGCATGTGGCATTTATGCCTTGTTATAGAAGACTGAAATTGTTGTCGGCTAAAGTACTTACAATTATTTAGAGTACAGTTACTCTTCAATCTAATGTTCCTACAATATAGGATGGCCTTGATTCGAGATCATTACATAGCAATAAATATGAATTTAGTTGATTTAAGATCTATTTTTTTTGGTTATTTCCTCTCTTCTTATTCACTCACATCCAAATTGCTGAACCGTGTCATTGTGATTCGAGTTTGTGCCTGGTCTAAGTGCAGCTTTGTAGCCGTCAGTGTTACAAGTTTGCGATACGATGTATAATTTTAAACTTTCTCCAAAGACACCAACTTGACTGTGCTATTGGCCAGATTTCCCTTTCCGTGGCCATCAGTGACGCTTCATTGAGCTTGATAACTTAACAAAATTATTGTAATTTACTTAAACTCGTGCCTCAGACGGACAAAATGAGATAACCTCAATTTTTTAAAATTAACAGTTCGTAATCCTAAAGTTTATATGATTCGATATTCGGATGTTTATGACCCAATCATACCAAAATGACTTTACGGGATTGACTGAAATTAAGCATTTATAATGTTTTTAACCTGAATTAACGCAAAGGATGTTATTTCCGGTACTAAAGCTCGCAGATTTTCAGCTAAATTCAAATTCAAATTCAAAATATTCTTTATTCAAGTAAACTTGTAAACAAGCGCTTTTGAATCGTCAACATCTACGAAAGAAAGCAATGCTACGATCATTTCGAATAGCAATATTAACAACGTCCTAATAATATACTTTTTATATTCTTGCGACATTTATATTCTTGCGACATTCCCAATCAAAATGTGTACTTTAGTAGTACACAAGTTTAAGTGAAATTTGTTTTTATTTTTAGATTTGTTGAATTCATTATAAAAGTAATAATCGAGGAATAAAAAGAAAGTAGTGGGTTCAGGTTATTTTTTTATATATTTTTTTCTCATACATATTTTGTATGAGAAAATCTGAAAATTTACTTTTTAAAAGTAGAGAAATAAACGTATGCAAATTCTTATTATCATTATATTATCATTCTACTAAAATCCACTAATTTATGAGCAGAAGTACATCTATAATTTTGACTAAAACTGACTACATTGTAAGCAACATAAGGTATGTAAAAATGAGCAGGCAGAAATTGTTGGAGCTGATTAGAACTAAGTGGCATGTCATAGAAGAATAATAATATTTCTACGAATAAGGAAAAACGTATAAAACCTGACAACTGAAATCGGTTCAACAACGCATTATGCAACGTATAGTCGTGTTAAATGACCTTAATATTATGCGTGACTCTATAAGGATTCACTACTTTTGTAAAGCCGTTACGTAAAAGCCACTGGAGTATTCCTATCGTTGTTTAGACTTCTGCATATGCTCTTATTTTTACATTCCCCTCAACAAGTCAGCGATGCAAAAGTAATAATAAAATTATTTTGCTATAATCCGCACTAAAATTTATCGCGGTTTATAGCAGAATAATTATATTATTACTTTTGTATTATGGATCTTCACAAAGTAACGCCTTATTCTATAAAAGTCAGCGTTGATTGTACATTTCGTTTAAAAATATATATGTTGAGATTCTTCGAACTCCACAAGGCATTTTAGGTGACGACCTTAATTTATGTCCAGAAAAGGCTTATTTCTGCAACAGACATAAATGAAGATTAAAAAAAAAATAAAAATCGATTCAGCGATAAAAATAAACATTTAGAAATTTTGATTAGGTCACTTATTTTTTCGTAATTCTGTTGATGATAAGCTTGTGGCTCGTTGTTAACAGAAATGTTATTATTGACAACATGTGAAAAAAAGACCTAAGTTTTACAGTTTCATAGTTAATTACTAATTTTCTAAAACCGTGTTAAGCCCCGATAGAACTAGTTAAGTACTAGTTAGTATATGCAATGACAACGGGATATTCTATATATCTTAAGACAAAATAAATTTTTAACTGACTTATACATGCTGTACTACAGTTACTGTACTACTGTAGTACAGTTTAAACCTGTTCCCGTTACGCTGCTACATCTTCTTAATCCGATTCTTCTTCAGCCAATGGACTTCCGCTGATGGACATGTACACGCCAAACTTTTAAGGTCTTCTATCCACCTAGAGATTGAATTATAAATGTTGTGGATTTAGGTACGAGGTTCTGATCTAACAAATAAGGACCCAAAAGTCTCTTCTTCGTTCTATACACTGCCTATCGCCACTTCAGTTGCACGATACAATGAGCTATGTCGCGAACTGTACGGTGTGAACTCCTAGCAAAGGTTGCTCACCATTTAACTATCACGTGTTTTTAAAGTACATACAGTATTAAACCGGTTGTCACACCCGTGATACTAATCATACGGGATTCCTAATCATAGATTCGTTACATAACATTGATGCGATGCAACTACTTATGATGTAACGAAAATTAACGAATCACCCAATATTCTTTGGAGCGTGTAAACGTAACCGCGGTTTGCTTTGAATCCTTGGACCTATTAATTTATTAATTGATATTTAAAATATACTATGTGCTTTACAGTAGTGAAACATCTAGACGAAACCTACATTTTCCTAGGTAATTCGTGGTATTTATGTAATCTGGCAATCCTTTAGAAGATGCGTAGTGATTCTTAACTTTTGGTTTGTTGAAGGCAGGAGGGTATTCCCAGCTGTATGATAGATTTACATTCATTAACTCTAAATATAGTACATACCTGGTTAAATCTTTGTCGGTTAGTTGTTGGCTAAATCTTTTTGGATAAAACTCAGTTCAAAAAAACTATACGCGAAACTGCGAAGCTGGGAAAAGTTAAAATAACACGAAATAAAATAAATAAAGGCGAAAGTATCTATGCGTAAGTTAGTACATCTTGCGGCTAAACAAATTTGAAAATTTTAATGTTATATTTCGTATACACATCCATATAAGAAGATCAAACAATTAAAAATAATGAAATATAAATCCGTAAGCGTGTAAATTATAATAAAATATTGTAAAAAATTATGTAAATTTATGCATTCTCGACTAACTATGATTCATGCTTCCAGTTTTTTACAACTATACCAGCAGAAAAGCGCGTATTAATTGTCACGAGATTTCTGTACAAACAGTTTATTTGTACTTGTATTGGCATAAATTCTTTTGTCAAATTCAAATTCAAATTATTAAATCTTAAAACTTATTTTGACTATTATTCCGATACGGCTAGGCAAGTCACAAAATATATCCCAGGAATGCTTGAGAGATATGCAGGTTTCATAAAATGTTTTGAAAAACGCATAATGTATTTATTGACTGTGTGGATTCATCGCCAGTTCTTATACAAAAAGCTGTGAAAGCCCAGCGGTGAGAGCGTGCGACGTGTACTAAAAGGTTAGAGGTTCACTCCCCGGGAAGGCACCAATTAACAAGAAACCAGGAACTTTTACTCAAATAATAAATATAATCAAATTTTTCACTTCAAAAGTTTATCTCTAAAACATTTATATTGGCTGAACAGTTTTTATAAAAACATTAATTTCGGTCACGATGTCATAGTAAAGAACCTCGACCAAAATTACTTTTTGATCAAGAACAAATATAAATAATCGTTCAACTACCTCTGCATCCATATAAATGGATATGACATTTTCTAAATATTATTTTATATCGCATATGTCACCGCATTTAAAATATGGTCTTCGGGAAATCGTTAGGGATGAGAAAATTACGGCTTTTCGACTAATATTTGCGTTTCCTTCTTGACCTCTGACTTCTTCTTGATCTCTGACCTAACTGATGTTGTGAAATTATCAACTAACTTGGCAATAACATAATTGATAGATTTCTTAGACGTCTTTCTGTTCTTGACGAATAGATTTGCTTAAAGAATAGTAACTAGTTATTATAAAAATAACAACGACCAAAAACATCTGTCACCCAAAACGTAAACAAGTTTCAAAGTTCAAACTAAAATCAAATCCAGAACATCAAGGTTGGAAAGCATCGCCAACACTACAGAAATCTTCAAAATTAAGGTAATATTTAGTATGCGTTGCAACAACCTATACGAAGTCTTTCGAATGCGTAATCATTTCATTCATTATATAACATATAATCTCTTATTGCTGTACACTTTATAATAATCATGCTTCTTTTTTACCACGTAATGCATGGAAAATTGAATGGCCAAGCATATTTACATTATTAAGTCATGCTACTCGCTAGTTTCAAAAATGACGTAACACACCAAAATCGCAAGTTACGCTAACATATTTTGAAAGCGAAACGAAAACTGAAAATGTTCTGCATTCGTTTTAATCTATTTCCATTAAACATAATCGTGTTGCCTTGGGAGTGATCGATTCGACACAATCGGATGCGGTCTTTCACTCGCACATTCAACGGAGCGGTGCCTAGGTCAAGAGCATTGGCCGTGGCATCAAAATGGGAATCTCGTCTTACTGTCAACGAACCCGATTCAAAGGCATTGTGACATTCGTAAATATTAAATACGTTTTATATCAGGTTTTCTCCAAACAAAAACGAATAAATCAATTTTTTCTACTTCTATATTTTATAAATGTCTTTGTTGTTAAACAACTTAACCACTAGCAATATAACAGAACTAACTACTTTGCTATAATCCGCACGGGTTAAGTGAATGCATGCAAAGCCAATGTGTATGAAGCAGGCAAAATCTACGCACTGGCGTACTGGTAATTGGCAGTACGATTTTTGTCGTGAAGCCTATCCTCCTGATGATGCTTCGGCTTCGGGGCGAAACGATCGTCGAGATTGTGGTGGTGGGTGTGTGTGCTGCTTTTGTGTTCGTTGTTGCTGGTGAATTGCGCCTTGGGGTGCATGTGGTGGCTGGTCCTGCATGTATAAGGTGCGTAGATTTTGCCTGCTTCATACACATTGGCTTTGCATGCATTCACTTAACCCGTGCGGATTATAGCAAAGTAGTTAGTTCTGTTATATTGCTTGTAATATGGAATTCCGCAAAGTAACGCCTGCTTCTATAAATCATTTAAATAACTTAACCACTGCTTCATGTACCTAAATTATGCGATAGATAAATTAACGTTAATTAACTTATTAACAGAGAATTATAAAGATGAATTGAGTAGTACGTGTTAATAATTGCTGCTACTTAGTAAGTACGCGTAAATATAGAATTTGAATAAAAAGAAATAGAAAAAAATTCTCCCAGGAGAACGCTACTTATTACTATTATTACTATTACTTATGATTATTATTATTACTATTATTGCTATTACTTGCTTACTTAACTTCTGGTAATAATAAATTAACTAAACATCTCACCATAACGTCCTTATGTGTATTTAAGATGAAATGTAACGCAATAAATAATTTTTATTTACATCGCATTTGCATCAAAGTCAGAAATACTAATTTTTGATATCATTATATAAAAAAAACAGTCAAGTGTGAATAGAACCATGTGCATAGAGTTTCGGAGCTACTTTATTTAGTTTAATCTATATAACATAAACAGTATTAACAAAATATAATTTATCTATTGAACACTTTGGTTAAAAAAAACGCACAACTTATACTTTGCTACGTATCACAAAACCTATTATTTGTATTCAATTTTTCAGAACTTTACACGTGCAGTAAAAGGGCTACATAGAGATATTTCTGCTTCAGTTTTCCCTTAATTCAAGAACATCCTAGTATGGCGAATCATTCAAAATAGCTCATGAAAATGCTCTATATATTGCTAATAACTTAAGAATGAAATGATTAACCCGTAACATTGCTTCAATGTTTACACGAAAGCGGTGAAATCATGAGAGTTCAGAATCCGCCAATTCTGTATAGATTTTTTTTAATTAGGCGTTAAATGTGTGAGATCCAATCCAATATAATTATTTTACAATAAACATTATAATTATTTTTTAATTATGGACTCCTAAAACTAAACATACTCATGCTTATTTGAATAAATGTGAAATACGCTTTTCTGAATGCGTCCAATTTCAAATAATTTGAATACTTTATTAGTAACTAAAAAGAGAAATGCTATTACAAATTATCTTAACATTAATAATATTACGTGACAAAAATATACTTTACATATTACATATTAAACATTATATCATCATATTTTAAACGCAATTTGAAATGTTGAAGAAATCACGGAAAACGGCTCAGTGTATTTATAAAGTGGACAGTGACACCAGATTTGTCAAGATGATGGAAGGTCTAGATAGTTATATAACAGAGATATTTAGGTCCTTAAAACAAAGATGACTATTAAATTTGAAGAAGATTAAATGGATGTGTGCGAAGCTTATTACACCAGTATCATATCCAAGATAAATACATTGTAAATGCCCGATTACATATTGACTAACGCTACTACAACACAATGATTGCATTCAATTATCTTCGCAAGTAGGGTTGACGCGTATAGCCTATCAGATATTAATATAATTTTCCATAAAAATCCATCATAATAACAATCAAATTTAATGAACTACTAGCCGTGCCACCGGCTTCGCCCGCGTAGAAATCAGCGTCACAATTTTTTTTTCTAGAATTCAAATTTTAAATATAAAAGTAGTTATTGTGAGTTAACCATAAGAGATAGAGACATGTTATGACTTTTTTGTAGTAGTTTTATAGATCTACAATTCTCTAGTACATTACTTTAGAGTAGCTCTGCTGGTTTACGCAGCGCACGCGACTAAAGCTCCCAGCAAGCATGTTTTTTAACAACTTCGTGATCTCTTCAACTATGTACTATTTAGCTAAACCTTCCAGAAGTATTGGACTATCTTTTGGTGAACTCTGTAGAAAAATCCGTTCAGTAGATTTTGAGAAAATCGATTACATACAGACAGAAAGCTTTTTAGGACTTTGTTTCACAAAAAACATAGATATAGATTAAGATGTAGCATATTTCCAACAGTAGTGTTTTCCCTGATTATAATTGTTCTTTAAACATTTTGTTGTGAATTGAGAGTACGTACATTATTTAAATCAATTCCACCTAATTAGAGAATAATTTATCGAATATTTTTAATTATTATTTAGACGTTGACATTAGATTTTTCGACAGACATTTTTTATCAGATCACAGGAATCTTTCATCTGTGTAGTCTCAATTTCCTGTTTTATTCTATTCTGCTTTGTAATGATTTGGTTTTACCTATTTTATGATTATTAAACGTCACAGATTTTATTATACAGCAAAAATTTACAAATACTTAAAGTAATCCGATCATTTTTTTAACAATCACTGAAACCAGATAATGTTATTCTGAAGATGTCGATAAGAAAATACATTTTTCACTACATTTTTTTTACTTTTTTATAAATAAAACAACGATTTTTACTATCGGATAACTGTCACTTCCACATCAGTCCATTATATTCGACTGCATAATTTCGGTATACGACGTACGTCTCTATGCAATATACATAGAAAATTGGGGTGGATAAACCTAGATAATTAGATCCATTGACCGGAGAAAAATAATTTTTTTCTCTATCTAAGTGCACTTGTTGTTGGATGATAGTAGGTGAGCGCACTTACGTTTTTTACGATTAAACGTTCCATCATTAGCTGTGACATTACCTTCTATCAGATATGAAAATTCATAATAGCTGTTAAATTAATGTTTTACTTTTATTTCATTTCAATATATGTAATGCGTAAGCTGGATACAAGCGGCACAAGATCGTGTGTTTTGGAAAGCCAATGAAGAGACCTATGTCCAGCAGTGGACGCCTATCGGTTGAGAAAGAAGAAGAAGAAGAATGCGTAAGCAACTACTTTACACATGAAGTACAGTCTTACTGATGAAAAATAGATATTTAAAAATATTTTGAAGACTTTGTAAACGGCTAGTTTTTTATGTTATTCTGTTAAATAAAATAATGAAAACTGTGCCGCACGTTAGAAATTGGGAACTCTATAATTATTACTAATAAATAGCTCAAAACAAGAAATTAAAATTCACGTCTCAAATTTTTTAATTAAAATGTTATTCATATGCATTCATACGCCAAATCAAATTTTGGTTGTAACGCATTTTGTATAACCTGTCAGGTTTCGCAGTGTAGGGCAGTTGTAGCAATAAAGAAAAATGAATAGTATTTTGAAATTATTCAAAGAGTGCCCTACTCAATGAACCAATAACTAACAAACATTATTGGTCTCGACATCTGATATCAATATCGTAAACATAATTACAATTTAAAATTAGCAATTTAAAAACGGTAAACATTTTTCTTCTTTCTTCTTTCTCCTACCCTTATCCCACTCTAAGTGGGGTCGGTACAACATGTTTTCCTCTTCCATTCTCTTCTATCATTCGTCAACTCTGGCGCTACTCCTTTTATATGCATGTCATACTTCACACATTCCAACCATCTCTTTTTAGGCCTCCCTCTAGTCACATATCCATCCACATTCATATCCAACACTCGTTTAGTCACATGATTTTCATCCCTCTTCATTACATGTCCATACCATCCCAATCTTGCACCTCTCATCTTTTCTATAATGGGCGCAACTTTCATACTTCATCTTATATACTCATTTCTTAATTTATCCAATCTTGTTACACCACACATCCACCTTAACATTCTCATCTCATTTGCATGCACTTTTCTTTCATCCATCTTTTTCATTGCCCAACATTCTGATCCATACATACATTTAAACATTCATCAGATATAAATTTGTTTGTGTTTAAATTGAGCATATTAGTTTAGCAGTTACACCTTATGAGTAAGGCTTCGTCAGGAATGAGATTCAAGTTTCCAATTCCATCAGGAAGCGGCGACAGCCCTACCAGCACTAACCATTGACAAGTTGTAATCAAGGCCTATCTGTCCTTTAAAGCGGAGCGTGGGAATCGCTTTTAGTTCCTCAGATATACTAGGAGTATTTAAAGGTTCCAGATATTGGAAACACGTTTCCTTTCCACTAATATCATATTTCCGTTAGCGATTTTTTCGAGGAAATTATATAAATTTCATTGGGTTTTTCTTTATGGTATATCATTTTAAAACTCTCACGGTCGATAGATTTGAATTAGCTCCTAATATGGTTAGAGAAAACTAAGCTGGCTTTGACAGGATATGCTGGCCGCAGGTTATAGCGGCCATGCCATCAAAATGCAAAGTGATGTACATACATCCTTGTCTGTCTGACAGTCTTTTCGCAATAAACTCGAGACTATTCAATGAACTTCAAGAGCTTCTCACTTAAAGATAAAACGATTCATGAGTAGGGTTGAGGTTTATAATATATCTTTTAACTCAACTTGGACATAAAAATCCATAGAATAGGTGCATAGTGCATAGGTGCATACGCAGCAAAAGAACGAACAAGTAGCTTTTGATAGTAAAATATCACACGATTTGAAGGGTTGATTCTTATCTTATGAATAAATTAAACACGATTACACCTGATGCTACTAAGTAAGAACACTTTTAAAATTCCTTTCACTATCAAACTGAAAGTGATTGAGTGATTTGAACACACGTTTAATGTCATAAAATTCACTTTTTTTAATTTAGAAATACGATAATACAGCATACAACTTAAAAACAAATTTGTTCTATAAATCTATTTTCTTTACAAACAGTTCAAGTTATTATTGTAAATAAAATATTTTTTGAAATTATCATATTATATCTATATAACGACCTAAGCATTATGCTATTAACATTAATGCTTAGAAACATATCAAAAGTGATGAATTGGTGTAAAAATTTGAAATGTATATAAGATTCGATTCGCTGTGACTTGGTATCGGATTTCCTGTTTCCGTGAGAACTTTGAAATAAAAAGTCAAACTTTTAACTACTTATACTACTTTTAATTTTTTTAATAAATAAAAAAGAATTCATATTTGTTTGAAAGAATCTTATGGCAACTTTAAAACTTTTGGTTATTGATCACGCCAATAATATATTTTAATTCCTAAGTGCTTTTATGACCTTCTATTTCATTTTACCTACGTTTACCAATACTACAACGACTTCTTATAAATTAATTATTTATCCTCATTCTTAAATTAAAATCTTTATATGCTTTTATTTCGATCATTCTAATTGGCTCCTTATGCCTAAAATCAACGACAACGATAACGTGCTTAAGTTTAGAGCACATTTTCGCAGTGTCTCCTATGTTAACATAAAGCGAAGCGAAAGTCGTAATATATGCTAATACCGTAATAGCTTTAGTATAATCCTAATGCGCATTCATATGATCTATCACTTGAAGCGAAACACTCTAAAGTAATTTCAGCTCTATATTTATTGTAATAAGAACGAAAATTATTTGACTTGGTCATTTTACTGTGCAGTAGGCAATTACTTGATTATACGAATGTACCGTATCTGTAATTATTTGTGGATATAGTAAATAAATCATTGCAATTATTGACAATAAAATTGATGAAAAAAAATATTTTAATAGTAATCCCTGATCTTAAATGTCTATCGAATATAGGAACATTATAGTCAAGTAAATCTTACGAGTCGTATTTGAAGATAATCTATACAGTTCTAAAATATAAATTTTAGTACATCAAATATAAATTTTACTAAATTACAGAGCTATTACAATAATAATAATAATAAAACGGAAACTTTCAAAAGTTCTAAGGTATCGTTGTCACAGATATTTAACATAATAAATATTAATTAGTATTCAAGCCCCATAGTGTCTAACATTATCACAGGCTTTATTTTCGATTTCGATTCCTTGCCCTCAAAAAATCAGCAATTCTAAAGATGTCGCATCAAAAATAAAAACAAAAAGAGTCAAGTACGATTAAAATTGTGTATAAGATATCGCAGAACGGTTTAATTATATTAAAGAAAACAAGTAAAAATTATTTGCGTAAAACTTCGTAGTTTGATTTCCTAAACGCGTTAGTTCAATCCCTGTGACGTCTTTAATTTTAAAATGTATATATTCAACAGCTTGTGAAAGTCAATATATTCAAGTCAAGACGTTTCTTGGTTATAATTTTATATACGTCCTTCTTCGTGGGTTAATTGATAGCTATTTATTATTGTAGGAATCGATTAATAATCTGAACTTCCAACTTGTGAAATCATGTAGCTGATTCATTAAACGAGCCTACTTGGACTTATTGAAGTTGACTAATTATTCAAATCCTAATTAACTTCTCGTTTTTGCGATTTCATTCTCGCCAACTTAAGCGTTTGAATAACCTCATCATAGCTCAATCATGTTAATTTTGTTAATTAACAAAACTCGTTTTGTCCTATATTGCCCCGTTGTATAAGCTTATATTAAATTTCATCAATATTTTGCCAGTGGATGAGATTTGAATACGCAACAGACAGACTTTTTATAGTATGTTACTTTGCTATAATCCTCGATATAGCATAATGCTATTAGCTATAGAGTGTACTAATCATTTTCATACCTAATACAGGCAGTTTTCGTAAAAACGCATGTGTTAAATTAGATATGACATACTGAGGCTATACTTTATTTTATTAAGCTTGTTATTTAGGTTCAGCAATCAGGAAAGCTCTATTAGTCTTATCTATATTTTAGGACAAGTCAATGAAACAAAAGAATAGAGAATAACTATATATTTCGTTGGAACTTAATATATTTTATCTTTTAATATCTTTATAACTTTTCTATCTTTACTCGAAATGACTCTACTGCCAGTTCGGAAATGCTGTCACCTGCTGAGAAGAACTGGTAAGAAACTCAACAGTTGCTCTTTTAAGAAATGAAGATTTACAATAATATCAAAACAAAGGACTATTCTCTCTCTAAAGGTTATTTCGTTACATCAAACCAACATCATAATAATTCACTTATTGGAACCAAGTGAATTATACATTCCTTATTATATTCACAAACGACTCGAATAGTCACACCTTAATAATATTTAACAACTCTATATTACAGTACAATAATACATTTGAATTACGTCAGTTAATAACCATTATTTCTCAATGATTTATCTATCGACATCTATTCGACACGTGAATTAGTTCTGGGTTGATCAGAACATCACATCATTTTTAGGTATAAGTAAATAACTATACTTATCTTAATCTCGCCACAACAACTTCACTTAAAAATGCTTATTAACAACTTTACTCGGCCAGACCTCCAGAGATACTGCCAATTGTTAACTATTCTTTCAAAATCTGCCCTATTCGGTTGTGAGAAACATTTCCCTTAAAAAAAACAGAATTGCCTAACGGCAATTCTCAGTAAACATACCAAAACAATAGTTTTAAAGCGAATCCTGTGCCAGTACTATTTTTTATCTTCGTTTTTTATTTAGGCGTTTGTATTGCAACGCCGCTTTCTAAACAGATGTTTTAATTTTTATGACCCTTTACAAATAATAACATCAAAACAGAGCCAAAATGATGTTTTGAAGCAAAAATTAACAAAGCTTGTTAATTTTTGTTAGAAACAAGAATGATATTTTTACATTAATTCCTTATATTATAACACGGCCATACTGACAAGTACTTCGTTCTCGAAGTACATAGGGAAACCCCTTAGCAGGTTGTATAGAGTCATATTACATTAAGATTAAAGATTCTTATTTTATAATTGGATAATTTAAACTTATCTCTTAAACCCGAAATGTAGATCCGTACATACATAGAGCTTAGAAATGCATTACATTACATTTTCATATCTAACTGTACTAAGATTATCAAAACATTTGTCAAAGGTATTGCAAGTAATACTACTCCTTCATTATCTAATTTTATCCACAATATCAAGATACATAGAACTTATAAGCCAAATTACTTTTAGCAAACTTGTGGTATTGCAAAACAAAATATTCAGGTTTCATTGAACATTTATCAAATCGTATATAGAAATAAGTTTTTATCAAAACACATTACATCCATAATCCATTACAACATGGCGAATATATTTGACCAAATCTTCTCTTTCCAAATCTTAACAGTAACGTTAACAGACATGTATTGTATTATTATTAATACTATTTCCAATTTACGACAATTTTAAACTACAAATATACTATTCCAATTTCCCCACAGTGCTACACGTGTCTTGTCAGCTCAGTCACTTAGCATCGGTGAATCTCAATCACCAGCCAGAGTAGAAAGGCTGACACTAGACATAGTTACATAAATATACATTTATTATTTATGTCTTAAAGCAACCACAGTGACAAGTACGCCAGTGTACTTCAGGAAAAATCATACCTGTCTCAACAGCTTAGTCATTTCGCAGACAGTGAAACTCAATCACTCGCGACCAATGATAGGCTGACACCAGAAATACTTTACATAATCATCAAACAATAAATAACTGCCGTAGCCGCTGGTCTCAAGTCTCAACCACTTGCGCTAGTTTAGCCCAGCTATAAACAATACAAGGTTATTTTGGTACCACCATACGAGAACAATATTCACTTTTAAGTCTAAGTGAAGTCAATTACAATGTGATTGATATTATATCGTATCTAGGTGAATCTACACAAGAGTAACATTAATAAAATTCCACTAAGTCTTTTGATTTAATAATCAAAAGACTGACAATATCTTCTAATGAAGATATTAACTAAACTATAAGTAAACAAAAACTATATCTTTTTTGAATTATTATGAAGTTGAATGAACAGTAATTGTTCCGAAATTTAAAGAGTCATTGTATTCTATGTAACAATGGTATGTCTTTAAATAGATATATGTCCCAAATTTATAAATAAAGTATTTTCTATACTTATAGCCTTGTTCCTAATCTGAATTAAATTATAAATAAATTTTTTATTCTACAAATGTGCTAACATAACAAATACGGATATAAAAAACTAAACTGAATTTTATTTATCAAAAACGTGTGTAGCACAGTGCTCAATAGATTTATAACTCAGTATAATACTAAGTTCCTGGACAATAACCATACAGCCACAAGAACTGATTTTTAGCTAAAGCCTCGTAAGTTACGTCACGAACAACAACTGATTGAACTGACTACGGTCAGTGCTACTAAGTGTCCGTTAGATATTCGTTTATTTATTTATTGAAATATACTAAATGTGATTATGCTACCTTTAAATTTGTATATAAAGATAATTATGAGTAATATTAAATAAAATTAACAAACTACACACTAAAAAGTAATTCGCTACTAAATTCTGAAATAGTTGTTGTCTTTCCAATTCTTCAATAATTTCCTAAACGATAGCTTAGACTTATAACATTTTATTAAATGTGATGAATATGCAAAATTTGAAAATATCATATGTCGATATGTATTTATTTATTATTGTCCACGTCTATTATGTTTTCTAACGTATTTTACTTAATATTGGTTGCAAATTATTTCCAGCAGTGGTTTTTTTTTTCATTTATATCACATAAATTACTCAACAGCACCTATACCTATATATAACAAGTAAACATGCTATGCGATACACTAGCGTTACTTTTTGCGTTACGTTACAAGCTTTGTGACTACTATTACTTATCATTAAACCCCCATTATCATATTTAGTACTCTTTTAAATTCGACTAAGTTCTTTTCCTTTTTTCCCACATATATACTTATTTTGGATTCGATTACGAACCGCTCTCATTGTGGTAACAATTTGTCACAGCCTGTACATTTCATAAACCATTTAACTACAATGAGCTTCAATTCAACTAATATTTATAATGTAATAGGGAATATAATACTGAATGTCCTGAAATCAACATTAGTTGATAAAAATGAGGCCTTAATACATATAATAAACCTATGAAAACCAAAACAAAACCGAAATTTATACTAAATACAAACACAAATTCAGCTATTTTTTTATAATATCAATTCACATTATAAGTTTTTTCTTTTCGTTTGTGTACCTTAAAATCATGCCTTTTTGGTCATAACATATAAAATTCTAAACAAAACATTACTCATACCTACTTAACTGAACTTAAGAATATGACAATCATTTACATTAATTTATATAAATTACTATTTAACATTACCAGGTTCGTAATTCACCAACAGGTAAACAATCAATATGCGTCAATGTTATCCAAATCCACAAAAGATTTTTTCTTTTCAATAATTTTGATCTGTAATTCTCATACTCATTACTTATATATGGCGGGATTTTAGGCCATTTTTCAATATCATCTACAAATCTTTTCAAATAAACAGTCAAAGAATACATTTATTTCAATTGCTTATATAACTCAGTATTACAAAGCGTCTTTTATACGTCGAAGTTTATACGACGCTATTGCATAACTTGCAAACATTGACTATCAATACTAATACTATAAAGAGGAAAGATTTGTATGTTTGTATTCGTGTGTGTGTATGTATATATGTTTGTAATATTTTCACGCAAAAAATACTATTACCATAAAGAAAAAATGACCTACAGTATTATTGAACATATCAATATCCACAAAAAGTCCGTGATACCATATGTCTAACTATTATAGTTATGCCAATATAACTACTTTTTTTTTACAAGGTAAAAGCTAATATAAGTGCCGACAATAATCAAACCATTTTGTTCATATCTCTATATCTTATCACATTAAATGATAATTTATTAAAAACTGTTTCAGTACCTGTACTAATACTGTACTGTAATACTGCACTGTAATACTTTTTAAATTATTAAAATCCGACATCCCCATCAAAAGATATAACGAATTTAAGAATGTAAATCGAAAGAAAATAATGTCATAACAAATTCATTGCAGCGACCGTTATAACAGAGCCTGCATTTGGTGAGTTAGCTCTTATTCCAAGAATACTAATGATACCCATTTTTTATAATAAAATAATCTACAAATAAATCTATAGTCTGACTTCGTAGATTTTCCACTACCACGAGATCGGTATGGACACGGGTGAAACCACGGGGCATTGCTAGTCAAGTGTAAAACAACTTCAAAGTTTTCGGTCTATTTTTGCTATTTTTTTTTTTGATGCATTTCAAATTTCGGTGTAGCTTTCACTATTAGTTCAATGTATACATGTGTGTTTCGGAATCTACCTAAAATAACTATTGCGATCAAAACTAAATTTGGTTACTGATGCTTGTCTTGATTGATGTAATGTTACTTTTTCAGTCACGTAAAAATGTACTTACATGACATTTTCTTCTTGCTCGTAACGGAAACGATATTTACGAATTTATTAATAAGTTTGAACAAAATACTGTTGTAATATTAAATTATCTTATAAAAAGTAAATTAAGTATAAATGTCTCGTCTAACAATATGTTTTCATTTTCACTCTGTTTTAAATTACTCAATACGTTTTCTCTCCTTGCAACGCTTAATTAATATGAAACGTTAAAGATGATAAATTGGACTTTCAATAATTTTAAATATCAAAAAATATCAAAAAAATATCAAAAATATTTATTCTCATCACAAATACATTATATAAATAATATACAGAATCTGGGACCCTCCTAGTAAGTTACTAGTATTTCTACTAGTACTTGTGACAGGGGGCCCCGCTCTTCCATAACATTTCATACATAATGAGAAAAAAATATAACTATAGCAAAATAATTTAGATTATTACTTTTAAAAATATAATTGTTAAGTTCGTGCTTGTATTGTGTATGTGTTTGTGTTAGTGTGTGTGTGTGTTTGTGTGTGTGTGTGTGTGTGAGTGTGTGTGTGTCTGAGTTTTTATATCAATGCTTCTGTATCATCATAGTTTAAGCCGAGTAGCCATTTTAGCACAAGTTCTTTACATTTGTAAAAGTTTACAGGATAGATATTTAATATTTTATTTACGCGATTATATATATTGTTAGATATTAAGAAGAATTGCCGGGATGCAAACTTAGTTTTTGATTTGTAAGTGCATGTTATAACGTTTTTCCTTCTTTTTTTATTATTCTTTCCGTCAAAAGGTGCTACCTTGTGAACTTTAAGTATACACTGCAGTAAGTATAATTTTCTTACGCTTAATATCTCACTTTCAGTATAAAGCTTTTCTGTTGAATATTTTCTACATTTAAAGAGCATTACTTTTAATAAAGATCTTTGCCGTATATGTAAAAAAAAGTAATAATTTTATACATATTATTACTTTTTTTTCGCTACAGAAATATTCAAACTTTTACTATTTCACTTACTTTTAAAAAAAAGTATTTATTAACTAAGATGACGATATTTATTATTTCTTTTTCCCAAAACTCTGGTAAAACTATTCCATTTCATTAAAATTTTACATCTGTGACTACTTATTTTCTCAAACTTATTCCCTTTTTTTTTGTTCGAAACATGAAATCTGTGCAACAATAGAATCTTATGAGGAGAAAGTTTAAATAAACGATGTAAATGTTGTGACATTATTTATGGCATTTATTTTTCTCATTTATCCGCTCGGTCATACTGACTTCATATTTAACATGGTTTTTAAAAATCTTTTCATTTCTTTTTCTTTTATTGTAAACGTTACAATCAATTTCCTTCAAATTGGCACGAGCATTTAATAAGGGATTTTGTGACATACATAGCTAAATGTATTTCCAAATATACCAATACTGGTAATGTAACAAATATTTAATTTTAAAACCTTCATATTAATCGTATCAACTATCAATATTATACTTCGAAAAATTCAAATCGACCCAACCAGGTGTCAAATCCAGAACCACCAGCACAATATGAATCTAGTACTAGCCACTGAGCCACATAGTTCAAAATAATCAGAGATATTAATAGATTCAAAAAGTTTCATCTTTAAGCTCTGTACAGGAAAATGATTTAGATATTGGTAATTCCTATTGAAGTGATCACTAAACACAGCTATTTACAGACATTTTTATACGAAAGAAGTATAAAATGATGTAAAAATATGCTGATTACAAATAATTCTTCTTACGATATATATATATATATATATATATAAACATAAATGAGCTAATTATTTCGAGGTTAAAATTAAATTAGACCACTTCTTTGAAAATATTTAAAG
Source organism: Morpho deidamia (assembly GCA_947086505.1). NCBI lineage: Eukaryota > Metazoa > Arthropoda > Insecta > Lepidoptera > Nymphalidae > Morpho > Morpho deidamia. The sequence continues at coordinate 6,262,890 of CAMTZC010000015.1, forward strand.
ATCCTTTGCAAAATAATTGTAATGACCACTTTCAAAACAACGATTTAAGCATACAAAACAAATTCTTCCCACAAAAAACTTAAATCAATATTAGTCGTATTATCAAATAAATGACTTATTACCACATTGTACATTTGTTACCAAATTCTTTCGCAGATTTTCTAGTGCTCTGTAATTTCTGCTGCATCTCAAAATACGAAGTTCATCATTGGCATCTCACATAAACTGAAGCGGTATTTCTTTGCAGACTTCGTAAAACTCTGCAATCTCATCTGCTGCATTACATAATATCATCATCATATTAGATGAAACGGTACGCCTCACATATTCGTAGATATGTCCTGAAACATTTTAATTAATATATTAGCTAAATTCTAGTGGGCTATTGTGGGTCATGCCACACTTCTGATGTTAAATTAGATATGACATACTGAGGCTATACTTTATTTTATTAAGCTTGTTATTTAGGTTCAGCAATCAGGAAAGCTCTATTAGTCTTATCTATATTTTAGGACAAGTCAATGAAACAAAAGAATAGAGAATAACTATATATTTCGTTGGAACTTAATATATTTTATCTTTTAATATCTTTATAACTTTTCTATCTTTACTCGAAATGACTCTACTGCCAGTTCGGAAATGCTGTCACCTGCTGAGAAGAACTGGTAAGAAACTCAACAGTTGCTCTTTTAAGAAATGAAGATTTACAATAATATCAAAACAAAGGACTATTCTCTCTCTAAAGGTTATTTCGTTACATCAAACCAACATCATAATAATTCACTTATTGGAACCAAGTGAATTATACATTCCTTATTATATTCACAAACGACTCGAATAGTCACACCTTAATAATATTTAACAACTCTATATTACAGTACAATAATACATTTGAATTACGTCAGTTAATAACCATTATTTCTCAATGATTTATCTATCGACATCTATTCGACACGTGAATTAGTTCTGGGTTGATCAGAACATCACATCATTTTTAGGTATAAGTAAATAACTATACTTATCTTAATCTCGCCACAACAACTTCACTTAAAAATGCTTATTAACAACTTTACTCGGCCAGACCTCCAGAGATACTGCCAATTGTTAACTATTCTTTCAAAATCTGCCCTATTCGGTTGTGAGAAACATTTCCCTTAAAAAAAACAGAATTGCCTAACGGCAATTCTCAGTAAACATACCAAAACAATAGTTTTAAAGCGAATCCTGTGCCAGTACTATTTTTTATCTTCGTTTTTTATTTAGGCGTTTGTATTGCAACGCCGCTTTCTAAACAGATGTTTTAATTTTTATGACCCTTTACAAATAATAACATCAAAACAGAGCCAAAATGATGTTTTGAAGCAAAAATTAACAAAGCTTGTTAATTTTTGTTAGAAACAAGAATGATATTTTTACATTAATTCCTTATATTATAACACATGCAGTATGAATCGCTACCACCAAAATACACAGGTATTACAAATTCTTTATCACAAACTCAGCAATCGTTTTCCCCGTAACCGTAAAAATCGTAAAAAGATAGACCCAGCTGGATACTACACGGCACTAGACTCCATGAACTTAATAATAATAACTAATACATTGCATATATAATATATAAAAAAGTATTGTATATTCTATAGAACTTTTTACATAAATACTGATCTGAACTTATTATAAAAGTCAAGTTCATCAAAAAGTCAAATATCTTCAATGTTTTCTCTTAAATTTTCGCATTTTGTTGACAAGCTATAAAATGCCATTTGATTGTTCAAACTAAATTTGATTTATATCATAGTTATACGAGAGTTTGCAATAAGCTGGTGATTCCTGTGTTGAGACTGAGCGAGTTATCAACTCATTTGTTGGTCTCAGTATTCGCTACAATAAAATACCGCAATCCATAGGCCATTAGATTTGATTACAGAAAAATTCAAATTAAGTTTAAGAAATATGCTTATACGTAAAGCAAAGTATTGCACAATTGAAAATAATTTTATTATAAAAATGCTTGGATTAAAAAATCCTTTAAGCTTCATACAAGACTGCAGTTTAATAATGTAAATCAAAAATGTTTAAAAGATTGACCGCCGAGTTTCTTGCTGGTTCTTCTCGGTAAAAGCAACAATCCGAACCAGTTGTATCTTTATTTAATCAACAAGGATTGTTGATTCAAAAGTTCTTGCAAAAAGCTTACTTCAATAAAGATTATTTTGATTTGATTTGTCATCTAAAGGCAATTAATTAATGTTGTACGTATAATAAAATACAAGTTTCCCAACAGAGTTGGCACGGGAACGTTAGCAGGCTGCTGGAAATTGTAACTAGATCGTACATATAAATACCAGTACGTAATGTTGAATTATTTACACCGAACGACCGAACTTTTAATATTTTACCAATTTACTCAAATTACACAAAATTTACAAATGACTTTAAATCTGTTATTTTTAATGGTGCAACTGATCACTGTATTAATAGATTGTCTTATGTGGAGCCGTAGATTAGAGCAAAGAAAGACGGATTGTTTACAAATAATTGAGTGAAACATTTTTCAAATACTTACCTAGCTAAATATGAAAATTTAGGTTTTTTTACTGACACCATAAAAACAAAAGAACGAATCATTGTCGTTGACGAAATTATCGTTGGAGCTTTGTATATCGGAACAAACGCACACACTTATGCTCAAATATACAAAAGAAGGCTGCAACTTCATTCGCACTAACTTAAGCGTTCAAGCACCCTCGATAAATTAATTAGGTTTTTCCAGTATCCAAAAGCAAAATGGTTTTTTTATCCTCTTGTTACCGCGGTTTATGAACCTTTATTGTACCAAATGTTGTCAATATTAGCTTAGTAAATTTCCAACAGACAGACTTTTGCATTTATAGTATTAGTATTGATACAATGTTATGATAGGAAGATTAAACATTATGATTACTGTCAGTAATAATTCCCATGTCAAAATAATCAAATCGTAATGTATTTACCGAGACTGCTTTTAAAACCTATTAAGGAATATCCGCCGGTCGTTATACGTACGAAAGCCGTCGGTCCGTACGTACTTAGTAGCTACATTTTTTTACCAGACTACTATATAAATCAATCTAGAGTTACTTTCATGCAATTTGACTGCAAATTCTCGTCGATCTCGTTTCACAGGTTCTATCTCTTAATATTAAAAAGCATTTTATTTTAAGCTACGTGACAAAATAAAACACACTGATATCCGTCTATATAGAGCATATTTTATGCATTATATTTTAAACGCGGAAATTCTTAATATTACAGATATAGTAATAACCTAAATTTTACTTTAAATATCATAAAATACCCAATAAAACCCCATATATACATTTGACCATTCGGAAATATATTCGGCCTCACCAATTCATCATTGGCTAACAAATATTCGTATTTAAATAACTATTTAATAAATTATTTATATAAATTTGTTATGATGAGGATTTTATATGTTTGGATTACCAAAATTCTATCGGGGAGGTTGGGCAAGCGACGTCTTAAAAATTTAGATAATATAGTCTTCTAGCGTTGGGAATGGTCCTCAAATAGTCTTAACATCTTAATACCCAATAAAAATTTCATCGAAATAGATTTAGCCATAACGGAGCTTTATTTAGCCACACTGCGTCATCATTGACAAGAATTATATAGTCATAACTGTTCAGTACATAATTTATAGAATTAGGCGTTACTTTGCGGAGATCCATAATACAAAAGTAATAATAAAATTATTTTGCTATAACGGATAGTCCACTATACATTTAGCACTATATATATTTTCTATTTACTGTATCGCGGATTATAGCAAAATAAATTTATTATTACTTTTGTGTTCAGTACATATTTGTTAGATTTATTGTGTTTTTTTATTATTTTCTTGATGATGGAAATGCGATGAGTAAGCATCGCTAAAAGAATTTGAAGAATAGATCGCAGGAACTGTGCTAGAGTTGGAAAACATCCTTAGAGAACCTCCGGTCCGGCTGAATGTCATTTTTGTGCAGCAAAGGAATTAAATAATGGTCATAAATTTGGAACCTTATCTACGTTGGTGAAGAGTCGACGTTTCGTTGAAAATGTAATTATCATGTGAACCATAGAAAAAACATGACTCTCAGCATGAGTCATTTTTGTAGTCTTTGGAGCGTGTGAAATCTGACTTTTGAAACGTATGCAAATGCCACTACATACACGTAGAAAAATATTTATTGGTCTAATGCGTCTTATAGTTTCACTTTGCGGCGGAGTAATTTCTTTTTTACTTGCATAACATCGGACGAATCAATTTGTTGGGAAATATGCACGGACGGTAAGATATGGAGATTAAGGTTTTATGTAAATAATATTAAAATTTATAACAGCGCCAACAACTAGTAAAGTGTAATTAGTCAAACTGTAGTGAAGTAGCCTTAACTCAACGCTATTAAGGAGTTATTCATAGACCTAGGAAGAAATAATGACTACATGAAAAAAGTTTTTCATTATATAATAAGATATGTTAAATATATATTTAAGCAAATATCCACTTAAGGTATATACCTTAAGTGGATATTTGCTTGATATATTTTTTTATTAATGTGTGGAACAATCGTAAGTGATGAAAAACCAGCATTTTGCAATTTCCTCCCTGAACTATGCACTTCAAATAATTAAGTATTTATACACCACTGCTTACCACTGAGCTATCAAAGGCATATATATAGCTGTGATAGCCTAGCGGTGAGACCGTGTGACTCTCTAGAGACGATCATGGGTTCGAAACCCGGGCAGGCACCAATGAGTTTTTCTATTAAAACTTGTGTCTAATTGATAATTGCAATTTATCACACGCTTTTCGGTAAAGAAAACATCGTGAGGAAATCTGCATATCTCTAGAGAATTCTAGGGATATGTGTAACCTACCAATCCGCATTGGAGCAGCGTGATAGGTCTTAGTCACAATCCTTGTCTCCAAAACGGAGAGAGAGGAGGCCTTAGCCCAGCAGTGGGCATAATAACAGTTACTTTAAGTATTTATAGTTAATATAGCAGAATACGTACCTATTTTTTCAAATATCCATAAAAATAATAAATTATCAAGAACTAAATTTTAATTGTAAAACGTCCTTGATACAACAAGAATCATGAATAATGGAGTGTATGCCTTCGCTGTCTAAAGAACAAGAACGTACTTTTACTTTCGCCAAACTGGCCCACTTCTGTGCAAGATTGTGGTGCAACGGGTTTCTCACTGGAGCAGCGGTGACAAGGTTGAGAAATAACTCGATCTAGACAACGCACTACAACGTTACGATACCAATGAATTCTCCAGTGCAATGAACAAACTAAATCGCTTTCAATAAACATTGCTACGCAATCGAAAACTTCTAATATCTGTCCGCAAGAATTCGCTCGCCGATAGCGGATAGTTTACTTGCGTAACACGGTATCTTGCACTAACCACTTAACTGACACGCATTGTCAAACCAAATTGAAAATTCATGTAACAGTAATTACATAGGGTAAAAAAAAGTAAATCAGATCGAGAGAAAATGCAAATGAGGCACGTACAGCATACCGTATTATTACCAGTGATTATGAAAGAAGTTATACCTTCGCACCTAAAGACGTTGGAAAGCGACCGCAACTTTAATCACTTTTTAACGAATCAGCGTCAACGCACGACAAACAATTGTAATTTCCGGGCCATTATAGGTACACCTCAATGTAGACAAGGCCAGTTCGCGTGAATGGACCAAACGACTGTTCACGACAATTGCATTCCTTTTAACTTCTGTTCCCGCGATATAGAAGGACGCTGGGGGTGTTTAGTAACATGGTCTATTGTGTTAAACTACAAATTGTTGCGAAACTATTATGACAGTTTTAAAAGCGGATCTAATTGATTCAGACTAACACAGAGAGACGGATGTTGGCAACGCCCTTGTCATAAATCGGCCGCCGTCAAGTGCAAAGAATGTTTACCTATTTAATAATAAGTTAACTTAGTCACCATAAATATTAAAATATTCAATTAGTTTAGGGTCATGTTAATTAATAACTGTGTCATTATTTTACAAGTCGAAATTAAGTTAAACAGTGATAGTTAGTACACACAATTAATGATCAAGGTCAATTGACTAACTAAATAAAACATCATTGTGTAATATGTTATGTAGACTGCGAAAATTATTAATACGTCACTATAAGAAGAATGATGTTATTTCACGTCTAACAATTAAAATTATCAAATGAGACCATAATATATGATCTATATAAGCTACGAACTGAAATCGTTATCTGACGAAATGCGGTTACCGGTTTTGTACAGTACCACACATTTATATGACCTATCGAACCTTATAGTTCTTATGGACTTAATAATTAAGGCTAATATAAAAATCTTATAGTGTATATAACCTTTGATAGCTAAATATCCGATCCGTTTGTGAGCCTAAATTATAAGTTTGATTATATAAAATTTCTTATGCAATACTTGACGCAATACATAAGCAAGGTAAAGTGAAATTCGTAAATTACGAACAACTTAGTCTCAACGTAGATATTTTATTACTAATTGCTAGTATTTCAGTAATGTGTGAAATCTAAATAACGTCAGTATCATTCAACTTAACTAATTCCGCATAGCAAGTGTTTATATTAGCATATAGTTAACATTACTTATATACGAGACTGAATAAGTATTAAAACTACGTTTATAAATTAATAATTATTAATTTACTATTGTAGATGCGAAAGCTCGTGATATATTTTAACAAAATATATATATATATATATATATGTGTGTTAATTATAGTTTGTAGCAATGTATGTGTGTGGTATCTGTACGTGATAAAATCATAAATAATGATATCCGTAGACAACACGTAGCTTTGGCAGAGTGCCTACTGGGTGGATGACTATGAATTTCAGCTAAAAAAAAGATCGGGTTATCCGAGTACCAATGAGAAGCTGAATCTTCTCGTTTATTATGAAAAATAACATTAGGGATTATTTTGCGGGATTCTTTAACACAAAAGTAAATTTACTGCAATAATACACCACATAATTCAAATAAAAAATTAGCTTATAAAAATACCTAATTAAAATGAAATAATAGTAGTTTATGATACTGTTGCATAATAAGGGTTCTTATAACACGGCTGTGGTTTTAAAAAACGAGCCACAGGCGAGTTTTTTTATATTGTCACACGAGTGTTATAAAACCAAGTTATGTACAGTATCATACACTACCTTATCTACTCTCATACTATAATACGTAAAACGTACGTTTCCATTCCATAAATTCGTGGTAACATTTAATATACTTGCTCCTAGGTTTCGTCGGCAACAGGTTCACGGTCATGTTTGACGCAGCTTTCAGAATATCTGGTGCTGTACAATCACCACTATCCCCGCTCTCAGACATGTTTTTACACAAAAACTTATTTTTTTACAAACAAAACTAAACTTCGTTTAAATATTGAAACGATTTTTTAAATATCATATATTGGCGCCAAGGCGCAAACATCGATTGCGCATGCGTGTTGCGTCGCCGCGGACCCATTCATTGAAACCTTTTTTTTTAAGTTAGAGGTTAAACCTCCTTGGTCCAGCTGGAAGTTATATAGGTGTATCGTTATGATTAAAAAGTTACATTATGATACAGGTGTCCATACAAGACCTGTATCGTAATGAAACTTTTTAATTTTTTATTTTTGTTCTGTACGTAATGTTTATCATAAGAATTTTGTTTTCAGTTTTATAATCTTTGTATTATAGTATCAGAGTAGATAAAATATATTATAATGAACATTAAAAATGTATTTATAGATGATAAATGATAATATATTGAAAGCACAATATATATAAATATAAAAAAGATAGTTTTTTTAAATAAAGTTAACTCTAGAAATCCGTTCCTTCACGCCGTTCCTAATTACAAATCAAAGTGCCAGCTATAACAATTCACATCGGATGTGGCGTCCCATCTTATAATAACCTATTATAATATCATTAAAGTACTGCCATTGTTGCAACACAAATCACACACGGTGTGACATGCACGTGACATTAAGTAGACAGAAGAATCGCAACTCCCCGACAAGTTGATACGAGATTAAATCTGGTAACTACTTTCTAAGTGCACTGATAAAAATATATAGTTGATACAACTACGTAAATTACATCCATAGTTACTATTAACGATAGATAAATTAACAGTTAAAATATGATTTCAATTTATGAGATTTACATTTCCGGAATTGTAACGATAGCTAAATTTTTTCAACGGCTTGAGAATAATTATCTTTATAACAAATTCCTTTCTTTTTATGAGTATGCATGCAGAATGCAGTATACAGAAACTGTTTTTTGGTAAAACAAAGACGAAATTATCGGTACAGGAGAGAATGATATTGAGTTTAGACCGACCACATAATAATGCCATTTAATTATATTTCTGTGCAAAACATAAACACTATATACAATAAGCTGTGATAGCCTAGCGGTGAGACCGTGCGAATCTTTCAAGGGTAACACGAGTTCAAATCCGGGCAGGCACCAATGAGTTTTTCTATCAAAACTCATGTGTCTAACTGATAATTTCAATTTATCACACGCTTTTCGGTGAAGGAAAACATAGTGAGGAAACCTGCATATCTCTAGAGTATTCTAGGGATATGTGTAACCTACCAATCCGCATTGGAGCAGCGTGGTAGGTCTTAGCTCCAATCCTTCTCTCCAAAAAAAAACGGAGAGAGGAGGCCTTAGCCCAGCAGTGGGCATAGTAACAGGCTGTCACTTCACTTTACTTTTTTTTATATACAGTAAATGTTTACAGAAATCGAAATTACAAATTAATTTATTGTCACTCCCTATACTCGAGTTGAATTAATCACATATTTTATGTAGAAATCTCAAGAGATAATGAGCAAACGGCCAAGCTGTTTGCGGTTAGTTTCCGATCGAGTTACTTTATAGTGCACATGTCTCATACAACCACTTTTACCAGATACAAAAATATGTTTAACCAGTTTAACACGGTTAGTTCAATGCACATCTTATATGAAAGTAATGGTGTAAGAGTTTAATTTTAAATATTTTTATGCGACACCTGCAATCTTTAAAACCAAGTTCGAACAACTACAAATATAGAAATATTTACATAAAAAGTAATGAATAAAATTATGTAATCATAAGACTGGATTGAAGTATAATTTTCAATGAATTTATCGCAAAATTTGTCAATGATATTGACATCCATGCTTCTGAACGACTTGCACGTGACGAATTCGTGTCCGTAACCAAAATGCAGCAAACTTCTTCAACAATTATTACAACAGCTAGTCTACTGTCAATGAAATTTATTTTAGAAGAATTTTTATCCGTGAAAGGATCGTGTTTATAGAATAGGCTACTTTTTAAATCTACCATCAAAAGAAGGTGGATTAAGGAAACTGAATCTATCTATAAAAAATCTTACGCATTTTTTAACGATTACAAGAATAAAATATGCTTTCACTTAAATTCATTTTTATTAAATTAGTGGCATTACCTTAGTTTGTTATTACAGTAAGTTGTAAGGTGAATCATTGTCTATCTCCCATACCATCCATGGTTATCAAAATTTAAATAATCGCTAGACCTAACTTTCGCTTAAGTAAAATATAATATGAACTAATAACGAAAAGTTTAAAATGTTGATCGTATAAATGTCAAAAGTAAGATAGCAAACAATAAAAAACGTAATAAAATGAATAACATTCAAATGATTTATAGAAGCAGGCGTTACTTTGCGGAATTCCATATTACAAGCAATATAACAGAACTAACTACTTTGCTATAATCCGCACGGGTTAAGTGAATGCATGCAAAGCCAATGTGTATGAAGCAGGCAAAATCTACGCACCTTATACATACAGGACAAGCCACCACATGCACCCCAAGGCGCAATTCACCAGCAACAACGCACACAAAAGCAGCACACACACCCACCACCACAATCTCGACGATCGTTTCGCCCCGAAACCGAAGCATCATCAGGAGGATAGGCTCCACGACAATTCGAAGGCTCCACAGCATTACGATTTTTGTTACACATTGGCTTTGCATGCATTCACTTAACCCGTGCTGATTATAGCAAAGTAGTTAGTTCTGTTATATTGCTTGAATAACATTCATTTTTCACCAAGAAACTATTCCAGGCGATACTAAAATGAATGTCCCACGTATTTTGTGAACACAAACGGCCATTACGGTATTAAATTAGGAAATAACTTAGAAAACTGACTTCCGAGACGTTATATTGGTAATTGCGTCACGCACAATTTTACAATCGACGTGTTTTAAAGACTGACTATAAGAGCGTGTGAAATCGTTTGAAATCACACCTCCATAGAAGCATATAATAGCGTCTACGTAATTAATAGTATGTTAGTGTTTTCCTGAACATTCAAAATATAAAAAATGAGATTCGCGCATATTTGAAATATTTGATTTGAAAATATAGCGATCAAGTATTTCTGCCTAGGGATGACAAAAAATTATCGATTTTTATATTAATCGATTATCTAAACATTATAAACCGATTTTTTTAATTGATGACATTAATAACCCTGTTTTTATTATTTTTTTACCCTCTTTTTTATTGTCTTTTAAGATAAGATATGCGTTGTTGGATGAAATCAATGTAGCCAAACAACACATTCCATTCGAAATTCACAAACAACGCACATGTTATTTTTATACGTAGTTGTCCACTTTAATTAGTCTTTATTGTAATTAAATATTCAAATGAAAAAATAATCGTTTATAAAATATCGTTTTTTTTTTGTTTCGCGATAATCGATTTTTCATAAATCTATTTATTTCGAAAAGAAAAAAATCGATTATTTATTTATAGATTTTTTCCACTCCAAATTATAATATCCCTATTTCTGCCTAAGATCGATTGGACTACTTGTTATTAGATTTGTTCTTTTTCTGAGTACGCGGAAACAAGTTTTTGTTTAACGTCACTGACCAGAATAAATAGATTATGCCCATTGCCTATTATACTTACAATGCAACTGATTTATAAAAGTTACATAAAATCTTAAAACGTTATTACGAAGCGTGGTGTTTTGACGTACAACTCAAACTGTCGATTTAACTGGTTGCACTAATTTTGTTATTTGCGAAACGTTTTTTGTTTTGTGTCGATAATAAAAATTTGTTATGGTTTTTATTTTCATTGCTAATAAAATTTAATTTGTATTACTTAATATCAAATGCAATTGTGAAGAGTGCGCGAAATATCTATTATGAAGCGAATTAAAATAACAAATATAATTTAATTGGTATTTTCAAAATATTTATTATGAAAAAAAAAAGAGCTTATAAATTTAGTAGATGTATAATAGTTTTCATTGTTAGGTGTTTGAAGCGTTCATGAGGTTTTAAAAAAGTAACTTTAGAATTTCATTCCAGTTCTTCATGATGAAATAGATGGTAATTTTTTCAAACAATAATCGCAATAGCTTATAAATCTCTATCTATATATATATCTAAGTCTATTCCAATATATATATTAATTATGAGATCAAATTAATTGTTTGTATAAACACAGTATAATTTACTGTTGTTTGGTCAAATAGAAGAAATCAAATCAACAAATATCATGTCCCTACTGTTTACTGTTAAGGACTTCCCTCGTCTGGAGCCAATCCTGGCAGAAGCATCAGCTAATGCATATCATAAACATGCATTGATATCGGGACCAGTGCGTAAGATTTCAGCTCAATCAGACCCCGGGTAACAAATTTAACTTCCAAGATTCCACCTTCACATTCTATGAATAAAAGCTTTGAGAAAGAATCACTTCGATAGCTTTATTAATTCATTTTGTAATCAATTTTAATTCGATTACAAAATGTGGACGGAAGCCACTTATGAATAGCCTATGCTATATTATATTAAGATATATCTCATACTTAACTTATTTGCATATTGTTTTCTCGACGCGCTTTCCTTTCTCGTACTTTATAATAAAATATTTGTTACGTAAATGGTATTCTTTATTTCTATTGTACAATTACCGTATTTTTATGACTAGTTACATCATAAAAAGAAATTAAACCTGATGATGATAACAGGAAACTAATAAGATTACATACAATTAATTATAGGTTACTGCCTATTAGATTCTAGATTGTATAGATCAGAATGTTGGGCAATGAAAAAGACGGATGAAAGAAGAGTACATGCAAATGAAATGAGAATGTTAAGGTGTGTGGTGTGACAAGACTGGACTAAATACGAAATGAGTATCTTCTTCTTCTTCGTCAGCCGATGGACGTCCACTGCTGGACATAGGCCTCTTCATGGGATCGCCACACCACACGATCTTGCGCCGCCTGGATCCAGTGGCTCCCTGCGACCTTTTTGAGGTCGTCTGTCCACCTCGTAGGGGGTCTACCGACGCTGCGCTTTCCGGTGCGGGGTCGCCATTCCAGCACCTTTTCTTTTGTGAACCTTCATGGCATCACAAAAGAAATGAGTATATAGGGTCTGAAAGTTGCACCCGTTATAGAAAATACGAGAAGTGCGAGGTTAAGATGGTATTGTCATGTAATGAGGAGGGATGAAAATAATTTGGCCAAACGAGTGTTAAATATGAATGTGGATGGATATGTGGCTAGAGGGAGGCCTAAAAGAGATGGTCGGATTGTGTGTAGTGTGACATTCATGCAAAAAGAGTAGCGCCAGAGTTGACAAGTAGACAAGGACAGAATGGAAGAGAAAAACATATTGTGCCGACACTAGTTAGAGTGGGATACGGAAAAGGGAATAAAAATTCCGACTATATCCTACAAGAATTTACCTTAAAATAAATACATACAATACGACTAAGTCCCCAGCCGCGTCTGTTTGTAACTGATAAACTCAAAAACTACTTGTAGAATTTTTATAGAAATTTTGCAAATAGAAAAAGTGATTAATTAATTAATAATTAAACCTTATTAGGTTAATAGTAAGGTGAAATAATAAATCGATTTGCCAAGTCTTGAGTTTCACTGCGTCGCAGGCCTAACAAAGAATCGCCTCTTAATTTCAAGATGTCCTTGCTTTTCATATAAAAAACCTCAATCGATATAGTGAACTAAATATTAAAACCGTGACTTAAGAAATAAAAAATAGTGCTGCACAATGACGAAAGAGTATTGCGAAAGAGATTGAAATTGATAGCGCGGCAAGATTTCAAAAAGCAGACAATTCTCGACAAATAAAGTGATCAAAAGTGACTGACACGGTTAATTGTGAAAAACCTAATCGTATTGTAGCGAAAGTCGCCACTCGCTCCAGATACAAAAATAATGTACTACGATCAAATAGTGAAACCAGTCGGAAGAACGCGCATGGAAACTAAACCGCATTGGTGCTAAGTCACGTGCGATTCTCTTGAAAGTGCAAGTTGAAATATATCCTATTTAGTGTATTATCTATGTAAACAGACTTAAGAAGTCAATATTAACAATGAAATTAGCATTGTAATGCGAGAGCACTCGTTTTTAAAGCATTATGTGAAAAAAAAACTTAGTGTAGCGATATATATTAAAGATATTTTTGAAATCGCACACACACTTTTTAAGCAAAATTAATCATTGTATAAATTTAACTATTTCTTAGTTCTGTTGTATTTGTTCCACTACGTTGCCACATATTAATATCGTAGCTGCATTCAAATTAAAAGTGGAAGATGGTTTACTTATAAGAATTGCCAAGGAGTTTTTACACGTATTTTATTTAGATCAATTTATGCAGTGTGGTATTCGGCTGAGTAGAATAGACCACCCTCTTTCTTATCGAGGCGGCTAAGGTGAGTTGACGTCAGGCAGGCAGTCGGTCGTAAAATACGTAGTCAAGTCATGCGACAACATGTTTCTAACATGTTCTGCCGTCGCCACTTAGAGTGGGACAAGGGAAGGAGGATGATGATTTTATTTAGTGATTTGATGTTAAAGCACCGGTCAGACATCTTTTTAGCTTATTCAAACCCAATCATTGAATATAGGATGCTTGTATATGATACTGATGATGATAAATGATACTTTCTGTATTGTATGTATTTTGTTTTTATTACTCATTTACTTTACAATATGTATGAACATCGTCAGGAAATCTGTTCATCTTAAAAGTACCTACTTCTTGAATAAGTTTAATCCTTTAATCAAGTTGCGAGACTGGTAACGTTATACTTCAGATCATTCTTCTTATTCAGAGGAACGCCAAGATGACAATAACAACAGACTATTCCTTTAATTTTATGTTAAATTGATGACAAGGATACTCCGGTGAATTTTGCTTACTATACAAACGCGAAATCATTCCTGTGACGACGCGAACGAAATGAATCAACAAAGTCTGTTCATGAGTAATCTATTTACATCTTTCGTGCAGCAACTGAGCCATGAAACGTTTACTATATTGGGTTAAGTAATATTAATCGCGCCGCAACAATCTTCTTTATAATTAAAGAAGAGATTATTGCCAGAAACCGATTAGACTAACGCTCGTTATATCCTTGATGCAACGCGTTACGAAAAATTTAATAATTGGAAGTAAAATGTAGAACAAATCAATTCGGGTGTGAACTACCAGGTGATTGATGAGCTGTTGTTATGTGTACATTGTTATCGCGTTTAATAGCAGAAATCAGCATTGTGGAAAATTAAACCACTTTATATTAATAACGCGTAACTACCATTATTATGTGGAGAAAGTAATTGATGTAAATAACGACATAGTGCGACGCGCTATCCAACAACTTTTTTAAAATAATTCTTAATACACATATTGTTAAGTTATACGGGACTTTGATATATAAAACATAAGATCCTGATTGTTTTGAGTTTGTTTTAATATTTCAGCAGTATATAAGGTAATTATATAGGCATATTCAGCTTCTTATTTCGCCATATGCATTATTTGGTTATAAGTATAGTAAATGAGTGCGCATCCCATTGAGTTATTAGA
Source organism: Morpho deidamia (assembly GCA_947086505.1). Lineage (NCBI taxonomy): Eukaryota > Metazoa > Arthropoda > Insecta > Lepidoptera > Nymphalidae > Morpho > Morpho deidamia. Next base: position 6,277,911 of record CAMTZC010000015.1, read on the forward strand.
GTAGGCTTTTCGCTGCTGGGCTATCACAGCTTAAAGCTGTGATAGCCCAGCGGCGAGACCGTGCGACTCCTTCAAGGGGAACACGAGTTCAAACCCGGGCAAACACCAATGAGTTTTAATAGATATATAATAGAATATAATTATCAATTGATAATTTCAATTTATCACACGCTTTTCGGTGAAGGAAAACATCGTGAGGAAACCTGCATATTTCTAGAGAATTCTGGAGATATGTGTTACCTACCAATCCGCATTGGAGCAGCGTGGTAGGTCTTAGCTCCAATCCTTCTCTCCAAAAACGGAGAGAGGAGGCCTATTCCCAGCGGTGGGATTGTAACAGGCCGCTACTTTACTTTTTTTACTAGAGTAGGGAAGTCACCGAAAAATGCGCCATATTACATTAAAGAGAAATAAAATAAGAAAAATAAGACTTTATATATCTCTCTTTTTTATGTGTGATTATATTATTCCCTCTAATTATTTATCGTAACACGCTCGCTTCCCTGCATGTCTCCCCTGTCCTGGTATAATGACTATATGGCGCATTCACGGCACAGGCGACGTCTCAGTTTAAAGTCATCAAATGCATTCGAAAACGAATCACTATATATATAGATAAAACATTAATCCAATATAAATCTTAAAATCGTCACAAGTTAGTAGCTTAATCGCTGCCAGTTTCAAAACAATTTCTTAATCGCTAGTATTATGGTTTACTTAGTATCGCCAGGATAATTATTCGCCCATAGACACTTATATACATTTAGCCGTGTGGTATCCGGCTGCATATAATAGACCACCCTCCTTTCTTACCGAGGTGTCGTAAGAGGCGACTAAGGTAAATGCCGTGGGGTAGCCGGCTGCTTAGAATAGACCACCCTCCTTTCTTACCGAGGTGTCGTAAGAGGTAACTAAGGTAAATGCCGTGTGGTAACCGGCTGCTTAGAATAGACCACCCTCATTTCTTACCGAGGTGCCATAAAAGGCGACTAAGGTAAGTTGACGACAGGCAGGCGGCCGGTCGTAAAATACGTAGCTAAATCATGTGACAACATGTTTGTAACATGTTATGCCGACCCCACTTAGAGTGGGATAAGGGCTGGAGAATGATGAGACACTTATCTAAATTAAAAACCCCGTGACATATACACATACTTTCCGAATGTACTCCTAACGCAGCTTGACAACATGTATAAAGCAGTACAATGCACGATTTTTTTTACGATTTTACGATAAAAATTTTCCTTTATCAAAACGTAACACTTTTACACGATAAATTTACGACCATTCCGACATCAGAGGTATAAGTCGCGACCTTTCGAATCACAAGTCACCCTCTAATCATTGACCTATTGAGGCATAGATTAGAATTTAACATGACTGTACATATAAAGACCCCACTTTCTACAAACATGTAACTAAAGATTAAATATATGCTTAGCATAAATATTCTATTCTAAAGGCACGAGTCATGAAAATAACTAATCGCAAATGTAATTTTACTATGGACTTTCATTTTCCAACACTGTAACAGGAGTTAAAAAATATAAGTATATGTTAATTAATTGCCAGGAAAAATATGCAATTAAAAACAATTATTGAAAAAACAAAATTGTAACGATGTAAAGATCAATCATTAATATACTCCTAAATATATTATATTACTAATAATAAATTTCGCAATTTCTTTTATTTATTACCAAATTTTAATTTTTTATTATAAAATACATTTTTAAAGTTTTAAGCGCGTGTCATAGTGATATCTTGTACGACATTGCTTGGAATCCCGTTTGGAATTTACTCATTTGTCATTGTCCTCCGTAAATATCTAGGTCATACAAGGTCCTTTTTACATTCACTTAAAAGAATAAAAGTCGAAGAACTTATGCATAATCAATAATAACATTATAAATTTGAAAATCAGTTTATCTGTCTGTCTGTATTATTTTTCCACACCTAATCAGCAGGCCTACCATGAACTCTTCTTGCGACTCAATTGAAGACGTAAACGAAATTATCTTTTTCATACCATGACGTCTTAAAGACACACACTTTAAGTCATTGCCGAATGAGCGTTCGGAACTCGTCCC